>CM077097.1:146908274-147508274 GCA_039513925.1 Platanthera zijinensis
TTCGACAAGGCGTTCACCGGCGATGGAAACAGAAGCCTTCTTTTACTGGCGAAAGCGACTCATCAACACTGGAGAATCGAAGAACGGGAATTAGATACCACCATCTGCTTCTCCTCTGCATCAATACTCGCCGTCCACTCTGTCGCCGTCCAGCGCTAGAAGCTTCAGGGGAGGTTGGCGCCGAACTACGCGACGGCGACGGAATCGGCGAGGGTGAGATTTCGACCACAAAGCCCCCCTAGGCAGCGGCCGGTGACTCCGCGTGTGGTTGGAGGTGCTGCCGGCGGAAGGAGGCGCTGCCGGCGGATGACAACCGGCGGAGGCGGATGAAGCTCCCAGCGAAAGTTATTTCGCGAGAATAGGGACGACGGTGCTTGGTTTTAGGTAGTACTTTAAATTAATTGTTACACCTCTGTTTTTTTGCTTAATTTTTTTTTTGAACTGGTTTTTCATTCATTTCTTGGCATACCTCCATCACGAATCTGTTGTTGGAGCTTGCTGTAGGCTATTGTCAAAGTTCTCTCGTCTCCTCGTGATAGAGGAATTAACAGGCCAACATTGGAAGATAAGTCAAAGACGACGCATTTAATCATGTAAATCTACTTATAACGGGCTTAATAAATAGAAGGACTGATTTCACATGTTTTATAAAATATAAGGACTGAAATCTCCCAAAAATAAAGTATTGGGACTGATTTCAAAAAAGTTGAAAACTTCAGGGACTGAAATGTGAGTTTTGCCGAAAAAGTATAATGTTATTCATTTTGCTCTCACTTATATATTGTTATCTCTATCAACTATTGAATGTGGGAGAAAGTGAATGGAAGATATCTCTCTTCTTTAAATATACTTTTCCTAATTAGTTAGAACTTTAACGATCACGATCAAATCTAAATCACATCCTTAATTTGTTCAAATTTCATTCGAAATTATTTTGTATAAAAGTCGAGACAAGACTTCTCGAACTTGACATCTTATCGACGTAAGATGATATATAGGGCTCCCAAACAGACATATGTGCACGAGGTGTTCCATGTTGTGAAATCGGATCGAGTTAAGCCGCGGTAGCGCAACGGAATTTCACGAATGAGCAAGAACCAATATCGCGCAAAATAAAATACGGAACGAGATTCTAGCATACACAGACGACACAAAAGATTACGTGGTTCGGAGTTGGGCTCCTACGTCCACGGGGAGAGCGCGCCAGAAAGATCCACTAAAACAGATGAGGTTACAAGATACAACAAGAGAAAACAGAAAACACTGTCTATCTTCCCCGCTGGAATCACCGCCTGCTTCCGCCGCCTGATGCCGATCCCGCCTGGATCAGCCGCCTGAAGCCGCCGAACGCCTGGAGTCAACTTCTGGAGGCCGGCCGGATGTCGGCTCGCCTGAGGTGACCGGATGTGCCGCCTCCGTTAGCTCCGCCTGTGTCGCCGCCTCTGCGCCTGCTGCCGCCGTCGCCGCGCCTGATTCTGCCGAACCTCTGGGGCCTACTGCAGGTGGCCGACCGGATGTCGCCTCGCCTGAGGTGACGGATGCGCCGCAACCTTGCGCGCCAGATGCCGCCACCTGCTGCCGCCGTTCGTCGGAAGAACCGCCTGAAAAGCTCAAAGCTTTCCCTCTCTGAATTCTCACTAGTGTTGTATATTACTGAACCATCATGTGGCTAAATGAGGCTGACTCCTATTTATAATAGGATCAAGAGTCATCAATATATGGAGATGAACACATATGGAGGGGGTTGCCAAAACAGGGCTCAACCAAATAGGAAGAACATCTCATAGATTTTATCCCCTCATAAAGCATTTCCATGTTTAGGACTCCACCAAAACAGGAATAAAAAGGGGCACACGGATCGGTGAGGTGGCACAATCTCAACAAACTCCACCTTGACACCTCACGCGATGAACTCCACCTCGAAGCCTAACGAACGTAACTCTACCTCTAACCTGGATCTCCCCTACTGACGACTACAAACCCCCTCTCCCTGGGGTCTGACCGCGATCAACGCGCATCAGAATGAGTCAAGTCAAGACCGCTCTTGAACTTGACTCCAGTCACTGGACTTCCTCGCAAGTCCGTACTAATGTCCCTCCAGGATATCTCCCGCAACTCCATGCCTCCACCTCTACCGAACTCCCTCAACTCTCGGTGGCGCACCCCGACGTGCTTCGCCCTTGCCCTATAGACCGAGTCTTTTGCAAGACGACTCGCACTCAACCTCTCACTGTGCGACTCCACCTTCTCCTGAGTAAACCTGAGTTCCTTGGTGGGACTCCTGAGCCAGATGGCTCCCCTTGCGGTGTCTGGGCACTTCTGAGATGACACTCTGCCCTTCTTCTCCACGGCTGCGAAGATTTTGTCTTCGCCAAGGCCCTTTCTCTGCGCGAACTCGACCACCGCTTTGATCTGTTTTTGCCACAGACCAAAATCAATTTTGCCGTCGTATTTTGGAATCTCGAATTTTGCCGACATTGTCTTGCTCGCAGAGCTACTGGGCGATCAAGATGATATTCGCGGAGCCGATCTAGGAAGATAGGGAGCGGACCAATGTCGTCACCTACCGTTGACCCAGATCTAGAACCCGAACGTCCAGACGATCACCCCGCGGAACCTCCCTCTGATACCAATTGTTGTGAAATCGGATCGAGTTAAGCCGCGGTAGCGCAACGGAATTTCACGAATGAGCAAGAACCAATATCGCGCAAAATAAAATACGGAACGAGATTCTAGCATACACAGACGACACAAAAGATTACGTGGTTCGGAGTTGGGCTCCTACGTCCACGGGGAGAGCGCGCCAGAAAGATCCACTAAAACAGATGAGGTTACAAGATACAACAAGAGAAAACAGAAAACACTGTCTATCTTCCCCGCTGGAATCACCGCCTGCTTCCGCCGCCTGATGCCGATCCCGCCTGGATCAGCCGCCTGAAGCCGCCGAACGTCTGGAGTCAACTTCTGGAGGCCGGCCGGATGTCGGCTCGCCTGAGGTGACCGGATGTGCCGCCTCCGTTAGCTCCGCCTGTGTCGCCGCCTCTGCGCCTGCTGCCGCCGTCGCCGCGCCTGATTCTGCCGAACCTCTGGGGCCTACTGCAGGTGGCCGACCGGATGTCGCCTCGCCTGAGGTGACCGGATGCGCCGCAACCTTGCGCGCCAGATGCCGCCACCTGCTGCCGCCGTTCGTCGGAAGAACCGCCTGAAAAGCTCAAAGCTTTCCCTCTCTGAATTCTCACTAGTGTTGTATATTACTGAACCATCATGTGGCTAAATGAGGCTGACTCCTATTTATAATAGGATCAAGAGTCATCAATATATGGAGATGAACACATATGGAGGGGGTTGCCAAAACAGGGCTCAACCAAATAGGAAGAACATCTCATAGATTTTATCCCCCTCATAAAGCATTTCCATGTTTAGGACTCCACCAAAACAGGAATAAAAAGGGGCACACGGATCGGTGAGGTGGCACAATCTCAACAGTTCCACCGCATTGCAACAGAGAAGGTCTAAATTCTACATTGCAAATTCCGCAAATCAACTCGTGCACAGTGCACCCGTGCACATTTTGTCTTGTGCACATTTCACTCAGCGCACATTGCATAGCGCGCATTGCGCCCAACACACCGCACTCACATCGCTTTAGACTCCTCGGTGCGCAGCCAGAACAAGCAACATACTCCAGATTGTGTCTGGCGCGTCATTCCAGCTTCCGAGCATCAACAACAGGCTTCAGAGTGCAGCAAGCACAGTGCGCCCGACTGCAATAACATAGAAAATAGTAAGTTTCACGAGTGAGGACCTGTCACCCTCAAAGCTTCTCTTTTCTCTCTCTACAACTGTAACAAGAGGCGGTCTTACGCCCTTGGGTTATCAATTCATACTTGTAACACATCATAGAGATAATGGATATTAGGCCAGCACGGACCTAACCACGTTGTTTGTCGCCCTTGAGTTTTCACTCTTTCATTGATTGTTTGCGCGCTCAACCGCTACCGAGCTAAGGCGGTCAAACTTTAGAACAATCTATCAGAGCATCAAGTTGATCCACAACAAAACTCATCAACATTATTAAAGTTGAATTGACATGCAGGATCATATATACATCAAAATGAAAGATTTTTTAATAAAAATTTAAAACGGTGTTTAATTACTTTACGCATAAATTAATTAATAGTATATATATATATATATATATATTAATCTGCATTAATTAATTGATAAGCGCGTGTGAAATGCATTATTAGCTAAAAATGTGTACAGATTATCACTGAACATAAAAGGATCAGCCCATGACCCCGCACGTTAGTATTGTACATGTAAGACGATAATATGTCAAAAAAAATGCACACCAGTGCTAAAGGCATGCCAAAAAAGTATTAAGTCTTTTTTATTTAAATTGGTGTGCATATAGCACTTTTACGTCTAATTTTCTTGAAATTGATGTGCGCATATCACTTTTTGCACAACATATATGCACACCTTTAATATAGTAATCATCAAAAGATATGCCCCAGGCCTTTCCATATATTATCATTTTCTAGTACACTTGGTTGGAAATAATGGCAGACTCAAGAATTATAGTCAATGTGGGCGAAATATAAATTTGCTCAATTAAATAAATCAATTAATATAACAAAAACATGTTTATATTATATTAATATCACATAATTATTTAAAATAATTGAATAATCCAAAGAAAATGATATCATTTATCACAATTCATTATTTTTTTTATGAATTATTTGAATATCACAAAATAACAAAACAACTTAACAACAAACTTGTTTATATAAAAGAACTTTACAACTAACTTGTTTTAAAAAAAAAGCTTAAAACAACACCATAATAACAAATTTATTTATATAAAAAAACTAAACATAACAAATTTATTCATAAAATTTCTTTAAAAAATGTAACAACAAATTTGATTATAACAAAAATTTAAGCATCAATATAACAACAAACTTATTGTAATTAAAAACTTTAAATAACATAACAATGAGCTTGTTTATAAGAAAAAAAATATTTAAACAATAGCATAACAATCTTGTTTATAATTTTTTTTAATGTTGTTGATAACAATTGAACCCTAGAGCACTGAATTAAGAAAAAGACACTACAAACTGAGCCAAAAAAAGCTGTTTTGACATGAATATTTTTATCGTAATATATTAGTTTATAACGTATTTGCCGTAATAAATCTGTTTTCTATTACAAAAAAATAGTATTTTTAAAATTTAATGTGCCCGCAACCGTCCACACTCGGCCTCATGTAGGTCCCCCGCCCATGGTTAGAAACCAAAGCAGGATTATTCTCCAGTAGCAGACTGAAATATAAAGACTGCTGCCAAAACTCCAATCAGGGTAGTAGCTACTAAAGCAAGCGAAGGCAATGGCGCCCCTAACCCAAAATTCTGCAAAACAAGCAAAATACTAATTAACATAGACAATACAAATATCCAGGCCAACTATAGAAACAATTTGTAAGATGAAACTAGGGCTCCGTTTTGGGGGACTTATTTTCACCAGTCAAGCAGTTACGACCGCATGAATCGGACCTTAATTAAGGTCTAATTCATGTGGTCCTAACCGCCTGACTGGTGAAAATAAGTCCCCCCAAACGAAGCATAGATCTAACAAATGATAGACTTCAAAGAAAATATGAAGTAGACGAGCTGGAAACCCTTCTCATTAGAGACTCTCCTTCAGAGAGAATACTGAAGTAGGCCTGAGAACACAGTCTCCCTTACTTTCTCTGCCTGTCCAATGCTCTTCCAAAGTGTATTTGTCCAGAAATCTCAGCCTCCTAGCAGAAAACATACTCAAAAATATGATGGCCATCTGAATGGCAACCCTTCTTTTGGTGTTCTCATTGAGATATGTGGAAAAGAGGGCTTGTTAGCAATAGTAAGAGGACATGTATTGTCACCAAGATTGGGATCTAAAGAGTTCAATCTCTGTAAATCAAGATTGGGTTATTCAGCTTTCAATAACGGGGTGTCCGCGCGGTTAGGTTGCGGATTGCGACTTGGAGGCTTCAGTGGACACTGTTCTGGCAGATAGGCGATTTGGCGGATACTGTTAGCACTCTTGCCCGGTTTACTCTTGCTTGTTGATTTTGCTTCCATCGGGTACATTGGCGAATCATGTCTCGGAATCTATGTCTCGTGCTGTAAAGAAGATTGATAATACAAGTTTCTTTCCTTCTATTGTGCTGGTTTTACTTGAGCTTGGATTGATTGAGTATTCCTGCGACCTTTTCTTGCTTCATTGAAATTTTTACACATGTATTGTCACAAGGATTGGGATCTAAATAGTTTAATCTCTGTAAATCAGGAGCCACCACTGTCCAGATCCTGCATGAGCTTGGAATCATGATTGTTGAAGGTTTGACCTTATCACCATGAACAAAATTTATAGCAAGTGTTATATTGTCCTGCTAGCACTGCCTATGAACTTTTTAAGGCAGCTATTGGCTTAATTCTCAAACTAGTGGAACTTGAAAAACAACTATGCATCATGCTACTGGCCGGGTTTGATAACTCGTTGGAAGCTTCGGCGGAGGTGGATATGGCGGTGGTGGGTATACCATGGAGCCTTTTCCACGCCCGCAGGAGCTCTAGGGGAGCGTCAAATCTTAACCAGAAACTTAGGGGATAAATTGTTTTTCATCCCATGATGCAAAAGGGCATATGTTGCGATCATAAGTCGGGCATAACAAAAAATACAAAAGACATGAGGGAATGGCCAGATGGAGAGGTGGCCGGAAGTGGAAGAGAAGAAGGGGGGGGGGGGGGTCGGGAACAGGGACGAAACAAAGACACTTTATTAATTTTCTTCTTAATCCTCATTACACCTCATGACCCCTATCTATAATACTATTTACAAGTAATGACCTCAAACATTTGGGCACGTGGCCTAATCGCCGTTACAGTATATCAACCCTTTTGCCACACTTACATATAGGCTTAGGGTACTCAAAAGAAAATAAGAGAAATGAAATGCTACTCGAAGATCAACAATGTAATCGTCGTGCGAATACAAAACGGTCGATTAAGTACGTATTCAATCGTCAGTCGACGATCAAATAACAGTCGCTTGGTCGATGTTCAAGTAATCATCGATCACCGGTCAATGACCAAATACTTAATCATAAATAAAGCGCCACTATGTTTTTTTTTTTCAACACACGCGGGTATCTGAAAATTTTATCTGAATGGTAGGTTTAAAGTTGTATGGTACTATCACCGAACTAGATGTTATAGTGCCTAATAACATGGTCTGGGAAACGAACTTAAGTGGTTTAGGCACCGTTTGGCACGGTGGTGTCGGTCGTAAAGGCATGGGTTAAACCGTCATTTGTTAAGGACCACTTAACAAACATCATCCATTTGAACATAAAAGCAGATGAAGTTCCTTAAGTGGGTGTTAAGGAATGACAATTTAACCCTCGTGTTCATGACCGCCACCACCTTGCCAAACGGAGCCTTAGGCTCCGTTTGGGGGGACTTAGTTTCACCAATCAAGCGGTCACGATCGCATGAATCGGGCCTTAATTTAGGCCCGGTTCATGCGGTCGTGACCGCTTGACCGGTGAAAATAAGTCCCGCCAAACGGAGCCTTAGTCAATCTAATTTTAGAAGAGTATAACCACAAGGTAGATGCAGTTGTCTTGCCATTAGCAGAATTTGATTTAAATATTAATAGACTGGCTATCACAAGGGGATGATAGTATTCACTGCTAGAAGAAAGAGGTTGCCTTCCAAGTCTCCACAAGGCACTGAAATCCAATACAGAGGAATAATTGAGATATCAAATGTACTCCTCTTATCAATAAAAGGCAGTCGAGAATATCAGAAAAGGGATGATGTAACAGCCAACAGACACGTGTCTTTATATTAGTGGTTAAGTAATTTGTAATTGCCTAATTAGTCCAATAAATAGGGGTCATGAGTTGTAATTGGGATTAAGAAGAAAATTAATAAAGTTTGGTTGTTTCTTCTCTACCCCGACCCCCTCCTCCGTCTCTCCCATCTCCGGCCACCCCCGGCTGTTCGTCTTCTCTCCCATCTCCGGCCGCCTCTTGGTCATTCCTTTGTATCTTTAATGTTAGAAACGAACTAAAACAAGCCGGAAAGAGTATAACTGAAACTTTATTATCAGAAAAAGGTAACTATTACAAAGGTATGCCCTCCCTTATATAGAATGGAGGAGAGATGAGAGAATACAAATAAGAGATGTGAGACTAAAAATTTACAGGACTAAGCGGACTGTACAGAACAAACCGCACAAGCCGCGCGGTTAGACAGAAGGGCTAACCGCACGGCTACCACTAGAGAGAGAGAGACCGCAAGGGGAGACCGCCTGAGAGCTCGGCAAGCAGGCAGCAACAGCACAGCAATCAAACCGCTGAAGGGAAACCGCCAGACCGCGCGGTCTCTAACCCGCCAAGACAGACCGCCAGACCGCCCGGTCTCTAACTTCAACACTCCCCCTCAAGCTGGAGCATATATATCGATCATGCCCAGCTTGTCACAAATATGATGAAACGAGGCGGAAATTGGCTTGGTGAAAATGTCAGCCAGCTCTTTATCAGAAGTGACAAAGGGAGTGCAAATTTGTTCCTTTAAGATCTCTTCACGAATGAAATGACAGTCGATTTCAATGTGCTTGATTCTTACATGGAAGACCGGATTTTTGGAGATGTATATGGCAGCCTTGTTATCACAGAACATAGGTAGCGGATGGTTGTAGACCTCTCCTAAATCCAGCATTAGAGCCCGTAGCCATTTTAGCTCACAAGTGGTCGACGCCATACTCCGATACTCTGCTTCAGCACTGGATCTAGAAATAACAGACTGCTTCTTGCTCTTCCAGCTTACCAGATTACCCCCAACAAAGGTGCAGAAACCGGAGGTAGACTTGCGATCCCCTTTGTCATCAGCGTAACTCGCATCTGAGTAAGCTTCAACCCTCAGATGACCATTCTTCTGAAAAAACAATCCTTTCCCAGGTGCGGCTCTGACATACTCCAAGATCCGTAAGGCGGACTGCAGATGACACTCCCTGGGAGCTTGCATGAATTGACTCACCTTGCCAACAGCATAGGAAATGTCGGGTCTGGTCACTGTGAGATATATGAGCTTACCAACAAGACGTCTGTACCTCGTACTATCTGAAAGAAGAGGCGAATCATCTGTCCAGGTTTTGTCTTCTCCAACAGCCATGGGACATCGAGCAGGTTTGGCCCCAGTCAATCCTGCATCTTTTAAAAGATCAAGGGCATACTTACGCTGGGAGAGAACTAAGGAATTGGGCTTCCGAGAGATTTCGATCCCCAAAAAGTACTTTGGAGAGCCCATATCTTTCATGACCAGATGTTGACGAAGATGCCGCTTTGTCAAGGCTACCCCTTCCTGGTCATCGCCAGTGAGAAGAATATCATCAACATACACTGCAAGAACCACCAGTCCCGAGGAGGTTTTGCGAGTAAATAGAGAGTGATCGGCAGAGCTGCGCACAAAACCAACGGCCGCCACGATGCCGCTGAACTTATCAAACCAAGCTCGAGGGCTCTGCTTGAGGCCATAAATTGTCTCCTTCAGCCGGCATACTCGTGTCTCCCCCTGAGCAACATACCCAGGAGGTTGCTCCATGTAGACGGCCTCCTGAAGATCACCATAAAGGAATGCATTCTTTACATCTAGCTGGGAAATCGGCCAATCCTTATTGACCGCCACAGAGAGAAGAACTCGTATAGTGCTGAGACGAGCCACGGGAGAGAAGGTGTCAAAGTAATCCACCTCATAGGTCTGAGTAAAGCCCTTAGCAACAAGGCGAGCTTTATAACGGTCCACAGTGCCATCCGGGGCAAATTTCACCACAAAGACCCAGCGACAGCCGACAACATCAGTACCGAAGGGAGGAGGAACAAGAGTCCAGGTACCCCGCTCCATTAGGGTGGCCATTTCCTCATCCATGGTCATCTTCCAGTGAGGAATAGCAAGGGCCTCCTGGTAGGAGCGGGGCGTGGCAGTGGCGGAGATAGCTAGAGCAAAGGCCCTGCGAGAAGGGGTGAGACGATCATATGAAACAACAGCAGTAAGAGGGTGTAGGGTACACGTCCGCACCCCTTTGCGAAGAGCTATAGGAAGATCCAGGGCAGCAGGTTCCTCGGCATCCGGAGCATCCGTGGCAGAGAGAGCTGGCCCGGGAGTAGAGAGCGACGGCGGCGGAGATGCAGGAGACGGGAGTGGAGAAGAGGGAGAGAGAGGTGGAAGAAGAGGAGTGGACGGGGGCGAAGTAGGGGTGAATATCGTAGTGGGAGACGAGAGAACAAAGGGAACAGCAGGAGAATCAGAGGCTGGGAGAAGAGGAGGGGAGTCATCCGAGAAGTAGGAGGTATTCTCGAAGAAAGTGACGTCAGCAGAAACGAACTGCTTACGAAGGATGGGATCAAAGCAACAATAACCTTTCTGAGTGGTGAAGTACCCCAGAAAGATACATTTGGTGGAGCGAGGAGATAGCTTATCACGGGTGGCAGAAGGGGCATGCACAAAGGCAGTGCATCCAAATATTTGAAGAGGGAGAGGAAACGGCTCCTTGCCCGGATACAAAATGGAGAAAGGGGTTTTTCCGTGGAGAACGGTGGAGGGAATGCGATTGATGAGGTAACAGGCAAGGAGAACAGCATAGCCCCAATAGGAGCGAGGAACATGCATCTGGATCATCAAGGAGCGAGCGACATCCAGAAGGTGACGGTTTTTGCGTTCTGCCACACCATTTTGTTGTGAGGTATAGACACAACTCGTTTGATGAATAATCCCATTTTGCATGCAGAAGGCAGAAAAGTCATGACTGATATATTCTTGGGCATTATCAGATCGAAGAACTTTAATAGAAACATCAAACTGAGTTTTGATCATGAGATAGAAGGACGTCCATACAGAGAATAATTCGGAGCGATCTTTTAACAGATACACCCACGTACAGCGAGAGAAATCATCAATGAATGTGACAAAATATGAACTACTCCGACCAACCGTAAGAGTAGGAGAAGGACCCCAAATATCGGAGTGGATGAGATCAAACGGACGGGTGGATCCACGAACGTGCTTTAGAGGGAAGGAGGAGCGGTGATGCTTGCCAAGCTGACAGGCTTCACAGTTGAGCGGAGGACTTTGGGGAGGAAGGTGGGGCAGAAGTTGTCGAAGATGAGGAGGAGCATGACCAAGGCGAAGATGCCATTGGAGAAGATCTGTGGAGGTGGAGGAGAAGGTGGAGAAAGCGGAAATGTTGTCCAGGAAGTATAGGCCGCCACTCTCAGTCCCAGTAGCAATCGTCCGTTGGGAGTCCGGATCCTGAAAAGAGCAAGTAGTAGAAGTAAAAGTAACAGAACAGTGTAATTGCTTGCATAGAGAGGTAACAGATAATAAGTTGCACGGGAACTTGGGCACGTAGAGAGTATCCTCCAAGCGAAGAGACGGAGTGACATGAACAATCCCCGTCCCATGAACCGATGATGAAGAGCCGTCAGCGAGAGTAACCGGGGGCAACCGACCATGTGTTTCTAGGAGAGAAAAACACTGGAGATTGTCGGTCATATGATTAGTAGCACCGGTGTCGATCAACCATTTTCCTTAAGTAACAACGTGGGCACTACCAGAAGACGTGACCACCGAGGCGAACGGCTTTGAGGAGTATATGAAAGCCATGAAGGGAGGAACAAAAGAACTGCAGCGGTCACGGTGACAGCACACCAGCGGCAAGAAGGGCCACGACCAAGATGCAGAGCAAGGCAAAAGGGGACGAAGAGGGAAGCACAAGTCGCGCGACTCAACAGGAGGTCGCGGCGACTAACAAGCAGGAGCGGCTAAAGGAAGAGCCGCATAGAGGAGAACAAGCCGCTGCGACTTAGAGACAGGTCGCGGGGACAAGAGAGAGAGCGGCGAAGGAAGAAGGGCAGAGAGGCCGCCTAAACAAGGAAGAATCCGCGCGAACAGAGAGAAATCGCAGCGGTTAGGAGAAAGAGATCTGCCGCGCAAACAACAGGAAGCCACGCGGTTAGAAAACTATCTGCGCGGATAGGAAGAAGAAGATCTGCAGCGGTCACGATGTCAGACACCAGCGGCCAGAAAAGCCACGACCAAGCCGCAGAACCAAACAGAGGGAGAGAAGTCGGGCGGCTAGCGGACAGACCACGCGAACAGAAGAGGAGGATATCGGGAGGCAAAAGGCGAACAAGGCAAAAGAGGCCGCGGAGACAGGTCGCGGCGACTAGAGAAGAGGAGGAAGCGGCGACTAGAACAGGTCGCAAGAAAGAAGCAAGCAACAAAAAACAGGCCGCGCGAACAGGGCGCAAGCAAACAGGCGGAAGAAACAAGCCGCGGGAGACAGGCCGCGAGAAGAAGAGACATGTCGCGCGGACAGGAGAACACACAGAATCAGGAGCCAAGGATCGAATCCTCTGATACCATGTTAGAAACGAACTAAAACAAGCCGGAAAGAGTATAACTGAAACTTTATTATCAGAAAAAGGTAACTATTACAAAGGTATGCCCTCCCTTATATAGAATGGAGGAGAGATGAGAGAATACAAATAAGAGATGTGAGACTAAAAATTTACAGGACTAAGCGGACTGTACAGAACAAACAGCACAAGCCGCGCGGTTAGACAGAAGGGCTAACCACACGGCTACCACTAGAGAGAGAGAGAGACCGCAAGGGGAGACCGCCTGAGAGCTCGGCAACCAGGCAGCAACAGCACAACAATCAAACCGCTGAAAGGAAACCGCCAGACCGCGCGGTCTCTAACCCGCCAAGACAGACCGCCAGACCGCCCGGTCTCTAACTTCAACATTTAACACTATCAAAATTTGCCCGTTACAGATGAAACATTTCTATTTTCTAGTAATGATCAAAGGAGATGGTAACCCAAAAGTTCAAATAAAGGATGTGATGCAGTGGTAGCCGGACAGGAAATCCGCTAGATGAAAATGCAGCCTAAATGAAGTGCAAATGTGACCATGAGACAACCATGCCAAATTTAAGATCCACCAATGAGTAACTAAAATTATAAAGCATCAAAGTACTATTTGCACACTTGTTAACAAGTCTTGAAGAAGAATAAAGGATGTGATGCAGTGGTAGCCGGACAGGAAATCCGCTAGATGAAAATATAGCCTAAATGCAGTGTAAATGTGACCATGAGACAACCGTGCCAAATTTAAGATCCGCCAACGAGTAATTTAAATTATAAAGCATCAAAGTGCTATTTGCACACTTGTTAACAAGCCTTGAAGAAGAAAGAACGTTTATTTCCAATCAACGAAGTGAGGCGCAATTCCGTCAAGTGCGCCGAATGCGCTCTGCAAATTACACTGCGATTAATGGAAATAAATACACATAATAATCAAATCCCATAGCAAGAGTTCAAAATCAAAGCATTCAATGAGAAAATACAACATTCATACCTAGATTTACTCGTGTTTGTGGTGGATATTGTAGGGATGGGGGAGAGGCGCCGGAACTTAACCGCGGCATGCTAGTGGCTCCACGACGGGGCTGAATGGGGGACGAGGTGAGGGGATCTGGGGGGTTTAGTGTTAGGGATGACTGGATCAGGCACGGATCTGGTTTAGGGAAGGAGTGCGGGATCAGAGTAAAAGAGGGGAAGGGGGAAATGCGGTCGTTGACTAGAGGCCGGGGTGAGGGAGGGGCGTTGGGGAATTTCCGGCGTGGATCTGGGGTCGGCTAGGGTTCCCGGCCAGCTAGGCGGGGAGGAAGAGGGAGGCGGGGCTGGCTGGTTGTCGGGTTGCGGGAACGGGTCGGGCAGGATTTTGGAGGATGGCGGGGTGTAAGGGAGCGACTAGTGAAGGTGGTGGATGTTTGCTAGTGGCCAGGAGGAAGAGAGGAGAGTGGGAGGGTTACCAGACTAAGCGGCGGGCGGGCGGAAGCCGGGAAGATGAAGCACGATCGGGATCCACGGAATAGACCAGCCGGCTGCAAATGAGCAACCGCCGATCCCTAAAACAGTCCACATGAGTATAAATAGGAGAAGCAAAATAGGGCATCCCGATGGACGACCCATAATGATCAGGCCGATTGGGGCCAAATACAACACAAAATAACTAAAATAATATAGTAAAAAGATTTAGAGCGACCATCCGGGCACATCCACGGACTCGGATCGCCCAAATGTGTCGCCGATCACCGCCTCCTGCGAGAATAAACGCGTGTGGGCCATCGATCTCCATCAACTCCCCCGACTTGAAAGCACTCATCTTCGGTGAGTGAAGACGATCGTACTCTCGGCGTAAGTACGGGGCGAATCTCTCGAGCTCCTCAACAGAAATCCAAGTGTTGTCAGAAACCAGGCGGGTGAGCCAAAGAATCAGGTAGCGCAGAACCATCTAACCGCCCGTCGTCGTGAAGTCGTGACCAATGATCTATAAAGCATCTCCGACGTGCGTAGGCAATAGGGTTGTAACGGTTCGGTATGGTTTGGTTTTTGATCAAAACTGCTAACTGAACCACCCACGTGTGGTTCCAAAAATTTGAAACTAAACCAAATCGTGCACACCATTGGAACCAAACCGATTCGGTTCGGTTTGAGTGGATTAATAATTAAAATAAAGTGATTTTCTCATTAGTAATTAGTCACTTAAATGATCCTATATATAAAGGAACAATTGCCATTTTTTGCAAAAGGTAGTCTAAAAGTATCACGAGTATAATAAAACAACATTTAATTGTTCTGACCTCTGTGATTCGTAGCCTAGAAAAATAGAAAAGTAAAATTAGTAAATAGTGAGTGTAAAATAAAATGTTAAAACTGCTCGTGACGGTCGCGTGAGTATTGATTAGCCCTCCTAGACCCCAGTCTCTGCTCTTAATTCTTAAGTCTTAATAAATAATAATTAATATTCTTAAATGTTAAAACTGCTCGTGACGGTCGCTGAAGCCGAACTGAACACGGAGTCCTCCGAGACCGTGAGGTCGCGCGGACACACCGTTATTCGCTGAACTGTTTGCTGCTGCTGAACTGGCGAACAGACCGCCTAACCATCGAGACCGCGAGGTCGCGTGGATAGGTTATTGAACTTGGAAAGTTGAAGCAGAGAGAAAACTGGTTAACCGCTGAACGCAGTCCGCAAAACTTCACTGAGCCTGACCGAGGTCAAAACCAAACTCTTGGTTCCACAGTGCTAGCCGCGCCACCTGCAAGCAGCAACCAGTTAAGTCTGCTCAAACCGCGCGGATACAAAAACCGAGTCCGCAGGACAAGATCCAAGCTCAACTTACTGTTCACTCTGCAATCAAATGACGAGTCGGGGGGTCTTATTTATAGGCGGGGTGAGGAGTGTGATCACCGCCCTATGAGATAGGCTAACCGCCCCTTAATCGCAGCTAGCATTGCCAGTCCGTCGAGTCCGCACCGACATGCCGGACTCGCGAACAAATCGCCAAGTCCGCAAGAAGGCCACCAGCTGAGAACCATGCCAGTCCGCATGGAGAGAGGACACAGCATCTGTCCGCACGCACAAGTCCACGACCACAGGCAAACCGCCCGGTCACAGCGGACTTTGCGGACACCAACCCAGCTCGCAATGTCCATGACCACAGGCAAACTGCCCGGTCACAGCGAACAATGCGGAAACCCTGGACTTCACAGAAGTGCAAATCCAGACAAGTACGCGCTAGCTCGGCGGACACCAAGACAGTCCGCCAGCTTCAAGGCCAGATTGCGGCTCACCGCAACTCCAGACCAAACGCAGATCGCGCGGTCTCCAAGCCTCAGTCAGCACAGACCGCAAACACCATCCCGCACTGCTCAACCAGCCACTGCCGGACTCAACCAGTCCACGCAGTCCGCGGAATCTGATCCGCAAACAATAGCCACCAGGACTTCAGCCCGCCAACACCAGACCGTCGAACTCCAGCTCCAGTCCGCGCAGACAGTCCGCCCAGGCCGCCCGGACTACCCGATCATCCACTTTCACTTCACAAATTTCAACACTCCCCCTTGAAGTGAGAAGTGGTGATCAAGCCCAGTAAACCTCGAAGTCGCTGGAAAGGCTCCTTCGACAGCGGCTTTGTGAAGATGTCAGCAAGATTGTCCTCACTCTGAACATGCCCGACCACTAGAGATCCCTCCAACACTTTCTCCCGAATGAAATGGTGCTCGATCTCGATATGTTTGGTCCTTGCGTGGCAAACTGGATTGTTCACCAGCTTGAGAGCACTCTCATTGTCACCTCGAAGCAAATTGGGACCTTGCACTTTCTTATGGACGTCCTCTACTAGTCTCCTTAGCCAAATGGCTTCCCGAGCTGTCAAGGCCGAAGTCTTGTACTCTGCTTCCGTAGTAGAGACGGACACCGAGTCCTGCTTCTTACTACACCACGAGATGCTCGCTGATCCACAGGTGAACACATATCCTGAAGTTGACCTTCGGTCATCTGAATCACCACCATAATCAGCATCCGTGTAACCTAGCAAGAAAAAACCTGAGTCCCTCCTATAAAGGAGTCCCATATCAGAAGTCGTCATCACATACTTCAAAATACTCTTTGCCGCCATCAGATGAGACTTCCTTGGCTCCGTCATAAAATGACTTACTCGGCCAACAGCATAAGCAATGTCTGGTCTTGTAATCGTCAGATAGATCAAGCTCCCCAACAGAGCCCGGAACACCAAGGGATCAGGAAGAATCCTTCCCTCATCTCGTCGAAGCTTCAAGCCACATTCCAAAGGAGTAAAGCAACTCTTTCCCCTTTCCATGCAGAATCGTTTCACAATCTGATCCGCATAACCTTTCTGGGAAACAAGAATCCCGCCCTCCTTCTTTTCCACTTCGAGACCAAGAAAGTGATGAAGCTCCCCCAAGTCTTTCATCTCGAAGCGAATAGTTAGCTCCTCCCTGAGCCTAGCCACCTCCTCCTTGGAATTCCCCGTGATGATCATGTCATCCACGTACAACAGCACCAGGACTAGAAGCTCCCCCTTCTTCTTGACAAACAGGCTCGAGTCTGAATTTGAAACTAGATATCCACAGAACTGGAGGTATTCTGCAATCTTCCCATACCAAGCTCGAGGAGCCTGCTTCAAGCCATAAAGAGCCTTCCGGAGCTTGCAGACGTAGTCCGGATGTTCTTCAGAAACGTAACCGAGCGGCTGATCCATAAAGATGTCCTTGTCGATATCTCCGTAAAGAAAAATATTCTTTACGTCCAGCTGCCACATCTTCCAGCCCTGGTAGGCCGCCAAAGCTATCATCACTCGTACTGAAGTCATCTTCTCCACAGGACTAAACGTCTCCTCATAGTCCTCGCCGTACTGTTGAGAAAATCCTCGAGCAACAAGGCGAGCCTTGTACCGTTCGATGCTTCCATCCGCCTTCTTCTTCAGCTTGTAGACCCACTTGCAAGTAACAGGAGTAACGCCATCCACCTTGGGCACCAAGTCCCAAGTTTCATTCTTCCTGAGGGCAGTCATCTCCTCATCCATAGCATTGTCCCACTCCTTCACTCCAGTGGCATCTTCAAACTTTGAAGGCTCTCGCTCATCCAGAGGGCCTGCAAAAAAACAAGAGACAAAGCTCACTGTATTCCCATCGCAATACCGAGTCGGAGGCTTGATGACCCTCTTTGATCTCCTAAGAGGCTGCTACTTGCTCACCACCTCCGCTGCTTCTTCAGGCACAGCTTCATTTTCGGGCAAACCTTGAGCAACGCTCCCCCTGCTTCCAGAACCAGAAGCCTCTGCCCCAGAGCTATAAGCAACAAGAGTTGTTGGTGAAACAGCAAGCTCCTCTTGGACAATTTCAGCAGTTACCTCCTGCCCTTCATCAACCTTGCCTTCTGGTAGCTCGACCGAGCTTCCTCCATATGACGTCAGTTCGTCAAAGACCACGTCTCTTGACACAACGAACTTCTTCGTCGCAGGATCCATGCACATCCATCCCTTCTTCCGTTCATCATAGCCTACAAAGACAAGCTTCCTTGCCTTTGCATTAAGCTTTGTCCTCAGAGCATCCGGGATATGCACGTAGCAAGTTGAACCAAACACCCGAAGATGTTCAACACTTGGCTTCTCCTTCAGCAACATCTCGAAGGAAGACTTCATGTTAATCGGACTGAGAGGCATCCGATTGATGACTAAGCCGCACAAGACATTCCCTCCGCCCAAAAGGACCTTGGGATACTCTTGACATGAAGCCAACATTTGCAAGTCTCTGTCAGATGACGGATCTTCCTTTCTGCAACTCCATTTTGTTGTGGAGTATGAGCACAAGTGAGCTCTCTCTAGATCTTGTTCTTCCTGCAAAAATTAGAAAACTCGGAGGAGACAAACTCTCCACCGTTATCAGTTCTAAACCTTTTGATCCGCAGGTTAAGCCGGCCCTCCACCAACTCCTTGAACTCCAGAAACAACCGGAAGACTTCAGACTTCTCCTTCAAGAAATACACTCAAGTGTATCTTGAGTAGTCATCAATCAAGACTAGCATGTACCTGCTCCCGCCAAAACTAGAAGTAACAGTTGGTCCCATCAAATCACCATGGATAACCTCCAATGGTGCTTTGCTTCTCGTTTGTGACATATCAAATGGAAGAGGGTGAGACTTGCCATACTGACATTCTGCACAAACGTGACCATCACCAAAGGATGATAGCTTAGGCAAGCCTCTCACCAAGCTCCTATTTGTCATAGCTTTCAGCTTATCCATCCCAACATGCCCCAGCCTTTCGTGTCACATAGCATCGCTATCATTGGCCCTCATGCGATCAACATAGGAACTTGTTGATAAAACAAACAAGTCTGTCACTCTCCTTCCAACGTGAGCAACATCAGCCTTAACCGCTGATACGTTGCGGAGAAACTTCACTTCTGCTTTATCAAACAGAACCTGATATCCTCCATCTAATGCGTTGGTAACCGAGAAGAGATTCTTCTTCATGCCCGGTACGTGATATATACTCCTTAATGTGAGTGGACCCTGATCACTACTCACGGACACTACACCTTCCTTCTCTACAGTATGAACAGTATTATCAGCAGTGATGATGGCTTCGTTACCTGAGTAAGCCTGCAGCGAGGAGAACTTCGACTTGTCTCCGGTGAGGTGATGACCACACCCGGAGTCCACGATCCAGTCGTCTTCGAAGTCAATGGTGGACAAGGCACGGACACAAGTGTCCGTCATGAAGGCTCCACCCCAACCAGCTTCCTCATTGTTAGAGGAAGCTTCCTCCTTGCCTGCAGCATGCCCAGGCTGCAGCTTGACTTTACAGTCACGCTTGAAGTGACCCGGCTGATGACACCTGTAGCACTTCAAGTTCTTCTTCCAATCCTTCTTAGGAGCAAAGCTCCCCTCTTGCTGATTAGAAGTTGAAGGTTCATCTCCAGCCGCAGTCTTCTTCTTCTTCCCTTCCCATTTCTTCTTCTTCTTCTTCTCAGTGAAGAGAGCTTCACTACCTCCTTCAGAGACCGTCACCCCGGCCATCTGTCTAGCCAAGCTCTCCTGCGAAGCAAGCAGGTTCTCCAGCTCCAGAAGAGAGGGCTGAGTTGCCTAGCCTTGAACAGAAGTGACAAAGGCCACATACTCCTTCCGCAGACCGCGGATTATGTGCCTTTTCAGCTTAGCCTCGGAGATCGGCTCATCAGGATCAAGTGTTGAAAGCTCAGCACACAAGCTCTTCATCTTCAAGAAGTATTCAGAGATAGAAAGGTCTCCTTGAGTTGCCTTAGCCAATTCATTTTCCAAGAACTATAGCCTAGCTACATTCTTCCTGTTGAACAACCCATCGAGGGAAGTCCATATCTCAGCAGCAGACTCACATCCTAAGATGTGATCAAAGAGCTCAGGTGACACCGCCCGCTTGAGAGCAAACTCAGTCTTGACATTTGTCTTCCTCCACACTCTCACCTGCTCGGCAGTTCCAAACTCAGCTATAATTTCAACTTGGTCATCACCATTGACGACCTCCCACAGCTCCTCGCCCAGAAGATAGCTTTTCATGCACGACTTCCACTTCTTGAAGTTAGTCGGCGTTAAAAGCTCAATTCCCAGACCTCTTGCAAAACCTCCGTCCATTGCACTACCCTGGTCAATCCTTCAGAAGCAAAGAGCAACAACAGTTCTTGTTGATCACCGCTCAAGCAACTGAACCTCCCTCTGATACCATGTTGAATTTTCTCAAGAAGCTCAGCAAGATAGCCCAAACGTCAAATTAATATCTTCGGAACTACCCAGATCACAACTTGACCAAGCGGAAACCAGAGAGCAAGCTTAATCAACCAAAAAGGCAATGACAAAAGCAAGCAGAGCAAAACTATAACAAACTTCTTTACAGAGCGAGGTATACGTGGCGAGACATGATTTCGTCAGTACAAGAAAAAACAGAAACTACAAACAATTCGGGCGGACAGATCACAGAGACCGCCGAGACCGTCTGTCCGCAGAGACCGCCCGAACTGTGCTGAAGCCGAACTGAACACGGAGTCCGCCGAGACCGCGAGGTCGCGCGGACACACCGTTATTCGCTGAACTGCTTGTTGCTGCTGAACTGGCGAACAGACCGCCTAACCACCGAGACCGCGAGGTCGCGCGGATAGGTTATTGAACTTGGAAAGTTGAAGCAGAGAGAAAACTGGTTAACCGCTGAACGCAGTCCGCAAAACTTCACTGAGCCTGACCGAGGTCAAAACCAAACTCTTGGTTCCACAGTGCTAGCCGCGTCACCTGCAAACAGCAACCAGTTAAGTCTGCTCAAACCGCGCGGATACAAAAACCGAGTCCGCAGGACAAGATCCAAGCCCAACTTACTGTTCACTCTGCTATTAAATGACGAGCCGGGGGGTCCTATTTATAGGCGGGATGAGGAGTGTGATCACCGCCCTATGAGATAGGCTAACCGCCCCTTAATCGCAGCTAGCATTGCCGCCGAGTCCGCACCGACATGCCAGACTCGCGAACAAATCGCCAAGTCCGCAAGAAGGCCACCAGCTGAGAACCATGCCAGTCCGCATGGAGAGAGGACACAGCATCTGTTCGCACGCACAAGTCCACGACCACAGGCAAACCGCCCGGTCACAGCGGACTTTGCGGACACCAACCCAGCTCGCAATGTCCATGACCACAGGCAAACTGCCCGGTCACAGCAGACAATGCGAAAACCCTGGACTTCACAGAAGTGCAAATCCAGACAAGTACGCGCGAGCTCGGCGGACACCAAGACAGTCCGTCAGCTTCAAGGCCAGATCGCAACCAGATTGTGGCTCACCGCAACTCCAGACCAAACGCAGATCGCGCGGTCTCCAAGCCTCAGTCAGCACAGACCGCAGACATCATCCCGCACTGCTCAGCCAGCCACTGTCGGACTCAACCAGTCCGCGCAGTCCGCGCAGTCCGCGGAATCTGATCCGCAAACAACAGCCACCAGGACCTCAGCCCGCCAACACCAGACCGCCGAACTCCAGCTCCAGTCCGCCCAGGCCGCCCGGACTACCCGATCATCCACTTTCACTTCACAAATTTCAACAGGTTTGGTTTGGTTAGGCAGTTCGGTTGGTTCCGACTTACACCCCTGGTAGGCAACTGTCGAAGCGATGTATCTCCGTTTGAGGCTGGTGCTGGTGATACTGCCGATTGGGTGGTGTGGTCCTCCGAGCGGTGCTTAACCGTCCGCGACTGTCTGGGCAAGGTGGGTACCGAGGTGCTAGAGAGGGGTAGGGCAAGCTGTGGCTCAGGGATAACTGGGGACAATGAGTCCAGATACACTCGCTCCTCGTAGTAAGGAGTTAAATCCTCCACATTGAACACCCGGTGAATTCCCATTGCTGGTGGGATATCAACCTCATAAGCATTTGCACCAAATCGTCGAGTAACTGTATAGGTAGGGGCCCATTCGATGGACACTTAACTTTTTCACTGCCCCCTGTGGGAGCCTCTCAGGTCGAAGGCGGATCATAACTTGGCCTCTAATGTCAAAAACTTGTTCCCTCCTATGCAGGTCAGCTTGAGCTTTATAAACTTCATTACTGGCGGTGATCTTTCTTTGGACTGTAACATGGAGTGCGTGTATATGCCGAATGAATGACTCAGCGGACTCACTAGGTCGGGCCTCTAGCGGGACGTCAACCAGGTCGACGGGTTTCCAAGGCTCGTAACCTAAGATGACATGGAATGGACTAAGACCGGTGGTCCTACTGACCAAGCTATTGTATGCAAACTCCGCGACAGGCAGGACGGAATCCCAAGTGGATGGGCTATCCCAAACGAGACAACGCAACAGTGTTCCAAGACTACGGTTGACAACTTCCGTCTGTGGGTGATAGGCGATGGAGAACTTTAGTGCCGTTTCGGTCTTCTTCCACAACGACTCCCAAAAATAACTCATAAAGCGGATGTCGCGGTCAAAGACAATAGAGGTAGTTAGCCCATGATACTTGAATACTTCCCCGAAAAATAGAGCCGCCACGTTGGGGGCATCATACGTCCTGTGACATGAGATAAAGTGGGCCATCTTCGAGAAGCGGTCCACAACAACGAAAATCGAATCGAACTTCCTCAGCAAGCGGGGGAGCCCAAGTACAAAATCCAAGCTAATATCGGCCCAGGGCCTATGGGGAATGGACAAAGGAGTGTATAGGCTCGTGGGTTGTCGGGATCCCTTTGCCGTCTGGTAGATACGAAAATGACGAGCAACCCGAGTGACATCCCTCTTCAAGCCAGGCTAGAATACACAGTCCTCCACTAACACAATCGTCTTATCGCCCCTAAAATGTCCCGCGGCCCCGCCCACATGCATCCCCCAGATGAGGAAGTCTCGCAGGGAGGTCTGTGGCACACAGAGGCGAGACCCATAGAATAGATAGCCCTCCGAAATGATGAAGCCCTTGCGGGGCTCCGGAGGATCCCTCGATAAGGCGGAGTAGATCTCGCCAAAATCTGGGCACTCGGGGTAATCATATTGAACACGCTCGAAACCCTCCACTCTCGCGCTCATGGTTTGGAGAATGGTGACCCGACAACTCAACACATCAGCCGGCTTGTTCTCAACACCAGCTCGATGCTTGAGAACGTAGTGGTACTCCTGCATGAACTCCACCCATTTCGCGTGGCAGTGGCCTAACTTTTTTTGTGAGTCCAGATATCGCAGGGTCTGATGATCAGAATACAAGACAAACTCCTTGTGTAGGAGATAGTGACGCCAATATCAAAGGGCCTGTACGATGGCGTAGAACTCTCGATCATAATTGAGAGTACTTCTGCCGGGATTCATTCAGTTTCTCACTGACGTAAGCAACTGAATGACCCTCCTAGCTCAGTACTCCTCTGATGCCCACTCTAGACGCGTCACACGCTACCTCGAATGCCTTCGAGAAATCCAAAAGGCGCAATACAGGCGTCATCGATAGCCTCTCCTTAATTTCTTCAAGCACCTGAGTGGCCGCTGCGGTCCAGGAAAATTCCCCCTTGCGGAGGCTGCACGTAATAGGGGCCATGTCGAACTAAACTCTCGAACAATCCTGTAGAAGGTGGCGATCCCGTGGAAGCTCCGGGCCTCGTGGATCTGCCGGGACAGGTCACTCGTGAATCGATTTGACCTTATCGGGATACACCGAAATAGCAGACTGTGAAACGATATATCCCAAGAAATATACCGACGAAGTCAAGAATGAGCACTTCTTCAAGTTGAAATAAAAGTTCTCCCTCCGAAGGAGGTCGAACACCAATCGAATGTGGCCTAAGTTCTCTGTGCGATCTCGGCTATAAATCAGGATATCGTCAAAATATACCACAAGGAACTTGCCCATGTATGGCCGCAGAATCTGCGTCATCACTCTCATGAATGTGCCCGGCGTGTTCGATAGTCTGAACGACATAACCAACCACTCACACATGCCATCTTTTGTTTTGAAAGTCATCTTCCACTCGTCACCTTTTAGAACCCTAATCTGATGGTACCCGCTCCGCAGGTCGATCTTCGTAAAGATTTGGGCACCAGCCATCGCATCGAGGAGGTCGTCGAGACGGGGAATCGGAAAACGATACTTCACGGTGATTTTGTTGATGGCATGACTATCTATACACATGCGCCAACTCTCATCCTTCTTCAGGGTAAGAAGGGCAGGGACGACACACAGGCTCAAGCTCTCCCGAATAAAGTTCTTCCGAAGAAGATCGTCAACCTGCCGCTTCAGCTCGGCATGCTCCGTCGGGTTCAAGCGATAGTGGGGAAGGTTGGGCAAAGATGCCCCCGAGACTAAATCGATGGCGTGCTGGATATCCCTTAAGGGAGGGAGCTCATCGGGGAGCTCCTCAGGCATGATCTCAGTAAACTCGGCCAGCAGGAATCGAATGTTAGGATCCACACTCTCCAACTCAGTGGTGGTGTCAGAAGCCAGGGCGGCGGCCACTCATGACTCTAAGCTCTCACGTAGGAAATCACCCTTCCTCAGGATATGAGGAGGTCTAGCTGACTCGACACTAATGGACGACTCGACCTGGACCTTTAGGGGATCCCGAGGCTGGGTCGGGGTGAGGATGATTTTCCATACCTTATCAAAGAAGACACGCGTGTTAGAACGACCATAACACGTGGCGTTACGATCGTAAAGCCAGGGACGACCCAGAAGAACATGTGCAACGTCCATCGGGATGGCGTCGCACCAAATCTTGTCCTCAACGGACGCTAGTCGGATCGGCACAAGACACCTCTGCATAACTTGAATGACGGACTTGTCCACCCAGAGGACGCAATAAGGATGTGGATGGGGCTTCGCAAACAGCTGCATCCTCTCTAAACCTCACTTCGCCACGATATTCACGCAACTGCCACTATCAATGGCGAGTTTGCAGGGACCGCCTGCAATCTGAAAATACGTGTAAAAAATTGAAGTGTGGCGCCAATCCTCCTTGGCACCCGGGGGTGTGTAGGAGGCGACGGATGACTCCCAACTCTAATGATCTCTCAGCGTCGCTCTCCCAACCGTCCTCAACCTCATCGGTAATCTACCACCGCGTCATCTAACTCAGTACTTGCCTCGTCCTCGTCCCCAATCAGAAGGTTCCTCGTGGGGCATTGAGCGGCAATGTGTCTTCTGCCCGAGCATCGAAAGCACTGGCCTGGGACAGGTCTAGGGACTCCCGGGACAATCGTCTTACCCTTCGCATCAGATGGAGTGCAAGGTGGGGCGTCAAATCAATGTGTAGTCGTCCTCGGCCCCGCGAGGCGTAGGTAGGTCTCATACTCTAGTGCGAGTTGGAACACCTGCTCAATCGTCTCCATGCGGTGTGGGATGAGCTCTCGTCGTATCTCAGCCTTCAGTCCGGTTCTAAATCTGGACGCGGTCGCAATAGGTTCCTCCATGATGTCACTCCTCACTACTAACTCGTCGAATCGAGTCATATACTCGACAACGGATAGTGATCCTTGCCGTAACGAATAGAGTTGGTCGAGAAGCTGATCTCGATAGGATGCGGGGCGGTATTTATCCCTCAATCGCTATTTCATTTCAGCCCAACGGGTGATAGGATAGTACCTATCTCTCTCCAACGATCTCTCCACGCTAATCCAAAACATTTTTGCCTGACCCAGTAACTTCATCTTAGCGAACCGAACTCGTCGTTCATCGTTATTTCGTACCAATCAAAGAAGTGGTCCATATCCAGGAGCCAGGCGCTAAAAGTCTTCGGGTCCAGGTGACCGTCGAAGGAGGGCGCGCCAATTCGAAAGCACCAAATGAGGTCGTCCTCAGCTGGTGTATTCTCTCAGTGGGGCGCCACATAATCATCGTATGGCACATCAGAATAGTACTCGTGTCGCGCAGGTGGGCCACGATCTCGTCTGACTGGTGGAAGACGCGGCTCGTAAGGCGGCCAGGGGTTACCCCTCAGGGCGGGTTCACGACGATAGTCATGCCCAGGATCGGGAGTCCGTCTCCGTGGAGCGGGGTTCCGACGTGGTGGCTCCCTAATTCAACGATCAGGCGGGGGTGGGACATCCCGTGCATCGTCCAAGGACTCCTCATAACGTGGTGCTAGGGCTGGACCTCTATGGGCTCCTAACTGGTCGACTCTAGTATTAACCCTAGCTATATCGTTCCTAATGGTGGTGAATTGTTTGAGGACTGAGCGTTGAAACTCTGCGGCCGTCATGTCCGAATTTGAACTGGCGGCCCGATCGTCGGTGACGTTCTGGGTAGACATTGGGTTTCAAAACAACCTACCACTACGTAGCATGCAATGTGACTCAAATCTGGCTGTGATACTAAATGATGCAGTGGTAGCCGGACAGGAAATCCACAAGATGAAAATGCAGCCTAAATACAGTGCACGTGTGACCATGAGACAACCATACCAAATTTAAGATCCTCCAATGAGTAATTAAAATTATAAAGCATCAAAGTACTAATTGCACACTTGTTAACAAGACTTGAAGAAGAAAGAACATTTATTTCCAACCAACGAAGTGAGGCGCAATTCCGTCAAGTGCGCCGAATGCGCTCCGCAAATTACACTGTGATTAATGGAAATAAATACATATAATAATCAAATCCCATAACAAGAGTTCAAAACCAAAGCATTCAATGAGAAAATACAATATCCATACCTAGATTTACTTGTGCTTGTAGTGGCTATTGTAGGGATGGGGAACAGGCGCCGGAACTTGACCGTGGCACGCTAGTGGCTCCACGACGGGGCTTAATGGGGGACGAGGTGAGGGGATCTAGGGGGTTTAGGGTTTAGGGATGACTGGATCAGACAAGGATCTGGTTTAGGGAAGGAGTGCGGGATCGGAGTAATAGAGGGGAAGGGGGAAATGCGGCCGTTGACTGGAGGTCGGGGTGAGGGAGGGGCGTTGGGGAATTTCCGGCGTGAATCTGGGGTGGGCTAGAGTTCCCGACCGGCTAGGCGGGGAGGAAGAGGGAGGCGGGGTTGGCTGGTTGTCGGGTTGTAGGAACGGGTCAGGCGGGATTCAAGAGAATGGCAGGGTGTAAGGGAGCGACTGGTGAAGGTGGTGGATGTTTGCTGGTGGCCGGGAAGAAGAGAGGAGAGTGGGAGGGTTACCAGACTGAGCGGCGGGCGAAAGCCAGGAAGATGAAACACGGTCGGGATCCACAGAATAGACCAGACGGCTGCAAATGAGCAACCACCGATCCCTAAAACAGTCCGCAGCATGAGTATAAATGTGAGAAGCAAAGATAGGGCATCCCGATGGACGGCCCATAATGATCACGACGATCAGGGCCAAATACAACGCAAAATAACTAAACTAATATAGTAAAAAGATTCAGAGCGACCATCCGGGAGCATCCACGGACTCGGATCGCCCAAATGGGTCGCCGATCACCGCCTCCTGCGGGAATAAACGTGTGTGGGCCGTCGATCTCCATCAAGATGTGCATATAGTTTGTGAATACCCGGAAGTCCTCCCAGGAGAATTGTCAGGTAGACTCAATCCTGCGAAGAGCAATAGAAGTATACATCAATCTTGTGCCAGGAGCAGAGCAGAGCCAGTAGCTATATCACCATGCACAAAAGATCCTGAAGGATTAGCAAAATTGAAGGGTCACTTACAAGAACTCCTTTGTATGAAATTCAGTAGACCTAGCTTCACTCCTTGTGGATCCCCAGTTATATTTTTAATTAAAAAAAGGTAACATGTGTCTATGCATCAATTACTGAAAACTTAATAAATTGACAATCAAGAACAGATACTTGTTGCCAAGGATAAACGATCTATTTGATCAACTAGAAGGAGCTACCGTCTTTTCAAAGATAAACAAATGGTCAGGCTATCATCACCTGGGGATCAAAGAGCTATCATCACCTGGGGATCAAAGAAGATATTCATAAGACGACGTTTAGAACAAGATACGGTCATTTTGAATTCTGGGCTAACCAAGGCACATGCCATATTCATAGGTCCGATGAACCAAGTGTTGAAAAAATATTTGGATAAATCCATTACTATCTCCATAGTCGCTATATTAATTATTTCTAAGAAAACAGACGAACACAACAATCACATTAGAACATTTTTGACAATTTAAAAATTGTATGCAAAAAATTTCTAAATGATGTCCAGGTTAGAAGAGGAAGTGCAAAACAAAGTAAAGGCAAAGAGATCTTGTTATAAAACACTCTACGCTTATAGGAATGATGAAAACTTGATAATATATAAAGTAACCAAGAAAGAAGCTAAGCATGCAGTAAGTAAAGCAAGAAGTCAAGTTTATGAAGAATTTTATAAGTGACAAAATATCAAAGCAGGAGAGCATGACATATATAAAATTTCTCAAGCTAGAGAGAAAGACAAGAGATTTAAACCAAGTTAAATGCATAAAAGATGAAACGGATATAATTTTGAAGGATGATGTGACTATTAAAGAGCGATAAAAAAGATAATTTTATCAATTCTATAATAAAACAAATGATAATGAACTGAACTTGAAAAAGTTAAGTAAATCGAAGGAGTATAGGAACATAATATTTTATCGTAAAATTCATGTATCGAAGATAAATGATGTTCTAAAGAAGATGAAAATGAAAATGTGTTGAACCAGACGATATACTCATCGAAATATGAAAATATATAAGGAAAGAAGAAATTTTGTGGCTTACATGTTTCTTCAATAAGATACTAAAATCAAAGAGAATGTCAAGCCAATTGAGAGAAAGTATTTTTGTACGTTTGTATAAGAACAACGAAAATATACAAAATTGTGTTAATTACAAAAGAATTAAATTAATGAGTCATATCATGAAACTATGAGAACGAGTAATATAAAGAAGCGTAAGACAAGAGACTAGTATCTCGGAGAATCAATTTGGATTCATGTCAGGGCGGTCGACCATGAAAGCTATAAATCTCATGAGAAGACTCATTGACAACTATCGAGAAAGAAAATAAGATTTGCATATGTTGTTTATCGATCTTGAGAAGGCTTATGATAGGGTTCCACGAGAGATCTTATAGAGAGCATTAGAAAAGATAGGTATAAATGTATCATACATTGACATAATCAAATATATGTCAACAAATTCAGGGACGAGGGTGAAGACATCTGGAGGACTAACACAGGAATTCTCTATCATTGTTGGCTTACATCAAGGTTCAGCTTTAATCCCTAATCTCTTTACCTTTATCTTAGATGGGATTACTGGACAAATCTAACAAGCAATAACTTAGCGTTTATTGTTTGTGGATGATATCAATGTGGTCGATGAGACATGCGAGGGTGTAAACGCGAAACTTGAATCTTGGCGAGACACTTTAGAAAAGAAGGATTTTAGGTTGAGCAGGACAAATACGGGGTATATGGAGCTTAAATTTAGCAATGCAAGAAAGACAGATGACTTCGCTATTCAGTTGAGGGATCAAGATATTTCCCGTAGTGAGTGTTTTAAATATCCTGGATCGATAGTTCAAAAAGATGGAGGTGTTGATAAAGATGTGATACACAGAATTTAAGCATGTTAGTTAAAGTGGAGAGG
This sequence comes from Platanthera zijinensis, assembly GCA_039513925.1. NCBI lineage: Eukaryota > Viridiplantae > Streptophyta > Magnoliopsida > Asparagales > Orchidaceae > Platanthera > Platanthera zijinensis. The sequence goes on from CM077097.1 coordinate 146,937,788, forward strand.
CGCGTCAAAGATCATATGTGATCGTAAAGTAACATTAAAACTTAAAGACAAGTTTTTATGTACTGCAATTAGACCAGCGATGCTCTGGTTCTGAGTGTTGTGCAGTGAATTTTGTACATGAGAAAAAAATGGGAGTTGCGGAGATGATAATGCTTAAGTGGATGTGTGGACACACGAGACTGGATAAAATTAGGAATGAATGTATCAGGGATAAGATATGAGTGGTACCAATTGCACAAAAGATGTGAGAAGCTCGACTAAGATGGTTTGGACACGTACAAAGGAGACCATTAAAGGCACCTATTCGGCGTTGTGAAAGTTCAGTCACAAGGCATGTTAAATGGGGGAGGGGTGGACTAATAAGACTTGAGTGAAACTATAAGGAAAGACGGGATGTACTTAGGCATTAGTGAGATTATTATTAAAGATAGGGTACAATGGAGACAAAGGATCCATATAGCTGACCCCAAAATAATGGGATAAAGGCTTGAGTGTTGTTGTTGATGTCCAGGTTAAAAGAAGTATATTTTCATGGTCATATAATTAACAAAAATGGATTAGTTGCGGGACCCATCAAAGGTAAAAGCAATTAAAAAATTAACCTAGACCTGCAACAGTAACAAATACAAGAAGTTTCTTAAGCTTTACTGCCTATTAATGATGATTCGTTGAAGAATTTTAAAAGATAGCATTATCTATGACCAAGCTAACAAGGAAGGTAATCAAATTCATGTGAAATGAAGAATGAGATTAGGCCACTTTGGAATTAACAAGATTGAGCACAACCCATATTTCAGGTATGTCATCTGGAACGAAGAGATGATCAATCTGAATTCTGAAAGAATAATCCGTATCCTCGAAGAACTTTGTTATGGGCCCACGTAGGAGGTGACGACACACAACCGGGAACGACGTGCATCCTCTCGTTCTTGCATTGTATCTTAAAATTTTGCATTATTTAACCTTTTTGCGCACTTGGAATTGCTCACACATTATGTAGCCCAGTTGAGGGGCATAATAGAAACTTTTTAGATATTTTGGGAACTTCTCTCTCACTACATATGAGAGTGAGAGGGGCCTTGGAGGCATGGAGCGTGGCGGAGCCGAAAAGGACATGGGGAAGCCGACGAGGATGTGTCGATGCAAAACGATTGATTTGGGGCAGAGTCTTCTAGATCGATAGCCCAACTGGACCCGCTTGTGTGTTGGGAAACGGAAAATGAAAGTTGACTCGATCGTGAAAAGAGAGCAGTTGAATCCAAAAATTTTTGTGAACTACAGTTAGCCGAGGAAGGCAACAGGTTAGACCAAGTTGGTACACACCAAAACTTTGACTTAATAAATGAGATACAATCACAAGGTACACTCGCCCCCGAGCTCCCAAAGGGTTTGTTACTAGAGGAGTCCACTCCAAAAAGAGATTCAAAGACAAAGATACAACTTCCAAGATACAAATATAATAGTCCTACTCTCCTTTATATAGTAAGGGTGTATGATACCATGTGACGCAGTCAGGACTTAACTAATAATAGACTAACACACACACACACACAGATATATATATATATATATATATATCACCTGTATACTCCAAAGAAGTCACACACAGGCAGACTCCCCAAAGTAGTCACACACAGGCAAAACCTGTGCATCCCCAGGGTAGCAAGAAAGATAATTGAAATTCAAATGTATCAAAAGTACGGGTGGATCCTATGCGCCCTAAAAGCAGTTTAGCACGGGCGTAACCGTGTACACGACCACTAGTGCATGTATATACTACATCTTAACCAAACCATCCCCGACTCAACATGTCCCCACATCCATCCTCAAAAGCACTATGGTGCAAAAAACATGCCTCCATGCATCCAACTGAAAGCACAAAAAGTCCGAAAATTATAAATACCACCAATGAACCCATTCGTGTGCCAAAGCAACCTACACACCCGTCGAATCCTCGAATAATTCAACTTCACACCCACCAGAGCTTTCTTTACGACAGCTAGGACATAATTCTATCCCTCCACGCTATCCATTTTTGCTCCTCCCACAATCAAGAAGCTCGCCGAATGATCTCTCTCTATCATCTTCCTGAACTCTCTCTCACAACCCAAGAAGGTTCGACAATCAAACACTACTTCGACAACCCGATCATAAGCCGCCCTTGCACCTTGTCACTCCACACTCTCTATCACTCTCTCTCTTCGACCAGAGGAAAGAGAGCCCAACATTTCATGTCCTCTTCACTCACACCCTCTCTCTTTCTCTATTTCATTATCTCTCTCTCTCTCTCTCTCACAGGAAGCTCAAGTGCAGACGAAGACAAAGCCACCCTAGCAGATGTTGCAATCCTCTTCTCTCATGCCCTATGATCCGTCTCCGTCTTCCTCTTTAGAAGCTCGAGCGCAGATGAAGTTTAGTTTCCAGTAAGTCTCCTTTTCATTTCTTCCCGATAGAATGATGTGCTTCCTCCGGCTCTCCCTCTCCAAGTCTCCATATAGCATTCTTAAGATGTGTTTCCTCCGGCTCTCCCTCTCCATATAGCATTCTTCTTCTTCTGCACAACCGTCTTCTTCTTTCCCTGCGGCCTTCTCCCTTTCTCTAAACATGCACTCTCTACATGTGTTCATTATCATCATGACAACCCATTGGGCTGTACAATCAGGCTACCCGCTACCGAGCACCACCCCGAGTTCATCCCTCCAGTGCCTCAACGAGGGAGGAAGTTCGATCATCATCATCCACCTCTGCCCCATCCATTCTAGCAGATGAAGCCGTCCTGACCTTGTTCACCTTCCTGGAACTGACCAATAAGGCCTTAGCCTCAACAAATACATACAACACCTATGTCGTCTCGTCATCTTTAGTCATATGTTCCCCTCCTCATACTTCCAAATATGATGACATTCAAGAGTAGTATATGGACCACATTCTACCCATGGAAGAGGTTATCTGCATCCTTCAAAGCAGCCAGGCTTCAGGAGAAACACCCTCCTCAAAGTTGACTATGAAAAAAGGAATAAGTAGCTCATCTATGAATTTCAAAGAGACATTGGCCACGAAGACTTGTCAAGCACTTCGCGAACTTGTCGAGAGGATGTTGAAGGTGGGCAAGCTACAGGAGTGCATTGCACGCAAAGTTGAAGACACGTCAGTATCTATCAAGGGAAAAGAGGTGGCTAAAGTGCATCTTTCACGACAGTGGAAATGCGCTGAACAGAAAGACATTGGCCTTCTCGACAGAATCAACTATGTATGTGAATGCATCGAGGAAGAGGATGTTGGTCTCTTGGGACAAGTTAATTGTATTCATGAAGTAGCCAGTCTCAAGTCCTCCAAGAAAACTAGCTTGAGGAAGGTTTTTCAATGAGAAATTGCCCTTACCTCTCAAGTCGTTCCACCGCGAGGAGACATTATCTTCAACGAGGAAGACCTCACAAAGACCCAATCAATTCAAATGACGATGTGGTTGTCAAGGCAGTCCTCGAAAACTACTCGGGAATCTATACCGAAGAACATTGCTAGCCCCACTGGCAAGATCTGTTTTTGAAGAAGAGATTCCTAGCATTCTTCAAGAAGTGCATTCGGGATAATGTGGACACATTTCAGAGCCCAATCGGTGTTATTGGCCACAGATCCGCAAGGATGTAGAATTATATGCAAGGGAGTGTCTACAATGTTGAGGTTTACTCCTCTCCAGTTAAAGCCTGCTCAGCAAATTCATTATCACTACCTCTTGGTCATTCGCTACCCGAGGAATGGAACTTTTGGGACTCCCCATGGTCAGTGGGTGTAACATCTGTTATCTGACGTGAAAAAATAATTTAAATTGTAGGGTCGAGTCGCGACGGATTTTGATCGAGGCAGCGCGTCGTCAAGGTACAATGCTCCTATTCCTAAAGGTCGCGTTCATTAATTTGTGATTTATGTTAGTCAAAATGTTAGTGAGACGCATTTTAATTTAGTGTCGAAGCGCGAAAAAAATTTGTTATGTTTAATTGGAGTTAATGTGAATTAGCACATTTTGGGGTGCCAATAGCATTAACATCATTTAGATGAAAAGAGGGGGAGGGGCGGTTTTATATAAGCATGTGTGCGGTTTAATTTAATAACCGCAACTTCTCACAAACCGCAGCCCGTATTCTATTAACCCGCACACACCCTCATCTCACTGGAATAAACCGCATACCCGACGATTTGCGTCTCCCGTTCCGCAAGGCCGATGAATCCGACTCCCGCTAGCGCCGTGCCAGTTGTTTCTCGCAGCCCTAGCCGACGGCCTTCCTCCCTCCAGAGATCCACTCCGACTTCTCCTCCTTCCTCTACGGGCGTCGGTGGGTATTCCTTTTCCTTCCTTGACCGTGAAAGAGCCGGATTCAACCCTAACCGGTGGAAGTGAGTCGTTTGGTTCCGGTAAGTGTTATTCCTCCCATATCGCTATTCCTTCATGCAAATCCTTCGATTTGGAAACTAATATAACCTAGGTTATCATTTTGATTGACCTAATTAGGTTTTGTAATACGAAATCCTCCGCGAAATTGGGATTGGGCGCATAGAGAGCCTCAATCACTCCCTCGTAAAGGTAAAACACTAAGTTAGCCTCTTGATTTTTGGTTACCCTAATTATTAGAATTTTTCCAACAGAAACCCTAAGGGGAAAATATATAAAGTAGGGTTATTTTGGATTTCAGGATTTTGGTGACCTCGGGACAAGGTTCTGAAAGTCCCTAGCAGTTGGATTTCCTTGGGAAAAGCAAATGTCGCCGCGCCAAGTGTACGAGCGCCGCAACACCACAGTAAGGAAACTTAATTTCTGCTAATTAGACATAACAATAAATATATATTTTTGTATACGCAAGAGTAGGCTTTGTACAAATATCATGACCATGCATAGAAAGGTGTGGTGATAGGAAAACGGTCGCGGAAAACGTGTAGGATGACACCCTTTTCCAAGACCAAAGTAGTCAAATCATGAACAATAACGTTAGGTACGAAACCTTTACCCGTGTACGTAAGTTTGGAATTTGTCCAACCAAGGGCGCGAATGTCCCTTTTAGTCGACCACGAGAAAGTCAAGGGTCGCTCAGTAGTCCACAAAAAGAGATATCCCAAGAAGAGTAGCATCAGACCAAAAAGGTCAATAAGCACACAAGTCTTTTCGTGCTCGGTAGAGGCGCACTACTTTTCTCATAAGGCATATGGTACCTTGTGAGCAGTACAGTCTTGGGAGTTGACTTCCCTTTGAGACAGTTAGTAGATTCGAGACCGTGTCCGCGCGATACTAGAACAATTGAGTTCGTAAGATGGTCTCGGGTCGTCAGTTTCAGTTGCGCGTTAGGAGCTACTCTGCCTAGAGCCTTCCAAGTAGATGTGCAAGTTAGAAGCCACCTAAAACTCAAGTATAGACCTGACGTGAGACAGTACACTAGTTAGTGAACGCCAGGACTTGGGTTAGTGAACTAAAAGTCACGTACATAGAACAAATAAATGTTTTGACCAGGAAGTAGTGTGAAGACATGCATAACATATAGCATAAATGTTTTTAATGCACAAAACTGTTTTCTAAAGGCATGCATTCATCATATGAGAAAATGATTTTAGTTATTTTTCTTTACTTTAACCCCTCGTGGGCAATGTTTTTCAGGTGACCCAGGTAGGAAACTACGTCTAGGATGAGCGTTATGGTGGCGTCAGTTAGTAGTGGTTTACCATTCAGTTTTCTTACTTTCAACATACACTTGTAGATGCGGACAATGTACCTTGTTAATGTTTATTATGCTATGTACTAGACTATTAATGTATTTCAAATTTTCAGTCATTTCAATTCCATTCATGTTTAGTGGCTCTGTGAATCCAGATTTTGAGGTATGTGGTTACCCTTAGTTTACTTTCTTAGCTTCCGTTGTAAATTTTAAATTTTTAGTAGATGTTTCTTTTACCTGCTGCATACTAGTTTTAATACTGTTTCCTAGTTTTCTTTATATCGCTGACCCAGACGGACGGCTGATTTCTGAAATACTGGGAAGGAGTGTTACAAATTGGTATCAGAGCGAGATTTAGGATCCATGGACCCTAGAAGGTTTTCACAGAGCATAAGATTGTGTAAGAGTAAACTCTTGTTAGTAGAATATTTTAAGTGTCGTTTAAGCCCTAATTTTCGCAAGAGTACGAAATAAATTGCTAAGCCAGATTTTTTAGATGTTGGATAAATAATTAGATTTCTTTTATATATTCTATCAGGCACCATGAGTCAGTGAACCGGGTGAATCTTCACGTCAGGACCCTATTCCTAACGCGACTATGGGAGACGTTGTCGTAGCACAGGTACCACCTGTTGAATTTTCCGGATCTTGGAATGAACAGGAGTTATCTCAACTAAAGTTAGTCACAACCAAAAACACATGCAGCAACGAGAATCTTTATTGATAACAACAATCTTCTTTACAAGGCGAGACATACATGACGGGACATGATTCGCCAAAATCACCACAGGGAGAGCAGAGACAATTACAATTACAATTACAAGACAAGTCAAGTCGCGCGAACTGAACAAGTAGCCGCCGGATTTACTGCTGCACTATGGAGTCCGCACAGACCGCCAAGTCTGCTAGGTCGCCAGACCGCAAACCAAGCTGCGCGGACTGTCTCTTATTCCAATGCTGAGCTCTAGTCGCCGATCTGCAAGCCGCCTAACCACGAGGTCGCTTAGCTGCCAGACCGCACGGGCTGCTGATGCCGAACTGAACAAGCCGCCTGAAGCAGACGACTTATTGAACCCCGAAACAAGTTGCCAAAGAGAAAACCGCCTGATCGCTGTCCGCGACCTGCTGTTTACCGCCTGTTGCTTAACCGCAGAGTCTGCACTGTCCCTGACCGCAATCAGAGCCAAGTCCTGGCTTTCCAGCGCTATCCGCATAACCTGCACAGCACAAACCGGTCAACTCCAGCAACCCGGGCGAATACCAAAATCCAGTCCGCAGCAACTATTTGCGGGCTCACTTACTGTTCATTCGCTTTTTATTCCTGATGTGACAGGGGTCCTATTTATAAGCACAACAAAAAAGTCAAAGAGAATACTGCTCACTCCAGTAGCAATAACAACAACAAATAAGCTACCACAACACGGTACTAAGATCTACCGATTAGTAAGCCTCACGGATAAGATATCCCGTTAGAGGCGAGCGATAACGAAGTTGAAAAAGATTAGAGCTTAGCTTGCATTCCTTTCCTTCTCCACCCTTGCATTCGGAACCTATCTATTTGTTTGACTTTCTTTTAAAATGCACCAATCCAAGAAAGGCGTTACACGCCCAGGAGCTCGACTTACTGGAGATGTTTTTCAGTCACTCTACTAACAGGAAAAGAAGCTGATGACAAAAGCGGTCAAGTTCACTTCGCTTCGCTCGCCTTTACTTGATATATATGATCTTTCTCATTTACTAAAAAGAGTCGATAGGCAAACTTTTACTAGTTCTTGGTTCTTGTGTCCTAGGCGTAGAGGAACCACACCAATCCATCCCGAACTTGGTGGTGAAACTCTACTGCGGTGACGATACTGTAGGGGGGCCCTGCGGAAAAATAGCTCGACGCCAGAATGATAAAAAGCTAGGGATCTCAATTGCGCTTATATCCATCACTGTAGGAATTGGGTTCAAGCTTTCCCCAGCCCCTTTTCATCAATGGACTCCTGATGTATACGAAGGAGTGCGGTTCGTTCAACAAATTCCTACCTCTATATCTATCTCTGAGATGTTTGGATTTTTCAAAACTCCATAAACATGCAGAAGAGAAATGATATCCCCACCCGGACCAAGACATCACTTTGACCAAAAGTGGTAGGATGGGCAGTTGGTCAGATCTAGTATGGATCGTACATGGACGATAAGTTCTGCTTTGCTTGCATTTCTCTTCCTCTCGAACCAATTCATCCTAATTTTGAGAAAGCGTCGGTTTCTCAGCGGATTGGACCAAGTGGATCGGGGAGTGTATCAACAAAACCAGTCAAGTATGGCTGGCTGCCCTAATGAATGGGAGACCCGGCTTTTCAGAACGGAAAGAGGCATCTGCCCTCTCCTATCTTCAATGCTAGAATCCACTGAATGAAGCCTACTACACATACTGTAACCTGTTCATAAGCACATAAGGATCCGTAATATAAAAATAGATTGATCACTGATCAGGATCATATAAAGCCCTTCACGCCAACCTATCACCGATTGGCCAGAGATGAAACAAGAGCTGAAAAAGCAGTTTTTGCCTTGGTTTGTCCAATGGCTAGCAAGATACTTCTTCGTGTCCTTCATTTCCTAGTCAAGGACGACTTTCGACTTGACCACGCCATGAATACGCAAGGCCGCCCGTACGAGCGGGCAAAGTTCAGTATTAGAGCTCGGGACGAAGGAGAAGTAGATGGGGCGCGTCTAGTGGGGAGCAGATTTGTAGAGCGTAGAAAAGCAGCAAGCACGGATGCCCCTTAATGGGAATTCAAAACCAAAAGTTCGAGATTTTAGAAGCCCGGGATATTCTCACCCGGACTCCCGAAACTTCCCCCAACATCCCATAGGAAGAGAATCAAAAGTTGGGTCGCATTAAGAGCAATCTATGGGTTTACTCACTACATCCCAGGCTGGTAGTCCCTGTACTTTCACCTGAAGAGATTCCCATCCCATCTTATGAACATGAAACTCTCAAATTCTCGGGGAGGAGGTCATCCCGTATTGAGGGGACCAAGGTTTTGCCTACGCTCCTTCACAGTCGCACCTTTAGGCGAACTTTTTTGGCTTTGGAGGACACAAAAGCAAAAACAGCTTCCTTAGAAGCTGGGGATTTTCATATAGATGCTCTTCTGACGCTCTTGTGGATAGCTACACTTCCTTCGAATCTTGGAATTCTTCTCTGTTGTTGTCTCTCTTCCTTTCTTGGTAGTGGTTACCCCCGCCCGGTAGGAAGTCGTTTGTTTGAATTTCAGTTAAGAATCGTATATTGAATAGATAGGCTCAGTATGCTGTCACTCAGTCAGATGTTTTTTTAGACTCGGAGCTGATGATGTTGAGTGAAGGGATTTCAGAATTTTCTTTCAAAAGAACAATTACTCAACCTAACTAGGTGGAAGCTCTTCCTCCAGTATGCTTGGATTCGGGCTTTTCTGAGCTTTCAGGCTTCCAAGATAGTATGAAAGAGGGGATGAGTCAGGATCATTCCCGTGTGATGGGGGACCATCGGCCCGTAACAAGGCGGGGCCCACTTTCGTATATTCTCGCCGGAAGACTTGAGCGGAGGGACGATCCGACCCCGCGGATGCGTCCGGATGCGTGCCGCGAATCTTTTTTGATATATAACTTTGTTATTTTTACTTTCATTTGCTTATGATTGGCACGAGGACTCGTCGGCTAATCATAGCCGTCGAATCCGGGTTGCCCTAATGTTAGAATATTATAAATAGGAGTGTTAGAGGCTTGGAGAGACTCATTGCTGGTTTTGGAGAAGAGATTCCCGGACCTCCGCGATCACGCCACGGTGCCGACGCCGTGGAGCCCTAGGTGTTGACTCCTAGCGGTGGAACTTCATCCCCAAGGTACTACCCATCCATAACCTTCTTTTTCCCCCTCCGAAACCCTCATCCGCAACCCCTATAGCCCCCAAATCCCAACCCTACCGCTGGCCAGAAACCCAGGAATTACTGTTCACCCGTACTGTTCACCGCCGGAACTGTTCATGCACACTGTTCATCCGCTGGTACTGTTCACCCGCACTGTTCATCCCGCCGTTACTGTTCACCCGCCCCCTCACTTCTTCTCCCCTTCGTGGATCCACTTCCAACCGCTCCGAAAACCCTAGATCTACTTTGATCTAGCGCTACCCTTCACCGATCTACCCTCCACTTACATATTTTCCCTCCGTAACCCGGATCCGTCATAATATTACCGGATCTACCCGTTTCCAACCCTCCGCACCCATCTTCCACCGTGGACAACCACCATTTCGATTCACCAACCCGGATCTATTCCCGAAACCGCCGGATCTCTCCCGCCTCGGACATCCCTTATGTTTGTGAGTTGTTTGTTGTATGGATTTCTAGTTCTCAGTTTTGATTATTGTTTGAGATAGTTTGTGCTTGCATAAAATATTTTGTTGTGGAATTTTGCCCGTGAAAGTGTTGATTGCAGGAAGGAACTATTCGCAGCGCGCTTAATTTGGCCCTCCGCTTGGAGGAAAGCCTTGCTTAATTGCCCTAAAAGAATCATTGTTGCCTAATTTAATTATGCGTGGTTGTGAATCATTGTTTGAAATAATTGCCTAACGGGTTTTGTGCATCTCATCATAGCATTCACGTGTCCACTCACTAGAGTCAACCTAGGTTGCATAATAGATAGCCTACCCTACATCAATTGGTATCAGAGGTCAAGGTTAGGCCACTTGCATGCTCCGTAGTGGTAGGACATTTAGGACTAGCATGGCTGAATCACAAGTAACCGACGACCGTGCGGGAAGCTCAAATTCGGGCACCGCGTTTGCTGAGTTCCAGCGCCTTATCTTAGATCGTTTTGACGCATTAGGCGCCCAGTTTAACGACGTGCGACAGGACCTTGCCGAGGTAAACATACGACTGGACCACTTAGAGAACACTAGGGACACGCCTACACATCGTGACGATCCTTTGGAGGACGACCTTGATGTTTCACCACGTCCCGACCAACACCCAAGAGTGGGCCAACCACCAGTGGACCGCCGTCGCCGTGACATTCCCTACCGGGCCCCAGCCCCACCGGCAAGGCGAAACCCTGAGCCAGCACGTGATAGGCACGCGCCGCCACGTGAGGTTTATCGTGTGCCCCGTCAGCCGCAACCGGACCTTAGGGACCGGGTGCCTCTACCTGGTCGCCGCGACCAGCACCGGGAGGAGTATTACCCGCCAGATCGACGAAGGTTTGACTACGACCACGATGATTATCCAGGGGACTACCCCGACCCCCGGAGAGGTGGCCATGCCTTCGACATCACCCGTCGGATTCGCCTCGACGCCCCATCGTTCGACGGCCGCTTGGATCCGAAGGCCTTTAGTGATTGGATCCTAGACATGGATCACTATTTTGACTGGTACGACATGAGAGATGAGCGTTGTGTCCGTTTCGCGAAGATGAAGTTGGTTGGGCAAGCCAAAGTATTTTGGATTAGTGTGGAGAGAGCTGTCGAGAGGGAAGGCTATTATCCCATCTCCCGATGGGATGAGATGAAGGAGAGACTGAAAGATAAATATCTCCCCGCCTCATACCGTGATCAGTTGCTGGATCAGCTGCAGAACCTACGTCAGGGAACGCTCTCGGTAGCGGAGTACATGGCTCGATTCGATGAGTTGGTCGTTAGGAGTGATATTTCAGAAGAGCCCATTGCCACTGCATCGCGATTTAAGGCTGGCCTTCGCTCAGAGCTCCGGAGAGAGTTAATCCCCAATCGCCTCGAGACGGTTGATCAGATATTCCAGCTCGCCTTAGAGTACGAGCAGTATCTCCGTACGTCAAGTACGAGGCAGTTCCCCTCGCGCACTGATTCCTCGACATTCAAGAAGCCCACACCTTTCCAGACCACCATGACCACCCCACCCCCACGGATCACCACTGACATGAAGGGCAAGGCCATCGCCACGGAGGGTCAGAGGCCCGGGGGTATCCAGTGCTTTAGGTGCGCCGGCAGAGGACATGTGGCGGCACATTGCCCCACACGAAATCTGCTAGTCGAGGGAGAGGAAGAGCTAGGCCTAGAAGGGTCCGAGGATGTTACCGAGGAGGTCGAAGCTACGATCGAGGAGGGATGGGAGAGTGAGGCTGAGAGATCCCTAGAGATGGGAGTAGTTCGGCGTCTCCTACATACCCCCCGTACGGACGAGGATTGGCGCCGTACCACTATCTTCTACACGTATTTTCCTAGTGCAGGCGGACCCTGCAAACTAGCCATTGATAGTGGGAGTTGTGTCAATATTGTGGCCCAGAAAGGTTTAGAGCGTATGCAAGTGAAGGCGGAGCCCCACCCCCACCCGTATCGAGTCATTTGGGTAGACAAGACCGCCATCCAGGTGACGCAGCGGTGCCTCATTCCTATTCGGCTTGCTACATTTGAGGATAACGTGTGCTGTGACGTCATTCCTATGGACGTTGCCCACGTGTTATTGGGTCAACCTTGGTTATACGACCGTGATGTCACGAGCTACGGTCGGTCGAATACTTACACATTCTTCGATAAAGGCAAGAAGATCACGTTGTCCCCAACCCGACCCAAGGAGAATTCTAAGGGCCCGATTGAGCCCCCCCGAGCACCATATCGTCGCGACCGCTACATCTCCTGCGGTGTAGTGAGTTCTTGCGGGAGAGCAGGGATGCCGGGATATTTTACATTGTTGCCGCTACTATGGCTTCTGAGAGTCCGATAGTGACCCCGCATCTTCTCCCTGAGATCCAGACCCTACTTGACGAGTTCACCGACATCTTGCCGGAGGAGTTACCTGATGAACTCCCACCTTTGCGAGATATCCAGCACGCTATCGACCTAGTCCCGGGAGCTTCTCTCCCAAATCTACCGCACTATCGTATGAATCCGGATGAGCACACCGAGCTCAAGCGGCAGGTTGACGAGCTTCTTCGGAAGCAGTTCATTCGGGAGAGCCTGAGTCCCTGTGCCGTTCCCGCCCTTCTTACTCCTAAGAAGGATGGTAGCTGGCGCATGTGCATCGATAGTCGTGCCATCAATAAGATTACGGTGAAGTATCGGTTCCCTATCCCTCGTCTGGATGACCTATTAGATACTATGTCTGGTGCCCAACTCTTTTCCAAGATCGATCTGCGGAGTGGGTACCACCAGATCCGAGTACGGGAGGGCGATGAGTGGAAGACGGCCTTTAAGACTAAGGATGACCTGTATGAGTGGTTGGTCATGCCGTTTGGGCTGTCCAACGCCCCGAGCACGTTCATGAGGTTTATGACACAGATCTTACGGCCTTACATGGGCAAATTCCTCGTTGTATATTTTGATGATATTCTGATCTACAGTCAGACCCATGGTGACCACCTAGCGCACTTGAGGCTACTTTTTGAGACCCTCCGTCAGGAGAAGCTTTTTGTGAATCTAAAGAAGTGCTCGTTCTACGCCGAGTCGGTACAGTTCTTGGGGTTTATCGTGTCATCCACAGGAGTGTCAGTCGACCCTGAGAAGGTTAAGTCCATCCGTGAGTGGCCACTGCCCACGACCCTTCACGAGGCTCGCAGCTTTCATGGGCTAGCTACCTTCTATAGGCGATTTGTTCGTGGCTTTAGCTCAATTATGGCCCCGTTCACTAGCTGTTTGAAGAAAGGCGAATTTCAGTGGACCCCTGCAGCCACTCGAGCGTTTGAAGAGATTAAGGAGAAATTGACCACAGCACCCGTCTTACGACTCCCTGACTTTGGTAAGGCTTTTGAGGTTGCGTGTGATGCTTCTGGAATTGGGATCGGCGGTGTGTTGAGCCAGGAGGGACACCCGGTCTCCTACTTCAGCGAAAAGTTAAATGAGGCCAAGCAGAAGTATTCCAATTACGATAGAGAGTTCTATGCGATCGTTCAGTCCTTGCGATACTGGAGACACTACCTCCTTCCCCGGGAGTTCGTTCTCTACTCTGACCACCAGGCGCTCCGATACTTAGACTCACAGAAGAAGTTGGGACATAAGCATGCGAAGTGGGTTGAGTACCTTCAGGATTTCCACTATGTTCTCAAACATCGCGCCGGTGTTGAGAACAAGCCCGCTGATGCGTTGAGTCGGCGGGTCACCCTCTTGCAGACCCTGAGAGCCCATGTGGACGGACTTGAGCAGATCATTCTTGACTATCCTGGATGTCCTGACTTCGGCGAGATATACGCAGCCTTATCCCGAGACCCACCCGAACCTGTCGATGGCTTCCAGATTTGGGAAGGTTACCTTTACCGGGGTTCCCACATGTGCATCCCAAGCACTTCATACCGGGACTATCTGATTTGGGAGCTTCATGCGGGCGGAGCCGCCGGGCATTTTGGCAGGGATAAGTCCATAGCTATCGTAGAGGATAGATTTTATTGGCCAGGTCTAAAGAGGGACGTGGCTAGAGTTGTTCGACATTGTCGCACGTGTCAGACGGCGAAGGGAACTAAACAAAACACGGGACTATATACGCCCTTGCCGGTCCCACTTAGACCCTGGGAGGATATTAGTATGGACTTCGTACTCGGACTGCCACGCACGGTTCGAAAGCACGACTCCATTTTTGTCGTAGTTGACCGTTTCTCCAAGATGGCGCACTTCATCGCTTGCTCTAGGACCGCCGACGCATCACGTGTTGCTTCCATTTTTATTCGGGATGTCTTTAGACTACATGGCCTACCAAAATCCATAGTCTCCGACAGAGATGTTAGATTCGTGAGCTACTTTTGGAAGACCCTCTGGTACAAAACGGGTACTACCTTGAAGTTTTCATCTGCCTATCACCCCCAGACGGACGGACAGACTGAGGTGGTGAACCGTAGTCTAGGGAACTTGCTTAGGTGTCTCGTTGGCGAACATGTGGCTAGTTGGGACTCTGTCCTTCCTGTCGCGGAGTTCGCCTATAATAGTTCGGTCAATAGGTCAACCGGGTTGAGCCCATTTCACGTAGTATTAGGGTATGAGCCCAAGAAGCCCATTGACCTCCTTCCTTACCCATTAGAGGCCCGTCCTAGCGAGTCCGCCGAGTCTTTTGCACGTCACTTGCATGAGTTACATGAGTCAGTCCGTCGGCAAATTATTTCAAGTAATGACAGCTATAAAACCCATGCAGATTTAAGCAGGCGAGAACAGGTTTTCCACGAAGGCGAGCAAGTAATGGTCCGAATCCGGCGGAAAGGCTCCCACCAGGGCCTGCCAAAAAATTAAGCGCTAAGCGAATCGGTCCCTACTCGATCATTAGGCGGATCGGGACAAATGCCTACGAACTTAATATCCCCGCAAGTATGGGCATCCATCCGGTATTCAATATTGAGGACTTGACTCCGTATTATGAACCTCGTGAATATTCGGACCCGAGTCGGAATGATCACCACCCTTCCACCCCGCCACCAGCGATAGCTTCGGCCCACTCGCCTCCACCTCTGACCTTGCCTCCTCCTACCCGCACCCTTGGGAGTCCATCATCTATGGTGACACCGCATGCACCCCTGATCGTACCGGGATCCATTTCACGAGCGCAGTCTACTGAGAGTATTACAGATATCATCACCCATGAGTACGTCCCTTCCACCACGGGACTGTCATGCCGCTACTTGGTTCGTTGGCGAGGCCGCTCGGCCTCTGATGACACATGGATTCTACCTACAGAGTTGGACCGACTCGCCCCTGGGCTTCGACGACAGTATGATTCTCTCCATTCATCGGAGATGAATTCTTTTCAGTCGGGGGGAGTTGATGGGGGACCATCGGCCCGTAACAAGGCGGGGCCCACTTTCGTATATTCTCGCCGGAAGACTTGAGCGGAGGGACGATCCGACCCCGCAGATGCGTCCGGATGCGTGCCGCGAATCTTTTTTGATATATAACTTTGTTATTTTTACTTTCATTTGCTTATGTTTGGCACGAGAACTCGTCGGCTAATCATAGCCGTCGAATCCGGGTTGCCCTAATGTTAGAATATTATAAATAGGAGTGTTAGAGGCTTGGAGAGACTCATTGCTGGTTTTGGAGAAGAGATTCCCGGACCTCCGCGATCACGCCACGGTGCCGACGCCGTGGAGCCCTAGGTGTTGACTCCTAGCGGTGGAACTTCATCCCCAAGGTACTACCCATCCATAACCTTCTTTTTCCCCCTCCGAAACCCTCATCCGCAACCCCTATAGCCCCCAAATCCCAACCCTACCGCTGTCCAGAACCCCAGGAATTACTGTTCACCCGTACTGTTCACCGCCGGAACTGTTCATGCACACTGTTCATCCGCTGGTACTGTTCACCCGCACTGTTCATCCCGCCGTTACTGTTCACCCGCCCCCTCACTTCTTCTCCCCTTCGTGGATCCACTTCCAACCGCTCTGAAAACCCTAGATCTACTTTGATCTAGCGCTACCCTTCACCGATCTACCCTCCACTTACATATTTTCCCTCCGTAACCCGGATCCGTCATAATATTACCGGATCTACCCGTTTCCAACCCTCCGCACCCATCTTCCACCGTGGACAACCACCATTTCGATTCACCAACCCGGATCTATTCCCGAAACCGCCGGATCTCTCCCGCCTCGGACATCCCTTATGTTTGTGAGTTGTTTGTTGTATGGATTTCTAGTTCTCAGTTTTGATTATTGTTTGAGATAGTTTGTGCTTGCATAAAATATTTTGTTGTGGAATTTTGCCCGTGAAAGTGTTGATTGCAGGAAGGAACTATTCGCAGCGCGCTTAATTTGGCCCTCCGCTTGGAGGAAAGCCTTGCTTAATTGCCCTAAAAGAATCATTGTTGCCTAATTTAATTATGCGTGGTTGTGAATCATTGTTTGAAATAATTGCCTAACGGGTTTTGTGCATCTCATCATAGCATTCACGTGTCCACTCACTAGAGTCAACCTAGGTTGCATAATAGATAGCCTACCCTACATCACCGTGGCTCTCAAGTCTTTTCATCAGGGCTACTTGACAGGTCCCAATAGGGGATCGGTTAACCACTTCTCCAATAGATTGATTCAAAATCAAAAGGGGTCCTTTCTCCTTATCAAGGAGAAAGATGCTTCCTCATTTTTGAGCCTTCCAACACGAGTCCGAAGCTTTCGCCAGATCCTTTAAACTATCCATTGAAACTTTGAGGCGGTCGCGGTTAGTGGATCTCTATGGCTGAAATCACTTTCCATTCTTTAGAACTGAACGTAGCTCGGTCACGGGGACTCCCCACTCTTCTATTGCCTTCACCTGAGAATCTATCACTGGAGTTCGTAACGTCAGAAGCAAGCCTTAACGGGAAACGAATCTCTCTCGAGAGAGGCTCACTTCTTGGCTTTCACAGCGCAGCAATCAAGCCTATGGACGACCCAACTCAATAGGTCGCGCCCGAATGCAGTTAGCTAGAAAAGCAGCTCATGACCCGAGGGAGGGCGCTATAGAATAAGTCCGACAAGAACTTCTCCTTGGATAGAAGGGCGCTCCAGCTATGTGACACTGGTCGAGGACATTTTGTCCCTCTCCCTCGGTTTCAAGCGCTTCTAGCGCCTATTCTCCCAAGAGCGTCTGCAGCAAGGAAGGTTTCAGATTCAAATTCCTAGCGGCATTCTCTTGATTGACAGGAAGGCGTCGGAGTGCACTATCAGCCTCGTTCTTTGCGAAGAGGCTCAACTGAAAGGAGAGGGTCGGTTTTTCCAGTTCGAGTTATAGTCTCAAGAAGAATGCTAGTTCTTACTGTGAATCTCTCTCTATATGACACAGCGGAATGAAACTAGAACACAGCGGGACCTTGTGAAAGTTCTCTTTATATTGATCAGTTTGCTGCTATAACTCTTGCATTCTTAAGAACATGTGGGTAAGAAAGAAATGGATCAAAAAATGAGACTTTTGCTGACGGTGGATACCTAGGCATCTGGAGACGAGGAAGGGTCGCACCTGTTGTTCTAGAGTATAGGGTGAAACTCTTAGTTCAGTCCTAATGTTCTTCTCGCTCATGACTGGTAGTTTTCTCTATGTAGTGAGTGAGGGCATAAAGAATCTGAAGGCCTCTTCTAAGGTCAATAAGTGATCATCCCTTTCTTTCAAGTCAGCTAAGGACAATTTCGATCAACAGAGGGAGGGTATAAAAGATAGTATGCGGGTGAAATTCCCGCCAATGGCTGAGATGTTCAATCGACAACTGCTCCCCCAACTTCCCGAGCTTTCACGAAAGCCGGTAATTGTTGGCAGAGTCAGATGCGCAAATGTGTCTCTCTTGGAGACAAATTAGCGTATGCCATCGTCTCTCCAAACTGGTCCTCAACTTCTCAGTAGTTGTCAAGCTAGGCAAGTTGTTCGCGGCTCACCGACTCTTCGTCACTATCGTGACTCAGCTCCTTTGGACCCAACCGATTCTCATGGCTAGCTAGAGAGAGGGGCTTTAGCGCTTTATACCCGCGTAAGGGGAGGAGAGTCGCTGCAAAGCGTTCGCGAAACATCTTCTTGTTCGTCCGTTCCAGGCATTCAATTAAAGAAAATTCAATTTGCTTGACTCAATCAAAAGGACATAGAATGGAGTAGAATCCTAGATTCCAGCCTTGCCATTCGGATGAAAGGAATATCATCCTAATTCAAGACAGATTCTTCCCAACGAAGACCTGAACGCTGGTGAGAGAGACTAGGGTTGATGAGCTGATAGGAGAACTTCAGTGCTTTCTTTTGAACCATAGGCGTGGAGCGAAGACAAAGAATCCAAGCAAGCCTGCCTATGGACCCGTTTTGTCGAAATCATCGAAAAACTTCTTCGCTATCGCTCGCCGACTATTGTCCCTGCTCGACGGGTGTGTCTCCCCGTTAGACATGAAAAGAAATTGACTTCTAGACAGATCTTTCTCTTCTTTAGAACAAAAGCGGATTTCGGTATATAGAAAGAATGCCCTTGCCTCCGTGCGAGGGTCTGGCGCACGCGGCCTATTGAGTGGGGTCATCTAGTCTTCAAGAACTACACTTTTGACTATTTTGACCAGTTGTTCACGGCCGGTGGAATTTAAGAGAAATGTTAGTGTCATAGAAGGGGTTGTAATCCAAGCCGATCCCGCCAGTCTTTCATTCATTGCTAGGAAAGAGAGAATGCGAGTTCTAAGGTTTCTTTTTCTGAAAGAGCTCTGGTGAGCGAAGGAACGAGGTCTTATTCACTTCAGTGACGCATTCGCAGCACGAGTTAGATCCTAAGTAAAAAAGGCTTTTTAAACGCCTTTTAGGTAATCCCTCATCCGAGGCGAGCGATAGCGAAGTGAAATACAAGAAGGGGCACAGATCATTGGTCTTGGATGTATCATTTGGTTGTGTCGAGGCAAATCTGCTCTGAAAAGAGGACGCCCGAACAGGATCCAGCGGACGGGATGGTTTGAAAAAAACTGCCAACACAAGCACAAAGAACAATATGTTTTAGGTTGGGGAGGGCCACCTCCATTCCCTCCCCCCCCCCCCCCGCCTCCGGGCCACTTGATGCTACATTGACCGAGATCCCTGCCACGCTTCCCAAAAAAAGGAAACTTCACTTCTCCCCCCACTCGCTGGCGGAAACGGGACTGCTATATAGCAATCATTTCCCCCTTTGCCCTATCATTAGTGCTTACTCCAGATCCGAAGCACCCCTTTTCCATTCATAGAGAGATCCAATCGTCAAAATCAAGAAAAAGGCCATCATGGACCAAGATCCAAACGGATCAATCTTGTTGGGAGGTACTGCCCAAGGAGAAGAAAAGGTGACTTCCGACGCGTCAGCCGGACTGACCGCGCTGCCAGCCAGACAGGTCGGGACATCGGAGGTTTAGAGGCTAAGAGGATAACAAAAGACACTTTTCAGTCTATTTTCACTCATTCATAGGGTCTTTCTGTCCAGGTGCAGGTAGTCTGCATCTTCACAGACATCGCCTTTTGTATCACCTAAGAAGAATGGACAACGGTGGCGCCACATAGCAGCGTCTAAGACTCCAGTCTTTCTTCGACCTGGCTAGGGAATAGAATCAATAATCGAATATGTAGAAAGGAATGGGCAAACCTTGCATATATTTCTTCATCTGTAAAATCCAAGAGAGAATACAAATATATAGGAGAAGAGTAGGAGAACAATCCTATACAAGAGACGTGGGGCTAAAGGAGAAGAAGGAAATGGGCCTATAATTGGGCCTTCACATTTATCTTTCCTATGTCATCTAACACTCCCCCGCAAGCTGGAGCATACAAATCATAGGCACCAAGTTTGGACAAGAACTGGTAATACAACTTTGCGAGGTAATGTCTTGGTGAGGACGTCAGCAACTTGCCCAGATGCAGGAACATGTTCAAGCGTCAGCTCCTTTGATTCGACCTTCTCTCGAACGAAGTGACAATCAACCTCAATATGTTTAGTCCGCTCATGGAACACCGGATTCTTTGCAATGTGTATTGCAGCTTGACTGTCACAAAACAGAGTTGGAGGTGAGGACAATTTAACTCCTAAATCTCCTAGGAGACTTCTCAGTCAGGTTAGTTCAGAAGTAACAGCCGCCATTGTACGGTACTCAGCCAAAGCAGACGAGCGAGCAACAACTGTCTGTTTCTTACTCCGCCATGTGATAAGATTTCCTCCAAAGTAAGTACAGAACCCAGTTGTAGACCGTCGATCATCCAACGAGCCCGCGTAATCCGCATCTGAGTATGCAATAAGAGAAAGAGAAGAGGATGGCTTGTACACAAGTCCTTGCCCAGGAGAGGTATTCAGATACCTGAGAATGCGCTCCACGGCCTGAAGGTGAGAGACCTGTGGGGTATGCATAAACCGACTTACCACACCAACCGCAAATGATATATCTGGTCTTCTGACGGTTAGGTAGATCAATTTTCCCACAAGACGGCGATAGTATTATGGATTTGGAAGTAGAGAGTCCTCCTCAGATCCCTGAGCACAAAACATGTGGTTGACTTCCATCGGGGTATCCGCAGGTTTACACCCCGAGAGGCCGGCATCTTGCAGAAGGTCAATGCAATACTTACGCTGAGATAAGACTAGGCCATCAGGTCGTCGAGCTACCTCCAGTCCAAGAAAGTATCGAAGATTTCCCAGGTCTTTGATTTGGAAGATAGAGTTTAGATGTTGCTTTAACATGTTGTATCCCAGTTGAGCCATCACCAGTGATCAGAATATCGTCTACATAAACCAGCAGTATTATGGTCCCAGTTGACTGGTGACGAGTGAAGAGAGAGGAATTTGCAGAGCTCTGTTTGAAGCCCACCTCACGAACGGCCTTGTTGAATTTCCCAAACCATGCCCGGGGAGACTATTTGAGACCATAGATAGATTTGCGAAGTAAGCATACACGAGACTCCCCTGTGGTCTCAAACCCGGGCGGTTGATGCATGTAAACGGTTTCAAGAAGATCGTCATTCAAGAAAGCATTCTTGACATCAAGCTGATGAAGAGTCCATCGGCGGTGAACAGCTAAGGAGAGCAGAACCCGAATGGAATTCATTTTTGCAACTGGAGAAAAGGTTTCCTCATAATCAAGACCATACTGTTGGGCAAAGCCCCGAGCCACCAGCCGAGCCTTTAAGCGATCAACCGTCTCATCCGCAGCATGTTTGATAGTAAAGATCCACTTGCAGCTAACACAGTTGTGACCAGAAGGAAGAGATACAAGATCCCAGGTGTGATTACCCCATAGAGCAGTCATTTCTTCGTCCATGGCGGCACGCCACCGTGGATGCTGGAGGGCTTCCTGCACAGAATTATGTATAGAGATAGAGGAGAGAGAGCAAAGTGAAGAAGGGGCGGAGAGAGCCAATATAGAGAGACATAATTGACCATTGGATGTGTTGTTGAGGAGGTTGCCGGATCAACAGGCCGCGAGAGCACACCGGTAGGGGGAAGCTGTTGTAGGGCATCTGGACATGGAGGACGACGAGTGTATACCTATATGACAGGAGGTTTGGTAGGAACTGGTGGTGGTGTGGGAGCCCGAACTGGTGGTGGTGTGGGAATCCGAACTGGTGGAGGAGTAGGGAGAAGTGGTGGAAGTTGAGACGTCACGGGTATGATGGGCCGAGGTAGCGGAGGAGGAAGAAGGGGATCAGAAGGACTGGTGTGCTATGGTTGGTCTTCATGAAAGGAGACATCAGCAGACACAACCACCTTACCAGTGGTAGGATAAAAACAGACATACCCCTTCTGAGTGCGGGAGTACCCAACAAACATAGCTTTGGTAGCACGAGGGGCGAGCTTGTCATTGGAAGGACCAAGATGGTGGACATAACAGGTACACCCAAACACACGAGGTGTGAGAGAGAAGAGAGTTGTGGATGGGTAAAGGAGAGTAATGGGTGCCACAAAGTTGAGGGCAGATGAAGGCATGCGATTGATTAGGTGACAAGCAGTAGAGACGGCAAAGTTCCAGTAGAGGGAAGGAACCTGCATTTGGATCATGAGAGATCGAGCCACATTAAAAAGGTGGCGATTTTTCCGTTCCGCTATGCCATTCTATTCAGGCGTATAAGCACAAGAAGTCTGATGTATAATACCGAACTCAGCGCACAAATTGGAGAAGGTGCAACCAGTATATTCCCGAGCATTGTCCGTACGAAGAGTTTTGACACAGGTCGAAAACTGAGTGCGCGTTTCCGTAAGAAACGCACGGAACGTAGTCGTGAGTTCGGTACGATCACGAAGTAAATACAACCAGATAACTCGTGAGTAATCATCGATAAAGGTAACAAAGTACCGATATCCCAAGACACTAGGGACCTTATAGGGTCCCCAGATATCAGAATGTACTAGGGATAAAGGAGAATCGCTCCAAGTACATGAAGGAGAAAAGGAGACACGGTGTTGTTTACCGAAAATACAGGATTCACAAAAGAACTCTTGGAGAAAGACAGTCGGAAGAGCTTTCTTGAGAATTGGGAGAGGGGCATGCCCAAGAAGACGATACCAATCAATGGTGGAGACAGGTGAGAGCAGTGGGAGGAACGTCGAGAAGATATAGCCCATTAGACAGTTTCCCTCTACCAAGTATAGTCTGCGTCAGCCGATCCTGCACCACAAAGGAAGATCGTGAGAAAGTAACACAGCAATCAAGGTCTTGCGTAAGACGGCTAACAGAAAGATTGTTAAAAGGAGAGTCCAGAACATGAAGAACCAAGAATAACGAAAGGGAAGGAGTAAGAGATAGATTAGTTGTGCCAGAAACCGGGAGCGTGTCACCATTGTCCACAGTGATGTGTTTGGGGTAAGCAGTATCTAAGTATTTGGGCGGCAGCTGTGGAGAGATAAGATGTGTAGCACCCGAGTCCACAATCCAGTGAGTGATGTGTGAGAGGCACGATATACCTTCCTTGAAGATCGAGGCTACGGAGCCAGAAGAGCGACTAACCACCCCTTAAAGCTGATGTAGTTGAGGACGCAACGTAGCAACCTCACCAGCAGTGATCGAGTTGGAATCCGTAATCCTGATCAGCGACGAGGCACGGAAACCAGGCAGCAAGAAGGCGCGCGGCTAGCCGGACAGATCCAGCGACTAGAACGGAGGAAGTACTGAGAACAACGAGAACATCCCGCATCGGCAAGAACAAGCCGTGCGAAAAGAGGCAGCCGCGAGAAATGAGACAGCGGCGAGAACAGGCTGCTGGGGAAGAGAGCAAACCGCAACCTGAAGAAGGCGGAGCGAAGAAGAGTAGAAGCCGCACACGATTAGACTAGTTGCAACGACTAGCCAGAGAAGAGGCCGCGCGAGAAGTCCGCACGGTCACGGTGATCACACCAGCGACAAGAAAATATGTCACGACCTAGATGCAGAGATCGCAGCGGTTAAGGAATAATTCGCGGCGAGAAGAGAAGAGAAGAGAAGAGAATCTGTGACGACGAGGAGAAATCGCACAGAAGTCGCGGCGACTAGGTGAAGTCGCGGCGAGCAGGGAGAAAAGAAGCGAGAACCGGACAGAGAAGAAGGCCGCAGAGAGCAGCAAGGCAAGCCGCGCGAGAAGGCGCACAATGCCAGGGCAGCGGCTAATAGAAGAGGCCGGGATTTTAGCAAGAGAAGCCGGGCGGCTAGCAAAGAAGGTCGGGCGGCTTGGTAGAGAAGTCGACAGAGGAAGTAGTCGCACGGTCACAGCGAACACACCAGCGACAAGGAAAGTCGCGACCAGGATGCGGCTAAGGGAAGAGGAGAGGCCGTTAGCGACAAGACAGGTCGCAGTGACTAGCGGGAAGCGGTTAGAGGAGGAGTCCACACGGTCAAGGTAAGTCCAACAGCGGCAAGGAGAGATGTCACGACCTAGATGCGGACTGAAGCGAGAAAGAAAAAAGAGGAAGAAACCGCAGCGAACAAGAGGCGCTACGTACGGCTAAAGGGGAGAGACCGCGGCGACTTGAGAGAGGTCGTGACAAGCGGGAAGAGAGGCCGAGCGGATAGCAAGGGAGACCGGGCGGTCAGAGAAAGAAGCAAGAGAGGGTGAACCCCACGTGTGAGAAAAGTTTATAAAAGGGGAGGAGGAGACGTGGAAGCCACGAGGGAAACAGAGTAAAGGAGACAGCGGCTAGAGAGAGAAAAAAAAAAGACAGGCCGCTCGATACTGCGGCTAAGCAGGAGAAGGGAAAGCCGCGCGGTCAGCCGGGAGAACAGACGGTTTGCAAACGGATAGGCCGGCTAACCGAGCTCGGGCAGTTAGGAAAAAAGGAGACCGCGAGTAGCCGCGAACAGTAGACCGAATACCCAAGGTGGAGACCGGTCCCTCTGATACCATGTAGAAAGGAATGGGCAAACCTTGCATATATTTATTCATCTGTAAAATCCAGGAGAGAATATAAATATGTAGGAGAAGAGTAGGAGAACAATCCTATACAAGAGATGTGGAACTAAAGGAGACGAAGGAAATGAACCTATAATTGGGCCTTTACAATTATCTTTCCTATGTTATCTAACAAAATAGACTTACATTGAGAAAGAATCCAAACCGAAGGTCCCACTCGTGAGAAGTTTGATTTCATCTAGAATGGCTTTTAAATTACATGGCCCAAAGGGGAAAGCTCTTGTCAAGGTCTGAATGAGTTTTTTTCCTTCTTTAGTCATTTAAGTGCCTTAGATAATCTCAATTTAGACTCTTAAATTTTTTAAAAATGGATGATAGTGGTTAGATTTCTTTTTTAAGCTTCATCCATATGCCCTACATTGTCTATTTCCTTGTTTCCGCAAATCAGTGAAGGTATATGATGTGATTAAGATTTTCCATTTAACACAAAGGCACTTTGATGATACTATTCAAGCTTTCATATTCTTTTTACTCTTTTGTGTACCAGCTTGATGGTGAAAAGAAGTCCTGAATTCTTTTACCACTTATGGTATGCTTAAATAGCTCCATATAACTTGTGGGAGATTCTTGATGATTGTAAATCTAAAATTTTCCTTTAAAGCTTATGAAAGAAATGTGAATAGATTAAAGAATATAAGTACCTAATTGCTTAATAGCTTAGGTTTATGTTTGTGGTTAATCTTTGTTGACAAGAGATAACTCCTTAATTTTGTGTTTAATGGCATCAAAAGGGACTCAATTTGCATAGGTTTTTATTGTATCAAAATGTTGAGTTGTATCCTTAGGTTCAAATTAGGAGGCTCGGCCAGCCCAAAGAATTTCCATAGAGGGCTAATTTCTTCAATGATTTAACTGAGTTTGATATTATAAGATCCTCACTTGTTAGAACGATCACCTTTTGTATAACCCATAAGAAATTATCAAGTAAAGCTTGCTAAATATGTAGAGACCTCAATGGGAAAACCCATATAAAATTCCTGTGGAACTAAAAGGTAGATTAAGGGAAAATGACTCCCTAATTCATAAGAGCAGATTTACCATCATTGTCATTCATGTGTCGTCATGACATACTAATACAAGTAGTTTATATAATGCACGGGCGAAGATTAAAAAAAGAATTTTTAAATTCAATGAAAATGAGAAAATGGTAAGCTTACCAATCAAATTGATTATAGGCAATTATTTTTTTATTTCAGGATGGGGGCAACACATCATATAGTTATAGATATGAATGAACTAAATGATGAAGATTGGAATAATCTCCAGGGTCATCATAGAATTGATCCTAAATAATTCATATAGAAAAGGAGTTATTTATTTTAAATATAATATATGCACAAGTAGTTCTTATCATGAGAACATATAGTGACATGATGGGTTCAAGTTCATTGCAAGAAGCACTGACGATTAGAAGCGCCACACTTGAGCAAGATCATGAAGGAAAATTAAAAAATGACTGAATCAAATAGATACGGAGAGGAAATTTTAGATAATATCCTAATAAAAAAAAATTAGAAAGATAATCGAAACTTCCCCCTTGTATGGACATTTAGATTCTTAAGCTAGAAGAGTACCTAACTTAGTCCTATTATTCACCCCTTCTTTTTATGTAGCCATGCTACGGGTCGAACTTGAGGCCCATGATTAGAGAGACAACCTTAAGTAATTACACAAATGGTTGGAATTCACCTTGTTTAATTTCTATTTGAAGTAGCCCCTTACCTTTGGAAGAGTACTATGAGGAATTTGGAAGAATCACTAAGAAGATTTTAACTCCATTCCCATCTTATTTACAACTTTGTACTACATTTATGGTCTGTAGGACAGGATTTTGGATGATCTTCTATTTATTTAGCCAAAGAAAGAGTACTTTATATTTTGGTTGCTATGATGATGGCACTATTTTACTTGCTAAAATATTTAGCTGACTTTTACTATGGCCATGCTTGGTTTGGGCCTTCTACATTTACCCATTGAGGACTCGCTCTAGAATTTTTTCTTATTTGATCGGGAATTATGAATGATTTTTTTTATAAAATAAAATAAATAGACTCATATTAACATAATTAATTCCCCTTAGAACGCCATACAACATGTCGTCCTCACTCCATCCTGAAGATTCCGATAACAATCTCAAGGCATCATCATCATTCACTTTAGTAGAGCCTGAGTAGGATTCGACATAACCTAGGAACAAATCAGGATCCAAGAAGACTGCCATGAGTTTTGTTAGATAAAGTATAGGAAACACTAAATAAAAATAACACTAGCTACAATGTCATTAATACAGGGCACTAGGCATATATAGTTAGAATACACCAACTAAATTGGTACCAACGAGATGGAAATAATGATATATCATAGGATGCTTAGTTATTAAAGGAGCAAGGCGCACCAAGGCGCAAAGGGGTCTTGGAGTCAAGGCTCAAGGCTCAAGGAGCGGGCGCGCGCCCGAAGAAGGCAAGGCGCAACCGCATTTATTCAAAATAATCAGCATCAAACATTAGTTCATCTTTTGGTACAAATTTTTTATATATTCAACTCATTAGTCATTCATTACTATCATTTATATCTCTTAAAAAATAAAATCAAAATGTTCTCTTGCATCATATATAAGTCTCAACGATCGATTATGTTTTAAGAACACTAAATCGTATAAAAATTAATGAGTTTTTGCATTATTTTTTTCATTACTTTGAAAACAAAAAGGTTTACAACAAAAATCGTACTCATGCGCGCCTTTAATGTCCAAAGGCACATGAAGGCGCAAACCTCTGAGTCTGGTGAGTCTGAAGCCTTAGGCGTGCCTGAGGCACGCCTTTAACAACATAGATAGGATGTAGATGCTTTTACATCAAAATTTAATTGTAATGACAACACCAAATGTATTTCATACTAAAGGTAAAATATATCATCAAACTCATTCTCCAATTATAAATTGAAATAGATTTATAGTGGTATATTTATACCTCTAGGAGCCCCTTCCCTGTCACAACCTCAACAGTGATCGCTGAAGCAAACCCAACCATTGCAAGGCGACCGAGCCATACATCCAATCCACCAGTCTCCTTTGTGCCTTGCTCACACTTGATTGGAACCCACATTGATCGGCATTCGAAGTTTCTCTCCCTTAACTTAACAACTACAGAAACATAATGTATATAAATGACCAAATATCAGCAAAACATACTTAAGATCCCTGCTTCTAATTTCACAGCGCCACATGAAAGATGGAAGGAGAGTCAAAATGAAATTGTGTTTCATACAGCAACAAACAAAAAGACCCGGCATTGAGAAGGAAAAATAATTATTTTAAAGTGAACTCACATTTAAGGAAACAACGAGTTGAGAACTTCTTAGCAAATTACAAAACTTTCATAAGGAGGTGAGGTTTTTAGTGGAAGTTCAAGGATTGGAAAGAAAGTTACCAAGAGCAATGCCGCTTTTGAAAGAAGGGACGACCCAGGAGGCTGTATGGAGCGAGGGAAGGTGGGAAGGGACTTGAGGCCTTGCGGATTTGGCAGCAGAAACATCTGCACCAGAAGACTACAACAGAATCAGCGCAACCCATTGTTGAGCAAATGAAGAGAATCATATTTGGGGACCAAAACCAGAGAGAGAGAGAGAGAGAGACTTAGGAGGAAGATGGTAGAGGAAGCGACGTGAGCTAGAGCCATCAAAACCGCTGATTGGGGATTCTGTCAGCGGCCTCAGCTCAGGCTAGCTCTCTCCTTATCTTCAGTCTTTTTGATTCTTTTTCACTGAATCACTGCTGTCCATGAAAAATGAATAAACTAATGTTAAAAGCTATCTATTTTTGCTATTGAAATATTAAAAACATTTTTTTTGTGGTTGAAGTTGTCGAAGTAGGAAGTGAGAGGTCGGATTTAGGGGTATGCAAAAATACCCGAAGAATCGAAAATCGGACCGAAATCGAACCGAACCGGGCGGTTCGGGTCGGTTCCTATTACTGTCAGTTCGGGTACGGTTCCAAAAAAAAAGAACCGATGGTTCGGTTCGGTTCTCGGTTCCAACAGTCGGGTACCCGAGAACCGACCCGAACCGAATATAAATTAGTAAAATTACTTGAAAGGCTAGGGCCGGATGGGTCAGGCTGCTCATTGGGCCTAAATCTAAATCCATATATGATATATCGATGGCCTTGCTTGCCGCTTGCGGAGGACGTAATAAACCATTAAACCCGATCCTTTTTTTCATCTTTGCCCGTGCCCTAGCTCTGCGCCTCCGCCGACTGCCGCGTATCGACGTGCCGACTGTCGACGCTCCTTCCTCCCGATTCGATTCGACGTGCCGGCGCTTCTTCCTCCCGATTCGACGTGCCGACTGCCGACGCTGACGCGCTTTCCCTGCCTCTTCCTCACGGCCTCAGAAGTCAGAACTCGGAATTCCTTCCTCTCCCTTCAGGTACTGCCGACGCCGACGCTTCTTCCTCCCGCTTCAGTTTTACTTGCTTTCCTCCCACTTCAGTTTTACTTGCACTTGATCCTGCTTCAATTTTACTTGCACTTGATCCCGCTTCAGTTTTACTTGCACTTGATCCCGCTTCAGTTTTACTTGCACTTGATTTTTAAATGGGGATTTAAGAGTTCTTGTTCGCTGCACATTTGGTATTCTATTTTTTGCTCCTATGATATTTTATTGGACTTGCTTCAGTTTAGGAGAAATAGAAAAATATGTGTTTTGCTCCTACGCTAGATACGCTATTTTGGAGCAAGGATGAACTAGAAAAAAAGATTATATTTTGCTGCAGATCAATTATTTTGTTTTAAATGGGGATTATAAGACTCCAGTCTTCATGTATGTTTTACTTGCACTTGATTTTGTACCTACAAGGATATTTTTCTTGCAATTTCATTAGGCTTGTGTTATGAACCGAGAACCGAACCGGAACCGACCCGAACCGAACGGTTCGGATCCGGTTCCATAATTTAGAACTGTGGGTCGGTTCCGGTTCCAAAAATTTGGAACCGAACTTATACGGGTCGGTTCTTGGTTCTATGTGGAACCGAACCGAACCGATCCGAATTGCACCCCTAGTCGGATTGGTGTAGATCGCAGTTAGCGCGGATAGGTTTGGCAGATAGCCAAGTTCTGGCTATGATTGATTCTCGCGGTCTGTCTTAGCAGGTTCCCTGGCGGGTAACTGTGCGGTTAGATCTTGCTAATCGCGGACTGCGCGGTCAGGTTAGGGAGACCGCGGAGACCGACAGATCGGCGCTTGGTGTGGTTAAGCTTCAAGTCACGTGGTCAGTTTGTTATTTACTCAAGTTCACGCGGACTGAGGATGGTGTCCGATTTGTTGTGCGAACTAGTGGACTTAACTACACGCACGGTCTCGTGTGGCAGTTCGCATGATGAGCAGACTGGTGTTGCTAGATGCCACGTCACTGGCAGTTACTCTATCCCCCTGGGCGGTGATGGTATCCGTCTGCTCGACTATAAATAGGTGTGCTAACCTCGTCATAAATAACAGAAACGGTAAGAACTGAAGCTCGGGTTAAACTCAGTGGTTAAGATTTTCTAACTGCACGGCTAAGTAAAGTGACCGGATTTATTGTTGTGTTGCAGAGCGTGCAACTAGCACTTGGCAGCCAGGAGACTGATTCTGAAGGCAGTGCGGATAGCTGGTAGGCGGTCGACGGTAATTAGCAGCGGCTCGCGAATAGGCGGTCAACGATGGTTAGCAGCGGCTCGCGAATAGGCGACTAGCCGGTCTTCTTCCTTGGCAGTTCACCAGCTTGATATCACAGTTCGCCCTTGGCGGACTGAGTTGCAGTTCACATAAGCTGTTCACTTAACTCGCGGTTAGGCGACCTCGGCGGTTATGCAACCAGGAGTAGCGGTTGGGCGGCAACTCAGTTTCAGTTCATCTGTCTATGGCGACTTCGGCGGTTAGGCGACTTCGGCGGTTAGGCAACCTCGTGGTCAAGCGACCAGAAGTTACGAACAGGATTATCTTCAGCAGTCAATAAGGCATTTTGCGAACTTGGCGGTTAGCCTCAGCAGACAAGCTGCTTGGGCGGTTACAGAGTGTTGTTCGTCAGTTTCTTGTACTTGTCTTTTTTTGTGTTCTCTATCGGGTGCATTGCGAAATCATGTCTCGTAATATATGCCTCGCATTGTAAAGAAGATTGTTAATTCAATTGTTACTCTTATTCTTCTACTTGCTTCTAGTTTTCTCGGCTTGGTTGGTTGAGTGTTCCTGCGACCTTCCCGTTTCTCAAAATTTTACATGGTATCAGAGGGACAAAGGCTTGAGCAGTGATCAGTCACAGAGGCTTGCTTCATACCTTTGGAAGTTTCAAGTAAACTAGGGTTATAACAATGTAGGGAGGTTATGTAAGAGATCTTGGAATTGAGCTTTTAACACGGACTAACTTCAAGGAATGGAAGTCTTGCATGGAGAGCTATCTTCTTAGCGAAGACCTCTGGGAGGTTGTTGGTGGAGACTAAAGACAAGATGTTATTGATGTTGAAAGGAATGCTCAAGAGGTGAGGGCTTGGAGGAGAACAAAAGCGAAGGCTGGGTTCACTCAGAAGCGGGTGATATCACCTGAGCTATTTGACCACGTCACTGGATGTAGGTCGGCTGCTGAAATTTGGATGGCCCTTGATGTCCTGTTTAACAATAAAAACGTAGCTTGATTACAGTTTTTGGATAATGAGTTGGCAAAAGCAACTCAGGGAGACTTGACTATTTCATTTTTATTCTTGAAGATGAAGAATCTATGCACTGAGATTTCAACATTGGACCCGGATGAGCTCATATTAGAGGCAAATCTGAAGAGACGCGTTATCCGCAGCTTGCGAAAGGAATATGTGGTCTTTGTTACATTTGTGCAGGGCTGGACCAATCAATCATCTTTGCTGGAGCTGGAGAATCTGCTTGTTTCGTAGGAGAGCTTGGCAAGACAAATGACTGGAGTTTCTATCTCAGGGGGAGATGTCGAGGTTCTCTACTCTAACAAGAAGAAGAGATGAGGCAAGAGGAAGAAGACATTTGTGGATGATGGTCCTTCGACTTCATCTAAGCTGGAGAGGAGCAAGACTCCTAAGCAGGATGGAGAGAAGACGGGTGGACCAAGATGCTACAGGTACAATAAGCATGGTCACTTCATGAAGGACTACATGTTCAATCTTCAGTCGGGTAAAATAAAGGAGCTGAATCCAGGAAGGAAGAAGGTGGATAGGGCAACTGCTTCATGACAAATATAATGGCAACGTCGGTTCATGACATGTCCTCCATCAACTATCATGAGGACTGGATTGTGGACTCTGGGTGTGGTCATCTCCTCATCGTAGATGAGTCAAAGTTCTCTTCTTTGCAGGCGTACACAGGTAATGATGTTATCATTACTGCTAATGATATTGTACATGTAGTGGAAAAGGAGGGAACAGTTTTTTTAGGCCTATAAGGGGTCACTCACTTTGCATAGTGTTTATCATGTGCCTGGAATAAAGAAAAACCTGTTCTCCTTGACCAATGCTGTAGACGCTGGGTATCACGTCCTGTTTAGCCCGACATAAGTGAAATTTCTCTAGAATGTGTCAGCGGTGAAAGCTGACATAACTCATGTTGGGAGGAGAGTGAAAGATTTATTTGTTTTATCAACAAGTTATTATTTTGATAAGATGTGGGCCAACGATAGCGCAGTTACCTAGCATGAAAGACTGGGACATGTTAAGATGGACAAGCTGGAGGCTATAATGACAAAAGGTCTGGTGAAAGGCCTGCCTAGTCTTTCATCTCTTGGTGATGGACATGTTTGTGCTGGATGTCAGTATAGTAAGGCTCATCGCCTTCCATTTGAAAAATCCTTGTCCAGGTGCATGGCACCGTTGGAATGCATCCACGGTGACTTGATGAGACCAATAATCACCTCCAGTCTTAGAAATAGTCGATATATGTTGGTTCTAGTTGATGATTTCACTAGATATACCTGTGTTTATTTTATTAAGGATAAATTAGAGGTTTTTCAGAAGTTTGTGGAGTTCAAGAAGCTTGTGGAATGACGGCTAAATCTGCGGATCAAGAAGTTGAGAATAAATAATAGAGGAGAGTTCACTTCAAATGAGTTTCTTGAAATTCAGAGGGAGCTTTCTTGTGTGCATACTCCATAACAAAATGATATTACAGAGAGGAAGATCCAACATTTAGCGGAGACTTGCAAGAGCTGGCTTCACTCTAATGGAATTCCTAGGGCCTTTTGGGCAGAGGGAATGACCTGCAAAGCTTATGTGATCAACCAGTTACCGTTGAGCCCCGACAACATGAAGTCTGCACATGAGCTCATGTTCAAGGAGAAGCCTAACATGATGCACTGTAAAACCACCCCCCCCCCTACAAACCTTTGCCTGGGTCAGGCCGGAGGGGATCTTACTTGCCCAAGACGTCCATTCAGAGATCTTTAATGGGCATCGTCCCATACTATTAAGCACTAGCTGGCCGCCTTACTTGGCATGAACCATAATATACACATCACATCACAGAGTAAGCGGAAGCCCTAACAGGATGTCACAACATATATATATATATACATATATATATATAAAACCATCTCTCTCTATATATATATATAACTATCTCTCTCTCTATATATATATATATTGATACACCCAAAATGGTCTACGTATTTAAACGCAAGTGCACGTGCCATTTCAAGTAATAAAAAGTGAGTAAGAATCGTTCCAACGGAGAGGTGATAAGTTCAGTGCTTGCAAATACCAGTCAGGCCTTTTCCTTAAATCCGAGTAGGACGAAATTGGTGATTTTCTTGAATTACGAAAACTAAGAATGAAAACTTCTAAATGAAATTACTACGAATCTTTGGAAAAAAGACTTTTCTTATCTTGGAGATATAATCTTGCATTATGATTTCCAAGGTTAGTGTGATGAATAAGTGAATATGTCGTGAAAATGCGTGGTGAAAGTACCTTGCAACGACTTTAAAATAGAGAACCGTATCTCTCGATATCAGCAATCCCTAGTCCTATATTTCCCCTCGGGTGAAATAAGAACCACTTAAAAAGCAAAAGCCTAAGTTGCTAACACCAAGAGGAAATCTTTTTCTCTCTTTAAATGCTATATCAAAATTATAATATATTACCGTAACTCCACTCTCGATTTATGAAGCGTAGCATAAAGATGAAATCTTGGCCAAAAATTTTAGAATAAAGATCATAAAATTGATAAAGAGCATTCATCATACATTCTCAACAAGAAAAAAAATAGAAAATAAACATCACACCCAACCAAGTACTCTCATGCTACAAGATTAAGGAAAGTTAGTTCATGGCGTTGGAGGAATCACACAAAATGTTGAAATAGATCTTACAAAACATGAAAGTTCACGCTTAGTCGCTGCTGGAATCTCTTCCTAAAGTCGCTTCTTCGATCCGCACGAAGATCTCCTTCTTCTTCCTCTAGCCGGTGATCTTCAATGGAGGTTTTCTTCCAAAAACCAACCTTAGATGGTGCTCTCCTCCTTAGATCCGAAATTAATCTCTAATTATCTTCATTTGGTCGGTTCTTCCAATTAAAACGTCCACCCCTCCTAAAGAGATGCCTCCTTCCATAATTGAAAATGACGGCAAATTCAAATTAGAAATTTGAATTCTGGGCCGACGATTGTTGCAGTTTCAGAATTGGTTGTTGCAACAATTGACTTAGGTCAAAAATTAGAATTCAGCATTACTCCTCCAAGTTGATTTCTTCGACGAATCTTGCATAGAAACAATGGAATATGATCAACTTAATACAATAAACATTAAATCAATAATTAATCATATTTTGTCATCATTTAAGCTCATTTATTCTCATTTTCACTAAGCAAGAAGTAGAAATATTTGATGTAAATAACTTCATGTGTGAAGTTATTATATATATATATATATATATATATATATATATATATATATATAACCATATCTCCTTAAGGAGAATAAAAAGGTCGTAGTCACTGTTTGTACATAAAGCATGTATACTATATAGGAACATCTTCTACCAACTCCTCATACTCTTAATCTTGCTTGTTAGTACTCATGTCTCGAAACTCTGGAGACATGAGGGTGCCTCTACTCGGGTAGTCCTATCAGCTGGTGTTTAGTCCTGCTGCAGCTGATCCTCAGGTGCTCTGTCTCTTGTGAATAGTTATTAAGATAACCATTAGTCACAGAGCTAAGTGGAAACAAATATCCTTCCTAGATCCATATCATGGGGACGAACTCACGCACCCAATAAAATAGATAGCTGAAGCAAGAGAGAGTTAGTACAACCTTTCATATATAATCTAGGAGCAACCATAAGAAGGGGGTGCATCATAACATAACTGGAATAGCAGTAGTGATATACATCAATTACGATTAAAGTTCCACTAGTATATCAGCATGTCAGGTATTCATAACCTGCACTTATACCGCAAGCTTCAAAGCCGCGCAAACTCTGCAGGCATTCACAGCCGCGCAAACTCCGCAGGCATTCACAACCACGCAAAATAAACCATATGTCGACATAGTATGGACCGCTTCTTTTCAAGCAGGGTAGTGAGCCCCGCGGACCTCACTGATGTGGCCGTCGGTGATAGTGGTCAGTCCTGCCACTTCTAGGGGTAGTCGTACCGCACAGCCCAGGCCCTAACGTACAACCTCGTGTACTCTTGAATGTGAGCGACATCTGGTGATTCAATATTTTGGCTGACCAGTGGAAAAACATAACGGTCAGTCACCCATGGTACTCATCTCCATATCGTCTTGAGTCATCGAGCTTCTTGCACCGGTATGAACGGTCTGCGGAAGTGACTGACCTGCCATAATTTACCACAAGCAATTTACAAGCAATTAAATTAATCAATTTTGCTAGCACGCACCGGGTCTGCGATGGCCTGCCCAACTATGCTTTAAATAATTCGATAAGGGGCATTTAGCTTAACTTTTGATAAGGAGCATGAGAACACTTTATTTGGGGCTAATTTGGGAGGAGCATCTCAACTTCTGTTATTCCCAACTAAGGCTCAACCTATCAGATAACTGCTCATCAGAGTAGGACTAGTGTTTAAATTAGTAAATTGCAGAAATAAAAGTGTGGTAATAAAATTTACTGATAGTATAAGCTGCAGAATCAAAATGCTAAAATAAACTAGGACCAGTACGAAACTGGAGCAATACTGAACTTAAAATAAGTACTGAAAAAAACTTGACCAGTACGAGACTGTAATGGTACTTAAAAGAAAAGAACTGAACTGAAATAAGCAGGGCCAGTATGAGACTGGAGGACTGGAAAGGAAGTACTAAACTGAAAATAAAGGAACTGGATCAGTGCAAGGCTGAAATAAATTAGAAGGAAAAAGATTAGTAGTCCAATCACTCCTTTTAGGAGGCTTCAGTTCCATCTCCGTTCTCAGAAGACATGTTCAATCTTATCTCCGTTCTCAGCAGTCATGTTCAGTTCTATCTCTATTTTCAGGAGTCATGTTCAATTTTATCTCCGTTCTTAGGAGTCATGTTCAGTTCTATCTCCATTCTTAAGCAGCATGTTCAGTTCTATCTCCGTTCTCAGGAGTCATGTTTAGTTCCATCTCAATTTTTAGAAGGCTTCTTAGGATTTCACTCATTATTAAGGTCCGATAATTAGTTGCATTTTTTATATATGGCTTAATCGGATCAGCGGCTTATTTAGGAGTTGTATCTTTATTATTCGTCGAGAATAATTTACAATTCGATTACTCGGGCTTTTATCTTTTGAGTCTGCTTGAATTACCCGAGGGTCTCTTTAAAACGAGGCGCTCGACGGTTCCACTAAATCTTGACACACTCAGAGCTTGGACACTTGCCCTAATTACTCTCGTCAATAAAATAATTGAACATATTATTTTATTTACAAAGGTGGTCACGCGCTCAAATTTTCATTTCTAAGGTAATTGAGCGCATCAATTTTCGAGCGCGATCACAGGCTCCAAGAAATCGAAAAATCTTTAATTTTTTATCCCAAGATTTTCAAATTTTAACACAACCTTTAAGAGAGCCTAAAAAGAGCCTAGTAATTTTTTCAAAATTTTCCGAGCAATTTTAGGCCTCTAAATTGGCCAAATAAAATTTATTTAGAATTTTAAAAATACTAAAACTATTCCAAAAATTATCAAACTTTTTATGGAGGAATCCCTCACTAAGGGAAACAATTTTTATGTTCAACGCTTTTTCTCTAGGAGCCTAGATTTTTTCTGAAAAATATACAAAGTTCATGTGTAAGAGATTGGTCTGCATATAGCCAGATCAATCAAATCCTGCACCCAGGAATGCGCCAGATGGGTGAATAGCCAAACCTTACCCCATAGCGGATCGGCCACAGATCCGTTATGGGGGCACTAATGTTGAGGCAGTGGCGGGAATCCAAGTAATCTGGACCGTCCGATCTTTATCTTGAAGATCGGACTATGGCTGCTGCTCTCGGTGGTACAGTGAGTAGCGACCTCCACCACCATCGTCTGACAAAAACCAAACACCAGCGCTGCCCCCAGTTGACTCGTTGGGGGTCGTTGGTCTTCTGGGTGGTGGTCTGATGACCTGTTGGCACCGGCCATCAGCGGAAAATCCATCCCAAGAGCGGTGGTGGCGCGACGCTTTGTTTCCAACATTGTCACGCCACCCCGCCCCTCCAGTGGTCGCTCGACCACCGGCCGATGCACCGAGGGTCAAACTCTTCTCCGATGGTGGTCCGACGACCTGGCACTGCCGGCTGCCACCGCAGAAAAGAAAACAGAGCATTAACTCTTTTTCAAGTGCCGATGAAGCTGCGATTTCCGGCGGCACTACGACCCTTTGTCGCCGGGAAGGGAAATACCTGGTGGTGTAGCTCATCCCTAGCTCCACCACTGATACTAGGCGCGACATATCACTCGAGCCTACCACCCGATCTAGAGCTTGGTTTGGGTGGCGTCGGCGGTTCTCTGGCCGCCGGGAGGCGTATGCAAAACATCGGGAATATGAGGAAGGGGAAGGGGGAGAGCTTCCACCTGTGGTGGTGCAACTCAGGAGGTGTTGGGCCAAGAAGCCATGGGAGGTGGTGGTGGAGCTCAGGTGGTGAAGATTTTTCCGGCTAGTTGGAGCTTCGAGAGTGGTGCTCTGGGCTCGGTTAGGTTTTTGAGGAGGGAGGCAGGGGGCATGGAATTTTATAGGCTTGGGGAGGGTGGACACCCCTCCCCTTCCCAACGTGGGATTAATAAAATGAGAGGAGGAGCTACTCCCCTCCTCCTCCACTTGCTCAGGCTAGGTGGCACCATCAGAGGGGGGGGGGGGGGTAGTTTACCTAGATGACAACCATCTAATGGGGGAAGGTTTGCTGGGCTTAGGCCTTAGTTTTTAAGAAGGAAAGGAGAATGGGGGTGGTAGGCATTGCCAAGGGCCCACCTACCATGCCCTTGCTGGTTTGAGTGGCCCAAAAGGTGAAGAAGACCAAGCCCCAACTAGCAATGAAGAGGAGGTGCCCACCATTTTGAGAAAATTTTCTAAAAATAGATTTTTAGGGGGTTTGGTCAAAGTCAACCCTAAGGTGGGTCCCCCATACTGGTCAAAATTAAAGTAGGTCTAAGACATCGGGCATCGAGTCAAAGTTGGGGTGTCATGTCATAATTTGTGTGCGCACGCTTTTTGGTGCACGACAATGCTTGGTTTGACCATGGGTTGACTACTCGTCCTCGAAATTGATCGAGACGAACTTTGTTGACTTTGTATTGACCATACGAATTCAATGTCACTGAAAAGAGTTTGTCTCGATCAATTTAGACTTCAAAATCTGCGCGTCGCGGTGCGCTAAAACGGTCAAAATACTCATATTCTTCGTTAGACTTTGAATTGCAATGCAACGAGCTCCAATGCATTTGTATCGACTATACAAAGTCATTGGAACAGAAAGAACTCAAATCGGAGTTCTCTAGGTCGTTATCCAAAAATCTCATTTTTGCAATGCTCTACGAGGAACAACCATATCCACCATATAACCCTGGAATTAAATGGAACAAGCTCCAACACACTTGTATTGACTACACGAGGTCACAGAAACTGACATAACTCAAATCAGAGTTTTCTAGCTCTATATCCCTGTTTAGGGTTACCTCCTACCTTGGTATGGGCCACGAGTAGAGATTCAGGTCACTTTTATTGGGCTCATTAGGGTTCCAGTGCCCCAATAAAAGTCGGGATGTTACAATCCAATAAAAATAAAAGGATTTTCGTCCCCAAAAATTTGCTTAAAGTAGGGGGAAGAAAGTAACATATCTGGGGAAAGAGCTCCAGGTGCTTTTCCCTCACGAGTGCTTCAGGTTCCCATGTATACTCGTCTCATCCGTAATTTGACCATAATATCTTGACCATCGGAATGGTCTTCTTGCGCAGATTCTTCACTTTAAAATTTACTATTCTAACTGGTTCAAGCCAGACGGATCTATCTAACTGCAGTTGTACTGACGGTGTATGGAGATGTTGTTTTGGTTGGTAGAGGAATCATCTCAAAGATGAGACATGGAATACATCATGGAGATTTCGCAATTCTGGGGGCAGGGCTAATCGATAGGGAACAGGGCCAACACGCTCTATCACCTGATAGGGGCCCAAATAGCGGGGGTTTAGTTTCTTTTGCTTCCTCAACCGGGAGACACCATGCATAAGCTTATTTTTTAAAAACATCATTTCTCCCACACTAAACTCCATCGGTCGGTGTCATGAATCATAATTTTTGGCTTGGTTGGGCTGTGCTTCCCACATTTGTTCCTGGATTAGTTGTATCGTTGTTATAGTATTATCAATATAAGCCACTCCTAAGGCTTCTGGGTCCTCATCTTCAGCCCATGTCAATGGAGTCTGATAATGTCTTCCATACATTGCCTCGTATGATGTCATTTTAATGTTGACCTGATAGCTGTTATTATAAGAAAATTTGACTAAAGACAACAGCTGTTCTCATGGCTCGTTGTACTCTACTATGCAAGTTGGAGTAGATCCTCCATTGTCCGGTTTGTCCTTTCTATCTGTCCATCTGTCAGTGGGTGGAAGGCAGTGCCAAAGGCTAACTTGGTCCCCAAGTATGCTTGTACCCGCCTTCACTCCTTGGATGTGAAACGTCCATCATGATCTGACACAATGGAATTTTGCACTCCGTGGAACCGAACCACTTGCTCTATGAACAAGCTGGCAAGAATGTCAACTCCATCACCCTGTCGATTTGGGATGAACCGCGCTACTTTAGTAAGTCGATCCACGACAACTCATATATAGTCATTTCCAGCATGGGATCGAGGTAAGTCGTGGACAAAATCAATGGAAATATATTCAAATTTTCACTCTGGTATCAGCAGGGTTTACAACAGACCTCCTGGGTTGCGGCATTCAGGTTTAACCTTCTGACAAGTATGACACTGGGCCACGAAGTTGGTGACGTCTCTTTTTATTTTAGGTCAGTAAATGGTCCTGCGCAGATCAACATACATCTTAACTACACCAAGATGAATGGAATACTTCGACTGGTACGCTTCTTGAAGAATCGCATCTCGGATTCCTCCGGTTGAGGGAATAAATATGCGGTACCTGAACTACAAGATTCGATCGTGTAAGTTGAACTCCTCTTGTGCTCCATTTTGTAGGGACTGGATGATCAGAACTATTTCTGGATTGACCTTCTGGGCCTCCCATATTCGATCTCGGATGTCGCATTGTATCTCCATCTAGTATAACTAAGACTGGTACTCTTCTGGGTCCCTACAAGCAACAAGTGTAATATCCAAGTATACCAAAGACTGAAACAATTCTTTTGAAATCT
The DNA here is from genome assembly GCA_039513925.1 of Platanthera zijinensis. Lineage (NCBI taxonomy): Eukaryota > Viridiplantae > Streptophyta > Magnoliopsida > Asparagales > Orchidaceae > Platanthera > Platanthera zijinensis. The sequence continues at coordinate 146,978,106 of CM077097.1, forward strand.
GCTCCATCCAGCTCCCGGCTATCGAGGGTTGGCGGCTCAATGCATCAGCAATTTTATTAGCCTTCCCGGGGTAGTACTGGAGAGCGAAATCATAATCACACAGAAATTTCAAACATCGACGCTGTCGAAGGTGCAACTCCTTTTGAGTAAAGATGTATTCGAGACTCTTATGGTCGGAGAAGATCTCGCATCTTACTCCGTATAAGTAGTGTCTCCAAATCTTGAGAGCAAAGACGATAACACCTAATTCTAGATCGTAGGATGCGTAATTCAACTTATGCGACTTTAATTGGCGAGATGCGTAAGCCACCACCTTACTATATTGCATCAAAATAACTCCCAACCCTTTTAAGGAGGCATCAGTATAGATCTGGAATCCCTCGGTCCCTGAGGGAATTGTAAGGATTGGGGTAAAAGTTAGACGTGTATAACCCTGTATCCGGTGAGTGGGTTCGTTAGGAGCCAGACCAGCCGAATCAAATAGTCCAAGTCTCAGGCGAGTCGGCAGGGAGGCAAGTTCCTTAAGAGCTCCCCGACTCACCCAGGCTGGGGGTAGACCAAATGTGGGGCGAGTGGAGTAGGCGAGTTCACACTCGCCCCCGGCCCTTGGTAGATAGTAGGCGAGTGGGACAGACAGGTCCGCACTCGCGCTAGGCCCTGCGGAGGTGGGGAGTGCTAGTCTCATCAGGGCACTCGCCACCCCAGGCGAGTGGTAGTTCCGGGGACCACTCGCCCAACGATACTTTTACCATTCCACCCTCGCTGGTCTACCAGTATCCCCTCAAACAGTGGAGTTGTGCTGTTGGCAAACCGATTTGGGCTACATATATCCGTTTAGAACAGCGGAGTTATGTCGTTGGCAGACCATTTTCAGAAAATAAACCCAAGAGGCTACCTCAGAAGACAAGCTTCCCAATTTTCTCATTCTCTGATCTTCTTGCGCTTTCTGAGATGCCCTTAGCTCAGTACTAGCTAAGGATGGGAAGCACTCTAAGATCTTCCGGGTGAGTGGTGGGACCTCCGTGCTGGAGCCCCGGGTCAGTCCCAAGTCCTAAGTTATTGGTCAGACAAGCTTACCAGGAGAAGTAAGTGTGCAATCACCCCTTTCGAGGGTCCGAACTCCACAAAAGCCGGTTTCAACAAGTCGTTTCTTATATTCGATGAATGCAGTCTCGCATTCTAGAATCCACTGAAACGTAGCATCCTTCCTTGCAAGGACAGTGAGTGTCATAACCCGCATTTTCTCCGCATTTAAATGATGTATCAGAGTAAGAGAAAACACTCGTCATGATGTCACGCCGTGCAGGAGATAACTGCAGACACTCAAGAAAGAACCCGAACCTAACACTTTTTATGAAATCCTTAAGTTTATAATGAAGAAAGATGTGATTTAAGTTAAGTTTTGATGGTCGTATCCCTCGGCTCAGTGGATTAACTAATCCACAAGTAAAAATATGATTATACGCTGTGAAAAATACTTTGTTTATATAGATTAACATCCTACGTGTACATAAACATCCAAACAGGACAACTCACAATATGCATACCTCTAGATTTAATATAAGTAAAGAAATAGCTTTTACGTTTGTTAAAATATGGTGGCTTTGGTTTAAAGCAATGCTATGTGTTGGGTCCATTGATCCCAATGTCCCAGATTTATAATAAGTCAAACAAGTCAATGGTATACACATAGTTGTATTTGATGTATATTTAACTTCATGCATGCTAGTCCTTATTACACTGATTGTACAGGTGGTCACAAGATGGGCATGTGGAGAGATAGAAATTCTATCTAAGTCGGCAGGCATTGAGTGAAGCAAGCTCACTCAATACCAGATGCCTTAAGAAAGGAAGCTGGACAAAGAAATTCCACTAAGTTCACAGGAGTTGACTGAAGCAAGCTCACTCAATGCCAGAAGTCAAGGACAATCAAAGGCAAAGTTTTAGCAAGCAGGAAAATCGATTAAGGCAAAAAGCATTGAGTGTTGTCAACTCGCTCAATGCCATGCAGCATAATTCGACGAGTAAAGCTGTCACAGTCAAAGCCACAGAGTTTCTGGCAAAGAAAAATATACTAAGTCCAAAAATGTTAAGTGAAGCTTGGTCACTCAATGTCATGCAGTGTCTGTCAAAGCCAAAGCAAATCTGTCAAAGAAATTCAACTAAATCCAAAAGCGTTGAGTGAAGTCAGTTCACTCAACGTCATGCTGATTCAGTCAAAGCCTTAGAAGAAAGACAGAAAATTCTGTCTAAGTACAATAGCGTTAAGTGAAGTCAGCTCACTCAATGCTAAAGGAAGAAAGTGTTGAGTCATGTTGCTACTATCAATGCCAAAGAAGAAATCAGGATTTGGTTAAGGCAAAAAGAGTTGAGTGAAGCCAGTTCACGCAATGCCCAGTCAAATGTTGGGGCTGAAGGAGAAAGCGTTGAGTGTAGTTAACACACTCAACGCCTTCATGCAAAGCAGAATTTTTCTAAGTCCAGAATCGTTGAGTGTAGTCAACACACTCAACGCCTTCATACAGAGCAGAATTTTTCTAAGTCCAGAATCATTGAGTGAAGCTAGTTCACTCAACACTCTCAACGTCATAGTTGCAGAAAGGGCTGAAGATCAAGCTAAGGCAAAAGGCATTGAGTGAAGCTTATACACTCAACGCTCTCAACGCCTAGAGCTGTAGAAGGATGTAGAATATTGACTAAGTTAAAAGTGTTAAGTGAAGCTTACTCACTCAACGCCTAGCAGAGCAGGAAATTTTCTAAGTCCAGATTTGTTGAGTAAAGCTTGTTCACTCAATGCACTTAACACTTGAGTAGTTGTCTGAAATTTTCTGAGTCCAGAATGGCTAACGTCAGCAAAGTCAACAAAAATCAACAAAATTCTAATTGATTAAGGAAGAGCTGTAATCCATTACTAACGTTGTCATCAGTCTCATTCTATAAAACTAAGGATATAATCAGCCGTTAAAGCAGCGACACATGTCAATCAACTTGCTAGATGACAGGATTATAAATAGAAGATAAGATCTTGATCGAGATGAGTTTTCTGAGGGATCGATTCATTATGAAAAAGCTGTGCGAGATTTTGTCTTCTTCCCCCACCATTATTGTAGAGACGAGAACATTAGTTCGACGAATCTGAAGGGTCTCTGAGTTAGCTGCTGCAATCAACATCTGCAATAACATGATCAGAGGATTTCTCTGAGGAAGAAGAATCAGTCTTGGTTAGCCCTAGCTGAAATTATTTCAAGGTCCAAGCCGAGCTGAATTTAAAGATCAATCTTGGGATCTGTGAAGAAGAGGTAGAGCAATTTGTGTTCTACAAAACAGGTTAGCTGATTGAGGATCTTTCTTCTCTCCCCTTCATCAGCAGAATTAGAATCAAGATTCTGAGATTACTTCCAACACAAGCAGGAGATTTTTGAAGAACATCAACCTTGTTGTTGTGTAGAAGATATGGCTGAGATTCACTCAGCTAAGGAAGCAATTGACTCAGGAAGCAATTTCTTTAGAGTTAAATCAACATAGCTATTCAATTTCTATAGGATCTGTTTAAGATCTATGTTGTAAGACTAAATTATAAAGGTTGAGTGGTTGGATCCAATCTTGGATCTATATGATAAGGCTGTTTTCTCAGCCTGTGTTGTAGGGCATTTGTGCCAGTGGTAGGTGATTAGGTGATTACTGAGTGGTTGGGTTGTGTGCCCGTGTTGTAAGTCTCGATGGAGACTGAGTGATCCTGTGGGAACATGTTGTAATCTCTGAGGAGCCAAGTTGTTGGAGAAGTGCCTTGTCTAACATTCTGTTTGAAAGACGGGAGGGATAGTGGATGTACCCATATACTGGGGAACCACTATAAAACTACTGTGTTGTCTGGGTGATAATCTTTAAAGCATTAGCAATCATATCATAACACTCAGCATAATTTGAAAAAGGTTAAAAGTAACTAAAAAGCACAAGAAACTTATTCACCCCCTCTTGGTGATTAGCTACCATTGTATTCAAATATTTTCAAGTGATATCAGAGGGAGGTTGCTCAAGAAATACTTAACAGCCTGAGTAGATCTTCAAGGGTAGCCATGAAAAGATAAGTATGGGTTCAGGAGAGAGCCATAAGGAACTAGGTTCTATGAAGCTTCCTTTTTGCAGGAAAGAAATTTTTGGAATCTGGAAAGAAAGGGTCAGATTGTTTATGGAAGCATCAGACCTTAGAATTTATGTTACAGTTCAAGAAGGACCATTCATTCCCTTGAAGGTGTATGTTCTTGATTCAAATGTTAAAACTCCTAAGAGTTATGCAAAAATAACTAAAGATGAAATCATCTTGGCTGTAATGGATAAGAGGGCACATAACATTATAGTTATTATCATAGATGACTCTACTTTTCAAAATCTGGTGTACTGCACAACTTCAAAGAAAATGTGGGACACTCTGGTGATATATATGAAGGGTACTGAGGAAGTTAGAGATGATAGGAAGTCTATGCTCAATCAAGAGTATGAGGCTTTTAGGCAAATCAAGGAGGAGACCATAGCTAGCTTCTATGAAAGGTTTTTCAGAACTGTAATGAGCTAAGGACCTATGGCTGGGTCTTTAGTAACTATAATCTAAATGATATGTTCTTTAGGTCTCTTACTAAATACTGGGACACTATAATATGTGCAGTTAGAGAAGTGGCAAAGCTGACAGATACTCCACCATCTACACTTTTTGGTAAGCAACTGTCATATGAAATACAGTTGACTGCAAAGAAAGAAGAAGAGGAGACTAGCAAAGCTCAGGCCAAAGAATCAACTGTGGCCTTCAAGGCAGATAGTTCCAAGAGGAGCAAAGAGAAGAATCCTTCTCTCCTAAGAAGGCTGGCTGAGTCTGATGATTCAAATAAAGATACATCAGAATGCAATATGTCTGATGAGAAATTTGCTGCTTTCTCAAGGCAGTTCATGAAGCTGATGAAGAGGAAGGGGTAGAGGAGCAGACTTTCCTCCTCCTTACAACACAAGGAGGACTACTACAAAATCAGGAAGAAACCTTCCAAGAAAGGCAGGTATGACTCAAAACCTAATAAACATGTTTCTAATAAAATTATCTATTTTTGATGTAGCAAGCCAGAACATGTTGTGTCTGAATGTCTTGTGAAGAAGAAGGAGACTGATGAGAAAAATCATCACCATAAGAAGGGCAAGAAGGAGAAAACCTTCATTGCTAAAAAGAAGAAAAGCTAGACTGACTCATTCTTCTTAGAGTCAGATGATGAAGATGAAGCCATTGGACTGATGACTAGATTAGATGAGGAATCTTGTCAGGATCAGCTTGGACCATCTGAAGTATCCTCTCCATCCAACTCATCATCTAAGTCAAGTTATAAGACTGGTCCCAGTTCAGAAGCATCTTCATCCATGAATAAAGGTGATTCTGAATTTGAGGAAGACATCGATCAAGTGATTGATAAATATGGTGAACTTCTGAAAGCATTCAAAAGAAGTAAGCAATTGACTAAACAATAGACTCTAGAGATTATATCTCTAAAGCTTGCTGTATCCCAGCACTCTGAGACAATAATCATGTTGGAACGGAAAACTAGGGAAGTCAGTCAGTTGAAAAATATCACTTACATACAGATAGACAACATAAAATATAAAAATGCCCTTATAAGGGATCTAGAAGAAAAGCTCCTAAGAGAGAAGAAGATTGTGGCTAGTTTTTATAAGCTCAATTCTGTGTTGTCTATTATTGACTTCTTCTCCTGTCAAAGAAACAAGAAAAGAGTAGGATTCAAGGGAAACACTAGAGCTGCCCCTTTCAAAGGAAAGGGAAAAGCTCCAGCTCAGCCACCCATTGCTTTTAAAATGGTAATACTCCCTACTAGCCGGCTAGGTATGATTAGGACTCCGTGTATGGTCATTGGAAGAATGAGAATTTTTCCTGGAAGGATGTTAATGTATCTTCCAATATAAGGAGAAGAGGAATGGGGATGAGTGCCTTTAAGGCTGCTCATGAAGAAATACAAATGCCTCATCCTGGACCATTTGTCTTTGGTGTTTCAGCCCCCACTCTTAAGAATGGGGTAGTGAGCAAATATCAGACTCAATCAGCACTGATTCAGACTAAAGGTCAGTCTTATAGCAAGCCTGATTTGGGTGTTTCTGATGCTATCAGGAGCATGATTTCTGCAAAGAAAACTACTGCTGATGGCACTCAGAAAAAGCTAAATAAAGCTATTGAAAGACTTTCCTTTAGCTAGATAATTACTGAAAGAAATCTGAAGAAAATCACTATGGTTCCTTCTAGAAAGGTTGTTGTTGTTAACATAGTTACTAGACTAGCTCAGAAAAGGAGGTATAACCTTCATGAGTGCTGGTGCTGTGGCAAGATAGGTCATTATGCCATTAATTGTCGGCATAACCCTAGTATGTCTAGAGCTAAAGTAAGTCTACCAATCAGAAAATCTGCTGACGGGCTGTTCTTTTTAAGACTAACTTGCACCAAGGACCCAATAGATGTTGGGATCCTAAGGTAAAGTAATTATATTTTATAGGTTAGTCCAAGTGTCCATACTCCTATATGATACTTGGGCAGTGGTTGTTCCAGGCACATGATTGGAATAAAGAGCAATTTGAGAGAGTTCATTCCAGTGAAGGATGGACCAAAGGTGATCTTTGGTGGATCAGACAAAGGGATTACCAGAGGTTGTAGTAAGATCTCAAATGGCTTAGTCACTTTCATAAAAGTAGCTTATATGGAAGGGTTGCAATACAACCATATAAGCATAAACCAACTTTGTGATCTTGGCTATGACATTTCATTCCATAAGGATGAGTGCCACATAAAGAAGTCAAGTGACCAAGAGGTCATCTTGATAGGCACTAGAGTGGAAATGTGTACAATTTAAATTTTTTGTGTGTAAATTCAGACTCTCCCATATGTCTAGTTGCAAATGAGAAAACATCACACTGTGTCAAATGACACAAGAGGTTAGCTCATTTGAACTATAAGACCATAGACAAGCTCTTCAGTAAAGAGCTAGTTAAAATAGTCCTAAAAATGGTATGATCTAAGGAAGGCATTTTCTCTACATGTCAAAAGGGTAAGCATACCAAAGCTTTTTTTAAAAGCATTCAGACTAAAGACTCCGTGAGGTATTTGTACCCTTCTGCATATGGACTTGTTTGGTCCTATGTCAGTCCATAGTCTTGGTAGGAAAGTCTACACCTTTGTGGTTGTTGGTGACTTTTCCAAATTTACTTGGATTTTCTTTTTAAGGAGAAAGTCTGAAATCCCTGATGTCTTCAAGACATTTGTCAAACAAATACAGAATGAATTGAACAGTTCTGTGGTTACAATCAGAAGTGATCATGGAACTGAGTTTCAATCTGAATGTATGATAAAGTTTTGTGAAGAACTTGAGATTCAGCAAGAGTTTTTCTCTCCAAGAACACCCAAGCTAAATAGGATTACTGAAAAGAAAAATAGGACTCTCATAGAAGCAGCAAGGGCATACTGAATGACACTACTCTCCTAGAATATTTCTGGGCTGAGGTAGTAAACACTGCTTGTCATGTCCTCAATAGGGCTTCTATCACCAAGAGTCATAAAAAGACTCTTTATGAGATATTGAAGGGCAGAAAACCAAACCTTGCATATCTCAGAATGTTTGGAAGCAAGTGTTATGTGCTCAATAATGAGAAATCCTATATAACTAAGTTTGTTGTCATGTACTATGAAGGGATCTTTGTTGGGTATAATAATCATCATAAAGCTTATAGGATCTATAATTTGACAAGTCAAGTTGTAGATGAGTCAGTTAATATAGTGTTTGATGAGTCAAATATGATTACTAGTGAGCTGTCAGGCTCCTCTTCTAGTCTTGCTGGCACAAAAGTGATAATGGACAAGCTGACTATCAAGGAAGCTGAACCTATAGTCCAAGACAAAGATGAAAGTGTGTGGATTCCATAGGAATCTCAAGGCATACATGAAGTGGATGATGTTCACCATGATTGAGACTTTGGAGCACAGAATACTAAAGAAAGACTGCCTCTAGCAGTCAGGCATTTAAAGGATCATCCGGGCCACCAGATCATTGGCGATGCAAGTCAAGGTGTAGTGACAAGGAGCAGATGTCTCAACACAATAATATAATCTAGTTTCTTATCACAATTAGAGCCCAAAAAGTTTGAAGAGGCAAACATGGATCAGTTTTGGATTGTAGCTATGCAAGAAGAACTGAACTAGTTTAAGAGGTGTAAGGTCTGGAAGCTGGTTCCCAGACCACAAGGACATAATATCATTGGAACCAAGTGGATCTACAGGAACAAACTTGATGATATTACATTATTACCAAAAACAAAGCTAGACTAGTAGCTCAGGGGTACATACAAGAAGAAGGTATTGACTTTGATAAAACCTTTGCCCCTGTAACAAGACTAGAAGCCATCAAAATGTTCCTTGTATATGTTGTATACCAAGATCTCAGAGTCTACCGGATGGATGTGAAATCAGCCTTCCTGAATTGAGATTTGAAAGAAAAAGCCTATGTTGAATAACCTCCAGGTTTTGTTGTTCCTAACCAATCAAATTCTGTTTATAAACTTAGGAAAGCTTTATATGGATGAAACAAGCTCCTAGAGCATGGTATGAAAAATTGTCTAGCTTCCTCATTGAGAATAAATTCTCAAGGGGGAAGATAGACAAGACTCTATTTCTAAGGGAATCTAAGGGTAAGATCATCTTAGTCCAGATATATGTTGATGACATAATCTTTGGATCTATTGATGACAACCTTCGCAAAAAGTTTGTCAAACTTATGCATGTGAAGTTTGAAATGAGTAGTATGAGTGAACTTAAGTTCTTCTTATATTTACAAGTAAGATAGACTGACAATGGATTATACATATCTCAGTCTAAGTTTACTAGAGAGTTGATTAAAAAATTTGGGATGGAGAATACCTCCACCATGAAAGCTCTCATGGGGTCAAACATGTCCTTAGATAAGGATGAGCCAGAGAAATCTGTTGATCAAACTTTATATAGAGGGATAATTGGCTCTCTTCTATACATGACTGTTAATAGGCCAGACATTATGTATATTACATGTGTATGTGCTAGATATCAGGCATGCCCTAAAGAATCTTATTACTCAGCTGCTAAGAGAATTTTGAGATATCTAAAGGGCACACCAGATCTTGGCCTTTGATACCCTAAGAATAGGGATTTCAAACTAATAGGCTTTTCAGATGCAGACTTTGCAGGCTGCAAAGAAGACAGGAAAAGCACATCAAACTTTTGACAGTTTCTGAGAAAATGGCTAATGTCATGGGGTAACAAGAAATAAACAAGTGTTTTTATTTCTACTATAGAGTCAGAATACATAGCTGCAGGGAACTGTTGTGCACAGTTGCTGTAGATCCAATATCAACTCCAGGATTACAACATTTAACTAGGTTAAAGCTGTTTATTTTGTGATTCTACTAGTGCAATCTCTATAGCTAGGAATCTTATCTCACATAGCAAAACTAAACACCTAGAGATTAGATATCACTTTATAAGAGAGTATGTGGAATGTGAGGATATTAGTCTTCAGTTTGTTCCAACAGATAAACAAGTGGCTGACATTTTCACCAAACAACTAGATGAAATAAAGTTCAACACCTTCAAGTTTGAGTTAGGAATATTGAACTTGATATAGCTTCAGTTGCTCTTCATATATTTTGCTGCAGGAAATACTTCATCTTGCAGGATGGAGTAGAATGAATATCAACAAGGTTGATAGAAGTTGCTCTTGGTGAAGGGGAGTAAGTCCAACATTAGTGGGTTATCTGTAATCAAAAAGTGGGAGAAGATAATTAGAGATGGCCAGCTTCTCCTTAACTATTCTACAGAAGTCAAAAAAAGGGAGAAGAAGCAGCAAAGCAGGGGGAGATGCCAAATGGTATGTAGGTGGTAAACCATGCAACAAAGCAGGGGGAGTAAGTGATGCTCACAATACTAGCAGAAAATGGGAGAGTGGTAACTCTTAACTATCTTGTGTTATAAGTTGGTGTATATTGTTGCTGCATATGTTAGTGTATATCATTGACAAAGATTTTTCAAGTGGTGTAATGTCTTCTTTAAATATGGGAAGATTGTTGGGTTCATTGATCTCAATGTCCCAGATTTGTAAGAAGTCATACAAGTCAATGGTATACACATAGTTGTATTTGTTGTATGTTTAAGTTCATGCATACATTTTAGTCCTTATTATACTGATTGGACATATGGTCACAAGATAGGCATGTGGAGAGACAAAATTTTTGTCTAAGTTCACAGACGTTGACTGAAGCAAGCTCACTCAATGCCAGATGCCTTAAGAAAGGAAGCAAGATAGAGAAATTCCACTAAGTCCACAGGTATTGAGTGAAGCAAACTCACTCAACGCCAAAAGTCAAGGGTAGTCAAAGGCAAAGTTTTAGTAAGTAGGAAAATCAACTAAGGCAAAAAAAACTTTGAGTGTTGTCAGCGCACTTAATTCTATGCAGCATAATTCATCGAGTAAAGCTGCCACAGTCAAATCCCTATAGTTTCTGGCAAAGAAAAATATACTAAGTCCAAAAGCGTTGAGTGAAGCTTGGTCAATCAACGTCATGCAGTGTCTGTCAAAGCCAAAGCAAATCTGTCAAAGAAATTAGACTAAGATCAAAAGCTTTGAGTGAAGTCAGTTCACTCAATGCCATGCTGATTCAGTCAAAGCCTTAGAAGAAAGACAAAAAATTCTGTCGTACAATAGCGTTGAGTGAAGTCATCTCACTCAACGCCAAAAGAAGAAAGCATTGAGTCATGCTGCTGTTGTCAATACCAAAGAAGAAATCGAAATTTGGCTAAGGCAAAAAGTATTGAGTGAAGCCAGTTCACTCAACGCCCAGTCAAATGTTGAGGCTGAAGGAGAAAGCGTTGAGTGTAGTCAACACACTCAACGCCTTCATGCAGAGCAGAATTTTTCTACGTCCAAAATCATTGAGTGTAGTCAATACACTCAATGCCTTCATACTGAGCAGAATTTTTCTAAGTCTAAATCGTTGGGTGAAGCCAGTTCACTCAACTCTCTCAACGTTATAGTTGCAGAATGGGCTGAAGATCAAGCTAAGGCAAAAAAGTGTTGAGTGAAGCTTATACACTCAACGCTCTCAATGCCTAGAGTTGTAGAAGGATGCAGAATGTTGACTAAGTTAAAAAGCGTTGAGTGGAGCTTACTCACTCAACACCTAGCTGATTAGGAAATTTTCTAAGTCCAGATTCGTCGAGTAAAGCTTGTTCACTCAACGCACTCAACGCCTGGGTAGTTGTCTGAAATTTTCTAAGTCCAGAATGGCTGACATCAGCAAAGTCAACAAAAGTCAACAAAATTCAAAATGATTAAGGAAGAGTTGTAATTCATTACTAACGTTGCCGTCAGTCTCATTCTGTAAAACTAAGGATATAATCAGTCGTTAAAGCAGTGACACGTATCAATCAACTCGCTAGATGACATGATTATAAATAGAAGATGAGATCTTGATCAAGATGAGTTTTCCGAGGGATCAATTCATTACAAAAAAGCTGTGCGGGACTTCGTCTTCTTCCCCCGCTATTGTTGTAGAGACAAGATGATGTTTTAGTTGTCTACTTAAATCACCTAGAGGGGGTGAATAGTGAGGTCTGCGTCTTTTTGCGGAATAAAACTTGTACAAACGGAGCGCAGAAAATAAACAAACAAACCATAGAGAACACAAGATTTATAGTGGTTCCCCAACCTTAGGTACGTCCACTCTCCACCTCACCGATCTAGTAACACGCTAGACTCGACTACTTCACTATTATCTTGTATTGAAAAGTGTGTCCCAATTGAGAGGCTACACATGAGTCAACACCATGGATCACACAATAAGGGATTACATTATATGGTCATGTATTTGGTGACTCATTGTAGACTGATATTGGTCTACACTTGGCAATTATATCCTGCAAACACATAACTCAAACAGGGCATCAAATACAACTTAATTCATCTTAGTTAAAGACTGACTTCATACAAATCTCGATTATTGTGGATACAATACCCAACAATCTCCCCCTATTTGTAGAAGTCAGAACTCTCTACACTAAGGTGAATTATATCAAGATAGATAAAACAAAATGATGCATCTTTTGTAGCAATCATACTATAGCCTTTTGTAATTCCTCTGTCAAAACCTCCAAAGATAACCTTCGACCCGTTCATAACTGGAGAATAATTCTGGAGTAGGCTTCTAGTCCTGGTCATATGCCGAAAACATCCACTGTCAAAATACCAGATGATATTTTTGGTGGCCTTTGGATATTCCTGCAAAAGTAGAATCAAGTTGCCTTAGGAACCCAAATTTGTTTGGGTCCTTGGTCTCTAATTAGCATACTCCCACTACGTGTGTTAACATTATGAGTGGTCTTTCTCACATTATTAACTTGAGGAGTTACATAATATCTGGGATTAAACCAGCAATCTATGACAAAGTGACCAATTTTGCCACAATACCAGCTGTTAAATCTATTGTATCTTTCTCTAATGTTCTCTTGCTTGACCTTTTGAGATTGTGGTCTAGTAGGGGCAGCAGATTTGGAGGTAGAAGCTTTGTGGTGATGGCACTCACATGACTACTTCTTCTTAAGAGGCTTTTCCACAATGGGTTTAACTCTTGGAGCTTTCTTGATGTTATGACCATAAATATAAGGGTCGTAGCTCTGAAGAGTGATCTCCTCATAAGGTGCCTTGAAGACACTCTCATCAAAGTTCCGGGGATGAGTTCATCCTTGGTATCGATACTTGGGCTCTACATGAGTAGGCCTTGCAAAGTGATCGTAGGATGAGTCAAGATCAAATTTGTTTGTTGGAAATATAACCTTTTTAAACGAAGTTTGGTCTTGAGGAGCTTTTCCCTTCTCCTTGGCTAGAGCCTTCTTGGCAGCCTTATTTCTCCTTTGGGCTTTATTTCTCCTAGAAGATTTACTAGGGGATGCCACATGGCCTAAGCCAGCTCCTTTACCTTGAGCAGAAAATTCAGCCACAAGTGGAAGGATTGTCTTGGGCTTAGAGAAACTTTCAACAAGTTTTTTTCAGCAGCCAATTGTTCTTCCAACTCTTGGATGATTTTCTCCTTCAGGTTCAGGTGCTCAAGAGCTTTATTATATTCTTCCATCACATTATGGAAGTCCTTTCTGAGTGAGTCCATCGTCATGACTTCCTCCCTCAAACTGCTCTCCTCAGCCTTAAGAGATTTGATCTCCTTAGCTTGAGTTCTCGCGACTCTACGACATTTGTCGTAAGCCCTAATTAACTTTTTGTATTGAGTCATGATTTCAGATTCATCATCAGACGAACAGTCCTCATGATCATGGTCGGAAGCATCTGATTCTAAGAGAGGGGTATGCAAATTTACCTTCCTAGTGAACTGGGGTTCTTCTTCTTCATCTGTATGTGTCATGAGCCCAAAGTAGGCTTCCTCCTCAACACTAAACTCAGATGAGTCTGTGTCACTGAGGGTCTTGGCCTTATTGGCTACCAAGCTTCTTTTAGTCTTCTTCTTATTATATGAAGACTTCTTTTCCTCTCTTCTCCCACCCTCCTTCTTCTTATGAGGGCAATCGACTATGACGTGTCCTGACTTATTGCAACAATAACAAACATTGTCAGAAGAAATTTGTTTGTTAGGTTTATAATGATACCTGTCTTGGATACTTGAGCCTTTCTTGTAATGATCACCATCATGATGTGATATTCTTGACGAGGCATCCTTGCCTCTCCACTGTTTCTTCTTGTTCAAGAACTTCTTGAACTGCCTTGAAAGAAGAGAAAACTCTCCTTCAGATAATTCTGAGCCTGAGGTACTTGGCTCTGAAGTTTCTTCTTCACTCTCTTCATGTTCGGGTGCAGGAGATGCAGCTTTTGACTTCCATGAGATGTCTGCCTTTAGAGCGATAGACTTCTCATTGGATAAAGACCGATTCTTCTCTTCTTTAGCTTTTCTTGAGTTTATTTGCAGTTCATATGATATAAGCTTTCCAAAGAGATTTTGAGGACCAGTCTCTGCTAGCTTACCAAACTTTCGGATAGCACATACTTTGTTATTCCATTCCTTAGTTAGGGATCTCAAGAATTTATCATTCAGTTCTCCGTTGGTGAATACCCGACCATAGACTCTTAGGTCGTTGACAATCTTGAAAAAACTTTCAAAAGTATTTGCAATAGAGTTCTTGGGACCTTGTCTGAATGCTTCATATTTCTGATTCAGTAGGGACCTTCTGTCATCCCTTACCTCTTCGACACCTTCCATCAAGACGATAAGAGATTGCCACATTTCCTTGGCGGATTGGTAGTGAATCAGATTCTGCAACATCGAATCATCGACTGCACTAGTGATAATACTCTTGGCTTTCTTGTCTAAGGAGACAAGTGCAATCTCATCTTTATCAAGATCCATAAGCTTCTTTGGAACTTGCTTTGTAGAGTCAATGGTGGAGGTGGTCATAGAAACATAAGGTCCTTCTTCCACTATCATAAAAATTCTTGGATTCACAGCTTCCATGAAAAACTGTATTCTCTCTTTCCACATAGCAAAATTATTCTTTGCGCATAAAGTAAGCTTAGCAAAATCTTTGTCTTTGTCCATGCTTGTATCCTCTAAAGACAACTAGGAGCAGATCTATTCAAGGTGTTAACCTTTTTGACGAACAACCTGCCTCTGATACCAATTGATGTTTTTAGTTGTCTACCTAAATCACCTAGAGGGAGGTGAATATGTGAAATCTGCGTCTTTTGTGGAACAAAACTTGTACGAACGGAGCGCATAAAATAAACAAACAAACCACAGAGAACACAAGATTTATAGTGGTTCCTAAGCCTTGGGTACGTCCACTCTCCACCTCACCGATCTAGTAATACGCTAGACTCGGCTACTTCACTATTATCTTGGATTGAAAACCAATCCTACAACTTGGAGCAACGCCCCTACAACTCGATCCTCAAAACGGGATTTGCACTTGGAAGAAAAACTTCCTACAAAACTCGGAGACAAAATCTCCTACAAGAATAAAGATTGTATACAGAAAAACTATACAAACAAAAATTATTCAAATCTTGATTCTTCAGCCTATCTTTCTTCTTAAACTTGAAGATCTGTTAGAAATAATCGAAGAAGACAGCAACTGAGTCTCTGGATCTGAAAAGCTTGAGATCAAGACGATCGGGAGAGAGATCTGTAGAGATTGAGCACCTAGAGCTGTTGATCGATTCTTGTTCTGAATTGCTTTGAATCGGAGAAGAGCAGCGGAGAGAACGGCGATGAGGAGCGGCAGCTTTCCCGATTTAAAATGAAAGAATGATTCAGAAAACTTATTTTCGCATGTTGGGGTTAGTAGAATTTGATAAGACCTTTTATAAGACAAGCCTAACGGTCATAATCATAAATGACTGCACACGTGGACCAATAAGAATCGAGATTAGATTTGAAAACATTTCCGTCTGGACTTAACGAAAATTTCGGAAAAACTTCTGCATTTCTCGAGTGAAAAATATACTACTCGAGGACAATGGTTGTTTCTCGAGAAGAGGAATTGTAGTTCTCGAGAACAAGTCTTTAAGGAAAACTCGGGAGATGACTTCTGGCTTCTCGAGAACTAACTGATATTACTCGAGAACTATAGAAAGGCTTCTCGAGAACTATCATGACTTCTCGAGAACAAAACTACTTCTTGAAACTTAATTTTTTCTTACTCGAGTATTGGTTGTCACAACCCGCATTTTCTCCGAATTTAGGAATTATCAGAGTATGAGAAAACACGCGTCATGATGCCACGTCGAGCAGGGGATAACTGCTGACGCTCAGGCAAAACCATCTACTTTACTTTATGAAAGAAATTCATGAGTTTAATGATTAGAAAATCAGTTATATTTTAGAGGCCGTATCCCTCGGCTCGGTGGATCACCTAGTCCACAGTTAAAAACTATACTTATGCACTGCGAAAAAATACTTTATTCAAGTTTGACATCTTAAGAAGTGCATAAGTGCCCCAAGAGGACAGCTTATGCTATGCAAGACTCTACATTTAATTTATATTATATATAAGAAAACGATCTTTATACGTTGTTTGGGAAATAGTGATTTAGTTTTATAAAACATGCTGATCATGCGATATACTTATAATAATAATTGTAGTTTTAAAATAACTAGCAACCTAGCATAAATCCTCCCCAGAGCAAGTAGACTATCTCCAGAAAATGGTAGCAGCAAAAGTAATATATCTAGTACAAAGGTAAAAACTACCAGTGGGCGCCAACAACCTGACACGAACCCACTGGCATATATGTATGTCTGTAAGAAAAGTACAGAAAAACTATTTCACTAACAAAGCAACAGGATCTCTAAAGTCCAAGAGACCATCAGCAACACCACCGCAACATAACCACCAAACTGGCTACTGCTCAGAACCTGAGACATTCAAAAGAAGAAAGAATACCTCAGCAAGCAAAACAAGGAAAAACTGCATGAAAGTGTCAACCAGAGGATAAATGAAAGAGGAAAACACACAACAGTAAAAGTCACAATTGCCCAAAGCAAGACCAAAAAGAAATGCACTACGTGCGAGGAAACAGCATCAACCCTGCCCAGAAACTACATCCTGCAGAGTCTACTAAGCTACCAAGAGCCCAAAGTGTTGCAATCTACCAAGGAAGAAACATCTAACACCCTAAGCCGTGGGAGATGGTAGTAGCAAAAACAAATAACATGGATCCGGGTT
This sequence comes from Platanthera zijinensis, assembly GCA_039513925.1. Taxonomy (NCBI): domain Eukaryota; kingdom Viridiplantae; phylum Streptophyta; class Magnoliopsida; order Asparagales; family Orchidaceae; genus Platanthera; species Platanthera zijinensis. The sequence goes on from CM077097.1 coordinate 146,994,889, forward strand.
GGAGGCAAACTCAGTCCCCCAACCACCATTTCCAAGCCAATAAGCTCAAGGGTCTACATGTGAAAGCATTAGAGACCTTCCACCCCCTTGCCCAACCCGTACCTGGTGCAAGATAGAAGAAAAGGGTGGCCACGGCTAAATTACATAACACCTCCCCCATGAAGAGCTTCAAACCACCACTACTAACCACGACCCACGATTCGGCCTTCAGGAAAGAAAAACATGGTCGACAAGGAAACTCAAAACATAAACAAGGAATTCACTCGGGAGCGAAAATCAAGGTAGGGAAAAAGTGTTGAAATGACTCAACACGGCTTGGCGTTGAGTGGGACCCACTCAACGCCTAACCAGACCTTTGCGTTGAGTGAGTTAGCCTCACTCAGCGCCAGAACAAGCCTGGCGTTAAGTGAAGTTCACTCACTCAACGCCCTGTAGAAGAACAACTTTGGCGTTGAGTGAGCTAGCCTCACTCAACGCCAAAACAGCTATGTCGTTGAGTGAGGTACACTCACTCAACGCTCTGCTACTTAACCATAACAAGAGAAAGTGGCGTTGAGTGAGCTGGCCTCACTCAATGCCAAGACAGCAATGGCGTTGAGTGAAGCTCACTCACTCAACGCCCTTACACTTAGCCGCAAAAAGAAAACTTCGGCGTTGAGTGAGTCCAACTCACTCAACGCCAAAACAGCAATGGCGTTGAGTGAGGTTCACTCACTCAACGCCCTAGCACTTAGCCGCAACAAGGCAAATCTGCGGCGTTGAGTGAGCTGACCTCACTCAACGCCAAAACAGCAATGGCGTTGAGTGAGGTCGTCTCACTCAATGCCAGAAGTTCTGGCCGCGAAGAAGGGATGTGGCGTTGAGTGAGTCTGCCTCACTCAACGCCAAAGCAGAAATGGCGTTGAGTGAGGTACACTCACTCAACGCCACGGGACTTGACCACAAACTTGCCTTCGGCGTTGAGTGAGGCCACCTCACTCAACGCCAAACCAGAAATGGCGTTGAGTGAGGTCAACTCACTCAACGCCAAAGTACTTAGCCTCAGAAAAGGCCATGGTGTTGAGTGAGTACACCTCACTCAACGCCAAAGTACTTGGCTGCACAGAAGCGACGGCGTTGAGTGAGTCCACCTCACTCAATGCCAAAACCGAAATGGCGTTGAGTAAGGTCGACTCACTCAACGCCAAAACACTTAGCTTCTCAGGAAAACCGCGGCATTGAGTGAGCTTGCCTCACTCAACGCCAAAAGGGAAATGGCGTTGAGTGAGGTCGACTCACTCAACGCCAGAGTACTTAGCCGCTAGCAGGGGGTTGGGCGTTGAGTGAGTCCACCTCACTCAACGCCCTAGTACTTAGTGAAAATTCTAACTAGCTACAGCTGCGGCGTTGAGTGTATGCACCACACTCAATGCCAAACCCGCAAAAGCTTTGATTGTGTGCACCACACTCAACGCCGGCCAGACAGAATCCAAAACAGGCACTTTCCAACAAACACAGCAGGCACCCCCTCCTCTCTCTCTCTCTCTCTCTCTCTCTCTCTCTCTCTCGACTTCACCCGCAAGCCACCAACCAGACAGCAATCTGGAGTTTAACTGATGGCATTACGCCGGCGGGTTGAGCACCAACAACACAAAGAAGGGGGGCTCAATAGGAGAATCTAACCCTAAATTCAGCAAGATAAAAGAGAGCATGCTTGGTCTCTACCCTAGGGCTAACCGGGAATTTCAGAATTTCAAGAGAACAACAATGGCAAGGGCAAGAATACCACTTGCCTTGATTTCCGGCGAAGCTTGGGCGGCTTTCCCTCCTCTTTACTTGGCACTAGCAGCAGCACCTAAAAGCACACTCTCGTACTTTAATGGCGAAAAACCACAAGATTGAAATCTCAAATCTCCTAAAACTCCATGAAAAATCGAATTTCTTACCGTCGAAACGTAGATCTGAGCGAGAGCAAGACAACGCCGCTTTCGGAATCAAAATCCGTCCACGAACACCCCCGGAATCACCGTCTGAAAGCTAGGGCTAACCGCTGTTCCGCCTCTGTTTTCCGCGAACAAGAGCAGACGGTTTTCTTCTTTGGGAAGAAGGAAGAGAGTGGGCCTGCCACTTCTAATTAAGGCTTTTATATAAGTCTTAACACGCCTAATCAGCCTAACCGCTGCCAGAAAAATGTCGATTCACTCAGCTAAAATCAAATTTCCAATTTGATTTTACTAATAGCACAACCAAAACGACGCAAAAACCGAACTACCTCGGAATTCAACGAAATTTGCACCGTATCTAAATACCCACGCTACAAACACAACGACGAAGTCGAAATTAACTTTAGACGAACAGAACTCGAGTTATACCCACCTAAAGCCAAAACACAAGCATCCCCAAGAGGCCACACCGGGTCACCCAAAACGACTTGGCTTGCTAGGGAGACCTTGCCCATAGGCTACAAAATAGGTCACTCAGTTCTAAGGAGCTAAACCACACTCCACAAATGGCACAAGCCACGAAAATGCGTCACCGTAATGCCAAACGAGAATAAAATAGTCGCAGAAAAATCGGGGGCGTTACAGTCACTCCCCCTAAAAGAAAGTTTCGTCCCGAAACTTTACGCACAACACTCCTACTAAAGAAGGAAAAGTAACAAATAGGAGTTACAAGAAGGAAAACATACCGATCAAATCAGGGAAACAGGTGAGGGTAAGCCTTTCTCATGGCCGACTCTAGCTCCCAAGTCGCGCTCTCCAAATCCTGATTCCTCCAAAGAACTTTCACCATCGGAATGGACTTCTTTCACAGCACCCGTTCCTAAGTATCCAGAATACGGACCGGGACTTCAACAAAAGAGAGGTTGGGCTCCAACTGGGGCACAACATCCAAGACTTGCCCACTGCTGCGCACACACTTCCGCAATTGGCTTACATGGAAAATATTATGAACACCTGGGAAGTTTGCTGGCAAATCCAATCTATAAGCTGATACGCCAATCCGCTCCAAAATCTTAAATGGGCCCACATACCTCGGGTCCAATTTCTGATTCTTACCAAACCACTTTACACCCACCATCGGGGAAACCTTAAGAAATACAAGGTCCCCTATAGAAAACTCCAAGGCAGACCTACGCCGATTGGCGTTCTTCTCGTATCTCTCCTGAGCTATACGAAGCTTCTCTCGAATAAGCTTCACTGCGACTTCCATCTCCTCAAGAGCATCTGGACCCAACAAAGGCCTCTCACCAGCCTCAGCCCAAAACAACGGTGTTCTGCAGCGCCTCCCATACAAGGCTTCAAAAGGAGCCATCTACAAGCTTTCCTGATAACTGTTGTTGTATGCAAATTCCATAAGTCGCAGCCGCTCATCCCACGCTCCACCATGGTCTAAAATGTAGCATCGGATCATATCCTCAACTATCTGGTTCACCCGCTCCATCTGCCCATTTGTCTGTGGGTGGTAAGCTGTAGAATACCTCAGATCCGTACCCAAACCCTCCTGCAGACTCTGCCAAAAACGAGAAGTAAACCAGGAGTCTCGATCAGAAATGATGCTAACCGGCACACCATGCAGTCGGATGACTTCATTCAAGTACAACTCCGCTATCTTCTTCATCGGGTAATCAATCTTATATGACACGAAGTGAGCACACTTCGTCAGTCTATCCACTATGACCCGTGATGAAATCCATAGATATACTTTCCTACTTCCAAGTCGGGATCTCTAACGAAGTCAACTTGCCACCAGGCCTTCCATGATCGGCCTTCACACGCTTGCAAGTGTGGCACTCAGCAACAAATCGGGCTATATCACCTTTCATGCCATACCACCAGGCAATTTGCTTTAAGTCACGATACATCTTCGTAGATCCTGGTTGGTAGGAAACGCTGGATCTATGAGCCTCTCCGCAAATAATACCTCTAATGTCCCCAACAGCGGGGATGCAAAATCTGCCGCGGTACTTCAAAGTACCCGCATCATCGATAACAAAGTCTGGCAACTCCCCCTTCTCAGTCCTGGTGAATATGTGCAGAAGATCCGGATCGTCCTTCTGGTACAGTCTGGTCAAAGAAATCCAGGACGGCTCTGCCACTAACAAACTACTCTGCAAGCTACAGCATCCCACTGATATATTCATAAGGAGGAACTCCTCCACTAAACGATCGGCGGTGAGATTAAAGATCTTTCCCATCTTTCGGCTCAAGGCGTCGGCCACCACATTGGCCTTGCCTGGATGATACTAGATCTCTACATCATAATCGGCCACATACTCTAGCCACCGCCGCTGGCGCAGATTCAACTCCTGCGTGAATACGTACTTCAGGCTCTTATGGTCGGTGAAGATCTTGCACTGAGCCCCTTAAAGTAGGTGTCTCCACAGCTTCAACCATAAATAACCGCTGCGAACTCGAGGTCATGCGTAGTATAATTCTTCTCATGAGTCTTCAGCTGCCTTGACCCATAAACAATCATTTTTCCAACCTGCATTAACACACAACCCAGACCTACATGCGAAGCATACACGTAAACATCATAATCCACACCCTTAGTAGGCAGGGTTAGAACGGGAGCAGTGCACAATATCCTCTTTAACTCCAGGAAGGCTTCTTCGTATTTCTCGCTCCAAACAAAAGCCACGTTCTTCTGAGTCAGCTTGGTCAAAGGTGCAGCTAGGGTAGAGAAACCCTCCACGAACCTCCTGTAGTAGCCAGCCAACCCTAAGAAACTCCTGATCTCCTTAGGCGTATTCGGCCTACTCCAATCCATCACTGCTGCGACCTTTTCTGGGTCGACCGAGATCCCATTCTTGTTCACCACGTGGCCTAGAAATGAAACCTGAGGCAACCAAAATTCGCACTTGCTCAGCTTGGCGAATAACTTGTGGTTCCTCAACTCCGATAGAACCAAGCGCAGATGCTGCTCATGCTCCTCAACACTACGAGAATAAACCAACACATCATCGATGAAGACCACCACGAACTTGTCCAGAAAATCCTTGAACACCCAGTTCATCATATCCATGAAGGCTGATGGTGCGTTGGTCAAACCAAACGACATCACCAAGAACTCAAAATGTCCATGCCTTGATCTAAACGCAGTCCGTAGAATATCTACCTCACGGATCCTGAGCTGATGATAGCCTGAACGAAGATCGATCTTGGAGAACACCGTGCTACCACGCAACTGGTCAAATAAATCATCGATCCTCAGCAGAGGGTACCTGTTCTTAATTGTGACTTTGTTCAACTCCCTATAGTCGATGCAAAGCCGCATTGACCCATCTTTCTTCTTCACAAACAGCACAGGAGCACCCCAAGGCGACGAACTCTGCCTGATAAATCCCTTTGCCAACAGCTCATCCAACTGGACTCGCAACTCCTCTAACTCACGAGGGGCCATCCAGTACGGCACCTTAGAAATAGGACGCGTACCCGACTCCAGATCGATCACAAACTCAACATCCCGATTGGGAGGAAGGTTAGGAAGATCATCAGGAAAAACATCGGCGAAACCACGAACAACTGGAATCTCCTCCAAGCGCGGTACACTAACAGCGGTCCCAACCACCGAGACCAAACAAGCAAAATAATCCGAAAGAAACAGCTTCTGAGCACATACCGTAGAGATAACAGGAGAATCCCGGCATAGATCAGCATTCACGCTTCCAGGCTGACCGCCGTCCCTGATGAAGTCCAAGCGTTTCCCTTTACACTGAATGACTGCATCATACCTAGACAGCCAGTCCATGCCCAGAATAACATCGAAGTCCTCCAGATCAATCATCTTCAGGTCTGTCTTCGCAAAGAAGTCCCCCAACAAAACATGACAATCTAACATGCCCAAATCTGACAACACAGATTCACCAGAGGGGAACTTGACACGGAAGGTATCCCGAACTCGATCTAAAGTCAACCAATGTTGCTCCACAAAGGCTCTAGCCACGAACGAGTGGATAGCGCCGGATTCAAACAGAACACGCGCCCAACGGTTCTTCACCTTAAATTTCCCTATAGGAGCATATAAAACTAAGGAACTACCACAACAATACTGCAAACATTCCAGCAAAACAAGAACAAAACCTTCAGGCTGGAAAGACAACTAACCTGAGATGACCTGAGTCGAAGCTTGAGCCTCCTCGAAAGAGATCACGTTCAGCTTTCCCTTGCCCTTGTCCATACGCTGAGGTGGAGGTAATGCCAGCAGTAGAACTGCATGAAGAGCATGCTGGACCTGAGGACACCTAGCCTTGATGTGTCCCTTCTGCCCACACTGAAAGCAGACCTTATCCTTGGACCAACACTGGGCAGCATTATGCCCGGGTCGCTTGCAAACAGTACATGAGACATCTCTCCTAGGAGCACCCTTAATCGCATGAACCTGCTCCTTCCTCTGAGCTGCTGCCTTCTTGAAACATCTCTCGATAGGGTGGCCTGACCGGCCATAGAAGCTGCACACCACTTTGCTCTTCTTTCTCGGAGCCGCACCGGGTACCTGGGGTTTCTTCTCCTCCACAGACTTCCTCTTGTCCTTCCCCATCTGCTGGCCTCTGCTCTTTGCAGTCTCAATAGCCTCCACCTTCAGAGCAGCCTCCACTATTCCTGCATAAGTCTCTGACCCATAAGCACTAGTCAACTGCTGCACCTCGCTCCTCAAACCACCGAGAAATCTCTTAACTCGATCAGCCTCAATGCTGACCAATCCAGGGGCAAAACGGCTCAACTTGCTGAACTCTATCTCATACTCACCCACCGTGAGTTGCCTTTGCTTCAGATGGAGGAAGTCGTTCATGAGGCGGTCACGCTCGACCGAGGGTAAGAACTTCCTTAATAGTATCTCCTTGAACACCTCCCAAGAGCATCCAGCTACCAAGCTCTCCTTCTCTCTCAGCCACCAATTCTTAGCCAAACCTTTAAGCTGATAGGCGGCTATCATCACCCTCTGATCATCTGCAATCCCTAAGTACGAGAACATCTCCTCCATGGAGATCAGCCAGTCATCTATCACCATGAAATCTGCCTTCCCGTCATAAGTGGGAGGGCTCAGCCTCTGAAACTGTGAGATGAAGGCCATCTCTGCTGGCACCACCACTAGAGGTCTTAAGGGTGCAGGAGGAGGAGGGACAGCTAACCCCCCTGCAGGACCTTGCACTCCTTGAGTCTGACCTGCCACAACCGCCACCAGGGACTGAATCTAGGCCTGCATCTCTACCATCTGCCTACTCATGGCAACGCTACTCTGCCATAGGCTCTCGATCACCGCATCATTCTGAGCTCCAGATGACTCACCCTCAGACAGGGGAGTCGATCGAGTCGCAGGACGTCTCGTCATCCTAAAATCATAACAACACTAGTTAGATCCTAGAACAACGGCTAGACCCAACTACAAGTACAGACAATACATATATAGATATGAACTTAAAGCTGCTAAACTTGCTCTGGGAGTTTATCTTTTTACAAAAATTGATGTTATGTCCTAACCTAAGATGGTTAACCACCACCATGCTAATTTATGTGTCTAGATCGGGAATGCATGACTTTGTATTACTTTTGACTTGAAAGCTTATGTGTGTATATATGTCATCCTGCCAGTCTTTAGCTTGGCACGTTGTGCTTATACAATGTTATGTCATGCATGTTTGTGCTATGCATTCTAAAAAGGCCCTAATGCATGTTATGAGCGGCGTACACATGAAAATGTTATGCATCCTATACTACATACCATTCTCATGCAACGAAAAAGAAAACGAGCTAGTCGCAGCCATGTGGTGAGGTTATGCATCCCATACTACATAACCCTCACATGTTGCCCCTATGGTGGATCCATATACGAACACATATTATGCATCCCATACTACATAATATGCCTCGTATACTTCATGTTATGCTATGAGTGTACTGTTCGTGCTTTTGCCAAGACGTGCTGATGATATATCGGTGTGTGAATGACATGATGCTAAACTACTAAAGCAATCAAAGAAAGGTTGCCCGACTAACTTGTCAAGCAACCTCCCTCTGATACCAACTGTCACAACCCGCATTTTCTCTGAATTTAGGAATTATCAGAGTATGAGAAAACACGCGTCATGATGCCACGTTGAGCAGGGGATAACTGCTGACGCTCAGACAAAACCATCTACTTTACTTTATGAAAGAAATTTATGAGTTTAATGATTAGAAAATCAGTTATATTTTAAAGGCCGTATCCCTCGGCTCGGTGGATCACCTAGTCCACAGTTAAAAACTATACTTATGCGCTGCGAAAAAATACTTTATTCAGGTTTGACATCCTAAGGAGTGCATAAGTGCCCCAAGATGACATTTTATGCTATGCAAGACTCTACATTTAATTTCTATTATATATAAGAAAACGATCTTTATACGTTGTTTGGGAAATAGTGATTTAGTTTTATAAAACATGCTGATCATGCGATATACTTATAATAATAATTGTAGTTTTAAAATAACTAGCAACATAGCATAAATCCTCCCCAGAGCAAGTAGATTATCTCCAGAAAATGGTAGCAACAAAAGTAATATATCTAGTACAAAGGTAAAAACTACCAGTGGGCGCCAACAACCTGACACGAACCCACTGACATATATATATGTCTGTAAGAAAAGTACAGAAAAACTACCTCACTAACAAAACAACAGGATCTCTAAAGTCCAAGAGACCACCAGCAACACCACCGCAACCTAGCCACCAAACTGGCTACTGCTCAGAACCTGAGACATTCAAAAGAAGAAAGAATACCTCATCAAGCAAAACAAGGAAAAACTGCATGAAAGTGTCAACCAGAGAATAAATGAAAGAGGAAAACACACAGCAGTAAAAGTCACAACTGCCCAAAGCAAGACAAAAAAGAAATGCACTACGTGCGAGGAAACAACATCAACCTTGCCCAGAAACTACATCCTGCAGAGTCTACTAAGCTACCAAGAGCCCAAAGTGCTGCAATCTACCAAGGAAGAAACATCTAACACCCTAAGCCGTGGGAGATGGTAGTAGCAAAAACAAACAACATGGATCCGGGTTGGAGGCAAACTCAGTCCCCCAACCACCATTTCCAAGCCAATAAGCTCAAGGGTCTACATATGAAAGCATTAGGGACCTTCCACCCCCTTGCCCAGCCCGTACCTGGTGCAAGATAGAAGAAAAGGGTGGCCACGGCTAAATTACATAACACCTCCCCCGTGAAGAGCTTCAAACCACCACTACTAACCACGACCCACGATTCGGCCTTCAGAAAAGAAAAACATGGCCGACAAGGAAACTCAAAACATAAACAAGGAATTCACTAGGGAGCGAAAATCAAGGTAGGGAAAAAGTATTGAAATGACTCAACACGGCTTGGCGTTGAGTGGGACCCACTCAACGCCTAACCAGACCTTGGCGTTGAGTGAGTTAGCCTCACTCAGCGCCAGAACAAGCCTGGCGTTGAGTGAAGTTCACTCACTCAACGCCCTGCAGAAGAACAACTTTGGCGTTGAGTGAGCTAGCCTCACTCAACGCCAAAACAGCTATGTCATTGAGTGAGGTACACTCACTCAATGCCCTGCTACTTAACCATAACCAGAGAAAGTGGCGTTGAGTGAGCTGGCCTCACTCAACGCCAAGACAACAATGGCGTTGAGTGAAGCTCACTCACTCAACAGCCTTACACTTAGCCGCAAAAAGAAAACTTCGGCGTTGAGTGAGTCCACCTCACTCAACGCCAAAACAGTAATGGCGTTGAGTGAGGTTCACTCACTCAACGCCCTAGCACTTAGCCGCAACAAGGCAAATTTGCGACGTTGAGTGAGCTAACCAAACTCAATGCCAAAACAGCAATGGCGTTGAGTGAGGTCGTCTCACTCAATGCCAGAAGTTCTGGCCGCGAAGAAGGGCTGTGGCGTTGAGTGAGTCTGCCTCACTCAACGCCAAAGCAGAAATGGCGTTGAGTGAGGTACACTCACTCAACGCCACGGGACTTGACCGCAAACTTGCCTTCGGCGTTGAGTGAGGCCACCTCACTCAACGCCAAACCAGAAATGGCATTGAGTGAGGTCAACTCACTCAACGCCAAAGTACTTAGCCTCAGAAAAGGCTATGGCGTTGAGTGAGTACACCTCACTCAACGCCAAAGTACTTGGCTGCACAGAAGCGACGGCGTTGAGTGAGTCCACCTCACTCAACGCCAAAACCGAAATGGCGTTGAGTAAGGTCGACTAACTCAACGCCAAAACACTTAGCTTCTCAGGAAAACCGCGGCATTGAGTGAGCTTGCCTCACTCAACGCCAAAAGGGAAATGGCGTTGAGTGAGGTCGACTCACTCAACGCCAGAGTACTTAGCCGCTAGCAGGGGCTGGGCGTTGAGTGAGTCCACCTCACTCAACGCCCTAGTACTTAGCGAAAATTCTGACTAGCTACAGCTGCGGCGTTGAGTGTATGCACCACACTCAACGCCAAACCGGCAAAAGCTTTGATTATGTGCACCACACTCAACGCCGGCCAGACAGAATCCAAAACAGGCACTTTCCAACAAACACAGCAGGCACCCCCTCCTCTCTCTCTCTCTCTCGGCTTCACCCGCAAGCCACCAACCAGACAACAATCTGGAGTTTAACTGATGGCATTACGCCGGCGGGTTGAGCACCAACAACACAAAGAAGGGGGGCTCAATAGGAGAATCTAACCCTAAATTCAGCAAGATAAAAGAGAGCATGCTTGGCCTCTACCCTAGGGCTAACCGGGAATTTCAGAATTTCAAGAGAACAACAATGGCAAGGGCAAGAATACCACTTGCCTCGATTTTCGGCGAAGCTTGGGCGGCTTTCCCTCCTCTTTACTTGGCACTAGCAGCAGCAGCACCTAAAAGCACACTCCCGTACTTTAATGGCGGAAAACCACAAGACTGAAATCCCAAATCTCCTAAAACTCCATGAAAATCGAATTTCTTACCGTCGAAACGTAGATCTGAGCGAGAGCAAGACAACGCCGCTTTCGGAATCGAAATCCGTCCACGAACACCCCCAGAATCACCGTCTGAAAGCTAGGGCTAACCGCCGTTCCGCCTCTGTTTTCCGCGAACAAGAGCAGACGGTTTTCTTCTTTGGGAAGAAGGAAGAGAGTGGGCCTGCCACTTCTAATTAAGGCTTTTATATAAGTCTTAACACGCCTAATCAGCCTAACCGCTGCCAGAAAAATGCCGATTCACTCAGCTAAAATCAAATTTCCAATTTGATTTTACTAATAGCACACCCAAAACGACACAAAAACCGAACTACCTCGGAATTCGACGAAATTTGCACCGTAGCTAAATACCCACGCTACAAACACAACGGAGAAGTCGAAATTAACTTTCGACGAACAGAACTCGAGTTATACCCACCTAAAGCCAAAACACAAGCATCCCCCAAGAGGTCACACCGGGTCACCCAAAACGACTCGGCTTGCTAGGGAGACCTTGCCCATAGGCTACAAAATAGGTCACTCAGTTCTAAGGAGCTAAACCACACTCCACAAATGACACAAGCCATGAAAACGCGTCACCGTAACGCCAAACAAGAATAAAATAGTCGCAGAAAAATCGGGGGCGTTACATTGGTCCTCTGCCTTCTCAAGGCAAGGCTTGGCCTTCTTGAGTACTGGCTTCTATTACTTGAGTACAATACTTAGATAAATTCTGGAATGATCTTGGAGTAAACTCGAGACATAGATAAGTAGTACTCGAGTACTCCATGATTTACTCGAGTATTAGACTAAGCCTTCTCGAGAATGATTTTTGTTACTCGAGAACTATACTCAGCAGACTTGAGTAATCATTCCAACACTACTCGAGTACAAGATATACTACTCGAGTAATGGATTTAGAAGAAAAAAATTACTTTCTGAAAATTGTTTTTCTTCAAATGAATTCAGTAACTGTCCTTTCTTCCATTATTTTAGTGCTTTGAAAATAAAGTGTGTCTCAATAGAGAGGCTACACATAAGTCAACACCATGGATCACACAATGAGGGATTACATTGTATGGTCATGTGTTTGGTGACTCATTGTAGACTGATATTAGTCTACACTTGGCAATTATATCATGCAAACACATAACTCAAACAGGGCGTCAAATACAACTTAATTCATCTTAGTTCAAAGGTGACTTCATATAAATCTAGGTTATTGTGGATACAATACCCAACACAAGAACATCAATTCGACGAATCTGAAGGGTCTCTGAGTTAGGTGCTACAATCAACATCTGTAACAACAGGATCAGAGGATTTCTTTGAGGAAGAAGAATCAGTCTAGGTTAGCCCTAGTTGAAATTGTTTCAATATCCAGGCTGAGCTAAATTTGAAGATCAATCTCTGGATTTGTGAAGAAGAGGTAGAGCAATCTGTGTTCTACAAAATAGGTTAGCTTATTGAAGATCTTTCTTCTCTCCCTTCATCAGCAGAATCTGAATCAAGATTGTGAGATTACTTCCAGCACAAGCAGTAGATTTTTGAAGAACATCAGCCTTGTTGCTGTGAAGAAGATAAGGCTAAGATTCACTCAGCTCAGGAAGCAATTGACTCAAGAAGCAATTTCTTTAGAGTCAAATCGACGCAACTATTCAATTTCTCTAGGATCTATTTAAGATCTGTGTTGTAGGCCTAAATTATAAAGGCTGAGTGGCTGGATCCAGTCTTGGATCTGTGTGATAAGGCTATTTTCTTAGCTTGTGTTGTAGGGTATTTGTGCCTGTGGTAGGTGATCAGGTGATTACTGAGTGGTTGGGCTGTGTGCCTGTGTTGTAAGTCTCAGTAGAGACTGAGTGATCCCGTGGGATCGTATTGTAAACTCCGAGGAGCCAAGTTGTTAGAGAAGTGTCTTGTCTAACATTCTATTAGAAAGGTGGGAGGGACAGTAGATATACCCATATACTGGGGAAACTACTATAAAATTACTGTGTCATCTAGGTGATAATCTTGAAAGCATTAGCAATCATATCATAACACTCAGCATAATCTAAAAAAAGTTTAAAGTAACTAAAAAGCTCAAGAAACCTATTCACCCCCCTCTAGGTGATTAACTACCATTGTATTCAAAGACTTTCACTATGCATGAGATAGTACCTTTATACTTTTAAAATAACTAACATGCAAACATAACATAAAACCTTCCCAGAGAGCAAGTAAAATCAACCAGTCATCAAGAGAAGGCTAAGCAGCTAGCAGGTATCTTAACAATACCAAAGCTCCTGTGGACATCAACAACCTGACACAAACCCACCAAAAGGAAAAATAAGTATGTTTGAACTAATAACTGAAAAACAGTACTGGTGAGGGGGGGGGGGGACAACTACAATAACAGTAGAAAACCAACAACCACCAAACCTAGCCGCTCATTCGGCTACTACTCCGAACCTGAGGCATTCCAAAGAAAGAATACCTCAACAAGAATATACAAGTGGCAAAATAACATTATCAGTAGATAGTAATCAAAAGAAAGCAAAGGGGATTACCAACCCAAACCACAGGAATGACTGACAAACCTCAGCTAATAAGTCAAACTATAACTAGTAAAGAAGAATTCTCAACAACAGAGTAAGAGAAGTTGCACCAAGTGCAAAATAAAGTCATGCTTCGATAAGATCTGCAAAAGTAAGCATCCAATATATGTCTATATAATAGGAAGAAAAAAGACTGAATAACTTTAATCACATGAATTATTAACACCAGTAAAAAAACAGATTTGAGTCAGTGGACACAATGTCCATCACAAACTAACAGACCCAAACATCTTTAAAAGATGCTGTGGTGGTGGCCACAATGTCCAACACAACTCGATAGTCCAAACATCTCAAAAAGTCACTGTGGTGGTGGCCACATTGTCCAACACAATCCATCAGTCCAAGAGAAAACACTATAAGAAAACCCACCAAGTGTAATGATTCACGAGCCGGCACTAGGTTGGTGGTTCTTTATCCACTGCCAACCATAGGCCACACCTAAAGATCCATAAACACATATAAAACCCCAACCAAAACACTGGGCTCCTTCAATGACAAGAGGGAAGAAAAATCCTGAAATTCACCCTAAGGCCCAAACTCGACGAATTGGCTCAATTTGGCGAAAGAATACTAAGTCCATACTGATTCGTCGAGTATACCCGACGAATTCAGTAAACATTCGATGAATTAAACTCGACAACATTAGTTAATTTACTGATACTCGACGATTCGGCAACCTAAGCCCACGGGAAATTTGTCGAGTATACTCAACGAATCTGGGGTTCACTCAACGCTTTCAACCCCAAAGCAGTCTCACTCGATGCCTGGACTTTAACTCAACAAAGTTTACTTCACTCAACGCCTTCACTCGAAGCTCTCGACGCCAAACTGACTATACTTGACGAATTCGTCGAGTTAACACAACGCTTTTGACTTAGTCTCACAGACTACTAACGCTCTCAACGCTAAGACCAATTCACTCAACGCCAAGGCTGATATTCGATGAATTCATCGTGAATACTCGACGACTTTGCCTTAGTCTCAAGAATCACTCAACGCCAAAGGCTAATATTCGGCGAATTCGTCGAGATTACTTGACAAATATGACTTCACTCAACTCCTAAGCTATTCAACGAATTAGACTTAATCCAAGGCCCATACTTGACGAATTTCACTCAGGCTAACCCCACCATACTCGATGAATTTTAAACCTAAGCTACAAGTCATATTCCACAAATTTGTCTATACTTAGACTATCGTATACGACAAAATTACCTTAGACAATTTGTCATATACTCGACAAATCCTACTTAGACTAATTGTCATATACTCGACGGGTTGACCTAGACTAGCAGTTATATACGACAAATTCTACTTTTTTTACTTAACTGGGAATTTTACACTACTCAGTAGATTGAATTTGGTCGATCCCTACACTACTTCTAATTCTAAGGAGGGAGGAAGAAACCACACAAAAAACTCTTGGCAAGAGGAAGAAATCATCACTTGCCTTTAACTTCAGAAATCCGACCACACAAGCGCCCTTCCTCACGGATCCGGCTGCAAAAACACTTTGGCTACACTTTTTGAAACTTTTCAAGGAGAAGAGGGTCAAAATCGCATAACCTAACGTCCAAAAGTTCAAGAAACAGGAAAAACTCACCGCACACACGTAGATCTCGGCGAGAGCAGTTCGAATCTACTCTCCGATGATGATTTCGAGCACCTAAGCTCCTGCAATTGATAGTCGAAAGCCTAGAAATGTCGGTCATTTCTCACTTCTGCAAAACAGCGCGATGACTTGGGAGGAAGATGATGAATAGGGTTTGATACGCCCGAAATAGATGTATATTTACGCAAGTGCACGCGCCGGATCAAGTAATATAAAGTGAGAAGTGATCGTTCCCTCGAGCAGGTGATTGACCTAGTGATCACAATTACTAACTCTTCCCGTTCTCTAAATTCAAGACGATAATTAAGGTGAATTTCTAGATTTATTTAAAGAAGTACTCTTTAGACAAGAACTAAAATGCGTGGACAAAAACAAATAGTGTTATCCAAGTTTTAGAGAAGCAATCTTGCGTGTTGGTTTCCCTTACCTATTGCGATGATTTTTTATAGAAAAAGCTTTCATGAGTTGTTTGACTTCTATCTTGCAAGGATTTAAAAGCGGATCTCTTTATCCCTCGATTTCCGAGATCCGGTCACCCAAATTTCCCCCAGTTATCTCTAACTTGGGTGGAAAGAAAGTAACGAAAAGCGCACAAATCCACTACACTAACTCAAGAGGAAATCTCTTTCTCTCTCGAAGTTATATTAGAAATTAGGTTACACTTACACCGCTCCTCTCTCGATTCTCGCAGTGCAGTAAAAAGATGGAATTTTGACTAAAGAAATACGTGACTCCTCTCTCGAATCTCGCCACGTAATATAAAGGATTCAACCCTAGACTAGCATAACTCCTCTCTCGAATCTCGTCATGCTAACTAAAAGATGAATACTTACTCAAAACATCCACAAATAGAAAACACAATTCCAATAAAGATAGAAAATCAAACAATCATTAAGTCAAAACCTTGAATCAAATCATCACAACAAGTAAGGTACTCACAACACACAAGATCTAAGAAATTAGTTCATGGCGGAGAGATGAAAGCAAATTAGATGGATCTTACTAGACATGCTGTAAAAAATTCGAAAGTTTCAAGAAATAATTCACTCGGATGTGGGAGATCCATTGCTCTTGACGATCCGGTGGTCTTCTTCTTCTTGCCTAGGGTTTTTTCGCCCAAGTTGGTTCTACTCCTCCAAAAGCTCTCCTCTCTATGTCCAGAACTCTCTCTCATTTCTAACGACAGTAATACCCCCCTTCTTTTTGTCCTTTAAAACGCCTCCAGAAATGCCAAGGGATGCCTCCTTTCATATTTGAAAAGATAGCAAAATTCGAATTTCAAACTCTAAAAACCGTCCAGGAGACGTTGCAACCTTCATTTTTGAGGTGTTGCAACCTTTTTCCAGATTTTGATATTTTGGCAGATTTCCGTCCATGAACCTATTCCTCTTGCACCATTAGTAAACATACAATGAAAAGAGACCAAATTAGCCTTGAATTAGATAATCAAACAATTACTTTCATTTCTAGAGCTTTTTGTGTTTATTCGTGTCGGATATGCCGAGTAATATGTCAGAAAACATGTCTAGATAACTTCTTTTGGGAAGTTATCACACCCCCACACTTGAACCTTTGTTAGTCCCGAGCAATGAGAAATAATTATTTCTAATGGGTGTCCGATAATTATCACACTCCAAATCAGAACAATCCTATCTTAACCTGCATTAGTCCAAGATACTCAAGAAGTTCGCTTTACTCAACTGATAAGCTTGATTATCATTAAAAGTTCAAAACATCACAAATCCATTAGCTCAATAAAAGATAAAGCATACTAAAGAATTTTGTGTAGTGTGTGCGCCTTCTTCCAGATTATTTACTCCCCCGTACTTTTTCATTGAACATCCTCAATAATTCAAAAGGGTAAGAATAAGCTAAGTCATTACGCTAGCCTTGATAAGAATTAGCAGCATATGAGAGCATAGGTTTAGCTTTGGCTTGGTTGGCAATTCATGAATAGGCTTAAATAGTGGCATGGTAATTCCCTAGTTAATAATCTCAATCTTTCACCATATTATGGGGTTCAATCCTTAAGCCTTGAATATATAAACATATTGCGCCTATAGTTGGGATCATTCCAAGTATGTAATTGCCTACCCAGGCCACATATCACTATGACAAAAGTTTTGATTATTTCCTTTCTCTTTTTTTTATATGATCACAGTTGGGATCATTCTAGATAGGCGTGTATATACTTAGGCCGCATATCACTATGACAATTCACAATTTTTTTATATATATATATATAAATGCTGAATTGGAACACCCATAAATGGCTAGTGGATTAAGATAAAACTAGTGAAATATAGGGCATTTGGTCATTCAGTAGTGGGTAGCAAAATGATACAGAACCAATCAAAGAATCTTACGAAAGTTCAAAATGGTCTAGCTACTGAAACATTATCTTGACTCACATTATTACTTAGTTCTTGCTCACCCCATTTCCTAATTTTAGAAATCAACATCAAAAGTTTTCAGAGAAGTAAACGAAAACTGGAGAAGGATGTGCATGAATCAAATGCCTTAGAGTGCTTTATCAAAAAAAAATCTTGCTAATTTCAAATTCAAAATCTGAACTCCTAGGATTCCCTAGCCGTACCAATTAATTATCATTGAACTTCAAGAATAACTTATCACTAAGTACGGTCAATATACGAAATATTACAATTACTAGTGATCAAATTATCTACCACCACAATTGCAGAGGCGATGTTAGCCAACACCCCCACACTTAAGGGCTTGCTAGTCCCTAGCAAGGTTAATGTGTTATATAAAAAATAATATTATTTCCATACTACTCAGCCTTTGCATGAATTAAACAAAAGTGAAATTGAAACAGTAAAAACTCCCCTGATAAGGAAATGATGTCCTCTGAGTCTCTTGAATTTCTTTAATGTGCTCCCCATGTGCTCCGATGATCTACAGTACTCTGATGATATTTACCTGCCCAACTTTTATCTTGGCTATGACAGAAGAGAACAAAACATGGAGGCAATCTAATAAAGTTTGTAACTGCATGAATTAGCAACAACAATGAACCAAAATAGCTTAATCGCCTTCATATTCATGTCATAACTGTTAATTATAGCCATAGCCTAAATCATGTTATATCAATTTGAACATAAAAACAGAGTAATAAGGTATATTAAATTTAGGCTTTCCAAAATATCTAGCACTTAATGAGTCCAAATATACACGCAAGATCATATCATATCATGTGAGCAAAGTATCATATCATGTCCAAAATATGTCCAAAATATCATATCATGTGTCCATTCACCATGCAGTCAAACAAAATAGCTCAAAATATGGTCATCCAGAGCAAAACAGAAACAAAATAGTGTCCATCAACCATTAGTACAGTCATCCAAAAACAAATAAGTCAAAAAGGATCTAATCAGATCCCCCCTCATCGTCTTCTTCAGGTTCATCCATTTCTTGATCCTCCTCGCCTTCTGGCTCCACCTCTTTTTCCTGATTCCTTTCTTCCTCCTGTTCCTCGTCTTCTTCATCTAATTCGGTTGGGTCAAGAGTGCTTCCATCAGCCACTAGCAACTCTCCCTTGTCGTTGTACTGCCACTGATATCGAAACGGCTCTTCATCCACCTGCAACTTTGCTCTCTTCAAGAGACTATCAATCTTCCTCTCCATAATATCCAGTCGGGAACTGAAGTAGCAGTGCTGGCATCTCAAGTATACCTTTATGTACTCAATACTTTCCATAGCTTCATGCAATGTGACCCCTTCCCCGGATGGCACTGCTATTTTCTCCCGCTTTCTGGCCGATGACGCTGAATATCGACTTCCTATTCTTTTGTGAGGTGTCTTAAAACCGCTGTCCATCTCAGTCCCTACTTTAATATTCACCTCCACAACCTGTCCAGTTATCGGCCTCCGCACTTTGGTAATCAAATCCTCAACACCGCAGGCTACCCCTGCCTGCCTACAAAGCTCCGTGATCAAGATTGGGAACCATAGCAGCTTGGCCTTGTCCTCCCGGATTTTCATCTTCAAATGGTTGCTGATTATCGCTCCCACATTAATCCTATGCCCCTTCAAAATGTGATATATCAGTTCTGCTCTGTCCAAAGTGATGTTGTTCAGGTGGCGGGTAGGCATAATGGTAGCATTTATGAAAAGGAGCCACACCTTAGCTTCCCTGGATAGGGATGTGGATTTCAGCGCCTTCATCGACCTCTTTGACCATTCCAGGTCTGGTGAATTACAGATCGCAGCTGCCAGTTCATCCGATGTAATTTGATAGTTCAGACTCTCCAATTCTTCATCAGCACCTACTCCGTACAGCTCATTAATTACATTGGAAGATATGTTGATCGCCCTCCCTCGTACAGTCACTACCTCATCCTCCATTTGCTTAGCGTTTGCGTAAAATTCGTATACCCAGGATAGAATGGCCTCCGACTGGTGATGGCAGAACGTCTCCCAGTGCAACTCATGCATTTGGAGCACGTAGGGAAGGCTCCACGCTCGCTTCTCCATCAGGAATCCCCTTTCATAAATCACTGGTAACGTCTTTAGATTCTCAAATCTATATGCGTCCGCTTCGCTAACAAACCGTGACGCTTTCTTCGCTATCGATTTCCCTTTTCTTTTGGATGACATTTCTACATTATAGGTTTAGCAAGATCAGGAACTCCTCACCCTCACACATTCAAGACGCAGGCATGGAGATGCGAACTAAAATAAGAATAATGTTAGGCGTGTTCGGACATTACCTAATCGTGCTAGAGACGCTGCGGTAGAAAAGGGTCCGGCGAAGTTGCACTCGTCGTCAGATCGCGAAATGGGGATGGGCTCGCTGGGAATCAACTCCTAGCAGTTTGCCGCCACTCACGCCGCCGATTACGCCCCGCAAAACTCGCCGACGCCGCCGACGCCTCCGTGCTTCGCGAACTAGGGTAGGGAACGGCGTTTGGCGTCATTTCGATTTCCTTCCTCCTTGTTTTTTTTATATAGATGAGCGTGTCCAAAGAAGAAGAAGCCCGGTTCAAGTGAACTGGAGCCACGTGGCGCACTCTGAATGGATCCCTCCAGCCGGTTCAGCGCCGGATTGACCGCCTATTCCTCGGTACTGGCCGAAACTAAGGTGTTGCAACCATTTATTTTTTTTATCGTTGCAACACCCGCGCGGTTTACACTCTCCAGCCCAACCAGAAAGAAAGGTGTTGCAACCATTTATTTTTGCTGTCGTTGCAACACCCGTGCGGTTTACACTCTCGGGACAGAAATCTGGACATTGAGTCAAATTAAAATTTTCAGCGCTGCAACTACCACCACTGCTCCTACCGATTTTTCCATCAGTAATTGAATTCATTCCTCCACCACTACTCTCCTAATCAAAACCAAAGAAAACTTGAATAAAAACTACTAAATTCAAACAATAAACTAAACATACAGTGATGGGTTGCCTCCCACCTAGCGCCTAAGTTAATCGTCTCGGCAAGACGGCTCTCCTAGTACTCGTTAATGAAATTTTATGACCATCGCATCACGCTGGCCACCACCCTCATAATAAATTTTTAGTCGCTGTCAATTCACCTTGAAAGTTGATCCGTCCTTCTCGTTACATATTGTTACTACACCATGTGGGAATATCTCAACAACTCGGAATGGTCCAGACCATCTCAATTTCAGCTTTCCTGGAAATAAACGAAGGCGTGAATTATACAAAAGCACAAGTTGTCCGCTTCTAAATTCTCTCTTCTGCAGTCTCAAATCGTGCCATTTTTTAATCCGATCTTTATAAAGCTTCGTGTTCTCGTAAGCATTAAATCTAAGCCCTTCTAACTCATTCAAGTGCAGAAGCCTTCTTTTACCCGCTTCTTGAAAGTCAAAGTTAAGCTTCTTGATCGCCCAAAAGCTCTATGCTCCAATTCTACCGGTAAATGACAGCCCTTTCCATACACCATCCTAAAGGGAGTCACACCTATGGGCGTTTTGTAAGCGGTCCTATAAGCCCATAACGTGTCATTTAATTTAAATGCCCAATCCTTCCTGGTTGTACTTGTAACACCCCAAAATGTTGTAGGAGCGACGGGGATCGTATTTGGCCAAGACAAATTTTTGGTGCAGGTGACACGGGCCCCGACACGGGCGTGTCAGAGGCCGTGTCGGGCGTGTCGAGCTCGAGCCGTGTCGTCGACCAGTTCAGGTCGACGATGGTCGTGTGGTGGAACACGGCCTAGGACACGGGCGTGTCCCAGGCCGTGTCACACCTGGGCTGCGCAGTTGGGTACACGGGTAATGACACGGGCACGAACACGGGCGTGTCTAATTTGACACGGGCGTGTCCAATGCCGTGTCACCAAGCCGTGTCCTTCTCTGACTGCGAAGTGTTGTTAAATTTGCACACGGGGGGCGTGACACGGGTCCCGACACGGGCGTGTCGCAGGCGACACGGGCGTGTCAGAGGCCGTGTCACATGCCGTGTGCTGGTTTTCAGTTTTGATCGAGACGGCGAATGAGCTACACGGCCAGGCATACGGCCGTGTGTGAACCCGTGTTCGGCCCAGTTTTTGTTATTTCAGATCTAATCTTGACCGTTCGTTTCTTTGGCTTTGGATCCAACGGTGGGGGGCTGTTCCTGAGGGGTTTTATCCGGGATTTAGGGTTGAGAATCCTCATTTCCCTTAGCCATTCTCTCTCTAAGAGTTTAGAGAGAGGGGAGAGCAAGTTTGGAGGAGGAGACCAAGATCCGGCCGCCGGAGGAGCTTCGGAGCTCCGAATCACGATCCGAGTCCGGATCCGCGAAGGCGAGGCCGATACGGTGCTTTCCATCCGAGTGGATCGTCATGGCGCCGAGGAAAAGCGAAAGGGTAACGATTCTCTTCTTGAGCATGTGAAGCTCTTCTTCCTTTGCATGGGAAAACCCCTCTCCCGCGAGTGTGCGGCGAGATCGTGGTATTCCTTGGGGTAGATATGTAAAGTCCCCCTTGTTAGAGTCTGGAATCGTAGTACGGACATAGGCATGGTGTGTGAAGCCTACCCGGATGTGTTTTCCGGATCGGTGATGTTGTGCTATGCATATTTTTAGCCGGAGAAGACTCCGAGCGTTGTGATTGTTTTCGGGTTGCTATGCGGTAGAATGCATCAGGGAATCTTGGGGATTAACCCCGAGGTGCACCCGGAAATCTGGGCGGAATCGAAGTTCTGCCATTTCGGTGGCCTGGGAGCCAGCCGGGAACATAGCGGGGCTATGTACCATGTTTGATTGCAGAAGGGATCCTTGGGAATGAAACCCGAGGTGCACCCGGAAATCTGGGCGGAATCGGAGTTCTGCCATAGCGGTGGCCTGGGTGCCAACCGGGTACTTAGCGGGGCTATGTACCGTGTTTGATCGTTATTTGGGACTGGGGAAAGCTTAGTCCGCGCCAAAGGGCCGAATGGCAGTGGCGGAGTGAGCAACGGACTAGTAGCCCCCTACCCGCTCCATCTGCTCGGTTAAAGTGACCTAAAGTTGTACGTGGGACTTACCGAGGTTTGGAGATCGAGTCTAGGC
The DNA here is from genome assembly GCA_039513925.1 of Platanthera zijinensis. Classification (NCBI taxonomy): domain Eukaryota; kingdom Viridiplantae; phylum Streptophyta; class Magnoliopsida; order Asparagales; family Orchidaceae; genus Platanthera; species Platanthera zijinensis. The sequence continues at coordinate 147,017,532 of CM077097.1, forward strand.
TACGGCTGAAAGGACTAAATGCTCACGTGATTGCCATCCTGGGGGTGGTGGCGGAGTCAAGGACCGGACGGGGTTCGGACTGGCCCGCTGAGTTAGTGCCCTGAGAGCACGGGGTGCACGGCCGTGTGAGCGTGCACCTATGTTGTGATGCTTATTTTTGCTGTGTGGCTTGTTTGGCTAACAAGTGCAGGGAAGAAGCTTGGCCGCCCCGGTTTGGGGGCGGAATCGTTATAATTTGGTCAGTATAGCTGACCGTTATATTTGTTTGCCACCGTTGCGGTGATTTGTGCTTGCAGGTGCTGCGGAGCCGAGCGGTAAATAGCGGGCTGAAGCCCATGTTGCTGAGCCGGCCCTCGAAGGCCTAATTGTGGAATGTTTTACTGTTTTCTCATGTATGGCCGGCCTGCGAGCCGATGTACGAAAACACTATCTTGTTAAGGGAACATTGTAAGGCCTTAAGGCCATTTCTCTTTTGTGTACATTCCTGAGTTTTGTAGTGGACATTCATGCTTGTTAGCTGGGTTCTTATCCTTTTACAGCTTAATAATTGCTTCCGCTAGGTGTTGTGTAGGACGTGTGATTGGTTGAATGGTTTCAATGCGTAACCAACCGGTCTGTCTGTGGTATATGGCGTCGGGCCCCGGCCGGACCTACTGTTATATACTATGCGACGGATAGGGGCGTTATAAATTGGTATCAGACTACTGGTTTCGGTCAAGCTTAAATGAATTCGTGGATGAATTCACTTTAAGGGGTGGTGAGCACATGTATGTGCGTCATCGTTATAACATGAAAAGAACCCATGAATGTCCACTTAGGAATGAAAATACACATGTTTGGGGAACCTGCGTGTTCCTATAATTGCTTTTTGCAATTTTGTTCGGTCCCTTATTGGTGTCCTGTACGATTGTAGGTGTCCGAGTGTGGCGCGTGGCAGTCTGAATGCACACTTTCTGGGAAAAGTACTGCACCCAACGACGTGCCGGAGACCCCTACGTCTTTGGAAACCTTAAGAAGGGTGGTTGAAGCGGTGTTCGCTGTGACCAACGCACATCATGGGAGTAATGTGCAACCATTTGTCCCTGAGGTGGCCCCAACATCGGGTGGTATGTTGGAGCAAAGGGCATTTGGGGGTCAAGTAGAGCAGCAGAGGAGCCTAACTGTGGCGCAGGGAGCGCATTCGGTGGACGCATATTTGCAGACGTTCCTTATGGTAAGGCGCTACCCAGGCTTTGAATGGGAAAGCGAGCAATCTATAGTGGATAGATTTTATAACGGTCTGCGCAGCGAGTTGCGTATCCTACTGCTAGGACCAAAGTTATTGGGATTCCGAGCTTTGGTGGAATCGGCCAGAGCTTTGGAAGTGGAGTTGGGGAAAACTCACCGAGTACCAGTGGATAGGGTACCAAACCCTACAGATTCTATATGGACTGCCTATCAAAAGACGCCGAGAAAAGAGGCTGGGTCATCTAATACCCTCAATTGTTATTCTTGTGGCAAGAAAGGGCACCTCGCCAGAGAGTGTTGGGAGGGTGCTCAGAAGACAAGGAAAGTTTTGGCAGGGGCAGTCGAAGATGCTATGACAAAGGATTCGGTGGTCATGTTGACAACCTCAAAATCCGGTTACTGTAGGTGGTACAAGAAGGCTAGGAGGTCGGGTCTAGTCCCTTCCTCTAGCGCATCCGGAACGACTATAACCCAAACCCCGGATGCATGCTTTGTTTGTGGAAAGCCGGGGCACTATGCCCGGGATTGTTGGTATGGACGCTCAATGTCCAAAAAGAAGTCGGGGGCTATATATGAGGAGAAGGGAAAGGCGGTGGCATTCGCCGCACCGCTGTTTACTCCGGTCCAACTGGGAATGGACAGCCTTGGACAGCAGGAGGCCATGTGGCCGATCGTCGGGAAGACAGGTATGGTTTAATTGAGCAATTTAGCTTCTTATACCTGTTACCCTTTCTGCGTTTTAGCTTAGGACTGGAGGTTCTAGGCTTTGTTTGGATTTTTGGCAATCCGGCGAGAGCATTGTCCGATGCGGAAGCTTCGCGCTCCTTTTGTCCAAAAGATTTACATCGTACGTTGAAGTACCTTCTTCGATGGCAAAGGACAAAGTGGAGGCGTTGTGGCGTAATGGATGTTCATGCGCGCGGAGAGAGATTCTGTGTATCAAGGTTACAGTTAAGGGGTCAGGGATTCGACGTGCGAGTGTCGTTGCTGCCACCATGGGAGGCTTTGAAGCCTAAGCCTACATTGAGTAGTAGCTCGAGGGTATCCGAATATCCCGATGTGTTTCCCTGATGGGCCCCTGGAGCCCTCCGTGGCGAGCGATCGATTTCACGAGTGAGCTGGCGCCAGGTGCTAAACCTGGGTCACGCTCTCCATATCGGTTAACGCCTAATGAGTTGGCAGAATTGAAAGTTCAACTGGAAGAGTTTCTGGAGCCAGGTCATGTGTGTCCAAGTTTGTCGTCTTGGAGCACACCGGTCCTTTTCGTGTAGAAGAAGGACGGGAGTTTGCGGCTCTGAATGATTTTTGGAGAACTGAACAAGACGTTCAGGGAGTACTTGGACCGTGTTGTGATCATCTTTATTGACGACGTTTTGGTGTGCTCGCAGTGCGAAGAAGATCGCTTCAAGCGCGCACATGCGTTTGGTTTTGGAGACGCTAAGGAGGAACGAGCTATACGCAAAGTTCTCCAAAGGCGAGTTTTGGTTGTCTTCAGTGGCGTTCCCTGGTCATGTAGTCGGTGGGGAAGGTGTTGCGGTGGATCCGGCGTAGATTGTTGCTATACGAGAGTGGTCTGTGTTGTCTTCGGTAGCGGAAGTCCGGAGTTTGCCGGGGCTTGCCGACTATGACAGGCACTTCGTGGAGAACTTCTCGCGGATAGCGATACCTCTCACGATTTTGACAAGGAAAGGCCAAGGTTTTGTGTGGGCGCATGAGTGTGCGCAAGCTTTGGAAGATCTGAAAAGTCGGTTGACCACGACGCCAGTACTTAGTTCGCCGTATGGGACCGAGGGCTTCGAGGTTTGTGGTGACGCCTCGGGTAGTGGTTTGGGTTGTATGCTGGTGCAGCACGGGAGCGTGATAGCTTGTGGATCACGTCAGCTAAAAGTGCATGAAAGGTATTATCCGAGTCGCGACTTGGAGTTGGCGGCCGTGATGTTTGCGCTTAAGCTGTGGTGGTACTACCCGTACAACGTTGAGGTCGATGTTCTTACCGGCCGTAAGAGCCCGAATTACCTATGGGATCAATAGGAGCTGAACTTGAGTCAGCGGTGATGAATGGAGTCCCTGGGGGACTATACGTTCAAGATTCATCATGCACCTAGCAAGAGCAATGCAGTGGCGGATGCGTTGGGTCGCAGGGCTCCCGCCCAAGCTAAGTGGTTGTCGGTGTATAATGAGAGGCTAGTTTGGGAATTGGAAGCGTTAGAGATCTGCTGTGTTGACAAGCGGACTAGCGCCAGAGCGTTATTGAACTGGTCGGAAGTCCAGTATGACCTGGCTGATCGTATTTGGCAGGTTATGGTTTGTGTAGCTACATGAAGGAAATCATGGATGCGACTTGATGGGTCAAAGTCCCAAATCGACGGTTGTATGTGGGCTACCAAGGAAAGACAATCGTCTGTGCGGCCCAAGCATGGGTAATCTATGGGTAGAGTTGTGATACGTTACCAAGTACTCAACTCGCTTAGGAGGCACGTAGTTGTGTCGTTATCTGGAGAAGTGCTCTGGTGGGAAGAACTCTAGAAGGGCGTGGCAGTGTCGGAATGCCAGCCTTGCGCCTTAGTGAAGGCAGAGTGCCAAGTGCCGGGGAATTCTCGAATCCTTGCCTAGTTTGGAATAGAAGTTCGACTGGACTGAGTGCATAGTATGCCGAAGTCGCAGTGGGGTAACGACGCCATTTGGGTGTTCGTAGTTGCGTTGACCTTAGAGTCGCACTTCATTCCGCATAGGAAGGATAATTTGGTGGAGTTCGCGTACAACAATAACTACCAAGCGAGTATACAAATGGCGCCCTTCGAGGCCCTATATGGTAGGAAGTGTCGCACGCCGTTGTCATGGCTTGAAACGGGTGAGGCAAGGTTGTACAAAAAGCAGGAGGTGGAGAGTGCGACCTCGTTGGTGCGGATCATTCGGGAGCGCTTGTTGATCGCTCAGGACCGGCAGGCGAAGTACTACAATGCCAAGCACCGGAACGTGGAGTTCGCGGTAGGCGATTGAGTATATTTGAAAGTGAAGCCGTTCAAGGGGGTTTCGCGGGTAAGACGCTTGAAGAAGCTGAGCCCAAGATACCTTGGACCTTTTGAGGTTCTGGAGCGAGTCGGCGAAGCGGCTTACCGTTTGAGGCTATCGGAGGAGTTAGGTGGATTACGTGTTGTGTTCCACATTTCTGTGTTGCGGAAGGCGGTGCAAGAGCCTTCGCAGGTGATCGCGGCTAATCAAGTGCCGGTGGACGAAGGGTTGACGACTAGGGTCAAGCCCATTCGTATTGAAGATGTTGAGGTCAAGAGACTCCGTAATAAGGAGATCCGGATGGTTAAGGTCCGGTGGGATAATTGCGGGCGTGAGTAGCTCTCTTGGGAACGGGAGCAGACTATGCTCGAGGAGTACCCGGAATTGTTCCGCTCAGGTACTGTGTTACGTTAAGTCCTGTTTTCCTTTATTAATTTCGTGGACGAAATTCTTTAAGGGGGGTAGAATTGTAACACCCCAAAATGTTGTAGGAGCGACGGGGATCGTATTTGGCCAAGACAAATTTTTGGTGCAGGTGACACGGGCCCCGACACGGGCGTGTCGGAGGCCGTGTCGGGCGTGTCGAGCTCGAGCCGTGTCGTCGACCAGTTCAGGTCGACGATGGTCGTGTGGTGGAACACGGCCTAGGACACGGGCGTGTCCCAGGCCGTGTCACACCTGGGCTGCGCAGTTGGGTACACGGGTAATGACACGGGCACGAACACGGGCGTGTCTAATTTGACACGGGCGTGTCCAATGTCGTGTCACCAAGCCGTGTCCTTCTCTGACTGCGAAGTGTTGTTAAATTTGCACACGGGGGGCGTGACACGGGTCCCAACACGGGCGTGTCGCAGGCGACACGGGCGTGTCGGAGGCCGTGTCACATGCCGTGTGCTGGTTTTCAGTTTTGATCGAGACGGCGAATGAGCTACACGGCCAGGCACACGGCCGTGTGTGAACCCGTGTTCGGCCCAGTTTTTGTTATTTCAGATCTAATCTTGACCGTTCGTTTCCTTGGCTTTGGATCCAACGGTGGGGGGCTGTTCCTGAGGGGTTTTATCCGGGATTTAGGGTTGAGAATCCTCATTTCCCTTAGCCATTCTCTCTCTAAGAGTTTAGAGAGAGGGGAGAGCAAGTTTGGAGGAGGAGACCAAGATCCGGCCGCCGGAGGAGCTTCGGAGCTCCGAATCATGATCCGAGTCCGGATCCGCGAAGGCGAGGCCGATACGGTGCTTTCCATCCGAGTGGATCGTCATGGCGCCGAGGAAAAGCGAAAGGGTAACGATTCTCTTCTTGAGCATGTGAAGCTCTTCTTCCTTTGTATGGGAAAACCCCTCTCCCGCGAGTGTGCGGCGAGATCGTGGTATTTCTTGGGGTAGATATGTAAAGTCCCCCTTGTTAGAGTCCGGAATCGTAGTACGGACATAGGCATGGTGTGTGAAGCCTACCCGGATGTGTTTTCCGGATCGGTGATGTTGTGCTATGCATATTTTTAGCCGGAGAAGACTCCGAGCGTTGTGATTGTTTTCGGGTTGCTATACGGTAGAATGCATCAGGGAATCTTGGGGATTAACCCCGAGGTGCACCCGGAAATCTGGGCGGAATCGAAGTTCTGCCATTTCGGTGGCCTGGGAGCCAGCCGGGAACATAGCGGGGCTATGTACCATGTTTGATTGCAGAAGGGATCCTTGGGAATGAAACCCGAGGTGCACCCGGAAATCTGGGCGGAATCGGAGTTCTGCCATAGCGGTGGCCTGGGTGCCAACCGAGTACTTAGCGGGGCTATGTACCGTGTTTGATCGTTATTTGGGACTGGGGAAAGCTTAGTCCGCGCCAAAGGGCCGAATGGCAGTGGCGGAGTGAGCAACGGACTAGTAGCCCCCTACCCGCTCCATCTGCTCGGTTAAAGTGACCTAAAGTTGTACGTGGGACTTACCGAGGTTTGGAGATCGAGTCTAGGCTACGGCTGAAAGGACTAAATGCTCACTTGATTGCCATCCTGGGGGTGGTGGCGGAGTCAAGGACCGGACGGGGTTCGGACTGGCCCGCTGAGTTAGTGCCCTGAGAGCACGGGGTGCACGGCCGTGTGAGCGTGCACCTATGTTGTGATGCTTATTTTTGCTGTGTGGCTTGTTTGGCTAACAAGTGCAGGGAAGAAGCTTGGTCGCCCCGGTTTGGGGGCGGAATCGTTATAATTTGGTCAGTATAGCTGACCGTTATATTTGTTTGCCACCGTTGCGGTGATTTGTGATTGCAGGTGCTGCGGAGCCGAGCGGTAAATAGCGGGCTGAAGCCCATGTTGCTGAGCCGGCCCTCGAAGGCCTAATTGTGGAATGTTTTACTGTTTTCTCATGTATGGCCGGCCTGCGAGCCGATGTACGAAAACACTATCTTGTTAAGGGAACATTGTAAGGCCTTAAGGCCATTTCTCTTTTGTGTACATTCCTGAGTTTTGTAGTGGACATTCATGCTTGTTAGCTGGGTTCTTATCCTTTTACAGCTTAATAATTGCTTCCGCTAGGTGTTGTGTAGGACGTGTGATTGGTTGAATGGTTTCAATGCGTAACCAACCGGTCTGTCTGTGGTATATGGCGTCGGGCCCCGGCCGGACCTACTGTTATATACTATGCGACGGATAGGGGCGTTACAGTACTCACTGTCTTCTCTAAGATGGACTTAATCTCTCTATTGGAGACTTCAGCTAATCCATTGGTTTGCGGGTGATATGCTAGGGCCATTTTATGTGTTACACCATATTTTTTTAAAAGTAATTTAAATTGTGTATTACAAAAATGTGAGCCCCCATCACTAATTATCGCCCTAGGCGTGCCGAATCTCATAAATATATTTGCTTTTATAAACTTGAGTACAACCTTGGCATCATTTTTTTGTGTGGCAATGGCCTCTACCCATTTTGACACATAGTCTACTGCCAATAATATGTAGAAATTTCCTCCTGAATTCACAAACGGCCCCATAAAATCTATGCCCCAAACATCAAATACCTCTACTTCCAGAATATTGGTCATAGGCATACTTGCCCCCCGACGAATATTGCCCATCTTTTGGCATCTATCACACGCCTTGACAAACACGTGAGCATCCTTAAATAGCGTTGGCTAATAGAAACCAGCCTCTAGTACCTTCATAGCAGTTCGTTCTCCCATAAAGTGCCCTCCATAAGGAGATGCATGACACTTTTCTAGGATATCACGAACTTCCATCTCAGGTATGCACCTACGAATGGCTTGGTCAGCGCATATCCTAAATACATAGGGGGCGTCCCAAAGATAAAACTTGGCCTGATGAAGAAATCTTTTCTTCTGCTGATAATTTAAATCTGACGGCAAAATATTACTCACAATGAAATTTACGATGTCAGCATACCATGGGGTATTCCCCTCCGATACTGCCAATAGACTCTCATCAGGAAAATTCTCCCTAATCTCAATGTCTACATTCTTCCCATACTCAGACTCTAGACGTGATAGGTGATCTGCTACAGGATTCTCCGCCCCCTTACGATCTTTAATCTCCAAATCAAACTCCTGCAAGAGGAGTACCCACCTAATCAATCTAGGTTTAGCATCCTTTTTCTCTATCAAAAAACGTATAGCAGCATGGTCCATATAAACTATCACCTTAGACAATATTAAATAGGAGCGGAATTTGTCAAAAGCAAAAACAACTGCTAATAGTTCCTTCTCAGTAGTGGTGTAGTTTATTTGTGCGTCGATCAGTGTCTTGCTAGCATAGTAGATTGTGTGGAAGACCTTGTCGCGCACTTGTCCTAAGACCGCGCCCACAACAAAATTGCTTGCGTCACACATAATGGTGAATGGTAGAGACCAATCAGGTGCAATAATAATCGGTGAAGAAACTAGACTTTTCTTTAATGTACGAAAGACGGCTAAACACTCCTCGTCCAAATTAAAGTGGGAATCTTTTTCTAACAACTGGCTTAGCGGCTTAGAGATTTTAGAAAAATCTTTAATGAAACGATGGTAAAAGCCTGCATGGCCAAGAAAACTACGCACTCCCTTAACATTAGTCGGTGGGGGCAATTTTTCTATAACCTCAGTCTTCGCTTGGTCTACTTCCAAACCCTTCTTGGACACCTTGTGTCCCAGAACAATCCCTTCTTTGACCATGAAGTGACATTTTTCCCAGTTTAAAATTAAGTTGGCTTGAATGCATTTGTTCAAAACTTTCTTTAGCACTTCTAAACATTCATCAAACGATCTCCCAAACACTGAAAAATCATCCATAAAGATCTCGATCCCCTCATCAATTAGTTCAGTAAAGATAGTGATCATGCAGCGCTGAAATGTGGCAGGAGCGTTGCATAATCCAAAGGGCATTTTCCTAAATGCAAATGTTCCAAAAGGACAGGTGAAGGTTATCTTCTCCTGATCCTCGGGAGCTACCATGATTGGATTATACCCCGAGTAACCATCTAGGAAACAGAAATACTCATTTCCTGCTAGCCTATCAAGAACCTGATCAAGGAATGAGAGTGGGAAATGATCTTTCCTAGTCGCTTTATTCAACTTCCGGTAATCCATACAAATCCTCCAGCCAGTTACCATTCTAGTGGGAATCAACTCGTTGCTCTCATTTCTAACGACAATAATACCCCCCTTCTTTGGCACACACTGAACAGGACTTACCCACCGACTATCGGAGATAGGATATATAATACCCGCATCCAGCCATTTGATTATCTCCTTTTTGACCACTTCTTTCATGGGTGGGCTAAGTCTTCGTTGGGGTTCTATTGACTCTTTTGACTCTTCCTCTAGAAGGATTTTATGCATGCAAATTGAAGGACTTATCCCTCTAATGTCTGCAATGGTCCAGCCTAATGCTCTCTTGTTCTCACAAAGAACCGCCATCAATTTATCTTCATTCTCCTTTACTAAAGATGCATCGATAATAACCGGTAATGTGTTGTCCTCACCTAGAAAAACATACTTTAGGTTTTCGGGTAGCGGTTTCAATTCAAGCATAGGTGGCTCTACAATAGAAGACTTCATAATCTCTGACTCGCTTGACCTGCTTATTAACTCAAACGCGTTAGCATTTGGTAAATGCTCAAAAGTACATAACACTTCCTCAGTTTCCCTTGAATCTGGATCCTCTTCTATTTCTTCATTTGTTAAAGCACTAAGAATTTTGTGCTCCCAATTATTTTCATTATGCATCATCCGTATAGGTGCACTCACCTCTGTAATAGAGAAACACTCCTCTTTATCATCCGGAAATCGCATGGCTTTGAGGATGTTGAATGTCACATTCTCATCATTAACTCTCACCGTAAGCTCACCCTTCTGAACATCAATGAGTGTTCTTCCGGTGGCCAAGAATGGTCTACCAAGAATGATGGGGACATCCTTGTCCTCATCCATATCAAGTACTACAAAATCAGCGGGGAAAATGAATTTCTCCACTTTAACCAACACGTCTTCTACAATTCCCTTAGGGAATGCAAGAGACCTATCGGCCAACTGTAGAGTAAGAGATGTAGGTGTTATCTCCCCTAGACCCAACTTCTTATAGATAGATAATGGCATCAGGTTGATGCTCGCTCCGAGGTCACATAACGCTCTCCCAACAAACTTCACTCCAATAGAACAAGGAATTGTGAAACTACCGGGATCCTTAAGCTTGGGTGGCAGCTTGTTCTGCAATATAGCACTACACTCCTCAGTCAACGCCACTATCTCTTTATCAACAAATTTTCTCTTCTTAGCCAAGATATCTTTCATAAACTTAACGTAACTCGGCATTTGCTCAAGGGCCTTGGCAAATGGGATGTTTATAGTTAGCTTTTTGAAAATATCCATAAACTTCTGGAATTATATGTCAAGTTTGGATTTAGCCAGTCTAGATGGAAACGGGGGTGGTGGGTAGATTACGTCTTTCTTTTGGTTTAATTTCTCTTTTTGCTTCTCTCCCACCTCCTTCTCTAATATGCTCGACTCACTCGACATCTTAATTGCCTCTTCTTCCCTAGCTTTCTCAAGCAACCCCTCCCCACTTGGAATCTCTACACCACTCCGTAAGGCAATAGCTTTGCATTGATTATTATGATTTTCTTTTGTTGGATTTAGTGTGGTATCAGAAGGTAGAGTTCCAATGGGTCTTTGACTTAATGAATTAGCAAGTTGACCCATAGCTGTTTCAAGTGATCTTAATGAAGATTCTATTCCTCCCATTCTTGAGTCATACTTTTGGAACATGCCTAAGATAAACTCATCTGATATCTTCCTTTGGTTTAATTGTTGGGGTTGAGATTTATTATTGATAGGAGGGTGGTTCATATTTTGATTGAACCCTAGTGGGTGATTCACCCCTTGATTGTTTTTCCAGGAGAAATTGGGGTGATTTCGCCACTCAGGGTGATATTGATTGGCAAATCCAGGTGGACCTTGCCTTTGTGCTCCTCCCACATAATTTGCTTCTTCAAAAATTTGATTTAATTGCTCCACCGTCAATGGAGCACTAGATGAAGGCTGTGATAATGAATCTAATCTCTTATTAATTAGGTTGAATTGTGATGCCATTTGAGCGGCCAAGGAAGTGATTTGGTCCACTTGGTGGATACCAACCGTGTTGTTGTTCCTTTGACGCTCATAAGCTTGATAGTTATTTGCAGTGAGATCTTCGAGGATTGCATACGCGTCCTCGGGATACTTCTTAAGTAACGATCCTCCAGCAGCCCCGTCTACTAAGATCATGATTGCAGTTTGCAATCCATTATAGAAGGTGGAAACTTGTTGATGTAGGGCTAACCTATGGTGGGGACACTTTCTCAGTAGCTCCTTAAAACGCTCCCAAGCGTCGTATAGTGTCTCTTCGTTTCCCTGTGTGAATGTGGTTATATCTCTTATTAGCTTTGCAGTCTTCGAAGGAGGAAAGTATTTATGTAAGAATTTTTCGACTAGTTGCGTCCAAGTTGTGATACAATCATCAGGTAAAGAATCTAGCCAATCCTTAGCCCACCCTTCTAGTGAGAACGGAAACAGTCGTAACATAATTGCATCATCGGATGCCCCGTTACACTTAAACATATCACAGATGGCTAAGAAAGTTTTTAAATGAGAATTTGCATCCTCATGATTGAGACCCCCAAACTTATTGTATTGGACTTGTTGCATGATTAGTGGGTCCATTTTAAAGTTATTTGCTACAATTGCCGGACGTGAAATGCTGAAATGCAAACCCCCACCTAGAAGTGTATTATAGTCGTAGCATGTCATGCGAGGAGCATTAGGTTGAACATTTTGTTCAACATGCTCCTCATTATCATCAACGTTGTTTTGCAGATGATTATCCATCGCAGGATGAATAATGTTAACGGTCCTAAAGTCTCTCCTGTTTTGTCTACAGGTACGCTCAATTTCAGAATTCAAAGGCAATAATTCTACTTGCCTATACCTAGACATACACTGCACAGATTTTCAAATAAACTTGATTCAAACAAATAAACAAACAAACAAACAAAGACTTGATCTCTAAGTACTAGGGATTCACTAATATTATGAAAATAATTAACACTAACTCAGAAGAACCTCCCCGGCAACGGCACCAAAAACTTGATACGGCCGAAATAGATGTATATTTACGCAAGTGCACGTGCCAGATCAAGTAATATAAAGTGAGAAGTGATCGTTCCCTCGAGGAGGTGATTGACCTAGTGATCACAATTACTAGCTCTTCCCGTTCTCTAAATTCAAGACGATAATTAAGGTGAATTTCTAGATTTATTTAAAGAAGTACTCTTTAGACAAGAACTAAAATGCGTGGACAAAAACAAATAGTGTTATCCAAGTTTTAGAGAAGCAATCTTGCGTGTTGGTTTCCCTTACCTATTGCGATGATTTTTTATAGAAAAAGCTTTCATGAGTTGTTTGACTTCTATCTTGCAAAGATTTAAAAGCGGATCTCTTTATCCCTCGATTTCCGAGATCCGGTCACCCAAATTTCCCCCAGTTATCTCTAACTTGGGTGGAAAGAAAGTAACGAAAAGCGCACAAATCCACTACGCTAACTCAAGAGGAAATCTCTTTCTCTCTCGAAGTTATATTAGAAATTAGGTTATACTTACACCGCTCCTCTCTCGATTCTCGCAGTGCAGTAAAAAGATGGAATTTTGACTAAAGAAATACGTGACTCCTCTCTCGAATCTCGCCACGTAATATAAAGGATTCAACCCTAGACTAGCATAACTCCTCTCTCGAATCTCGCCATGCTAACTAGAAGATGAATACATACTCAAAACATCCACAAATAGAGAACACAATTCCAATAAAGATAGAAAATCAAACAATCATTAAGTCAAAACCTTGAATCAAATCATCACAACAAGTAAGGTACTCACAACACACAAGATCTAAGAAATTAGTTCATGGCGGAGAGATGAAAGCAAATTAGATGGATCTTACTAGACATGTTGTAAAAAATTCGAAAGTTTCAAGAAATAATTCACTCGGATGTGGGAGATCCGTTGCTCTTGACGATCCGGTGGTCTTCTTCTTCTTGCCTAGGGTTTTTTCGCCCAAGATGGTTCTTCTCCTCCAAAAGCTCTCCTCTCTATGTCCAGAACTCTCTCTCATTTCTAACGACAGTAATACCCCCCTTCTTTTTGTCCTTTAAAAACGCCTCCAGATATGCCAAGGGATGCCTCCTTCCATATTTGAAAAGATAGCAAAATTCGAATTTCAAACTCTAAAAACCGTCCAGGAGACGTTGCAACCTTCATTTTTGAGGTGTTGCAACCTTTTTCCAGATTTTGATATTTTGGCAGATTTCCGTCCATGAGCCTATTCCTCTTGCACCACTAGTAAACATACAATGAAAAGAGACCAAATTAGCCTTGAATTAGATAATCAAACAATTACTTTCATTTCTAGAGCTTTTTGTGTTTATTCATGTCAGATATGCCGAGTAATATGTCAGAAAATATGTCTAGATAACTTCTTTTGGGAAGTTATCAGGGTTTTCGTCATATCGAAAGACTTTATATATATACATATAAATAATATATTATATTATTATTATAATAACGTCCAAAATTACCGATAACTCCAAGCAACTCGGATTTCTACGAAATTCGCACCGAAATTAAATATCGATGCTACGAATCCAACGGCGAAGTCAAAATCAAAATACGACTAACCAAATTCAAGTAAAAACTTCCCAATGACCAAAACACCAACTATCTCAAAAAGGCTCCACCGAGTTCCAAAACAAACCCGACTCACAAGGGATATCTCAAGAACATACTTGAAATTAGCCAAGCTAATATTCTAAGTCAAAATCATGGATACCAAATGAGCAAAAGTTATGCTCCAGCAACAGTACCCATCAATTACGCGTCAACGTAATGCCCTGATGTCAAAAAGACGCCACTAAAGGAATTAAAATAAACATCGAAAAATCAGGGGCGTTACAGTGAGAGATAACACAATCTTAGATAATCCTTCCATGAATTTTTAGTAATATCCAGCAAGACCAAAGAAATTTCATATGTCTGCTGCTATCTTAAGCGGCAGCCAGGTTTGAACTGCCTGGATCTTGATCTGATCTGCTACTACCCCATTTTTATTGATGGTATGGCCCAAGAATCTGACCCCCTCTAACCAGAATTCATACTTGCTGAACTTGGTGAAAAAAGAGTGTTCTCGAAGTTTAAGTAACTCCATCTGCAGGTGTCTAGAATGTTCTTCCTTGGTTTTTGAGTAGATCAATATGTCATTGATAAAGACGATCACGAAATGATCCAGGAAGGATTCGAATACCTTGTTCATCAGACCCATAAAGGCAGAGGGGGCATTAGTGAGTCCGAAAGGCATCACCAAAAACTCGTATAAACCATAGTAGGAGCTAAAGGCAGTCTTAGGGATATTCTTCTCTCGGATTCGAAGCTGATAATAGCTTGATCTTAGGTCCATCTTGGAGAATACGAATGCACCTTGCAATTGATCAAACAACTCGTTAATTCTTGAAAGTAGATACGTATTCCGTATAGTTATTTTGTTTAGTTCCCCGTAGTCTATGCACAAGCATAGTGTCCCGTCTTTCTTCTTTACAAATAGTACAGGGGCTCCCCTGGGCAATGAACTTGGGCGGACAAACCCAGCACCTATCAATTCCTGAAGCTGAATCTTTAACTCATCCAATTCCTTGGGGGTCATCCGATAGACTGCTCGGGACACTATTCGAGCTCCTGACATAAGCTCAATCTGGAAGTCAACCTCTCACTATGGGGGCAAACCTAGGAGGGACTCAGGGAAATATCCGAAAAATAACGCACTACCGGGACTTTGGAGAGCACTTGAATTTTATTCTCCATTTCAAAGTAGATAAGAAATACTTTGTTCTTCTGCTGGACTGACCTCACAGTCTGATCAGAGGTCAAAATGATGTGGAAGACGGAAGGTATACCTGCCAGCATAACGATCTATCCATCTGTGTTCTGGAGCATGACCTCTCAGGTTGAATAGTTTATTTGGGCCTTATGATCGACTAGTCAATCCATTCCTAGTATGAGTTCAAATCTGGTTATTGCCAGGATTGTCACGTAAATCTCAAATTCCATGTCCCTTAGCATGGCCTGGAACGAGAATTTTTCCATAGAAGTCATATCTGATCCATCTGGTAGACAAATCAGTATAGATAGTTAGGATGAACGGATGACATTTTCCTTAGCTGTAATAAAGTCTTATGATACTAAGGAGCGTGCCGCTCTAGTGTCGAAGAGAGTTTTTGCGGGGTGTCCTTCTACTAAAAGTAATCCTAAAGAGGTAAGGAGTATATACCTATCATTTAACAAAACACACATCCGATGTAGACATACATATGAAGATCTAATGCATATTGTATATAACATAGGTTTCAATATCTGACGTTTATTTAGCGTCTAAGATATATACCTATCACTACATCGGGGGTCGGTCCATGTTGAAGATCTAATGCGTAAGCCTCCAAGGGGGCTGCTCAACCCTGCTTACCTCTCCTACCAGCTCTACCTCTGCAGCCTCTCTGGCCCTGTCCTTGCACTCCCTGCCCTCCTTGAACTGCTCTTAATTCTGGCCTTTCTATCACATGGGGGCAGAAAGCTCTCACGTGTGTCCTAGCTGCTGGCACAGAAAGTAGTTCCCTGCAAAGGGGACGTCTCATCGTGCTACTGGCATGGGTTGTGGTACTAGAGTTCGCATGGGCTCCTGCTGCGGTGGTGGGGGTGCTGGTGGGTGCCTATAAGGCTGCATGTGTTTTCTCTATCTGCGCCCTCTCTCTTATCTACGGGGAGCAGTTCCTCTATCTCGTCACTGACCTCTAGGGACCTCAACCCATCCTCCGCGTTATTGGGTCACCATCCTATGGTCTAACTCTAACGCCGCATCATGAGTCACTATGGTATGGAAGGTGGACTGAGAGATCATAATCAAGGCCTGTCTCAGGTCATCTCACAAGCCTCGGTAGAAGCGAGCAGCCCTATCTCTATCAGTGGCTGCTAGGTTCCCAGCAAAATGTGTCAGGTGGATGAACTCTCTCATACTCTAGCACTATCTAGTCACCCTGACGGATGTGTAGGAACCCCTCTTACAGTGCAGCTCGGTTGGCGTTCGAGATGAAGTGCTCCAGAAAGACCTCTGAGAACTCCCCACACTGGATAATGCCCAACGGTCGTCCTCTGAATGTCAAACGATTGGCCGATCTCCACCAGTCTCTAGCATATCCCTCTAACAAGGTCACCACTAGTGACACTACAGCTACTATCGGGCACATCATGCCTACTAATAGCTCCTCTACGTGCTCACCCTACTCTTTTGTCTGTATGGCAGTCTCTGTGTCTCTTAAGATGGAAGGCCTCAATCCCCGAAAAGTCATCAGTAGGTCAGTGAGTACTAACAACTTTTGTGGTGGTTATGTCAAGGCTGTCCGGAATGTCGCCAGGATAGCTATCAACATTTGCCCCAAATCAGTGTTAGCAAACGGTACAGCTATAGGGGTAATTGGGTCTGGAGATGGGGTAATAGAGACATATCTTCTGGAGGAGAATCTCCCATTACTGGACTCCAATATCTTGAGAAGCAACATGAAACAAGTGTCAGCATTTTGCAAAAGTAGGGAAATTTGCAAAAACTGGCAAAGCAAAAACAAAAGTTGTGTGGGTGTGCTATCATATAGTATAGAATCCCTAAGCTTCTACATGAGGGTCTACTAGGCTTCCGCTATATGGTTCATCCCAAACCAAAGAATGAAGTGAGGGATGGAGGGATCCTGAGACTGATCCACAAGAACGAAGGTATAAGTACATGTTGTGAATACCTGACATGCTGATATACTAGTGGAACTTTAATCGTAACTGATGTATATCACTGCTACTATTCCGGTTATACTATGATGCACCCCTTTTTTATGGTTGCTCCTAGCTTATATATGAAAGACTGTACTAACTCTCTCTTTCTTCGGCTATCTATTTTGTTGGGTGCGTGAGCTCGACTCCAGGATATGGATCTGAGGAGGAGATTTATTTCCACTTAGCTCTATGACTAACAGTTATCTTAATAACCATTCATAGGAGACGGAGCACCGTGAGGACTAGCTGCTATAGGATAATACGTCAACTAATAGGACTACCCGAGTAGAGGCACCCCCACCATCTCCAGAGTTTTGACACATGAGTACTAGCAAGAAATATTAAGAGTATGATGAGTTGGTTGTAGATGTTCCTATATAGCCTACGAGCCTTATGCACAAACAGTGGCTACGACCTTTTTATTCTCTTTAAGGAGATATAGTTATATATATGTGTGTGTGTGTGTGTGTGTGTGTGTGTTGTGGCATCCTGTTAGTGCTTCCGCTTACTCTGTGATGTGATGTGTATATTGTGGTTCATGCCGGGTAAGACGACAAGTTAGTGCTTAATAGTATGGGTCAATGCCCATTAAAGAGCACTGGATGGACGTCTTGGGCAAGTAAGATCCCCTCCGGCCCGACCCAGACAAAGGTTTGGGGGGTCTTACAAATGTATCAGAGAGAGGTTAGTAGTCTAATCACTTCTTTTAGGAGGCTTCAGTTTCATCTCCGTTCTCAGGAGGCATATTTAGTCCTATCTACATTCTCAAGAGTCATGTTCAGTTCTATCTACGTTTTTCAGGAGTCATGTTCGGTTCAATTTCTGTTCTCAGGAGTCATGTTTAGTTCTATCTCAATTTTTAGAAGAATTCTTGGGGTTTCACCCATTATTAAGGTCCGATAATTAGTTGTGTTTTTTATATATGGCTTAATCAGATCAGAGGCTTATTTAGGAGTAGCATCTTTATTATTCGTCGAGAATAATTAACAATTTGATTACTCAGACTTTCATCTTCCGAGTCTGCCTGAATTACCCGAGGGTCCCTTTAAAACGAGGCGTTCGGCGGTTCCACTAAACCTTGGCACACTCAGAGCTTGAACACTTGCCCTGATTACTCTCATCAATAAAATATTTGAAACTATTATTTTATTTACAAAGAAGATCGCGCACTCAAAATTTTCATTTCTAAAGTAATTGAGTGCATAAATTTCTAAGCGCGACCCCAGGCTCCAAGAAATCTGAAAATCATTAATTTTTTACTCTAAGGTTCTCAAATTTTAACACAATTTTTAAGAGGGCTTAAAAAGAGTCTAGTAATTTTTTCAAAAAAATTCGAGCAATTTTGGGCCTCTAAATTGGCCAAATAAAATTTATTTAGAATTTTAAAATTACAAAAACTTTTTCAAAAATTATCAAACTTTTTTGTGGAGGAAGCCCTCACTAAGGGAAATAATTTTTATGTTCAACACTTTTTTCTATGACCCTAGATTTTTTTTTCTAAAAAATCTACAAAGTTCCTATTAAGAGATTGGTCTGCATATAGCCAGATCAATCAAATCCTGCGGCCAGGAATGCACCAGACGGGTGAATAGCCAAACCTTCCCCCACAACAGATCGGCCACAGATCCGCAGGAGATCGGCCACAGATCCGCAGGAGATCGGCCACAGATCCGTTGTAGGGGCGCTGATGTTGAGGCAGTGGCGGGAATCCAAGTAATCTAGACCATCCGATCTTCATCTTGAAGATCAAACAGTGGTTGCAGCTCCCGGTGGTGCAGTGAGTGGCGGCCTCCACCACCATCGACCGACAACAACCAGCCGCCGGCGCCGCCCTCGGTTGACTCTTCGGGGGTCGGCAATCTTCTAGGTGGTGGTCTGGCGACCTGTCGGCATCGGCCACCAACCAAAAATCCATCCCAAGAGCGGTGGTGGCATGACGCTCTGTTTCCGGCGATGCCGCGCCACCCCGCCTCTTTAGTGGCTACCTGGCCATGAAACCACCTCTGACCGACGCACCGGGGGTTGAGCTCTTCTCCGGTGGTGGTTCGACGTCCTGGCGCCGCCGACTGCCGCCGCAAAAAAAAAACCGAGCCTTAGCTCTTTTTTGGGTGTCGCTGGAGAGGCAATTTTCGGCGGCACCACGGCCCTCCGCTGTAGGGAAGGGGCATCCCTGGTGTTGTAGCTCATCCTTAGTGCCACCGCTAGCGCTGGGCGCAACTTACCACCCGCGGCCAACACCCGACCTGGAGCTTGGCTCGGGGGGCGATGTCGGCACTCCAGCCATCGGGAGGCGCATGCAAAACGTCGGGAAGATGAGGAAGGGGTAGGGGAGAGCTTTCACCTGTGGGGGTGCGGCTCGGGAAGTGTTGGGCCGAGATGCCAAGGGAGGTGGAGGTAAAGCTCGGGTGTTGAAGATTTTTCTGGCGTGCTGGAGCTCTGAGAGGGGTGCTCTAGGCTTAGTTAGGTTTGTGAGGAGGGAGGCAGGGGGCATGACCTTTTAGTCTTGGGGAGGGTGGCCACCCCTCCCCGATGTGGGATTAATCAAATGGGAGGAGGACCTCCTCCCCTCCTCCTCCACTTGCACAGGCTTGGTGGCACCATCAGGGGGGGCTTGCTGGTTTGGGTGGCCCAAGAGGTGAGGAAGACCAAGCCCCAACTAGCAACGAAGAGGTGGTGCCCACCTTTTTGAGAAAATTTTCCAAAAATGGATTTTTAGGAGGTTTGACCAAAGTCAATCCTAAGGTGGGTCCCCCATGCTAGTCAAAGTCAAAGTATGTCCAAGAATAGGGAATCGGGTCAAAGTTGGGGTGTCGTGTCACAATTTGTGTGCGCACGCTTTTTAGTGCATGATAACGCTTTGTTTGACCACGGGTTGACTACTCGTCCTCGAAATTCACCGGGACAAACTTTATTGACTTCATATTGACCATACGAATCCAATGCCACTAACTAGGGTTGAATCAGAGTTCGTTTATTAAATATTCAAAATCTGCGCGTCGCGGCGCGCTAAAACGGTCAAAATGCTCATTCGTTGTTAGAGTTTGAATTGCAATGCAACGAGTTCCAATGCGTTCGTATCGACACTATATGAAGCCATATGAACTGACAATACTCAAATCAGAGTTCTCTAGGTCATTATCCAAAAATCTTATTTTTGCGATATTCTACCAGGAGAGACAATATCCACCGTATGACCTCGAAATTCAACGGAACGGGCTCAAACACACTCGTATTGACTATATAAGGCCACATGAACTGACATAACTCAAATCGTAGTTTTCTAGCTCTATATCCCTGTCTGGGGTTATCTCTTACCTTGGTATGGGCCACAGGTAGAGGTTCAAGTCACTTTTATTGGGCCCATTAGGGTTCCGGTGGCACAATAAAAGTCGGGATGTTACACAAACCTTCTGGTGTTTGGATCCACCTACTATGTGCATGTTCCAAATGCGCTTAGGATGAAGCTGGCTATGAAGGCAATGAAGCTTGTGTTCATTGGATACGATGAGCGGAAGAAAAGCTGGAAGTGGATGGACCCTGAGACAAAGAAATTTGTCGTCTCAAGTGATGTAGTATTTGATAAATTGACATCATACCAAGCTTGTTCCTCTGTTGAACTACGAGAGAGCAGGGTGGATGGAGGGTAAGAGGAAGCTACTCGAGATCTTCTGGTAGAGTTGTCTGTGTCTCTAGGAGCTCTGTCTACATCTAACTCAGGGGCGGGAGCTTATGGTTCAAAAAACAGGGGGAGTGATGCTTCTAGTGTGCCTGAGATAAGAGATGATACAGAAGAAGCAACTGGTATGGTGGATCTGGGTCGTGCCTTGTGGAGGTCTAAGAGGATCATTATTCTACCAGCTCGGTATAGGGGCGGAAACATGGTGAGTTTTGTCTCATATTTCTTCGTAGGTCCCTTGGATGCGGGAGCCGTCATGTTTTGAGAATGCCACTGGGATTAAAGAGTGAGAAGATGTCATGGATGAGGAGATGACCGCCCTCAATAAGAATGAGACATGAGATCTTGTGCCAAAGGTCGATGACATGACTCCTGTAACTAGAAGTGGGTTTATAAACTCAAGAAGAAGGCTGACAATTGCATCGAGTGATACAAGACTCGCTTTACAGCTCTGGGGTTCTCGCAGCAATACAAAGAATATTATAAGGAGATGTTTAGGCCGGTGGCAAAAATGACTTCAATACGGGTGGTGATTGCCTTGACGACTTGTCAGAGTTGGAAGATTTGACATCTTAACATAAAGAATACTTTCTTTACAAAGAGATTGACAAGAATATCTTCATGGTCCAACCATCTGGATATGTATCTAAAGAACATTCAGGACATGTCTGTTGAAAGTATCTAGTCGTCGACCTAAATCACCTAGAGGGGGGTGAATAAGTGAATCTTGCGGTTTTTAGCGGAATTAAAAATTTAACAAAATAAAGCACACAAAACAAGAGATCACAACACAACACAAACACACAGATTTATAGTGGTCTCGACCTCCTCGACCATTTGTCTGCCCCCTTGCACATCCTCGCGTGTCGGGGGCTGATCCCACCCAGGTTGGTGTGGTAGACCGATTAGGCACTTGATTTCACAAGTACCTCCCCAGATGACCCTGTCGGATGAGGTGCTCTATCTTCTCCTTTAATCAGGTGTAGTCATTAGTGATGTGCCTGTTCTGACAGTAGAACTTGCAGTACTGTGTCTGGTCTCCTCGGTTCTGAGGCAATGACTTAGGGCATCAGAGCATGATGGAGTCCTGAATGGCCACAAACACCTAAGTTCAGGCGATATTTTGCGTGGTGAATTCCCTAGCCTGCAGGAGCCTTGATCTCGGCAAGGATTGCAATGGTGGTCATCATTTTGGCGGTATGCTTGGGGTGTAGTCTCCATCTCCCTCTTTCGCTTGGAGGTCCCTTCAAATTGTTGGTAGTGGGCCTTGATAAACTCATTAGCTGCAATTTGTGCTCCAGCCTAGTGAACAAGGTCTGTGTAGCTTGGTACTATTTCTCACATATGAGCGGAGTAAAATCCACTCGGGCGGAGCCCTCCGAGAAAGACACCGCAAAGGAGGTCTAGATCGACTCTCGGAATTTTGTGTGCCTCAGAGGTGAATCAACGGAAGAACTCCTTGAGTGACTCTCCCTTATTTTGGAAGATGCTGGAGAGGTGAGAGCAGTCTCTGACGTACGATCTGCCGGTTGGCCACGATTGATCAATGAAGAGACAGGTTAGCTCCCCAAAATTGTTGATCTCCCCTCCCATAGGGAGTAGAATTATGTGCATGCTTGCCCCTTCAAAGTCGTGGGTAGCACTTGACACAGTAATTGATTGGGCGCATTGAAGAGGAGCATGATCATCTCGAAGTGATTTACGTGCTCCAGGGGATTCTCTGTCCCATCAAAGACCTCAAAGTGTGGCAACTTGAATCCATGTGGAACTGAATGTTCCAGGACTTGAGGGGAGAGCATGGACCAATGATGGAAGGGGCGCTGTGCGTTCCTGGGGCAGCGTCGTTCTTGGACGTACCTCTCTTTGATCATATCCTTTATCCCCTAACGAGTGAGTCTACAGTATTCTTGTCGGGCATCCATATCCATTGGGCAAGGGTCGGGCTGAGCATTAGCCTGTGGCTCTGGCCTTCAGATGGGGTGCATGAAGCTTGCTTGAAAGACTTGATTTCAAGAGTCTAGACACCTAGAGGGGAGGGGGTGAATAGGTTCTAATTTTCTTTAATAATTTTAGGCAAGTAACTAAATCTATCACAACATAGAATATACAATCCACAACATAACATTCACATCACAGCACAGTACTCCAGATTTATAGTGGTTCCCCAAGTTATGGGTATATCCAATTTTCCCCTTCGTCTATCCAGTAGAGAACTAGATTCAGCCCAACTTCCTTCCATTAACTCAGATCCACAGATCTTATAACTCAGAACTTGATAGGATCCTATAGTTCAGACTTATACAAGTCCTACCTCAGATTCTTTCCAAGAACCCTACCTCAGACAACAACCCTACCTCAGTCTTTATCACCAGACTTACAACTCAGACTTTCACAAGTCCTACACCTCAGGCTTTCAGCTCTACCTTATCTTTTATAAACACAGGCTTACAACTCAGATCTATAAAAGATCTTACAAGGAAAAAGAATATTTGAATGTACAGAAATTTCACCCAAATAGAACTCTCAATTGGTGTGAGCTTCTTGATCAGTTCTTGAATAAACTGTATACTTCAGATCCAACCTGACTTAGCTTTTTCAAAGCTTCTTGATTGAACAAAATGAGGTTGATATTGACTTGGTGTAGAAGTTGATCTTCAGACAGCTCCCTTCTTAGATTCAGAATTAGATCTGAATCTTTCTTGCAGACTGTTCAGGATCTGCCTTCTTAAGGGTTCCCCCCTTTCTTGTTGTTGAATTCTCTCTTTGGTTCTGTGTTGATTTGTTCTCCCTTGATTGCTTGTCTTGGTTGTCATAGATCAGTCCTTTATATAGAGTTTCTCAATGATTATCGGCTGATCCGATTTGTAACAACCTTCTGACAGTTCTGACAAAGGTATCAGACTTATTGTTTATAACAGCTGTCAAGTCTTCAGCCATGACAGCTAATTCTGCAATGACTTTATAACTCAGCAGGAAACACTCAGCAAACTACTTCACATGTGTCGACACAAACATACTAAGTGTCGACACAAGTCTTGATGATGTCGACACAGCTTCCAATGTGTCGACACAGTCATTCTTTATCTTCTCGACACAGCTTCTGTTATATGTGTCGACACAAGTCCTGTGTGTCGACACAACTGCTCTTGGTCTTGACATAGCTATTGCTGATAAATGACGTTGAGTGTAGGTCTAGACGTCGTTGAGTGTGTGTCGACACAAGTCCTGTGTGTCGACACAACTGCTCCTGGTCTCAACATAGCTGTTGCTGACAAATGGCGTTGAGTGTAGGTCCAGACGTCGTTGAGTGTGTGTCGACACAAGTCCTGTGTGTCGACACATGCCTTGCTTCTAGTGTCGATACAATTCCTAGGTGTCGACACAGCTCCTGCTTCAGGTGTCGACACAATTTCTTACAAGTGTCGACACTTATACTTAGAATTTTTCCTGCATCTCTTAACCTGCACACTGAAACTCAACATCCCATCAAATACAAAATGATGTATATCATTGAGTAAGGGGAGGCTTCTCCAAATCTGGTACATAGTTTCTAGTGTACCCAACAATCTCCCCTTATTTGGAGAAGACATAACCCTTAGTCAAAGATATACACCACACATAATAAATCAAAGAAAAATAGATATTCATACATTTCATTGCAGGGTAACATAGAAATATAGATTATAGCTAAACACAATACTGAAAATGATGACATTCATTAATCAGAAAATTGTTTAGGTTTACATGTTTCTTTTAAAGAACAAAAATCAAAAGATTATATTGTTCTACATATTAGCCTATCTATCCTAAGATTGACTAAGCTCCTTGATTATTATTCCTTTTCCAGATCTGATCTTAGCTTGCACATTAGGTTCAGTATCATCAGCTGGTTTCTTTCCTTTCAGGTCTTTCTTTTACAGTTCTTCAGCCTTGATTCTTTGCCTTTTGAAATAGTGAAAAGGCTTTGAAAATTACTTGCTAGGCTCCACAGAGTTAGCAGGTAACTTCCCAGCTTTAGCACTCCTCCTATACTGAAGTATAACCTCTTACCTTACCTGATACTTGTTCCACTCTTGCTCAGAGTACCATTTGCCTCTATCATGTGTCTTGTCCTTCACAGCTTTCCAGGCAGTTAAAATAATGTTCCTGGAGGTAGGACTCCACTACTCAAAATCAGGCTTCAGTTCTGCCTGTTCTCTAAACCTTTTCATGGAAATTTGTGCCTCCCTCTGAGCTTTCTTTACAACCTCTGACATTTCTATCTTTTCAATAATAATATTCTGTGCCTCCTGTGGAGGGCTATACATTTGCTGAACTTCTTACTGGACTATGTCAAAATCAGCTGGAGGATAAATGACCTGTGTAACCTCTGGCTGATTCCCTTCAATATAGGTAGGTTGAACACCAGACTCAGCAGTATCATCATCCTCACATAGGGGTGGAAATACAAGTGTAGCTCTGATGGTATTAGATACTCATTTTGCATGATCAGAGCTGGCTTTGACTAATATTCTCTCCCCCTTTATGACTTCTCTAGCTATATGATCTCTCAGATCATTCTTCTGAAACCTTACTTGATCAGCCAGATATTCTGTACCTTCTTTATAGTAGGCTCTGAATTGGTTCAGATGATCAGAAATAGCCGTTTGAGATTCCTTAATGGCTGTTTGGACAGCAGCTAGATCTACTTGTATTTGCTTGGATACTTTAGTTTTTAAATCAGTAGCAATACTTCTTAGTTTTTTGAGAATTTCATCATGTGAGTCCTTGAGATTTTCATTGGACCTGAATTGATTTTCTAAAATATATCCCTGCTTGACTGCAATGTCCTCAACTTCAGTCTTTATTAGCTGTTGTTGCTTAGCCAAATATACTACAACATTACCTCCCTTATGGAAGCAATCTGTCATCTCTTTCTTATTCATATTGACTTCAAATCTGATGGATTTAATGTATTGAGCTAGTTGGAACTGCAGTTCTTTATGTGACACATCCACATATTTCTCTAGAGACTGTCTTTGCTCATCCATCTTGACTTGCAGTTGGACTAGTAGTGAACTGAAGTCCATGCTTTGAGTAGGTGGTAGAGTGACTGTTTGTAAGGCTTTCTTATAGCCTGTGCTCCTTTTCCTGATAGCAACTAATTTTCTCTTTTTAGCCATGGAGGCTTCATCATCATCAGAAGATTGAGATTAGCTTTCTATAACTACCGTTTCTTTATTAACTGGGGCATCCAGTAACTCCTCCCCCTCAGTTCCTGGTAGTTCCTTTTCCACTTTTTGCTGCTCCCCCTCAGTCCATGCTGTAGATAAATCAGGGAACAGTTCCTCCAAAGTTATCTCCTGCTGCATCTGAACAGGAGGAATAATGTAGGCTTGTGAAGCAAAAGGTTCTCCCTGGACATCCAGATCTTTATCCAGGGTCTTCTCTATACAGGAGATGCCCACTTGCTCATCTTGAGCTGTATCTGTCATCTGCACATCTGGTGCATCATTCTCAGCAGTGATCAGTACTTCTTTGTTTATGTCTGATACAATGTCCATCACTATATCAGCAGCATACTCACTATCCAAAGTAGCTTCAGTAATGCCTCCCCCTTGGGCAGGCAGCTCAAATTATTCAGTGTCTTGTTTTGTTAATTCAGTGTTCTCCCCCCCTAGAGTGGAGGCCATCTGATGCTCTGGTTGCTGACTGCTCACCACTTGAGCTTGGGCTTCTTTTTCCTGTTGGTCTTCATCTAAACTGAAGACTACTTCTTCTTCAGAATCACTGGAGGATTCTGCGACCTGAACAATTGCTTTCTTCTTCCTATCCTTCTTGACCTGTTTCTGTGGAGTAGAAACCTCTTTGGTCAAGACTCTATCCCACCTGGATAGAATTCTCATGTCCATCCTCCTTATATGATTGATCTTGGATCCTGGCAGTTGATTCATAATATCTGGGATAGTTGAAGCTAAACACAAGCTTAGGATTCTACCCAGATTTGGCTTCTTAATTCCTTCTTAGATCTTGTCAAACACTACTAATGACCAGTCTGTTTTTATATTGTATATGACTCTGGTCATTAGGTTGAACATGAAGGCAGATATCCTATCATGTCCACCAGTCTTGCAGAGAATCACCTTGCCTATGATTTCTAAAAGAAACTTACCTGAGAATTCATCCCCTTCCTGGTAATTGACGACCCTACCTTAGTATTTGGATTCAATCCACATCAATTTAGTGCATCCTTTATCATAGATGGAATAATGTCATCATCTTCTTTAATTCTGGGGAGTTGATGCGACTTCCTGATCGTCTTAAGTATGAGTTTCACTCTTGAATCCTGAACTGTGGCTTTGATGTTCTTTCCTTCATAATCCACAGTTGCAGACGAGTAGAATTCAAGCACTTCCTTCTTCCAAATTCTTGTAGATTCAGAGACTAAAAACTCCAAACCATTTTTGGAAATTAGGGTAATCACACCCTTGATGTCCTGTAAAGCTGTCTCGAATCCCTCGTGAACCAGCTCGTATCCTTCATTCACCTTGTCGTTCTGGTATGGTGTCATTGACGAGAGAGAGAGAAAAGAAGAGAGTTGACAGGAGACTTTCTTTGTCGACACAAGATCTAGGGTCGAGAATTCTGAAAGCGTAGTCGACCAGATTTTGTCTTCTTCTATTTATAGAGTACTGGTAAAGGGTAGGTCAAAAGACACGCCTTACTTAGTAATAATACTAGTCGACAAAAGATATACATGTGTCCACAGTAATGACTTAGGTCACGATAAAACTTAGTTTTAGTCGACACGTCTATGTGACGACATACCTGTGTCAGTGTCGACACAGACTATCAAAGTCTCAATAGAGAGTGTTGCCACCAATTTTTTTGTGTCAACACAAAAATATACTAGTACAAGGTCTCGACAGAGTTGTGTCGACTCCAACTTTTCTGTCGACACAGAGACTATTTCTGTGTCGACACAATTCTTTTCTTTATCGACACAACTAAATGATAGTGTCGACAAAGTTAGTATGAGTCGACACAATTTTCTAACTTAGACAAAATTTCTTGAGAAAATTTGGACTTACAGGTACTACTGAAAAATTTTATGTTGACCTATCACTTTATTCTTGGTTCAACATGCCTAATTCAATTTTAAAATAATTGAATTTAATTTCATCTAGAGGTTTTGTAAAAATATCAGCAATTTGATTATTTGTGTTCACAAAGTCTAGACTAATATCTTCCTTCTTCACATGTTCTCTGATGAAATGAAACTTAATTTCTATATGCTTAGTTCTACTGTGTGAAACAGAATTTTTAGCAATAGAAATAACACTAGTAGAATCACAAAATAGTGGAATTCTACTTACCTTGATGTTATAATCTTCAAGTTGATGCTTTATCCACATCAACTGTGCACAGCAGCTGCCTGCAGCTATATATTTTGACTCGGCAGTTGAGATAACTACACTTATTTGCTTCTTGCTGCTCTATGACACCAGCCTTCCATCTAGGAATTGACAAGTTCCTGTGGTACTTTTCTTGTCTTCTTTGCATCCTACAAAGTCTGCATCTGATAAGCCTGTTAGTAAGAAATCTCTATTCTTAGGGTACCAAAGACCTAGATTAGGTGTGCCCTTAAGATATCTCAAAATTCTCTTGACAGCAGTGTAATGAGATTCCTTTGGGCATGCTTGGTACCTAGCACAAACACATGTTGCATACATAATGTTAGGTCTACTAGCAGTCAAGTAGAGTAGAGAGCCAATTATCCCTCTATACAAAGACTCATCAACAGGTTTCTCTGCCTCATCTTTGCCTATAGGCATACTTGTTCCCATTGGAGTTTTCATGGTGGAGGCTGAGTCCATTCCATATTTATTAATCAACTCATTGGTAAACTTATACTGAGATATAGATAATCCATCATCAGTCTGTCTAACTTGAAGTCCCAAGAAGAACTTTAGCTCACTCATACTGCTCATTTCAAACTTCTCTTGCATAAGTTTGGCAGACTTTCTACAAATGTTGTTTTCAGTAGATCCAAAGATAATGTCATCAACATATATCTGGATTAGGATGATCTTGCCTTTAGATTCCCTAAAGAATAGAGTTTTGTCTATCTTTCCTCTAGAGAATTTATTCTCAATAAGAAAAGCAGACAAGGTTTCATACCAAACCCTAAGGGCTTGTTTCAGACCATATAGAGTTTTCCTAAGCATATATACATAGTTAGGATAGTGAGAGTCTACAAAACCTGATGGTTGTTCAACATAGACTTCCTCTTTTAAGTCACCATTCAGAAATGCTGACTTTACATCCATCTGATATACCTTGAACCTTGATAGGCAGCATAGGCCAAGAACAACCTTATAGCTTACAGCCTTGCTACTAGGGCAAAGGTTTGATCAAAGTCAATCCCTTCTTCTTGTCTGTAGCCTTTTACTACCAGCCTGACCTTGTTCTTGATTATGGTATCATTCTCATCAAGTTTATTTCTGTAGATCCACTTGGTTCCTATAACATTGTGATCCTTTGGTTTAGGAACCAGTTCCCAGATTTTACATCTTTTGAATTTATTTAGCTCTTCCTGCATGACATCAATCCAGTTTGTGTCTAGCATGACTTCTTCAAACTTCTTAGGTTCTATCTGTGATAGAAAACTTGTACATAGAACTGTGTTCATGCTTTTGCTCCTGGTTAGAACTCCTTGTCTTGCATCACCAATGATTTGGTGAGCTGGATGATCCTTCAAGTGTCTTCTTGCTAGAGGAAATCTGCTAACCTCTTGGCCTTCTTTATTTTCCTCATCCTGATGCATTTCACTATTTTCTTCTTCATCCAGTGAATCTTGTTCTCCCCCTGGACAGCATGCATCCTTTTCTTCATCCAGCCTAGCAGGTGCACCTTCATTAATAGTCAGCTTGTCCAGGCTGTCCTTTAAACCTGTAGAACTACCTGAAGAGCTAGACAATTCACTGTTAATTAACTTAGACTCATCAAATACTACATGGACAGATTCTTCTATAACTTATGTAGTTAAGTTGTAGATCCTGTATGCCATACTATTATTGCTGTACCCAACAAATATCTCTTATAGGGATTTGGCAGCAAACTTAGTTTGGTAGTGCTTACCATTAACTAAGACATAACACTTGCTACCAAATATTCTGAAGTAAGAAATGTTTGGTTTTCTGCCTTTCAAAATTTCATAGGGAGTCTTCTTATGTTTCTTATTGATGGAAGCTCTATTGAGTACATGACATGCAATATTTATTGCCTCAGCCCAGAAGTACTCAAGGAGAGTAGTGTCACTAAGTAGAGTTCTATTTGCCTCAATTAGAGTCCTATTCTTTCTTTCAGCAACTCCATTTTGCTGGGGAGTTCTAGGTGAGGAGAACTCCTGATAAATTCCAAGTTTTTCACAAAACTTTGTCATACACTCAGACTGAAATTCAGTTCCATGGTCACTTTTGATTTTGACCACTAAAATGTTAAACTCATTCTGAATCTGTCTAACAAAAGTCTGGAAGACAGTAGGGGTTTTAGATTTCTGCCTCAAGAAGAAAACCCAAGTGAATTTAGAATAGTCATCCACAATAACTAATGTGTATACTTTCCTACCTAAACTATGAACTGGCATAGGACCAAACAAATCCATATGCAAGAGATATAGACATCTCATTGAATTTTTGGTATCAAGTACTTGGAAAGAGGACTTAGTCTGTTTGCCCTTTTGGTAAGCTGGACAAACACCCTCTTTAATGCACTTGACCTGAGGACCATTCCTCACTAACCCCATACTAAATAGCTGTCCTATTGACTTATAGTTCAGATGAGCCAGCATCTTGTGCCATTGGACACACTATGATGCTTTCTCACCTACAACTAGACAAATGGGTGAGATGTTATACTCACAATCAAGGTTAAGACAATATACATTCCCTTTCCTAGTGTTAGTCAGAATGATCTCTTGATCACTTGACCTCCTTATTTGGCACTTTCCTTTGAGGAAAGAGATGTCATAACCTAGATCACTAAGTTGACTTATGCTAATCAGGTTATGTTTCAGACCCTTTACATAAGCCACTTGAGTGGTAGTAATAGAATTACTAGAAATATTACCAAATCCTTTGATGATTTTTTTTCAGATCCACCAAAGATTACTTTGGGTCCATTCTCTGTGGGTGCATAGTCCCTCAACATTTTTCTTGTTCCAGTCATGTGCCTGGAACATCCACTATCCAAGTACTATATATGGGTATGGCCACTTGGATTCACCTGCATCAAATAAGGATTTACCTATCCTCAGAACCCAAATTGCTATTGGGTCCTAGGTTCTTGTTAGTTTGAAATCTATCATGCTTACCTGCAGCTTTTCTGACAGGTAAGCTGTTCTTGTTTTTAACACTTGTATTGAACCAACAATCCATGACAAAGTGGCCCACCTTGCCACAACACCAACACTCAAATCTGTTGTACCTTATCTTAGGTACAGACTTCACAACTATGTTGTCAGCAGTCCTTTTAAGTGTAGGTGCTGGAGCAGTAAACCCCAAGGATTTCTTAAGAACCTGATGAGTTTGCTTATAGAGTGGCTTATTGGCATATACACCCTTACCAATGAGATCTCCATACTCACAGTGACCATGAGTAATATCATGATCATACATGTTGGTAGGTTGCATTACTTTCCTAAAAAAGATAGGGGGTTTTGAGGCTAGTGGCTGAACTGGGGCTTTGCCTTTTCTATGAGAATTGGTGGCCCTTGTTCTTCCCTTAAAGCCTAGACCTGTCTTTCCTTTATGAGAAATGAAATTGTCTATAAAGGGCAAGACAGACTTTGGCTTAGAAAATTTAGCCACTAACTCCTTCTCTTTCTGAAGTTTTGCCTCCAGATTCTTGAAGTGATTTTTTTTGAAGTAGATTGTGCCCATCTGAATAATAGTTATATTTTTTCAGTTTGGCAACCTCCTTCAGTTTCAAATCCATCAATATGGCTGAATCTGATGTAGTCTGCTTAAGAGATTCAATTTCCTTTGCCTGCTTCTTGACAAGGAACTTGCTCCTCTTCAGAACATGCAACAAACCACCATACTCATCAATGAGTTGATGTACATCCCCCTAAGATTCAGAACCATCCATACCTCTTGATGCAGATGCTTCTGATTCTGATCCAGTATAGTAATCAGAAGCTAAGGGAGAACTGTATACCTTACTTGGACCAGGCTGATCTTGGCACTGATCATCTTTTGATAGAGCCATCAGCCCTTTACAGTAATAGTCTTCAACTCCATTTATGGAGTCTACATTTGTAAGAATTCCGATTCCCTAGAATCCTCTTCTGTAGAGAACAACCCAACATATGCTTCTGCATCTCTTCTTCTCCAGATTCTGAGGATGAAGAGTCTGTCCAATTCTTCTGCTTCTGAGCAACAAAATATTTCTCCTTCTTGCCTTTTACTTGATGCTTCTTGTCCTTAGACTCCTTCCTCTTGTCAGGACAGTCAGCTATGACATATCCAGACCTGTTGCAGCAATAACAAACAATCTTCGAATTAGTTTGTTTACTAGGATTTGAGGCATACCTATCCTCCTTGGAAGTCTTCTTTTTCTTGTAATAATCATCCTTGGAAAAGGATGTTGAAGGCTTGGTTCTCCATTTCTTCTTTTTCATAAACCTCTGAAACTGCCTTGTAAAGGCAGCAAAGTCCTCATCAGAGGTGTGGCTATTTGATGTACTAATGTCAGGATTTTCTGCTTCTGCCTCAACACTTCTTCTGAGAGGAGAAGGAGACTTTATCCTACCCTTTCTTGTGCCTTCAGCCTTGAAGGCTACTAACTTATCTTTATACTTAGACCTGCTGCTTTTCTCTTCCTCCTTTCTGGCAGTGAGCTACATTTCATATTTCCAAACAATGTAGGTGGAGGTGTATCAGCAAGCCTGGCCACCTCTCTGATGATACATATCTTTGTATCTCAGTCCTTTGTTAGTGACCTGAGAAACTTGTCATTCAATTCATATGTGCTGAAGACTCTTCCATAGGTCATCAACTCATTTACTATTCTGAAGAACTTCTTGTAACATTCTACTATACTGTCAGACTTGGCTTATCTAAAGCTTTCATATTCTTGATTCAGCATAGATTTCCTATCCTCTCTAACTTCTTCAGTTCCCTCCATGTAGACAATCAAGGTGTCCCACATCTCCTTAGAGGTTTTACAATGTACCAAGTTTTGAAATATGACATCATCTATAGTACTCACAATAATATTTTGTGCTCTCTTGTCTAATGTTGTCAGGATGATCTCATCCTTAGTCATTTCAGAAATGCTCTTTGGGGTTTTTGGATTTGCATCAAGAGCTGATACCTTTATTGGAATGAAAGGACCTTCTTGTACTGTGATGTAGATTCTTGGATCAGATGCTTCCATGAACAACCTGACCCTTTTCTTCCATATCCCAAAACTTTCTTTCCTGTAGATGGACAGTTT
Source organism: Platanthera zijinensis (assembly GCA_039513925.1). NCBI lineage: Eukaryota > Viridiplantae > Streptophyta > Magnoliopsida > Asparagales > Orchidaceae > Platanthera > Platanthera zijinensis. Next base: position 147,050,294 of record CM077097.1, read on the forward strand.
CATGGATCCAAATTCCTTCTGATTCTCATTTGAACCCATTTTTGCTATCTGTTAATTGCCTTGGAGATTCACTCAGACAGTTAGGTCTATCTTTGAGCAACTTCCCTCTGATACCACTTGAAAGACTTGATTTCAAGAGCCTAGACACCTAGAGGGGGGGGGGGGAGCGGGGGAGGGTGAACAGGTTCTAATTTTCTTTAATAATTTTAGGCAAGTAACTAGATATATCACAGCATAGAATATACAATCCATAACATAACATTCACAACACAACACAGTACTCCAGATTTATAGTGGTTTCCCAAGTTATGGGTACATCCACTTTCCCCCTTCGTCTATCCAGTAGAGAACTGGATTCAGCCCAACTTCCTTCCACTAACTCATATCCACAGATCTTATAACTCAGAACCTGATAGGATCCTACACCTCAGACTTATACAAGTCCTACCTCAGATTCTTTCCAAGAACCCTTCCTCAGGCAACAACCCTACCTCAACCTTTATCACCAGACTTACAACTCAGACTTTTACAAGTCCTATACTTCAAGCTCTCAGCCCTACCTCAGCCTTTATAAACACAAGCTTACAACTCAGATCTATAAAAGATCTTACAAGAAAAAGAATATTTTAATGTACAGAAATTTCACCCAGATAGAACTTACAATTGGTGTGAGCTTCTTGATCAGTTCTTGAATAAACTGTATACTTCAGATTCAACCTGACTTAGCTTTTTCAAAGCTTCTTGATTGAACAAAATGAAGTTGATCTTGACTTGGTGTAGAAGTTGATCTTCAGACAGCTCCCTTCTTAGATTCAGAATTAGATCTGAATCTTTCTTGCAGACTGTTCAGGATCTGCCTTCTTAAGGGTTCCCCCCTTTCTTGTTGTTGAATTCTCTCTTTGGTTCTATGTTGATTTGTTCCCCCTTGATTGTTGGTCTTGGTTGTCATGGATCAGTCTTTTATATAGAGTTTCTCAATGATTACCGGCTGATCCGGTTTGTAACAACCTTCTAACAGTTCTGACAAAGGTGTCAGACTTGTTGTTTATGACAGCTGTCAAGTCTTCAGCCGTGACAGCTGATTCTGCAATGACTTTATAACTCAGCAGGAAACACTCAGCAAACTACTTCATATGTGTCGACATAAACAGACTAAGTGTCGACACAAGTCTTGATGATGTCGACACAACTTCCAATGTGTCGATACAGTCATTCTTTATCTTCTCGACACAGCTTCTGTTGTATGTGTTGACACAAGACCTGTGTGTCGACACAAGTCCTGTGTGTCGACACAACTGCTCCTGGTCTCGACATAGCTGTTGCTGACAAATGGCGTTGAGTGTAGGTCCAGACGTCGTTGAGTGTGTGTCGACACAAGTCCTGTGTGTCGACACAACTGCTCCTGGTCTCGACATAGCTATTGCTGACAAATGGCGTTGAGTGTAGGTCCAGACTGTTGGGTACATTGGAAAATGTGTACCTGATTTGAAGAAGCCCAACCTAGCTCAATGGTATACATCAAAGTGTATTTGATGTTGTTTTAAGTTGACATGTGCAGGTGAAGAATTGATAAAGTATGCAGAAAAGTTCTAAGTCCAAGTGTCGACACAGAGGAAAAAGTGTCGACACAGAAGAAGTAAGTCGACACATCACTGGGAAAAAGTGTCGACACAGAAGAAGTAAGTCGACACATCACTGGGAAAAAGTGTCGACACAGAAGAAGTAAGTCGACACAACACTGGGAATTTGTGTCGACACAGAAGAAAAGCGTCGACCTCAACATTGGGAGAATATGTCGACACAGAAGAGTATAGTCGATCTCAAGATTGTCGACATTATCTGAATGTGTCGACACAGAAGAAAATAGTCGACCTCAAGTTTGTCGACACCAGCAGAATGTGTCGACACATTGTCATTAAGTCGACACCTTATAGCAGAGTTAAAAAATGAATGTGTCGACACCTGAAGGCTATATCGACACTTACTAAAGTTATGATTCTACAACAACTGTGTCGACACACAGGACTTGTGTCGACACACTGAAGAGTCAAGATCAAGTTATTTGCAGAAGAAGCTGTGTCGACTCAAAGGCAACTTAGTCGACATCACTGAAGACTGTGTCGACACCAAAGTCAATTGTGTCGACACAGTTAGACAGATGGTCTCGACACTTTCTGACAGACTGTGTCAACAACTTGTGGTTCAAGACTAAGGCATAGGATTTGTTTGAGGACTTGACAGCTGTGGGTTACCACCGGTTAACTGAAGCTGTCAGACTTGTCAGAAAACGGTTAGAAACCGGATCAGCCGGTTACCATGAAGAATGTCTATAAATGGATGGATTCAGAAGGAGAAAGCAACTGTTGAAAAACATTGTTGAGAATCAAAAAGTTGAGAAGGATTACGATCCAATTCATTTCAAGAAAGTGCTAGGCACTTAAGAAGATCTTCTCCGGGAGATCTAAGAAGACTATCTAAGGATAGATCTAAGAAGAGTTCTAATCAGAATTCAGAAGAATCTTTCAAAGTGCTGGATAGAGAGAGATCAAGCCTGAATTAGAAGAAGAAGAAAGAAACCACCAGTGGATTCTCAAGAAGCTGTTTGGAATCAACTCAGCTAAGTTCATTTTCAAGAAGCCTTGAAGAAGGCTCAGAAACAGTTGATTGCATCAGCTGATCAAGAATTGTCTTAGCCTTTTCTCTCTCAACTTTGGCAAGACAGATTAATAATCTTTTCTATATTTCTGTAGGATTTGTTTACACAGATCTGAGTTGTAAGCCTATGTTATAAAGGCTGAGTGTAGGAGTGTTGAACTCTGAGTGGTAGGGCTGTTTGCCTGAGTGTAGGAGAAGGACTTTCTCTGAGTTGTAGGCCTTGGGGCAAGGCTGAGGTAGGGCAGTTGTGCCTGAGTTGTAGGAACCAGTTGGGTTCTGAGTTGTAGGATCTGTTGATCTGAGATAAGTGGAAGTTTGGCCGAATCTAGCATACTGCTAGATAGGTGAAGGGGGAAAGTGGATGTACCCAAACCTTGGGGAACCACTATAAAACATTGTGCAATCTGTGATGTTTTATTTTCTGTGATTGCTGTGTAAATTGTGTTAGCAATTGAATTGAATTCTGCCTAGAAATTTTTATAAGTAAAGCAGAACCTATTCACCCCCCCCCCCTCTAGGTGTTTAGTCTGCCTTGAAAGTTAAACTATCAAGTGGTATCAGAGGGAGGTTCCTCAAAAAGGACTTAACAGTCTGAGGTAGATCTGAAAGGCAGATTCAAGATTCAAGAAGATGGGTTCTGGAGAGAATCATAAGGAGCTAGGGTCTATGAAATTACCCATATGCAAGAAGGAAATCTTTGGGATCTGGAAAGAGAGAGTCAGATTGTTTATGGAAGCATCTGACCCAAGGATTTACATCACAGTACAGGAAGGGCCCTTCACTCCAATGAAGATATCTGTTCTTGATGCAAATATCCAAATACCAAAGACTTATTCAGAAATGACCAAGGATGAAATCATCTTGGCAACCATGGATAAAAGGGCACAGAACATCATTGTCAGTGCCATAGATGATTCAACATTTCAGAATCTGATTCACTGCAAGACCTCCAAGGAGATGTGGGACACATTGATTGTCTACATGGAGAGATCTGAAGAAGTAAGGCTGGATAGAAAGTCTATGCTAAATCAGGAGTATGAAAGCTTTAGACAAGGAAAATCTGATAGCATAACTGAGTGCTATAAGAAATTCTATAGAATTGTGAATGAGCTAATATCCTATGGAAGAGTCTTCAGTACCTATGAACTGAATGACAAATTCTTAAGATCCTTATCAAAGGATTGGGATACAAAGATCTGTGCCATAAGAGAAGTGGCTAAATTGGCAGAGATATCTCCTCCAACCCTGTTTGGAAAGTTGCTTTCCTATGAAATGCAACTTATGGTAAGGAAGGAGGAGGAAAGAAACTCAAGAGGAGAGCATAGAGAAAAGACTGTGGCATTTAATGCTGAAGCCACCAGAAAGAATAGGAGGAAATCACCATCTCCTCCTAAGGAAGTTGAAGAAGATAGTTCTGAAAATTCAGATAAGGGTTCAGTTAGCTGTGAGTCAGATGCAGACTTTGCTGCATTCACTAGGCAATTCCAAAGGTTCTTGAAAAAGAAGCAATGGAAGTCTAGGCCTTCCACATCACAGCAAGTTGATGACTATTATCAGAAGAGAAGGTCATCAAGGAAAGAGAAAAGTAGATCAAAGCCCAGCAAAGCCACTACTTCAAAGATTGTCTGCTATTGTTGCAACAGGCCTGGACATGTAGTGGCTGATTGTCCTGACAAAAGGAAGGAATCTTCAGAAAAGAAGAAGACTTATCAGAAAGGCAAGAAGGAGAAATCCTTTGTAGCAAAGAAAGATAAAAGTCTGTCAGACCAGTCAACTTCAGAATCAGGATCTGAAGCTGAAGCATATATTGGACTATATGCTGCATCTGAGGAAGAAGAGTTTATGCAGTTGTTAGACTCCATCAATGAACATCAATGCATGGGTTTGATGACAAGATCAGAAGAGGACATATGCTAGAATCAGTCTGGTCCTAATGAGGTAAACTGTCCTTCCTGTATATCTGTTTGTAGTACAAATGAAGAATCAGCTACATCTGCATCAAGTGATGAAGATGCATCTGGATCTGAAGGAGATGTCTATCAATTGATAGACAAGTATGGGGACTTGTTGCAGGCCCTTAAGAAAAGCAAGAACCTGGTTAAAACACAGGCTCAGGAAATTACTGAACTAAGGGTAGCAACAACTGAGTTAGAAAAAGTCCTTGATCAAAAATTAAATGAAATTGCCAAGCTGAAGAATATAACTATTATTCAGATGGGCACAATTAATTATACTAATGATCAAGTAAAGAGTCTGGAGGCCAGACTTAGAATTGAAAGGGATTTAGTGGCTAGTTACTCTAAGCCAAAATCTGTCTTACCCTTGATAGATGAATTTGTCACTCAGAAGGGTAAGGCTGGATTAGGATTTAAAGGTAACTCCAGGGCTGGCAGATTCAAGAGGAAAGGCAAAGCCCCTATTCAGCCACTAAACCTTTCAGTCCCCATAAAGTTTAGTAAGGAGAAAGTGCCTTCTAACATATATGATCATGAAGACATTCAAGGTCATATTAAGACAAATGTTCTGAAGAACAAGGGTGTTAAGGTAAGCAGGCCTACCTATGGTCATAAACCCAATGGTTTTAAGAAATCAGTAGGTGAAGTTGCAACAGCACCAGCAATGAACAGAAATTCTTCTGACAAGGATGTATCTAGATCTAGATACAATAAGTTTGAATGTTGGTGCTGTGGCAAGAGGGGCCATTTTGCATTGGATTGCTGGTATAACACAAGTGTTATAAAGAATAAGAGTCTACCTGTTAGAAGAGGTTATGATAACTTTATTAATGCTAACCTGAACCAAGGACCCAAGACTTACTTGGGTTCTAAGGGTAAGTAATTCTGTATTGCAGGTGAATCCAAGTAACCATGCCCCTATATGGTACTTGGATAGTGGTTGTTCCAGGCACATGACTGGAACAAAGGGGCTGCTGAAGGAGTATTCATCTGTCAAAGATGGACATAAAGTGATCTTTGGTGGATCTGAAAAAGGAGTCATCAAAGGATTTGGTAACATCTCTTCTAACCTAATTACTATCACCCAAGTGGCCTATGTAAAAGGTTTGAAACATAATCTAATAAGCATAAGCCAGCTGAGTGATCTAGGATATGACATTTCATTTGGTAAGGATGGATGTCATATCAAAAGGTCAAGTGATCAAGAGATCATATTGACTGGGTATAGGAAGAGAAATGTGTATTGCCTTAATTTTGAATGTGAGAATAAGGCATCCCCCATTTGTCTTGTAGCTGATGACAATGCTTCTCATTGTGTTAAGTGGCACAAGAGATTGGCTCATCTAAACTACAAGACAATTGGCCAACTCTTTAGTAAAGAACTAGTGAGGAATGGGCCTCAAGTTAAGTGTATAAAGGAAGGGGTATGCTCAGCTTGTCAAAAGGGCAAGCAGACAAAAACCTCATTTCAAAGCCTTGAAAACAAGGATTCTGTGAGGTGCTTATACCTCTTGCATATGGATCTTTTTGGTCCTATGCCAGTTCACAGTCTAGGTAGGAAGGTCTACACTCTAGTGGTTGTAGATGACTATTCTAGATTTACATGGGTGTTCTTTCTGAGACAAAAATCTGAAACCCCAAGTGTATTATTTAATTTTGTAAAGCAAATTCAGAATGAACTGAATAGTACAGTGGTCAAAATCAGAAGTGACCATGGTACTGAGTTTCAATCTGAAAGCATAACAAACTTGTGTATAGACTTTGGGATTTTCCAAGAGTTCTCCTCACCTAGAACACCTCAGCAAAATGGAATTGCTGAAAGAAAGAATAGAATATTAATTGAAGCTGGTAGAACTCTATTGAGTGACACCTCTCTCCCAGAATATTTTTGGGCTGAGGCAGTTAACACTGCTTGTCATGTCATCAATAGGGCTTCTATCACCAAAAGCCACAGAAAGACTCCCTATGAGATTGTGAAAGGCAGAAAACCAAATCTATCCTATTTTAGGATTTTTGGTTGCAAGTGTTATATACTTAACAATGGCAAGTCATATTTGACTAAGTTTGCTGCCAAATCCCAGGATGGGATATTTGTTGGGTACAGCACAAATAGTAAGGCCTATAGAGTCTTCAACTTAACTACTCAAGTTGTTGAAGAATCAGTGCATGTTGTATTTGATGAAACAAGATTAATCAATTGTGAGTTGTCTTGTAGATCAAATGACTCAACAGGTATAAGCAAGAAGATGGACAAGCTCTCCATTGCAGAAGCTTCAAAGGAAGATGGAGCATTGGAAAATGAAGGCTGCTGTCCAGGGGGAGTACAAGAGATAATGGAAAGTGATGAAAACCAAGAGGAACAACAGAATGAAGAAGCTGGAGATGCACAACCTGAAGGGAATCTACCTCCAGCTATAAGATATCTAAGAGATCATCCTACTGATCAGATAATTGGTGATCCAAGACAAGGAGTTCAAACTAGAAGCAGAAATCAAAGCACAGTTTTGCATTCTAGTTTCTTGTCCCAAATGGAACCTAAGAAGTTTGAAGAAGCTATCCAAGACCAGCACTGGATTGATGCTATGCAAGAGGAGCTGAATCAATTCAGAAGGTGCAAAGTCTGGGAGCTTGTTCCTAAACTAAGAGGCCACAACATAATTGGCACTAAGTGGATCTATAGGAACAAGCTAGATGAAAGTGGAATAATAGTAAAGAATAAAGCAAGATTGGTTGCAAAAGGATACAGGCAGGAAGAAGGGATTGACTTTGATCAAACCTTTGCTCCAGTAGCAAGGCTGGAGGCAATCAGAATGTTCCTTGCCTATGCAGCCTACCAAGACTTCAAAGTATATCAGATGGATGTGAAGTCAGCATTTTTGAATGGTGATCTTAAAGAAGAAGTATATGTAGAGCAGCCATCAGGTTTTGTAGATCCTCTTAAACCTGATTCTGTGTATAAGCTTAGGAAAGCTTTGTATGGGTTAAAACAAGCTCCAAGGGCTTGGTATGAAACCCTGTCTACCTTCCTCATTGAGAATAAATTCTCAAGAGGAAAGATAGACAAAACTCTATTCCTTAGGGAATCCAAAGGAAAGATCATCTTAGTCCAGATATATGTTGATGACATAATCTTTGGATCTACTGAAAACAACCTTTGTAAAAAGTTTGCCAAACTTATGCAAGGGAAATTTGAGATGAGCAGTATGGGTGAACTTAAGTTCTTCTTGGGACTCCAAGTAAGACAGACTGATAATGGATTGTCCATATCCCAGTCTAAGTTCACCAAAGAATTAATTAAGAAATATGGTATGGAGTCATCCTCCTCCATGAGAACTCCTATGGGAACAAGTATGCCTATATGCAAAGATGAGGCAGGTAAACCTGTTGATGAATCATTGTATAGAGGAATAGTTGGGTCTCTACTATATCTCACTGCTAGTAGACCTGACATTATGTATGCTACATGTGTCTGTGCTAGGTACCAAGCCTGCCCTAAAGAATCTCATTATACTGCAGTCAAAAGGATTTTGAGATATCTAAAGGGCACTCCTACTCTAGGTCTTTGGTACCCTAGGAATAGAGATTTTCTACTAACAGGCTATTCAGATGCAGATTTTGCAGGATGTAGAGAGGATAGAAAGAGTACTACAGGTACTTGTCAATTCCTGGGGGGAAGACTAATATCTTGGAGTAGTAAGAAGCAGACCAGTGTGGCAATTTCCACAGCTAAGTCAGAGTATGTTGCTGCTGGAAGCTGCTGTGCACAGCTATTGTGGATGCAGCATCAGCTTAAGGATTATGGTATTCAGGTAAGTAGAACACCCCTTTTATGTGATTCAAAGAGTGCTATTTCTATTGCTAATAACCCAGTTTCTCATAGTAGAACTAAGCATATAGAAATCAAATACCATTTTCTTAGAGAACATGTAGAAAGAGAAGACATCTCATTGGAATTTGTAAAAACAGATTATCAAATAGCAGATGTGTTTACTAAGCCTTTAGATGAAACCAAATTCAATAAATTCAAAATTGAATTAGGTATGTTAACCATTGATTAATGTATTAACAAAATCATTAACAATGCAATTGAAGTGGCATATAAATAAGTAAAGGTAATAACAACAACATAATCAAGTGTTAAAAAGGACACATTGAAGTTACAGAAATTGGCTAAGTAAGAATGTGTCGACACATTCAGTAGTAATGTGTCGACTCAGAGAAATTATGTCGACAAGTCAGAAATATTGTGTCGACACAGAGAATATGTGTCGACACTTAAGAGTTATATTGTCGACTTAACCAGAAATATAATGTCGACTCAACCAGGAAAATGGTGTCGACACTTACAGAATATGTGTCGACACTTATCCTTAGAGTCGACACAGAATTTCTGTTTATCTAAGGTGTCGACATAACCACAACTTGGTGTGGACACATAGTAGGTTGAAGTAATGTCGAGACGGTAGAAGTTTGTGTCGACACATTCCGTCTGTGTCGACACATTTTGACTATTTTTGGCGCCTTTTGAACTTCTTTCAACTGCGGCTATAAATAGGTCAAAATCTCATTCTGTCGACACGCTTCCAAGGTTTTCGAGACTAAAACCCTGTGTCGACAGTCTATCTTTCTCTCTTCTCACAAGCTTTCTCGACAAAACGATGACGCCAAAGATTGAAGATAACATCAATGAAGGGTATGAGTTGGTGCGCCAGGCCTTTGCAGAGGCGCCGCCAGATGTTCAAGGAGTTATCACCCTCCTCTCGGCATCAGGGTTAGAATTTCTCATTTCAGAACCTACTAAAATCTGGAAGAAGGAGGTGCATGAGTTCTTTATCTCTGCATCAGTCCATTCTACTGGCCTCAAGATTAAGTCTACTGTTCAAGGGACTAAGGTCAAGATTACCCAAAGAAGTTTAAGAAAGATCTTCCAATTGCAAGTAGTTGAGAATGAAGAGGAAGTTCCTATATCTAAGACAAGGGAAGCTCTTCAATGGTGTGGACTGGATTCAGGATTGAAGATTGGAGCTGCATTCCACAGGAAGGGAATGAATCAGCAAGGGAAGTTCTTGTCAGAAGTAGTTGGGAAGGTAATCCTCTGCAAGACAGGTGGACATGATAGGATTTCAGCCTATATGTTCAGCCTGATGACCAGGATTGTATTTACTATTCCCACTGATTGGTCAGGAGTGATCTTTGACAAGATCAAAGAAGGAATCAAGAAGCCTAACATGGCTAGGATCATGAGCCTGTACCTCACTGGAGTGATTCCTGAAGTGATGCAGCAACTGCAAGGGAGTAAGATTAATCATATGAGAAGAATGGATATGAGACTATTCTCTAGGTGGGATAGGGTGTTGTCCAAGGATGTGCCTGAAGAGAGCAGGCCAGACACCCCTGTGCAATCCCCTACACATAATCAAGAATCTGCACAAGTACAAGAAGATCTACTGAGGACACAGCTTGACTCAACTGTGGTCCAGGAAGTATCAACACCTGCACAGATGCAGGGGGAGCCAGTTTCCACTCCTGCTCCAAAGGTATCTACTCCTGCTCAGGTATAGGGGGAGCTAATGTATTTTACTATAAAAGACATTGCTCATATTCTTATTACTGCACAGGTTCAGGGGGAGCTAGTGTCCACTCCTCCTCCAGATACTACAAGTACTGAAGTGCAAGTACAAGAGGAAGCACAGTTAAACTTGTCTCAAGATTTAACTGCTGCAGAAGTTACAGCTCAACAGGAATTTACTATGGAGGAGTTATTCCCTGATATTGATACTACTGCTGATAAAGTAGGAGGTGGACCAGATATTGAGAAGTCCATAGGTATGGACATTGAGCAGGAAGCTGAAGTTGAGCCACAGGTTGAGGGTGAGCCAGTGGATGTTGCAGCTGAGCAACAAACTCCTGGAACAGATACAATTCATCATCCTCAAGAAAGAATTCATGTAGATACTTCATCTGAAACAGAAACTGAAGATGCCAGGGTGGCAAAGAAAAGAAAACTTGTTGTCTTCAAGAGAAGAAGCAAGAATTATAAGCAGGCTTTACAGACCACACCTCTACAAGTATCTCCAGCCTTTGATTACAACAAATTTATGATAGATCTACAAGTAAAATTGGATGAACAAAGGTTGGCTATGGAAAAGTATGTTGATGAGAATAGCAAGTCACTTCAGTTTGACTTAACTCAGGATATCAAGTCCATCCAATTTCAGGTCAACTTGCATAAAACTGAGATGACAGATTGCTTCCACAAGGGTGGCAATGCTGTGGTTTATCTAGCTAAACAACAGGAGGCTCTCACTACAAAGGTGGATGACATTGCTTTGAAGCAAAGTTATGTTTTGGAAAATCAGATCAGAATGAATGATAATTTAACTGAATCTCATAATGAGATCATTGAGACAGTAAAGAAGATTGTTCCAGGTCTGCCTGCAGATAGAGCCAAAGAAAGGGAAGATTTTGATAAGAATTTTCAAGATGCCATTGCATCTGTTAAGACTGCCATCACAACCTCTCAAAAAGAAATATCTGAAAAGCTTAACAAGTTAAGACCATTTTTCAAAGAGGGAGTGAATTATTTGGATGGCCAAATTCGATTTCAAAAGGAAGATCTAAGAGATCATATATCTAGAGAAGCCATAAAGGGGGAGAGGATGCTAATACATGCAGGCTCAGAGCACTCCAAATGGGTGACCAATAGCATTTGAGCCACTTTGGGATATCCCCCATTGTGTGATGATGCTATGGTAGCTGAATCAGGAATACAATCAAATCTACTTGAAGGCACTCAACCGGAGGTTGCCCAAGTCATTTACCCCCCTCCAGATTTTGACTTGATTGATCAGAAAGTTCAAGGAATGTATAGTCCTCCAAAGGAGGTTACTAATATTGTCTTTGGAAAGGTTGATAAGCCTGAGGCTACTCTGAAAGAACAGCAGGATGCTCTATTGGCAAAGAAGAAATTCAGAGAGCAGGCTGTACTTAAGCCAGATTATGAGCAGTGGAGTCCTACTTCAAGGAACATAATACTCACTGCATGGAAAGCTGTACAAGATAAAGTTCATGAGAGAGGGAAGTGGTACAATGAAATTGAATGGCAGAAGTATGAGGCAAGGCAAGAGGCAATAGTACAATTCAGAAGGAAAGCCAAGCTGGGAAGACAGCCATCAGATGCTAAGGAGCCAAGCAAATACTTCCCAAAGCCTTTTCATTATTTTGAAAGGCAAAGGATCAAGGAAGAAGCTCAGAAGAAAGCTGATCTTAAAGGAAAGAAGATAGCTGAAGAATCAGAAGCTCCTGTGACAGCTACAATTCAATCTGGCAAAGGGATTATAATTAGAGAGCCTGATCAATCCTGATTATGTTTTAAGTTCTTTTATAGTGTTTTGTAATGTTGTGATGTAATCATTAAATGTAAAACATTGTAATCAAACATTACCCAGTTATAAACAAAATATTGTTTGGCATATTTTAATGTGCATTCTGTGATGAATGATTCTTTGTTATGTTTTGATTATATTAAAGTATTCCTGCTATGTCATTAATCATCAGTTAGTACTGTTTATAAATGGTGTATATCATTGGCTATAGGGGTTATGACTTCTCCAAATAGGGGGAGATTGTTGGGTACATTGGAAAATGTGTACCTGATTTGAAGAAGCCCAACCTAGCTCAATGGTATACATCAAGGTGTATTTGATGTTGTTTTAAGTTGACATGTGCAGGTGAAGAATTGATAAAGTATGCAGAAAAGTTCTAAGTCCAAGTGTCGACACAGAGGAAAAAGTGTCGACACAGAAGAAGTAAGTCGACACATCACTGGGAAAAAGTGTCGACACAGAAGAAGTAAGTCGACACATCACTGGGAAAAAGTGTCGACACAGAAGAAGTAAGTCGACACAACACTGGGAATTTGTGTCGACACAGAAGAAAAGCGTCGACCTCAACATTGGGAGAATATGTCAACACAGAAGAGTATAGTCGATCTCAAGATTGTCGACATTATCTGAATGTGTCGACACAGAAGAAAATAGTCGACCTCAAGTTTGTCGACACCAGCAGAATGTGTCGACACATTGTCATTAAGTCGACACCTTATAGCAGAGTTAAAAAATGAATGTGTCGACACCTGAAGGCTATATCGACACTTACTAAAGTTATGATTCTACAACAACTGTGTCGACACACAGGACTTGTGTCGACACACTGAAGAGTCAAGATCAAGTTATTTGCAGAAGAAGCTGTGTCGACTCAAAGGCAACTTAGTCGACATCACTGAAGACTGTGTCGACACCAAAGTCAATTGTGTCGACACAGTTAGACAGATGGTCTCGACACTTTCTGACAGACTGTGTCAACAACTTGTGGTTCAAGACTAAGGCACAGGATTTGTTTGAGGACTTGACAGCTGTGGGTTACCACCGGTTAACTGAAGCTGTCAGACTTGTCAGAAAACGGTTAGAAACCGGATCAGCCGGTTACCATGAAGAATGTCTATAAATGGATGGATTCAGAAGGAGAAAGCAACTGTTGAAAAACATTGTTGAGAATCAAAAAGTTGAGAAGGATTACGATCCAATTCATTTCAAGAAAGTGCTAGGCACTTAAGAAGATCTTCTCCGGGAGATCTAAGAAGACTATCTAAGGATAGATCTAAGAAGAGTTCTAATCAGAATTCAGAAGAATCTTTCAAAGTGCTGGATAGAGAGAGATCAAGCCTGAATTAGAAGAAGAAAGAAAGAAACCACCAGTGGATTCTCAAGAAGCTGTTTGGAATCAACTCAGCTAAGTTCATTTTCAAGAAGCCTTGAAGAAGGCTCAGAAACAGTTGATTGCATCAGCTGATCAAGAATTGTCTTAGCCTTTTCTCTCTCAACTTTGGCAAGACAGATTAATAATCTTTTCTATATTTCTGTAGGATTTGTTTACACAGATCTGAGTTGTAAGCCTATGTTATAAAGGCTGAGTGTAGGAGTGTTGAACTCTGAGTGGTAGGGCTGTTTGCCTGAGTGTAGGAGAAGGACTTTCTCTGAGTTGTAGGCCTTGGGGCAAGGCTGAGGTAGGGCAGTTGTGCCTGAGTTGTAGGAACCAGTTGGGTTCTGAGTTGTAGGATCTGTTGATCTGAGATAAGTGGAAGTTTGGCCGAATCTAGCATACTGCTAGATAGGTGAAGGGGGAAAGTGGATGTACCCAAACCTTGGGGAACCACTATAAAACATTGTGCAATCTGTGATGTTTTATTTTCTGTGATTGCTGTGTAAATTGTGTTAGCAATTGAATTGAATTCTGCCTAGAAATTTTTATAAGTAAAGCAGAACCTATTCACCCCCCCCCCCTCTAGGTGTTTAGGCTGCCTTGAAAGTTAAACTATCACAGACGTCGTTGAGTGTGTGTCGACACAAGTCCTGTGTGTCGACACACGCCTTGCTTCTGGTGTCGACACAATTCCTGGGTGTCGACACAGCTCCTGCTTCAGGTGCCGACACAATTCCTTACAAGTGTCGACACTTATACTTAGAATTTTTCCTGCATCTCTTAACCTGCACACTGAAACTCAACATCTCATCAAATACAAATTGATGTATATCATTGAGTAAGGGGAGGCTTCTCCAAATCTGGTACATAGTTTCCAATGTACCCAACATTGCTTCATCGTAGAGTTCTTCGGCGGGAGGATCCTTAGGGCAAGTCGCGACCTAAGGTGGGATGCGCTCTTGTGCAGCCCTTGGTCGTGTTTCGCATGTATTAGTGGCATTGGGGGGATTGGTCACTCCCAAGTTCTGTAGGAGGGTGAGTACTTTTTCCTAGCGGTCCTCCAATAGTCGGACTCGTTGCTCCACGGAGTCTACATGCACAACAATAGTGGATCCCTCTAGTAGCGGAGTGTTGCTTACAGGCGAACTGGTGGGGGCTAATCCAGCGCGCTCTTCTGGGACCTTGTCGTTAGCGGCAGAGCACTTCTACTTGCCATTGCTGCTAGTTGGGGGATGCTTGCTGCTTCTAGAAAGTTGCAGAGTTTGGGAACATTTATCCACAGATCCCACCAAATTGTTGTGAGTCACTCGATTTTTTCCTAGTCCGGAGAATCAGACCGCCTTAGCTTGGAATTGAATCACACACGTAAACAGTCAAAGAAAAAAAAGTACAAATGTCAAATAATGTTTTGACGTGAAAAACCCGGAAAGGGTGAAAAATCACGTTGTCGGATCCGTGCCGGGCCAAAATCCACTATTTTGTTAGAGTTTACAAGAGTTGAGACAATTTCTTGGAGGGTGACAGATCACATCTCCGTTACAAGTGCAGCATATGAAAACATTGGAGAAAAACTAAGTCTTTAGTTCCTAAATGGAAGCGCTCCTGTGGTGAAAATATCTAAATCCTCGAAGCCTCGATAAAAGTGCTCCGGTGGTGAAAATATCTAAGTGCTCGTAGTCTCGATGGAAACGCTCATATTGAACTGGTGCCTTGATGAGATCGCTCTTTTGGAGAAGGAAAAGCCGTGTTCTAGAAGTCACGAGACATCTTCGTGCTAGAGAGGGAGCGGAAGAAATTCCGAGCGGAGGAACGATCTAAGTTCCACATTCTCGCCAGAAAGCCTCAGAGCTCTTTCTAGCCTCTGGAGTTGTTTGTTTTCAAATGAAGGTTTGTTGATATTTTATAGTTTTCTGGAGGGATAGACTGGTAAGTGTGCTGGGGCAGAATTTGTGCTGACGAATGATGTCGCTCTGTTCCTGTCACCTGAATCACCAATTTTAGCAAAAGACAAAAAGTACCCCTCGGGCGGTCCGGACGGCTTGGGCGCTGTTTGCGTGCGCGCCTATGCGCCGCGCGCGCAATGAGCGTGTGCACATGCCGCACTGGTGCGTTGTGCTTGAGTGCACGTGCTTGGTTCTACCCTTTCTTTCTGGGTGATTTCAGGTTTTTGGGTCAGTGCGACTAGATGCGCGCGACTCGTTCGGACGAGCCGTCTTCCTTTCGTATCTTCGATCGAAATCGTCTCGGTTTGATTTATCAAATTCACGAGAAACCCCATCAAAAATGTATCTTTTAATTGTATAATTCATGACATGAGCGAATCATGCCCAAATATTCTCAAAATTTAACTCAAGGCCAGTCATGATATAAATAATGCAGTATAAAATTTGGGAATTTATTTCAATCATTAGAGCCATGTTATTTCAATAATTTGCTCCCTCAAAACAAATCAATTTGTGAATTAAATTATAGGCAATTGTGTATCAAAAATTTCAATGCTTTAAATATAAATTACCAACCTCATAATAGATATATATCTCAAATAATTCCAGCCTAGATGAATTGACTGAAATATAAACAACATTTGACGTGCCTTATAGTTTATGTTACATTTAATTCAAAAATTAATTCTCAGAAAATGTGTCTTATTCTTCTGAAAATGTTGTCTATGGTGAAACATTCAAAAATGTTAAATAGGTCATCATTTTTATATTATATTATAATATATTTTAAATAAATTAAAATATAAAGTCTATTCAAGTAATTATATTATCTCAAAATTCAAAATAATGATGAAAATCTATTAAAATTCAAAATAAAAATGGCAGAACTTCTACACCTACTTTGATAAGTTGTCATTAGGCATGTTAACAATCAATTCAAAGAAGGCTGTCATTAGACATATCAACGGTATTATTGAGGAGATGTTATTAACCAATCAACTTTATTTAAGTTGATTAATTAATATTGTATTTTTAGGCCGCAATGAATAATTGATAGGTGTAGAGTCCCGAACCTATCACAGTCGAGACACTGCGGCGATTGGCCGTTGGGGCGAAGCCCCATACATGTCACTCGTATACTATCAGCTCGAAATATGATTCGAATCAACTCAAATTAATTAAAAAACTATGTATTTATTAATATATTCTTATTTTAAGATTAAAAATAACAAAACTTAAACATAAATAAAATGAATGAAGGATTTAAGTGTTTCATTTGCTAAATTTATAGGTTGCCCAATTTTATTTTGAGCGAAGTAGGAATAAAACGAAAAATTGTTAAATTTCGAGCCGACTTGATTTGATTTCGAGCCGACTCGATTCGATTTTAAGCCGACTAGATTCGATTTCGAGCCGACTCGATTCGATTTCGAGCCGACTCAGAATCGAGCCATTTCGAGTCGAGACGACTCGACTCGAAATCAATTTCTATTTCGAACCAAGTTCGAGTCGAAAATTTCGATTTCGAGCCGAGCCAAAATCGCTCGAACTCGACTCGATATCAGCCCCTACGTCTGATAACAATTTGGAGGCCCAAAATCCACTCGCACCGGTATAATATACGCTACCCTATGCAAATAAATTTCTAAGGCCGGATCCCCATATCTGTCATCCAACTTATATTTATACGAGTGGCAGACACGAGCCTTTGCCCCTACGACTAACCACAACAGTATCCCAACTGCGATAGAGCAAAGGAGCCATCTAGTGCCCCGCGAGACGTTATTCCGGTCACGACATTGCCCCCGCGCAACGACGCTTCCGGCGCTCGCAAATCCCCCGAGCATTATATTCCGTCCGTCACTCATTTTTATCATGTGCACGAGAATTTGAGAATACATTTTTTATTGTAGCGATAAGATTTTGCTTAAATGATAACACATTTTTTTAATAAAGAAAAATAAATATTTAATCAAAATTTGTTTTTTGTGATTGTTATTAGCACCACAGTTTTGGCTAGTCGCACCGTACTTTCTCCTAATTTTGCGCACTTTTTGAAAATACGTCTTGTACATGTATTTTTAGGAAAATCGTTCAACACGAAAGGTGTGGATCTTTTGTGTTGAACGATTTTCCTAAAAATGCACGTACATTCGTACTTTGGAAATACGCTCAGATTTCGCGCCTTTTAGAAAAAAATCTTGTACATTCATTTTTTAGGAAAAGTGTTCAACACGAAAGTTGTAGATCTCGTCGAGATCTAGAACGTTTGTGTTGAACACTTTTCCTAAAAATATATGTACAAGACGTATTTTCAAAAGACACGAAAAATTAGGAATAAGTGCGGCGCGACTAGCTAAAACTGCAGTGCTAATAACGATTACCTTGTTTTTTTTTTCCTTTTTAATATAATATAGTATATAGTATAGATAAGGGTGTGCAAAAATACCCAAAGAACCAAAAACCGGACCGAAAACCGGACCGAAAACTGGACCGAACCGGGCGGTTCGGGTCGGTTCCTATTTCTGTCGGTTCGGGTACGGTTCCAAAAAATATAGAACCGATGGTTCGGTTCGATTCTCGGTTCCGACAGTCGGGTACCCGAGAACCGACCCGAACCGAATATAAAGTACAAATTTTAACTAAAAAGAATGCATGTATTATTACAAATTTTAACTATAAAGATTGGGTCGGCTGAGCGCTATCGTGAGTCGCGGAAGGTTTAATTGGAGATGTTATTTTACAATTTAACAAATCAATCTTATTTAATGTCTGAAAGTAAAAATCTCTTATTTTGATATTTTTCGTATACTTCATTAGTCCCATGTTATAAACCGTGAACCGAACTGGAACCGACCCGAACCGAACTGTTCGGATCCGATTCCATAATTTAGAACCGTGGGTCAATTCCGGTTCCAAAAATTTAAAACCGAACCTATAAAGATCGGTTCTTGGTTCTATGTGAAACCGAACTGAAACGAATCGATCCGAATTGCACCACTAAACATAGATATAAGCTTTGCAGGGGAAAGGACAATGAGTAATGCCACTGGGAAAAGGTCTCCTGTGGAAGAAGTAGAGCCACAGGGATACATACTTTGGCCTGCAACGGTTAAATCTAGCTTTTTTAAAAAGCTGCATATCTTTTGGATTTCCTTGTGGGGTTCTTCACCCAAGACAACAGCATCACGTGCTCTCTAATTAATAATCTGGTAAGCATCAGCTTCAATTTCCTCTCGAATAAATCTCAATAAACATACCCCCTTCGATTCTCACTGGATAAGTTGGACAGGGGAGAAACACAGAGAATGCCTTCGCTCTTCTTTCTTTCATTCCTTTTGTTTCAAGGTCTCCTTTTGCCATGCCTTTCTTCTTCTTCTTCTCACAATACTGGCCATGGCTACCGCTTGGTCTCCATTGAAGAGAACCCTAACGGAGGAGGGCTCGTAGGGTACCTCCAACTTAAGCAGGCGACCTCCACCTATGGCCCTGACATCCCTCATTTGAGGATTTTTGTCAAGTAAGCTGCTTGCTGTAAAAGGGCGGCCAAAGGACCCCCATTGTGTTCCCTTTTCGTTGTTCTTTTATATAGTATTTGGTAGCTTTAGGACACTCCCTTTATTGTTAGGTTTCTTTTTAAAGATAAAATAACATAAATTTATCTCTGTGAACTTGTTTGCTGGAGCAAAGCTTGTATTTTTAATTTTCTGTTTTCTCAGAAAGTTTGTTTTATTGGTATGCTGACATGTTGGATGCATATTTTTTCTTTTTGACAAATGTGTTTTTATTAGCTTTAGAACACTCCTCTTATTATTAGGTTTCTTTTTAAAAATTAAATAACTTAAATTTATCTCTCTGAACGAACGTGTTTGGTGGAGCAAAGCTTTTTGTATTTATAATTTTCTGTTTTCTAAGAAAATTAGTTTTATTGGTTTGCTGACATGTTGGATGCATATAATTTTATCCAGTCTCGTGTTGGATGCATATATTTAGCAGTGCAAGAAGGACGGATGGATGACTTTGTTATTAAGTTGGGTGATCAAGATATTTCCTGCAGGAGTAGTGACTGTATTAATATCTTGGATCGATAGCTCAAAAAAATGGAGGTATTGATAAAGATTTGACACATACAATTCAAACGGGTTGGTTAAAGTAGAGAGGCGTGGCAGGAATCTTATGTGATCGTAAAGTACCATTAAAACTTAAAGGAAAGTTTTACCGTGCTGCAATTAGACCAGCGATGCTCTATGGTTTTGAGTGTTGGGCAGTGAATTGTGTGCATGAGCAAAAAATGGGAGTTGCGGAGATGAGAATGCTTAGGTGGATGTGTGGACGCATGAGACTAGATAAAATTAGGAATGAATGTATCAGGGATAAGACAGGAGTAGCACCAATTGCAAAGAAGATGCGAGAAGCTCAACTAAGATGGTTTGGACACGTACAAAAGAGACCATTAGAAGCACCTGTTAGGCGTTGTGAGAGTCTAGTCAATAGACATGTTAAACAAGGGAGGGGTAGACCAATAAATACTTGGAATGAAACTATAAGGAAAGACATGATGTACTTAAGCATTAGTGAGATTATAACTAAAGATAGGGCACAATGGAGACAAAGGATCCATATAGCCAACCCTACTATAGTGGGATAAAGGCTTGAGTGTTGTTGTTTTTATTGTTTGATTCTCTGACCTAAGATTACACCAATGCCTTCTTCTTCTTCTTCTTCTCAAGCTATTTTCGATATTATGCAGGCATGAAACTAGGAATCGACTGAGAGTTCATATAACTGATGCGGAGAATGAAAGATGGGAAGTTCCCTACAACTTGCTTCCAAGAGAGGAACCTCCACCATTGGAGAAGTCGAATAAAAAATCCTCCGGCTTTCCCTTTGTGGCGTCAGAGTACTCCGGTGAAGAGCTCATCTTCAGCTACATATCTGATCCATTTGGGTTTGCAGTCAAAAGAAAATCTAATGGAGACACACTCTTTAATTCATCCGCGGAGGCTGAAGACCTTTATGGTGCCATGGTCTTCAAGGACCAGTTCTTGGAGATCTCCACTAGATTGCCTAAGGGCAATTCACTCTATGGACTCGGTGAGAACACACAGCCCGGTGGGATTCGGATTCAGCCAAATGATCCTTATACTTTATACACAACTGATATTTCGGCCATTAATGTTAACACGGATCTTTACGGCTCGCATCCGGTGTATATGGACTTGAGGAATCTGAATGGTGGGGTTGCTGCCCATGCGGTCTTGCTGCTCAATAGCAATGGGATGGATATTTTCTATAGGGGCAGCTCTCTAACGTATAAGATCATTGGAGGAGTCTTTGATTTTTACTTCTTATCAGGGCCAATGCCTCTCGACGTCATCGATCAGTACACGTCCTTGGTTGGCAGACCCGCTCCTATGCCTTATTGGTCTCTAGGTATTTTTTTTCTATGATTTGTTTAATTATATAAGACTATCTGCTGGTTGCTTATTTTTTGCTGCTGATATTATTCCCTGATGTATGCTTTTGATGTTCTTATGTATTTATTCATTTCTCATATGAGGAGCTTTTCTTTCTAATTTTCTCTCAAGTTGCTGGCAATTTGATGCATCCTTCGTCGTGTCCAAACATACACCATAGAGAGACTCCTTTTGTTATTTTATTTCATTTTCAACATTATACTATTATGTATGTTTCATTTTCATCGTGTCCAAACATACACCATAGAGCGACTCATTTTGTTATTTTATTTCATTTTCAACATTATACTATTATGTATGTTTCATTTCCTGCAAGTGTATATTTTATCTTTGAAGAGAGTTCTTACTAGCTTGACCATCCGGTAAGACCGTGCATAAAGATGTCTGATAATTTAGGATATTTACGGAGAAAAAGACATTATCTAATTATTTAAGCAACTAATAAAAAAAAGATAATCCATATCATTGCTCATCATGGAGAACAAAATGATATAGGAAAGAAATCAATCTTGGGAATAATATTATAGAGGAAAGAAAATCATGCTGGGAATTTAATTATGATTGTAAATGTCAAATCCACGGGGAAAGGGGCAGCCATTAAGCAGAGAAATCAAATCTCTACTTGTTTCTCTCTACCAATCTGAAATTCACTGTACTCCCTCATTCCTACGACATCAGCTAGTGAATGAGCTTATTGCCTCTTGCGTGCGCCGGCGCTCACAACGACAACTTCTAGACGCCAATCATTGACGCTGACTCCCTTTGATGACTCATCGAGAGACCTTCGTCGACCACGTCTCGCCCACCAACGTTTCCTCGTTGTCCAAAACACTACTAAGATCTCTACATGTCACTGTCGACCTCGATGCCCTCTTTAGTGGCTTGCCCTGGCAGTTTCGCCCTGCCTCATTTGCCCGCTAGGAGTTCTCAGCGGTCGTGACTATCGTGAGCCACACTTCATCTTGTGAATTACACTAAAATTTTCTCAGTTAATTACTTATTCTTTTTCATGAGTTCTTTATTTGCACCTTTTTTTCAATTTTCCCTAATGAAATATCATAAGATTTTAATTTACATATGCTTGAAACTAAATTAGTATAAGAAATGCATTGTACTTCACTTTACTCTTAGGAACTGTCCTCACCTGAGGAAGAGTTAGAGTTTGACCCCATGAGGCATTTGTTCACTTTCTTGTCCTCAGTTGAGCTTGACCCATCAGATTTTCCTGAGCTAGAGTCATCCCAGGTGGATGCTTACACAACTTTCTTCTTCCTTTTCATCACCTTCTTCCCTCTAAAATTGTTTGGACATTAACTTTTAATATATTCAGGCTTTCTGCAGTGGTAACCTTCAGGTGGAGGCTGTTCTTCTGACATACTCCAACGGATAAATATCACATCCTTGTTTTCAGTGACTTGAAAGCGAAGGAAGTTGTTCAGCTCGCCAACCACACTCATCTCATGCTCGCCCTTTATTATAATTACTAATTTTGTACTAGATATTTGTTATTTGCACCAAAACAATAGACTTGTTAGTCTTTATAAAATGCTTCATGTCATAACTCCCCATAATATATCCCCCTTTTAAGAGATAAGAGACGAGATGTATGCCCCAGGGACAAGGCACATGCTTCAGACTGTACAATTGATGCAGTAGCCCCGAGCCGCCCCTCTCGGCCTAGCCAGAGGACCACGTTCTGACGACCACTTCCGGGCTGCAGCCCAAGCACCCCACCCATGACCGCGCCTATTCTCAGCGCGGCGGGATGTCATGGGTGGGGTGCTTGGGCTGCAGCCCGGCAGTGGTCGCCAGAACGTGGTCCTCTGGCTAGGCCGAGTAGGGCCAATCGAGAGGGGCGGCCCGGGGCTACTGCATCAACAATGCTTTATCTAACTTAAAATATGATTAGGAAAATTAGAATTAGCAAAACCAGGGGGTGTTGACATACACTTCTTTAATAATATTATTAAGAAAGATACTCTTCACGTCTATTTGATATAATTTGAACCGTTTATAACATTCAAATGCAAAAAGAATTTGAATTGATCCAAGACGGGCTATAATAGCAAAAGTCTCATCAAAATCAACTTCAATTTTATTATAGCGTATTGCAACAAGACACTTTATTTTTAGTTAATGAATTGTCACTATCCAGTTTATTCTTTAAGGGTCTGTTTGGGGCAGCTCTGGCGGTTGGAAAATCTCTATTCCAACCGCCAGAGCTGCTTTCAGTCTGTTTGGGACAGCTCTCTGTGAAGAGCTTTTCAAAAATCTGGAGCTGTTTTGCAGCTTTTCAGAAATCTCTTCCTCCCCAGCTTCTGCTCCCGCAAAATAGCTTTCTCTCTCACATGTTTTGGAAATCTAATGGTTTCTTCAGTTGGAACATGGTCAGAGGTCGGACGGCCTTCCTCCGGCGATTTCGAGCCCCGGACGGCTTTCCTCCGGCAATTCCAAGCCCTCGATGTCCTTCCTCCGGCGATTCCGAGCGCACTTCTGCACAGAACACCCAAACAGTCTGCAGCTTTTCAAAACTGCTCCCCAGAGATCTATTTTAAAACAGCTCTATCCGGACAGCAGCTTTTCAATCCGCTAGAGCTGTCCCAAACAGACCCTAAGACACACTTAGCATAACTAAATTTCAATCACTATTTTTTTTCTAATTTATTCAGCTTCTCAGTCATCGCAATAAAACAAAACACATCTTCTAGATCATGGTTAATAGAGGCCAGTTTAATGTTAGAAATAAAGCAGATATTACCGAAGTTATTCTTTAGATGCACGCGTTTTTACTCTTATGCTCTCCAAGCACTAGCGTTTTGGATGATCCTGTGTATGCGTCATATTTTGCAAAGTAGTCCTCAAAGGTGTCACTTCATCAATGTAGTGTTATCATCCTCTTGTACATCTATTAATTTGTCACGCATATAAATATTATCATCTGTATCATATTTTTTCAAAAAATTTCCTATTCAATTGAGCACTACTGAATTCCTTAAATTTGAAATCATTTTTTCTTCAACTGGACGACTTCGATTATTGTACGATACACATTTCTAGTGGTAGAGTACTCAGGAAAAACAAATTCATCGTTCTTTTGATCAAGTTTGGCAAGCTGATACTTCGTGGTTAAGGAATATCATTTGATTCAAAAATTCTAAAATAAAATACCTTTGGCTGTATTATACTAGAGCTCATATGGAGTTACTTTCAAAATTAAGTTCACATAACCTTAGGGTCCATTCAGATACAGAGAATTAACATTCCAGAATGGGCTTTTCGTCACAAACCAACATACATAGGATTTGACATTGTTCTGAGTTCTAATTTTATTTTTCGTCTGCAAGATGGAATTCAATTAGTATAATTGGAATTGAACAATAATGCACTCTGACTGTAGGGTGGAATTCAATCACATGACTTGATTATTTGAATTTTTTTTGGTCGATACAATCAAATTGAATTAAAACTTAACCATATATTGATATAAAATACAGTTCACAAAACATAATCTAGTTGAAATACAAAGAAATAATTCATAAATAATTGATACAAATAATAAAATAGTCCTCAAACATTATACGTAAAAACCTTATTAATTTTCAATTTGCATCAGTAGCCATGCACCCTTCAAATTATCTGGCGAAATCATGAATATGTTATGCTTAATGCGTTTATAACTAAGCATGGCTATGCCCTTCATTAATTCACTTTCATCCAAATCAGTCTTCTTTGCAAGTGCGACATATATACTTTCAACACTACTCGATGAACGTAAGGATGAGCTAGTAGTGTTGGTGCCGACAATTTCATGCAAGGAATTTGCCAACTTATCAATGGTCGCCGCCTCAATATCAACACCCCCGACAAATCTCTTTTTCCTTGCTCTGGTGCTATCTTCGACGTCTTCTCTAGGGAGTTCATGGGTAATGTTGCGCTCTTTCGCAACTGACTCTATATATATCTCCTTTATTGTTTCAGTAGCCGTCATCAAATGACTACCAATGGCTTTATTATTTCTACATAGCACATACAAATTAGACCAATTCATAATAACCTTATCCCTGTAATACTTAACACTTTGGATGAGCCTCCACGATTTAAAAATTATCATCATGGACTATCAAAATAAATACACACTAAACAAGTATACCTTCACATAATTTGCACATACTTCTTCACTATCAACCTTGACTATGTTTCTTTTCCCAATCCCATGCAAAACGCTTGTGTTCAACCTAATAGCCATTTCTATGTAGTATTTGTTCCATATGTTGAAGCGAGCCAGCACCTTTTCCTTATTAATATCAACACCGTAGATATTCTTCAAAGCAGTCATTACAATGGTAAAAACAACACATTTCCAATCATTTGGTGTTTTATGCACAAGTTGTGTTGCTCTAACAAAGCATTTGAAAGAGTGATATCATTTCAATAGTCCAATGCATATAAGACCGCTCAGTCTTGCCTCCAGTCTTAGATGTGCCCTTATCTATGATATGCACTATTTTTGAATCATCATATGCCAAATATATTACAAAGTTAATAAATGTAGGTATAAATTCAAATTGTGCACAAAAGTACAATAACGGTGTAGTATTCAGTATGTAACGGTGAAAACAACATCAAACGTAATGTACAGTAACATTGAAAATTAAACAGCTTAACATTAAACATAAAACAAATGTCCCTAATATTCGTAAACATATTTATATTAATAGAGATTGTCATTTTCGTTAAACATATTTATAGCCAAAGTGACCTTGAAATTTGTCCATTCATGCATCACCTGGATTGGACTAATAACATCTACGTAATCATAAAACTCTTTGCCCGTCTCTTGTGCAAATAATTCATAGTCATCCTCATCAAACAGTTGTGCATCACTCCCTAATTCTCAACTAAGAAATTGTGTAATATGGAACATGCGTTTATAACATGCAATTGTACGCAAAGGTATTATTAGATTGTCTTTCCACAAAATGCACACAGTAAATAGATCAGTCCATATATGCACATTGACATTGAAGAATGATGGTTGTGGTAATATTGCTTATCGTTTCATCAGCTACCTGAACATTCTCTCAATCACATTTTCTTTCTTTAGAATGCCTAAATTAAACAATTCTTTATAATTTGTAGAATTATGACTACTTTAGGTGAACGCATCGAACGATATGGAGCAAGAAATTTTGGACCATTCATGTTGTAACATCCCACCTATATAAGTAATATAACATGTGTCCATCTGGGACCCCACAACATAATACTCACAAAAGTTAAATGTTATACGAGTCCCATAAGTAAAACTAATCAAAACATGTAAGCACTAGCGGAAGCTTTAATAATAAAACAAAACATGAATATCCACAATTACTAAAAGTATATTCAATAAAGTGTCGGCCTTATGGCTTTACATCACATCAAAAAAGAGTATCAAAGTAAACATACATTGTACAATGATCAAAACATCGGCTTGCAGGTCAAACTAGTAAAAACAGTAAAAGAGCGGCTATCTTTTGTATTACAGCTTTGGGTTTTAGGTCCGTTAAACTTTGCTACACTCTATATCACTTGCGTCACAAAGGTAAATGAGGGTCGACTATGAGCTGATCATAAACCCTGTAGTGATCCGTTCCCCCAGGCATCGTAATGGACTTCGGGGCGGGACACCGTACACCTGCAAGTACGCTGTATCAAGCAATATGTAATAAATTTAAAGTGCAACTAAGGTACACAGTGTGAAAGCTCAAACACAAACAATCTTCTAGGTTGAGCATGTAAAAATGGGGAACCTGGACATGCAAGTTATGATGGTTGAGTTCAACCGAAGGTTTCCCAACATCCTCCTAAGCAACAATGTATGAAGCTAACAGATCATCATGTAGCAACACATTGCTCGTGGGTACTCACGACCACACAAATTCATGCACCCATGCCACCCACATCAAGTACTCGATAAGGTGGTCTGGTTCGTCTCCAACATGAGGATCACGGCGGGGGGTGTAGATTTGTCTCTGGTCCATATGTTTTGGAGGTTTTGATCATCTTCTAGTAAATACTTATACCCATCTAATTTAGGATTTACAATCCCCAAAATTGTTGAGCATTTACCGGTTATGACGATTACGCCTAACACAGCCTCTCCGATGATCAATTAGCATACAAGAGAATTTATCTCATGCCGAACTGCATGGTGCGAGTTCGGTTCAGCTCCCGCCCATTACTCAGATCACTGTGAAATTGGTCGTCACTGTAAGTTCTCATATGCGCCGAATCACTCGATGCGGGTGTCGCCTCACCTCGGCCCGTCTCGCTAACTATAAGCCAACATATTATGCACCTTGTCCTTCACACTAGGAGTCTATGGCATATGCGTTATATGCGTTTCCCTAATGTAGGAGGCCCAAATCATCTCCTATACAAAATGTGATGAAGGTATAAGTTCCACTTCAAACACAATCTCATTTTCACGTTCGTCGGAAAATTACTACGTTAGTAGGGTTTGCAACATGGTAATCTTTAAAGGCTAAAAAGGAGAGCGTTAACCTAGGGCTTTCAATGGGAATACTAAGTATTTCAAATCCCCAAACCTCACATAATATACTACGAATTTCACAGAGTAATTTTTCGGCATGCATAATAAGTCTAACCTAAATGCAACATCATACAAAACATCACAGTTTCGAGCCTACAATAGTTTCGGGCCTACAACAGTTTCAGGCCTTCAACAGTTTCGGGCCTACAACAGTTTCGGGCCTACAATCACAGATAGGCTTCACACACAATGCCTAAATCCGCAATGGTTATCAAATCTCTAATGTATTTCATATCAGTGACAAACACAATCGACCCGGGGTTTTAGCAAACTAAAGGAAGTCATGCCCTTCACTAATTTGTGGAGAAGACTCTTTCTATGCAAGAGAAACAAAATTTAGTGGACTAGCATCATCCTAAAATTGAGGAGGAGGATCGTTACCCTTGATGCTTGCTTCAGCATCATGAAAATGTTAAATGAGATGGATGGATTTGATCACAATGAACTTCTCTCCGTGAATGCGGCCTTGGCTCAAAGTTCGGAGCTCCAGAGCACCTCCAATGGCAGAATCCTCTTCTTATTCCTCTTTTCTTTCCTCTTTCTCAAACCTAAGAGAGAGAACTAAGTAAAATAAGGTTGAAAGCAGCCCATTCCCGATCTAATAGCCTCAGGAAAACGTTCCAACTGTTGGATCTCAAATATCTACATCGAACAACTCGATTTTGTTATTAAAATGAGTTCATGGTCCCGATAACAAGATCATGCGGTTTACTCGCGCATGATCGTGCAAGAGTATTTACCTTCAAAACTAGTGAACTGAAAGCAGTCATGTGATTTGGGTTCGCAGGACTGTGCATGACTAATTCGCATGAGCGACACTTTCGCATGATCACGTGGCTTAACATGTGCACGAACATGCGCGTGATAATGCCATTCCAAACCTGTGAACTATCGATCGTGCATTTTGGTCACACACGACCATGCGTGGCTAAATTCTCATGACCAATTGCCTTAGCTCCTCCAAAATATCACCGAAGATTTCCCAATCATCGTGGGACTTCCTTAGGCCCATTAGGACCTTAATACCCTTATTTTAAATGAGTTTTCAGAGAGTTAAATTGAGATTTTGGGGTGTTATACTTGTAATCAACATCAACAAGGTAATACTTACTATACTTTAAAATGAATAATTAATATACATCTTATATAATAATTATGTTTGCAGTAATAAATTCAAATATTTTATCATCTGGGACTTCAAAATAATTATGTCTCTCTAATGTATCTTGTAATACTGTTGAATCAGATGAGGAACCTTCCTAGACAGACAGTATATATATGAATTTTATGTTACTATTACATACACCTAGTATAATTATTGTGATTTCTTGTTTATAGTTACAGTATCTACCTTGATCCTCTTTTGGAATAGTCACCATATGCATTCAATTCACCGCACCAACACAATCCTCAAACCATCTTGATTTGTATTCTTGTCTGGATTTAGACAACTTGATATAGTCTCTTGCTAGTCTTAAGATAGCTTGTACTATAATAGTGAAGTGTCAACTAATAGTATTAATTGAACATAGATACCTTCCGTCAACATCACAAGGACTAGCATTTACGAGGTGTATATGAATCTAATCTGTAACTACTGCAACTACACCAAGAGTCGTTGCGACTACTGGGATTAATTGCTTCTCTTCTACATTCCTTTTGCAACTCTATGTTATACATCCAACAAGACTACACATCAAACAATACATTCTCAATCAATCAAAAAGCATAAATTACATAATATATTATCAAAAATGAAGATACTTTACAAAACATTCATAAATCATAACTTCATTGCTTCCAACATGATGAGTGCTAATCAACTAAATCTCATGCACAATGTATCCGCAACAAACTTCTACATTGAATATGATGATTCCGAATTTATTAATCTTAATCATTCAAAGGTGTGAGAAAATGATATATGAACAGTAGTTTATTAATATATGTAAAGAAATGGAAAGAAAAGCATCTCAGACCTTTCTCATAATATAAGATTTGAAAAACTATAATAACCATTGATTTAGTGCAAGAACAAATGATTGTGCATGTTGTAAGAGATGTGAATCCACTCGTCCAACAGATTGTTTGAGGACCAACGTCATGACAACTCATAGAATGTTAGGAGATGATCATTTTACTTGATATGAACCCTTCTGAGATCTTACCTTTGTGAAGCTAATGGAATGCTGATGTCCCTTAAAGGTTGAACCTTGGTCATGAAAACAATGTCTTCCCAAGGCTCGGATGGCGGTGCCGTGGTTGCAACGACGAGCTTGGCAAGAGATGAGATCTGCAAATGTGAGAAGAAACCTTAGTAGGAGAAGGACAGGGCATGAGCGATGGTTTTGGGCGAGCGAGAGAAATAGAGGAAGAAGAAGAATAAGAAGATGAAGAAGAAGAAAATGATGAAGAGGGGGTGTATTATATTGAGGAGGCGAATGACTGCGTCCAGAGAAAGAACCGTGAGAAGAAGAAGAAAAGGAAGAAGAAGAAGAAAGCGGAGGAAGATGCGATGACCACCGACGACACTGGAGGAAGAATCACGATATTTGAGTTGCGAACGAGGGCAAATGAGGAATGTTGGGATATGTCTGATACTGAAAATCAGGGAAAATAGAATTGGTGCAATTAACAAGCCAATTCCTTTGCAGCCGAACACCATTATTAATACGCATGCCATTTCCACAAGCCAATTCCTCCTAAGCCGAACAAACCCTTATCTGTAACATAGCATGCGGTGTTTAAAGCTTTTGCTTAAAATGAGTAAGGAGACTAGTCGAAGAGCAAGGTGTGAGCGAGTTCCTGAAGAGTTCTGTTCTATTCTTCCTCTCGATTGCACCTGTTTTATTGGGTTCAAGATGCGGTGAAATCAAGTCATTTCTAAGTTCACCACGATGACCACCTTCAAATACAACCAATCAAATAACCATTCTCATTATGTATCCTGTGACAATTTATCCAAACAAATGTGTCTGATTTTGATGCAATAAAAAAAGACCAACAGAAGTAGAAATATCATCAATAATAACAGATATATACTTACCACCTAAAATTGCAGCTCTAACAAGTCCAAATAAATCCATGTGAAGAAGTCGCAATGATGTACGTGTAATTTCTTATTCTTTGGAAGGATGTGTGTACGAATTTACCTTGCAAGAGCTTCTTTGTGGCCAGCTTGCGAATTAGCTTTATCCTTGAGTGACTCAACCCCCGGCGCCAGAGCTCCGATTCCTCATTCAGCAGTAGTAAACACTTGACAAACAAATTTAGTCTTATCCTCAAAAGAATGATATAAAGTTATAAACATTATGGGATCTTGAATTGATGAAAGGCACATCACTTGTTATACAATCCAAATGAGGAATGTTGAGATATGTCTGAGACCGAAAATCGGGGAAAATAGAATTGGTCAATTCCAATTATGAGCCAATTCCTTTGCAGCCGAACACCTGATTTGAGTTATTAATATGCATGTCATTTCCACAAGCCAATTCCGCCCAGCCGAACAAACCCTTATCTGTAACATAACATGCAGTGTTTAAAGCTTCTGCTTAAAATGAGTAAGGAGACTAGTCGAAGAGCACGGTGCGAACGGGTTCCTGAAGAGTTATATTCTTCCTCTCGATTGCCCCTATTTTATTGGGTTCAAGATAGGGTGAAATCTGTTTAGGAATGACGCCTACCAACTCTCCCAAAACCCCGGAGTGTTAGGAAGAGCGCTACCAATTCCTTTATATTATTTTAGCAGGACCGATCAAACTATTCGCATGGCTCCCTCGCACTTAAACCGTGCCTGGAACTCCCCTGTACTCATGCCCGGAGCCAACCCGACTCTCCCAAAACCCTGGAGTATTAGGAAGGGCGCTACCAATTCCTTTATATTATTTTAGCAGGACCGGTCAAACTGTTCGCATGGCTCCCTCGCACTTAAACCGTGCCCGGAACTCCCCTGTACTCATGCCCGGAGCCAACCCGACTCCCTTGCATTAAACCGTACCATGGAGTTCCCCTGCACCCATGCCAGGAGCCAACCCGGGTGCGCCCAGGAGGCACCCCATCCAACACCTGGATGGCGGGCCACACCCAACAGAAATCATGTCATTTTTCAATTCATGGTGATGGTCACCTTTAGATACAACCAATCAAATAACAATTCTCATTATGTATCCTGTGATAATTTATCCATACAAATGTATCTGATTTTGATGCAATAAAAAGGACCAACAGAAGTAGAAAAAT
Organism: Platanthera zijinensis; assembly: GCA_039513925.1. Taxonomy (NCBI): domain Eukaryota; kingdom Viridiplantae; phylum Streptophyta; class Magnoliopsida; order Asparagales; family Orchidaceae; genus Platanthera; species Platanthera zijinensis. The sequence goes on from CM077097.1 coordinate 147,081,921, forward strand.
TATCAATAATAAATTAATAATAGATATATACTTACCACCTAATATTGCAGCTCTAACAAGTCCAAATAAATCCATGTAAAAAAGTCGCAATGATGTCTAGGTAATTCCTTATTCTTACTTTGGAAGGATGTGTGTACGAATTTACCTTGCTGGTACGCATCTCAGATGAAGTTGATGCCATCTCTTAGTTCAGGTAGACCTTGCAAAAGCTTCTTTGTGGCCAGCTTGCGAATTAGCTTTATCCTTGAGTGACCCAACCTCCGGCGCCAGAGCTCCGATTCCTCATTCAGCAGCAGTAGTAAACACTTGACAAACAAATTTCGTCTTATCATCAAAAGAGATGATATAAAGTTATAAACATTATGGGATCTTGAATTGATAAAAGGCACATCACTTGTTATACAATCCAATATTTGATAGTATTGATTGGGGAATGAAAAAATACGTCAAACCCCTTTTAACATAGTTGGTTTATTGAAACTAAGTAATGCTTTTAGACATCTACGTACAAGACGTTAGAAATTTGGAAATTTGTATTTCCAACAATACCAATACTTATGATCTTACTTTTCCATCATCACCAAGTGTCTCAAAATGATCCCTCTTTTTTGTGCGATTACCTACCATAGGCTATGAATAACCAATTTTCAGGTGCCATGTATCTTTTTTGTCTTTAGCTTGCCATTGCACATACATAGAAGAACCAAGATATGATCTAGATACCCAAGTAGATCCATGCAATTAATGTAAGGATCCCTTGAGAACATCGACTTGTCTCATAGTTGTTAAAATATTCTTCCTCGGGTAACTGCTAGAGTTATGACCAAACTGAGACGGTGGAGCGCGAGTTTTGGGCCCGTTCAGGGTTTTGTCACCTACCATATTTGGCGTCGCCCAATGTATGATTCGAGTTCGCGGTTGCATCCGGATCGATGTTTCAGTATTTGCATGTATTTGTTTTCTTTTTGTGTTTTATTTAGTGAGATCGGACAACCGTCGCGTACAAACAATCATTGCCTTCTAAGATGGTCGCCCTAATTCCATGTTTTATTATAAATAAGAGTAGGGGAAGCCGTCGTAAGACATTGCAAATTTTGGAGACTCTTCCTTGGAATCCGGCGATCTCTCGTGATACCGACTCCACGATACCCCAAGGCGCCGACTCCTTGTTTTGTATCCTTGTCTTTCCTTGATTTTCTACCTCTTTCCCGTCTCAACACCTCAACTAACCACCAACTTGCAACCACCCTCCCTTCAATAGATGTATTCCCACAGCCAAAACTCACTATAACAGCTATTGTCCTTTAATCCTCTGCAAACAGACTAAGCACCACCAAAACCCACTGTTTCCTCATCCCAAACCGCGGCCAACTTCCTGATTGCTTTTCTTCCAAGCAGCAGCACACTTCCTGGGTTGCCTCCCCACCGAACAACCACTCACTTCTGTGGATCTCCCCCTTCAACCGTGATTTTCCATCCCCCTACCGTCCCACAGCAGGTTGCAGTCCTGTAGCCCTTCACCCCACAACCCACTGCCCACATCCTCCATATCCCCTTCCCTCTGCAACCACACCATCATCTCCAAACCTTAGCCCAACCTATTCGTATCATCTCCCACGCCATTCCCTTCTTAAAATAACCACTCTCCCCTCTGACGGCCACCGTACGACGTCTATTATTTCTCTATATTACCTCCACTGGCCCTACAATCACGGAATCTCCGCCTCTTTTGCCTATGACCCCTCACTCGTGAGTTTCTTAGTGGTATTGGGTTATTTATTTCAACATTGTTGTACTGATTTGAATATTTATATGATTATGGATGTCTTGTTCTCCTAGATTATTTGTTTGAATCTAATCTTGGATTGCAGGACTTTATCGCTTGCGCGTGTTAGCTTTTGACTTTCCAAACAGAGGAATCCTAACGTGCTCACTTGCGAAATTTATTTGCAACTGCTTATGTTAATTGTTTGAGGTTTATGCTTTAATTATTATTTGTAATGTTCTTTCGGATCCTCCATTGCATACCCGCATCATCCTAGAACATCATTTTCCCAACACCGTATGAGAATTTCATATCTAGAGTTCACACCACTTAGCTTACCCTACACATTAGGTACGTGAATATAACTCAAATCATGAAGGCATATATAAATTAAAATACATTTACTCACAAAAATTTAAGTCTTAACTCATTAACATTCCATAATCAACCCAATGAAGGAGTTAGCCTCTCATTGTTAGGAAAACCATCAGAGAATTTAAAATAAAGAAAAATGAATGCATGATTTCATATAACGAGTACTTATGTTGTTAAAGGTGCCCTTAAAGCTCAAGGCTCGTCAGATTCAGAGGTTTGCGCCTTTGTGCGCCTTATTTGTGCTTTTGAAACATAAAAAGCGTGCCTAATTGAGATTTCTATTGTAAATTTTTTTCCAAAAGTAAAGAAAGTAATAATGTAATAACTCAATATTTTTTGATTGATTTAGTGTTTGTGAAAGATAGTTGTGCGTTGAGACTTAGATTTGATGTATGCGGCCACATTAATTTTATTTTTAAGAGTTATAAATGGTATGATACAACCCGAGCTGCTCGCAGGGATATCTCACCCAGGATCCATAGTCGGTCGCACCAGGCCCGCGGGCCATACACCCCAACCCGTCTCCAATGCGGGACCCAGGCTGCTCACTCGACGAATCCATAGTTGGGCGCCACGTGGCGGGTTGTTGAGGCGCGGACAAAGTCTTATCTAGGAGTTTGGGGGATCGAGCCCCCGCCTCAACAACCCACCATGTGGTGCCCAGCTATGGATCCGTAAGTGAGCAGCCTGGGTCCCGCATTGGAGATAGGTTGGGGTGTACGGCCCGCGGGCCTGGTGCGACCGACTATGAATCCTGGGTGCACTTTTATGATACGGCCCGAGATGCTCGCAGGGCTATCTCACCCAGGATCCATAGTTGGTCGCACCAGGCCCGCGGGCCGTACACCCCAACCCGTCTCCAATGCAGGACCCAGGCTGCTCACTTGACAGATCCATAGCTGGGCGCCACGTTGCGAGTTGTTGAGGTGGGGGCTCGATCCCCCAACCTCCTACATAAGAGTCGCTTCCGCAGACTCTCAGCACGGAAAGTGATCATATCGCTGAATGAGGGCCTCTGTGAGAGCTGTCTAGGTAAGGTCGGGGGAGGACCGACGGAGTCAGCGAGCCCAATGAAGGGCGGACCCTTCCATGCTGATGATTGCTGTGGAGACCTACTTCGTCCGAGGAGTCCGGTGAAAATCAAAAAACTGTTCGGCGCGGGCAATCCACCCTTGTGGGTCTGTCCCGTTGAATTTGGGGATGTCAAGACGCGGGAGTTGCGGTGGCAATCCCGCCAAGGTGGGAGCTGTAGGGGCCACTGTGTTGGGGGATCCCAAGAGGGAAGAAGTAGTAGGTCCGGAGTTCTGGCCGAGTTGTAGGTTGTGAAGCATGGTCATCATTGACGTTAACTGCTCGGCCTGGGTCTCGACACGCGAGTTGATGGTGGTGAGGGTGTGTTTGAGGGCTTCCACACGGGATTCCATCCGGCCCCTTGGCATATGCAGTAAGTGCACAACTGGAGAGCCGCAGGAGAGTGTCGGAGGCGGGGAAGGGCGCTTGTGATCGAACTGTGAAAGGGAGAGATATGGACGGCGGCTGAGTGGAGCGGCGCTGGCGGAGGACTGGAGCTGGTGCGGTGGGAGACTGAGAACAGGGTGGTGGAAGATGGCGGAGCGAGGCCTGGCAGATGGAGGAAGCGGAGAAGGGTGCTCTTGGAGGGAATCGTAGAACGCGGACGACGGACGACGGAAAGCTGCGGGCACGGTGCAGGCGGGACATGGCGTCAGGTCGATGCAGGGTGGCCTCGGCGGGCCGCTATGGCGTAAGTAATCGCAGTGGAAGGATCGGCTAGGGCTCCGCAACAGAAGCAGGAGTAGCGACGAAACCCAAACCTGATGACACAGTGCAGGCGGGAACGGCAAGGTCGCACCAAAATGTTACCAACAAGAAGAAGATTGCATTAATTGAAGAAACACGGATACAATCTGGAGCAAGCTCCAACCAAGATCAAGGAGACTGGGTCCTCTAATGTTCCTTCTCTCAAGAGAGAGCCCAAAGCCCTAGTGATCAAAAAGATAATCATAACACTCTCATATCACTTCCTTATATAGGGACGGAGGGGGGGGGGCTCACATATTGTTAACATGAAATAAAACAAAACAAAGTAAAACCAGATACGCGCACGTGCGTAGACTTATGGAGGATTAACACAATAATTCCCTATCATTGTTGGCTTATATCAAGGTTCAGCTTTAAACCCTTGTCTCTTTACCCTTATCTTAGATGAGCTCAGCAGACATATCCAACAAGCAATACCTTGGTGTTTATTGTTTGCGGATGATATCGTTTTGGTCGATGAGACGCGCGAGGGTGTAAACACAAAATTTAAATCTTGGCGAGACATTTTAGAAAAGAAGGGTTTTAGGCTAAGTAGGGCATAAGCGTATATAGAGCTTAAATTTAGCAGTGCAAGAAGGACGGATGATTTTTTTATTAAGTTGGGTGATCAAGATATTTCCCGTGGTGAGTGTTTCAAATATCTTAGATCGATAGTTCAAAAAGATGGAGGTATTGATAAAGATGTGACACATAGAATCCAAGCAGGTTTGTTGAGCGGCGGGATGGACTTTGCTGAATTGCTCCTTACTTCTTGTGTTGGTTGAATGAAGTAGTACAATCCACCCCGTTGCCTTCCAAAGATACTAGATGTCGTCATCGAAAGGTCCCGAGCAATGCAATTATCAGCTTGAAAGAGAATTGCAATATGAGAGTCAGTGCTCAATTTGCTGATGGAAATTAAATTGTGTAAAAAGGCTGACACAAATAAAACGTGTTCCAGTTTAAAGGTATCTGTTAGGCGAACAGTTCCTGAACGAGTAATAGTCGTAGATGATCCATCTGGCAGGTGAACATTCGTTGATGCAGGTAGACATTGTGGTTCATCCAGGAGAGCAAAACAATCCGAGGTTGGCCTAACCTAACTGACACGCTTATCGAGTTTTCCGACCTGCGTAAAGCGTCTTTCTTGCTCGGTGATCAGTCAATGAAGTCATTCTGGATCCCTGACTCGTCTCATTATGGGCCAAAGGCCTCTGAACCATTTGGTCCAATCTGCCTGGGCATGGTCCCTTCTCTTGATCTACTTCGGTTACAACTCGATAGTGAGTCGAGAGGGTCAAGTAAGGGATTGGGTTGAGAGGTGCTGAAAGCCTTCTATACGTGATAAGAGCACCACTATCAAGAATCCATTCTTCACTTTTAAGAGACAAGGAGAAACATGAAGTGGTACCTGCCAGGCGCTGGGACAACTCATTTGAGCTCTGTTTTGGTTGTTGAATTAACTCAAGAAGGCTCCTGGTGTACTGCTCAGGGGTGAACATGGCTTGAACTTTTTGAGTGGTGCCTGCATTCAACCCCATTGTTGAGTCGCATCGGGTTGCTGATCAATCTTATTAAATTCCACAAGATTTCCTTCGAATCGACGAGATCCTTTTGGAAAATGCTGTCCCTTTTCCCTTATAGTGAGCAGGGTAGCCAATGATTTTATAGCATTTTGCCTTGACATGCCCTGCCATGTGGCAATGTTCGCACCATAAATTCCGTTTGGCGTGACTTGTTGAATCTGGAGAGGGAAGTATTCCAGTTGTCTCCCAAAGATTGAATCAATGTGGTACCGATCTGCCGTTCTTCCTGCTGAATCATAGAATAAGCATCTTCGAGACTGGGAAGAGTTTTCATCAGTAATATTTGACTGCGTACGGGTTTACAAGTATCCTTCAACCCCATTAAAAACTGTGTTATCTTATGTTCTTCCATTTGCTCCTCCCAGGGGGGCTTTAGAAACTATCCAATGATTATCACTGCGACAAGTTTGTATGGTAGTGATCGCCTCAAGTTCATCCCACAACTGTTTGAGTTTCGTATAATAGGCTTCAATACTCATCTGTTCTTGAGAACAGCTAGAAATGGCATGACGAAGTCCGTAGATGCACGAACTATTGCTGTTGGCAAAACGACGATTTAGATTTGACCACATGATCGCCGCAGAATTGTCCGATGTCTGGAGAAACCGCAGTGATTAGCCAGGAAGTCACCATACTATTTACCTGTTCCCATTGATCGAAGCTCGCATCCATGGCATCGGGTTTTGGAACAGCACCAGTAACAAAACCGAGTTTGTTCTTGCAAGATAGGGCTATTTCCATGGCTCTTTTCCAATGTATGTAGTTAATTGTACCCAGAAGAACTCGATTCACAAGATTCATTCCTGGTGAATCCGAAGGTTGAAGATGAAAATGAATCGGCAAGGATTTTTACGGAATCGTCCTGGGATTCTGCCGTTCATCTTCTTGGATATGGAGAATCGGAGCAGCTGTTTTTTGTTAGTCCATGAAGAGAAAACAATTCAGATGTCGACCTCTGATACCATGATAAGAAACAGAAAATGAAAAACGAGCAGAGAATAAAGAAGGGTGGAGGAAGAAGATGACTTGAGCTATTTATACAGAAACTCAAGCAATGCCCGATACGTGGCACTGGGAACCAATAAGGAAAAGATACGTGGCACAAGAAAGAGAAAAAACATCAAACAGAAAAACTGAATTCAATTAGAGCGAATGGAGCTGTCAATTTTAACAGTATGATCCCCCGTGAGTTTGTCGGGGGGGGGGGGTGTTAGATATGAGGTACTTTATGAGTGATAGTGTTAGCTTAGTGTCACCACGGGTGTTATGATCACCCTCCGTTGTACATGTATATATATTCCATTTGTTCAAATGTGAATATACAAAAGTCTAGTTTTCCTATCAATATTTACCGTACATGATCACAAATCATCATCCTACCTTAATGTAAGTAATTTTAATTGAGGCGCCGAATCAAATGTACTTTATGAGTGGTAGTGTTAGCTTAGTGTCACCACGGGTGTTATGATCACCCTCCGTTGTACAGTTATATATATTCCATTTGTTCAAGTGTGAATATACAGAAATCTAGTTTTCCTATCAATATTTACCATACATGATCACGAATCATCATCCTACCTTAATGTAAGTAATTTTAATTGAGGCGCCGAATCAAATGTAACATATCAAATTGATTTTGAAGACTTGCATTCATTAAATTATCTGGTCTGTTCACAGTTTCTGAACCAAGTTATTGCCGCGATGTCCCCTTTTGTTGTTTTGATATTTCATTAATACAACTCTTCCCCACTTTTTTTGGTTTCTTCAGGATTTCACCAATGCAGATGGGGTTATCACAATCTGTCTGTTGTTGAAGGGGTTGTTGAAGGGTACAGAAATGCCCAAATACCACTTGATGTGATGTGGACAGACGACGATCATATGGACGCTCGAAAAGACTTCACACTTAGCCCCGTCAACTTCCCTCGTCCCGAGCTGTTAGATTTCCTCGACAAAATTCACTCGAGGGGTATGAAATACGTGGTCCTCATCGATCCGGGTATTAATGTCAACTCAACCTATGGTGTCTACCTCAGGGGGACGGCTCGGGATGTTTTCATAAAGTATGACGGCAAGCCCTATCTAGCTCAAGTCTGGCCTGGACCCGTCTACTTCCCAGATTTCCTGAGCCCCAACGGCGTCTCATGGTGGGCGGACGAGATCGCCAGATTTCACAAACTAGTTCCCGTCGACGGCCTCTGGATCGACATGAACGAAGTTTCCAATTTCTGCACCGGAAAATGCGAGATTCCGACGGAACATCCGTGCCCTAAACCCAATAATCCGACTCCCTGGGTCTGCTGCCTGGATTGCGAGAACATAACGAAAACAAAATGGGATGATCCTCCTTACAAGATCAATGCTTCGGGGATTCAAGCGCCACTTGGATTCAAGACCATAGCGACAAGCGCAGAGCATTACAATGGAGTCCTGGAGTACAATGCCCACAGCCTTTACGGTTTCTCCCAATCCATTGCGACCAACAAGGCCCTCCTGAAGCTGGAAGGGAAGCGCCCGTTCGTCCTCTCCCGCTCGAGTTTCGTCGGATCCGGCGCATATGCGGCGCATTGGACCGGAGACAACAAGGGCACGTGGGCGGATCTCAGACACTCTATTTCAACAATATTGAATTTTGGTTTATTCGGCATGCCGATGGTTGGCGCCGACATCTGCGGATTCTACCCCGCTCCGACCGAAGAGCTTTGCAACAGGTGGATAGAGCTCGGCGCATTCTACCCCTTCTCGCGCGACCACGCCAATTTCGCCTCGCCCCGACAGGAGCTCTATCAATGGAAGTCTGTGGCAAAATCCGCCCGAAATGCGCTGGGGCTGCGTTATAAGCTCCTTCCGTATCTCTACACCTTGAACTACGAAGCCCACACCTGCGGGGCGCCTGTGGCGAGGCCGCTGTTCTTCTCATTTCCTAATTTCACAGCCTCCTATGGTTTGAGCACCCAGTTTCTTCTTGGGAGCAGCGTCATGGTTTCCCCGGTTTTAAAGAAAGGGGCGACCTCGGTGAAAGCTTTGTTTCCTCCGGGCACGTGGTATAACTTGTTTGACACAACCAAGGCCGTGATCTCGAAGGGCGACCGGTATGTGTCGCTCGATGCCCCTCTCAACGAAGTCAACGTGCATTTGCATCAGAACACGATTCTACCAATGCAGCAAGGCGGGATGCTGACAAAGGAGGCGAGAGCAACTCCCTTCACCCTTGTTGTAGCGTTCTCGTTCGGGGCGACCCGGAGTGATGCCAAAGGCAGGGTTTATGTTGACGACGACGAGAGGCCGTCGATGAAGCTTGTGGATGGGGAGGCAACACATGTGGAGTTCTATGCGGAAATCAACGGGAGGATTGCGAAGGTCTGGTCGGAGGTGAACATGGGGAGGTATAGCTTGGAGAAAGGGTTGTCGATAGAGAGGATTATCGTGCTTGGAGTAGCGGGTGTGGGAAAAGGAATGGAGTTAGAGGTGGACGGGGAGAGAGTTTCAGATTTGTCTAGTGTTTATTTCGCCGCCGCGTCTTCTTCTTCGGTGAATTTGGATAAGTTAGAGGGAAGAACAAAGCGGAAAAGCATGGTTGTTGAGGTTGCGGGATTGGCCATACCTCTGGGCAAGAAGTTCTCTTTGTCATGGAATATGACCGTTGAGGTATAAAAAAGTTGATGACTTTTTAGCTTTTGTTGGAGCAGGTTTGAATTTCTTCCCCTCGCGTTTTGTGGGACCCTGCGAAACACGGTTAAGTTGTTGCATGGATTCTTAGTTTGGTTGAATTAATCTTGCGACTTCCTCTTTACTAGTTGGAATGGGTGAACTATCAAGTGTGGTTATTAACTGTTCGTCTCCTATGACTATTTTTAGACTGCGTTTGGCGCGGCTTATCGCGACTTATTTGCTCTGGTGAGATTGGCAAAAACGTCATTGTCATGTTTGATATGACAAATGCTAGCACCGTTACCAGAAAAAAGAAACTAGTTTTGGGCATAAGATTTTGAAATGACAATGACATTTTTGTCCAACCTCACCGGAGCAAATAAGTCACGATAAGCCGCACCAAACGCAGCCTTAGACTCCGTTTCGGGGGACTTATTTTCACCGGTCAAGCGGTTATGACCGCATGTATCGGATCATAATTAAGGTCCGATTCATGCGATCGTAACCGCTTGACCGGTGAAAATAAGTTCTCCCAAACGGAGCCTTAATCTGCAATTTCTAGCTCTCTCTTTCATTGGAATGCTTTTTTGTGAAATGAAGTAATTATCTTCACATTCCTGGCCATACATTTGAGAGTTATGAAATAAAATAACAATAATCATCATCAAAAGACTGTTGTTTTAATAGCTGTACTTTGCTCATGCAGTGAAATACATTTTGAAGGGAGTTTTTTTTCTCTATAAACTTGAATTGGGGGGGGGGGGGGGGGGGGGGAAGGGTAGATATTAATCTTACAGGGCAGCAACCATCCATCGTTAAGCATCTCTAAGGCTTTGTTTGGCAGAGCGATTTGGCGTTGTGAAAATATTTCACGACTCCAAACCGCGTTGCGGGATTCTCCGCTTCTCAGAAGTTTTCCGCAGCATCGGATAGTGTTTTTTCTTTCGCCGAACCTCTTCCTCGCGCTGGATCTCTGCAGCGGGATTCCTCAATTGATTTCCTTTTGGCTCAGTTTAGGTTTCATGGACTCCAACCCATTTCCTTTGGAATCCGTTTTTGGTACGTATATGTACCTATTTTCGGAGTTGCCCTAGCAGATCTGACCGTAAGATTGCATATTTCAACGGCGCGGATCATTTCCCGCGAAATACGGCAGTATTTTTCGAATGCGGTCGTATCGAAAAGTGACCGTAGTACGGTCACTTCAAATCTGCGCCGTTGATCTTGGTGAGTATACGATCGGATCTGCTCACGCATCAATATAAGGTACGCATACGTACCAAATTATTAATGTTTCCTTTGGGGTTTGCAACTCGTTCACGCCCCAACTCTTTCTCTATCAATCTAAGTTTCACATCCAGTCTTCCCTGCTTCGGATCGAAGAGCATTAGAGCCCACTCTTTTCTTCTGCCCACTCCGGCTTCCCTATCGGTTCCTTCACGAGTGAACCGAAGATCGCTAATCTAGTCTCCCAAGAAGGTATCCCACATTCCCATCCAAATTGCCTCCCTATTTCACTTTGCATTCTTCTACAGTTCCTGGTGAAGATCAAAGAGCAGATAATAGGTTTTTTTGTGACCTTTTTTAATGGCTAAGGAGAAGATCAAAGAGAAAGATAATATGTTTTCTATGCATGCTCATACAAGTATTTTTGATAAGTACTTTCTGCATGAGGAAGAAGAAGATGATAAGGGAAGAAATCTCAAATTAATGGAGTTTTTGGGAGTTCACTCATTGTAATTTTCTACGGGCAATGTTAATAGCATTTCTCTATTGGCTAATTACACTCAAAAAAAGGCCAAAATAACACATTGAAATGACCGCTAATAGTGACTTCAGAGATGCTATTAACATTGCTCTTTTCTATGAGAAATCTGTAAAAAAAAATTGTTTATTTTCTTCACCAATGTGTTTTTTGAAGCAAAATAAACTATGAAGTCATAATTTGATTACATATTCTATAAAATGCTAGCAGTAATATAAGGCGACTGTTATCCGCACTACAGTTTTGGTTATTCGCACATGTTTTTTTCCTAATTTTTCGTGCCTTTTGGAAATACGTCTTGTACATGTATTTTTAAGAAAAGTGTTCAACATCAAAGTTGTAGATCTCATCGAGATCTACAACTTTCGTGTTGAACACTTTTCCTGAAAATGCATGTACAAGACGTACTTCGGAAATACACCCAAATTTCGCGTCTTTTAGAAATACGTCTTGTACATGCATTTACAGGAAAAGTGTTCAACACGAAAGTTGTAGATCTCGATTAGATCTACAACTTTGGTGTTGAACACTTTTCGTAAAAATGCATGTACAAGATGTATTTCTAAAATGCGCGAAAAATTAGGAAAAAATATGTGCGAATAACCAAAACTATAGTACGGATAACAATCGCCTAATATAAACTCCTGCTAGCAGTTTGACTTATGTGTATAAATTCTTTTTTTATTTGGATTCTGTAATTTAGAAAAAATGGATTACACATGGCACAATTATTTTGACAAACTACTTAAACAGTTTCTTCGTTTAAAACATCATTGTAAATACTATTTTTCTAAACAATTTCACAAATTTTTCCGTCACTTTGCAAAATAGTTGATTTTTCCAATAGTGTTCCCACCACTATTTCTTTAGTCTGTACAGTTAAGCCAACAAAGCCTAATTAACCCATAAAATTCTACTCATTTCAAGAATGAAATCCTTAAAGATCTCTAATTAGTGCATAAAAACAACCCCAACTAAGAACTTAAATTAAGAGGCAGTTTTGAAAATCGGACTCGAGATTGAATGGGAGTAAGGAAAGGTTGAAGGTCGAATCAGTCAGACGATCTGTTGAATTTTCTCAAGATGATCAACGAGATAGTCTGACGTCAAATTAATATTCTCAGAACTATCAAGATCACACCTTGATCAAGCGGAAACAGGAAAGCAAGCTCAAACACCAGAAGCAACCAGAAGAGACAAGCAGATCAAAGTTGTATTATCTTCTTTACAGAGCGAGACATGATTTCGCCAGTACACAATGGAAAACAGAAAAATTACAAGTATCAATCCAAGCAGACAGAATCGGAGACCGCCCAGTCCGCCGAAGTCGCCGAGACCGCCCGAGCTGCTGAAGATGACGCATAGAACACGGAGTCCGCCGAGACCGCGAGGTCGCGCGGACACACCGTTATTCGCTGACTGCTGCAAGCTGCCGTCGAACTGAAGAACAGACTGCCTAACCGCCGAGTCCGGTGGACAGGTTATTGAACTAGGAAAATTGAAGCAGAGAGAAAACTGGTAAGCCGCCGATTGCAATCCGCAAACTTCACTGAACCTGACCGAAGTTAGAACCAAACTCCTGGCTTCACAGTGCTAGCATCGCCACTGTTCACTCAGTTACAAATGAGGTGCTAGGGGGTCCTATTTATAGGAGCGGGTTGGAGTGTGATCACCGCCTTATGAGATAGACTAACCGCCATCTGATCACAACTAACAAGGTCAGTCCGCCCAGTCCGCCCAGTCCGCAAGGACATGGCCAGACAACAGCCAAACTGTCAGACAAGGAAAGCTGTCCGCAACCTGGTGGACACCGCACCAGTCCGCAAGTAGCAAAGCATGCGGACACAACAACATCTCTCACAGCAACAGTCTGCACGCTACATGCGGACACGACACCAGCGCACACATACAAGTCCACGACCCAGGCACAGATCGCCTGGTCAATCAAGCGGACTCTGTGGATACCGTGGACACCACACCAGCTCGCAACGTGTCCATGACCAACAGGCATACCTCCCGATCAACAGGGGACACTGCGGATACTGCGAACTAGCAAACACCCTGGACTTGTCACGATGTGTGACAAGTCCAGCAACCCGCCAAGCATATGGCGCAAGCTCGGCGGACACGGCCCAGTCCGTCAGCTCCCAAAACCAGCCCGCCAAACAAAGCTCCAACTCGATCAACAACCAACGCCAGCAATCAACTGTCGGACGCACAACCAGTCCGCACAGTCCGCGGATTAGCTCCAAATCCGCAACTAGTGCAAGCAGGCGGACTTTGATCCAAGTCTGGCCATGGCGAACGCCAAACCTATCTGCATGGCTACCTCCAGAACGCCACAACAGGCCGCCAACACCGACCAGCAAGCTGCTCCACCAGTCCGCATGGACAGTCCGCCCAGGACGCCCGGACTGTTTGATCAACCTCCGCTTTCACTTCACAATTTTCAACACATCATCATTTGTGGTTTTTAAGTGTGCTCCATCTAAATCTATAATGGGTCAACATCCTTCAAGAAAACCAACATTCAAAGCACCCCCAACATATATATAACCGCATAAAAAAATGTTTAGAGGCTACAGTCTTAAAACATGTGTGTTCACTTTTAATGGTCTTCACTTGAAAAGTATTATCACTTTTTGATATGAAGGAGGCGTACATCTTCCAACCACATTCACAAATTACTTGAATTTTATCACTACAATTATTGCTAAATTTGATTGGATTTCTTGCATGTTAGAATATGTCCTAACAGCTTCTCTAAACTCCTCAGCTGTAATGAAACACAATCCAACTTCAAAATCAAAATGTGATTCATTTGCATTTCCTTGATAAATTTACCTTGATGATTTGTTTCTATTGAAATTACAGATGAGTGGACTTTTATCCTTGTAATGCTCTACCATTTGATTTTGTTCACTTTTATGTGATTCATTTGGCTCCTTCAATCGAACTCATTCAATAACTTCATCAATATTTTTGACATAATTCATATCATCGTGCTAAAAAACATCATTTATGAAGTCATCACTAAAACTAGAATTGTTCTCATATGTTTCCTTTTCGTTGCTAAATGATTTACTTCTATTTATCAAGCTCAGATGTATTTTATACTGCCAGATCAAAGTTATTTTGAGGATGAACATCAACAGTCTCAACATAAACATGCACTACTGTGTCAGCGACGATATGTCTAATATGATTTTTAACATCTTCGTCAGTAACAAATAAAATCATATTAGTGCAATCTTGCGGTCCTCTTAAGTCGCAGTAAAACCGAACTCATCCCAAGTGACCAACTGATGTAAACATTTCATGCAAATCGGTCAAGACTAACTAGCTGTAATCACAGTAGTCAAACATATTGACTACATCATGCGTGTAAGACATTCTGCTAGAACCAAAAAAAGCATCCGGAATAATGCATTCTAACCGTGAACAACGAAGCTTCATATGACATGTAAAGTGCTCTTTCTCGTGAATCTTGATTTTTCAAAATCCAAACCATTCTAAAAAGAATGAAACATCCTTCCATGACTACACATTGTGATGATAATTAAATAACACTAAGTTTAGAAATCCAAACCGTTTTACCGTTCTAAAGCATAATAAACATTCTATAAAAAAATTAGGGATTTTAAATTTATATCTTTTACAACGTGTGGACACTAGTCGAGTAGTTAGGACCAAGAAGAGAATGCAAGAGCCTCTATTTGAAGCATGTTTAATGCCAAAAATTCCTTGGTCAACTGTTGGATCCCTAATTTAGGGTCTGTTTGGCACAGTGGCAATCGGAGCCTTAGATGGCCGTTAACGAATGACAATTTAACCCTCATGTTCATGACCGTCACCACCGTGCCAAGCAGTGATGACCGCGTGAACCGGACTTTAATGTAAGGTCCGGTTCATGCGGTCGTAACCGCTTGACCGGTGAAAATAAGTCTCCACAAACGGAGCCTTAATAAAAAAAGAAAGCGATTGTTAACCGCGACCCGTTATTGGCTAGTCGCACCCAAAATCTCATAACTTTTTGCGCCTTTTTGAAATACACCTTGTACATGCAATTTCAGGAAAAGTACTCAACACGAAAGTTGTAGATCTCTTTTCCTAAAAATGCATGTACAAGACGTACTTTGGAAATATGCACAGATTTTGCGCTTTCAGAAATACGCCTTGCACATGCAATTTCAGGAAAAGTGTTCAACACGAAAGTTGTAGATCTCGAACACTTTTCCTGAAATTGCATGTACAAGTCGTATTTCGAAAAGGCGCGAAAAATCATAAGATTTTGGGGTGTGACTAATCAATAATGAATTGCGGTTATCAATCGCCAAAAAGAATCACTTTAGGCTTTAACCTTAGCGTTAAATTGTTTTAATAATTCAGATGTGTTGTTAAAAAACTCTTCACCGCGTCAGCAAATACCGGATGGGTCGACACAATAGGCATTATCCTTGACCCGACATTTGTCCAACTTTCAGCCCAGCTCTTGACGAGCAGAGCCCAATTTTCTTGTTTACTATCTAAACTATATTAATAAAAAAAAAAAAAAAAGGGAAAACACCCTTTTGCTGAATATTTAGGCTTCATTTGGTTCAGCGGTGGCGGGTCAATTCGGCGGGTGGAAACAAAGTGTTTGAACTGGAGGGGGGAGGTGCCTGTTCCAAACTGAACTTTTTGGGGTGTTTCTTAAGGCGGGCGGGTGGAAACGGAGCAAACGTCACCGGAGGTTCATTTGTTTACCCGCCTTCCGGCGGCGTTTGCCCCAAACGGAGCAGCGAAACGCCGAACCAAATAGGGCCTTAACTTTCATTTTACCTATTTTTATTACAAAATTTCAACCACATTAATTTATGTATTTTTTAATTTTAAAATTAATGGGATTTCCCGGAAATTTGTAAGTAAGACTAGCGAGATTTGGATGAAGTACGCATGGGCCCGATCGGACAAGTCACGCGCGCGAAGCTGCGCTTCCCCCATGTACCATAGCCACCCAAGAAGGAGGTCGAACAGTCGCACACGCACAGGCAGCATGCGTGGCAAGATCACACAGACACATGCGACCCGCGTGCGCGGCTTGCGCGTGCGTGGTCGCGCGGCCTGCGCGCAGCCGTGCGCGTCGACCCTGCACGGTCGCGCTCCCGCGCGATCGCAGCCTCGCACGGTCGTGCCCCGCGCGACTGCACCCCGCGTGACTGTAGCCCGCGCGCGCGTAGCAGGCCCGACCGCCTACGACCTTCGCTGGTCGTCGTCACCTCCGGGCATCCTGTCAAAGCCGCCCGAGGGGGCACTACCGTCATTTTGATAAATTGGTGATCCGAGTGATCGAAATGAAGTGACGTCATTCACCAGCACAAATTCCTCCCCGATGCAATTACCGACGTACCCCTTCAAAAAACTATAAATAGACCCTCAGACATTCATTTGAGGACAGACAACTCCAGAGGCAAGACAGAGCTCTGAGGTTTTCCGACGAGATCGTGTATTTAGGTCGATCATCCGCTCTGCTCCTCCTATGGCGCAAAGGCTTCGTGGACTTATCCAAATTTTCAGGCCAGAACGCTTCCACCAAGGTTTTGTGGGCATAGCCAAATTTCTAGGCTGGAACGCTTTCACTGAGGTTTCGTGGACTTAATCAAATTTCTAAGGTCAGAGCGCTTTTATCGAGACTCCAAGAACTTAGTTTCATTCCCTTATTTTTGTACTTTGCAATTGTAACAGAGAAGCGGTCTGTCGCCCTCCGAGATCAAATCTTAATGCTTGTAAACTCAAATGAACTAGTGGATTTTGACACGACACAGATCCACCCACGTGATTTTTCACCATTTCTGAGTTTTCCACGTAAAAAAAACTCTTGTCATTTGTTGTTGTTTACTTTGACTTTTTGCGCGCCCGATTCAATTTTGCGTTAAGCCTGTCTGATTTCTTCGGACGAAAGAAAGACCCGGTGACCCGCAACAAAAAATATGTGGGCAAAATCTCTTATATATAATAAAAAAATGTTTTCTCACGGTCGTACGCAAACCCTCATGCACAAGAAAGAAATGAACGACGGACGGAGTATAGCATTCGAGGGTCTGCGAGTGGCGGGATTGCCGTTATGATTTTTTGCAATGTCATGGCTGAAGTACTTTCTCGTGCACTGTCACGATCGGAATACTATCGCGATTGGTGGTAGGGGCGAAGCCCCGTGTCTATCAGTCGTAAATCTATACTTACTATATTTAAAAAAAGGAAAAACAGTTTTTGATTAAACATTCACTTTTCAATTTTACCCATGTATATGGGTGTCCAAAAAAACCGGGCTCATCGGGCCGGGCCGGCCCGGCCCGGTGAAAAGCCCGGTAGGCCTGGTCCCGGGCCAAGCCCGGCTCGGGCCCAGGCCGGGCCATGGGGCCCTTCCAGACCCCAGTATAAGGCCAATGCCCGGCCCGGGCCGGGCCGGGGAAAGCCCGGTCACTGGGCTTAGCCCGGGCCTGAAAAAGCCCGGGCTAAGCCCGGACTAGCTGGAACCAACGGCTCTAAGAGCCGTTGGTGCTATAGCAGCCACTTGGGCTGCTATTTGCAGCCCAAGTGGCAATATTTTTTTAAATTTTTTTTTTTAAAAAAAAAACTATAAACTCCCCCTCCTTTCTTCCTTTCACCCCCCAACCTCTCTCTCTCTAATCTCTATTTCTCGCGAACATGTCGTCAACGCAGGCGTCGTCTTCCTCATCCGTCGCTCACGAAGTGGTGGAGCACAAGCGTACGACGGCAGTTTGGGAATATTTCGACTTAGTACAAGTTGGCGCGGAGCAAAAGGCGAGGTGCAAACAGTGCTCGAAATTACTTTCGACCGCTAGCAACTCAACACTCACAATACACGTTAAGTCTTGCGCAGGCAAACAAGCTCCTCCCGAGTCGACCCAAGCGCAATTATCGACATCCGGACAAATCTGGACGTACGATCAAGGTCGGCAGCGAGAGCTGCAGGTGAAGAACATCATCAGACGCGGGTTGCCGTTCAGCCACTACGACAACGAAGAAGATACCGAGTACATTCATCAAGGGCTACAACCCAAATATCACCAAGTAAGTCAATCTTCTATTAGACGCGACGCGCTTAAATATTACTTAGAGGCAAAACAAACTTTAATAATTTTTTTTGAAAAATTTGAGGGTCGAGTGAGTTTAACGAGCGACGTTTGGACAAGTAGTATAAAATTATGATTATCATATATGTCTATAACGTGTCACTAGGTCGATCCCGTTTCCTGGGACTAAATAAACGAATAATTTGTTTTGAAAATTTCGAAGTCCCGCACACCGGTGAGACGATTTATCAAATAATTTTAAAATGTGTGCGCGAATTTAAAATAAAAGATAAAATTATGAGTATTTCTTTCGATAACGCCACAAATAATACCACCTCAATTGAGTGGTTAAAACGTGATTTGAAACCTATGTTAAACGACGCCTTTTTTCATACTCGTTGCGCGTGTCACGTCTTAAATTTAGTAGTACGGGATAATTTGTCCTATATGGAACCATACATTAATAAAATACGTTTAATGTTAAAATTTATTTATAGTTATAAACAACGACGTCAATATTTTAAAAAATTCGTAACCGATCAACGTCACAAATTTTTGAAACCTCTATTTGACATGTCAATTAGATGGAACTCTACATATATAATGTTAAAACGAGCGATTCGCCAAAAAACACTATTAATGAAATTTTATACTTTGTTAGGTCAATATGAATTAACCGAGTCCTTAGGTCAATATGAATTAACCGAGTCCGATTGGGCAATTTTTGAAAATTACACAGATTTGTTAGAAGTTTTTTATACTGCGACAAATAGTTTATCGGGCGTATATTATCCTACTAGCCCGCTAGTTATTGAAAATATTATTAATATTTCACAAAAATTAAATTATTTTAAACAACACGCCAGATGGATCGAATTAATAAAAATAATGGAAACAAATTTTTTAAAATATTATAGAGAAATTCCAGTTATGTTTTCATGCGCCGCCGCTTTGAATCCTCTTTTCGGGGTATACGGTGTAGAAAATTTTATTGAAGAAATAAATAACAATATAGGCGTAGATCTAAGTGATTCAGATTTAGATAATCTGAGTCTTTTAAATTTTAACACTATTTTTACTGAATGTTATAATTATTACGATAATTTATATGTGTCGCGGCCCCGAGAAGATGTGTCGAAAACATCTACTAGTTTTAAAAATAAAATGTTAGAGTTAGCCTCTAGGAAAAAAACGCGCACAACATCTAGTAGTTTAAATGAATTAGGGTTGTACACAAAAACACAATTTCGTGATTTTATGTCCATGGACGAATTAGAAAATTTCGATATTTTAAAATGGTGGAAAGGTAAAGTAAATATCTATCCTATTATGGCCTATATGACCCGAGATTTACTAACGATCCAAGCTAGCACAGTAGCTTCGGAGTCTGCTTTTTCTCTTAGTGACATGGTTTTAAACGAGCGGAGAAGTAGGCTAAGTGAAGAATCGCTCGAGATCTGCATATGCTACAAGGACCACTTGGACGCGATGAAGAGAAAGATGCATATTTCAGCGATCGAGGATAGCTCGTCGGACATGGAAGATGAGATGGACGCGATCATTTTAAACTAGGGCCACTAGGCAATTTTTTGTATTTTTTTAATTTGTAATTTTGTAATTTTTAATAATTTAGAATATTGTCATTTGACATTTGTAATTTTTAAAAATTTAGAATTTCCTAATTTTTGTATATTTACGGTGTAAATTTTACATATTCCTAAATTTGTATAATTTCATTACATTAATTATTAATAATTTTTTTTTTCAATATTAGGTTGTTGTGTTTTTTATTTTTTTAATGATAAATTGTAATTGTAAATAATAGTTTATAATTATGATTTTTTTTATTTTTATATAAAATTAATTATTTAAATCAATAAAAAAAATTAAAATAATAATCGGGCCCGGGCCGGCCTGGGGTGGCCTTACCAGGCCCCCCGGGGGCATTGCCCGGCCCGGCCCGATTACTGCTTAGGCCCGACCCGAGCCCGGTTCGGAAAAGCCCGGGCCCTGCAGGCCCGGGCCAAGCCCAGGCCCGTCGGGCTTTATGTGCACCCTTACCCATGTGTAACAAAAATCCAATTTTTAGAATTTATTTATTTTTCCTTTTATTTTAAAAAATATAATTTAGCATAGACAGAGTTTTTCACCACGTCGATCGCGGACTCCCGTGCACACTGCAAAATAAGTGACGAGTGGAGTACATTACTCGAGAGTTTGAGAGGGACGAGAGCGTCATCATGTCAGGACAATGTCGTGGTCGAGATAATAATGTCGCACGTGACACGGAAGCCCCCGAGCACCGCCGTAGTTGAGGTACTGTAATGAAGCCCCGTGTATCTCACTCGTATATACACATATAATATATATAATATAATATACTCCCCGCCTGTCATTCTCACTCGCCGGCCTCCGGCTGCACCTTCTCCATCCCTCCTTTCTCCAAATGTTGCCGCATATAAACTCCAGCCATGCCTGCAAGAGTTCGCCGGAACTGGATCTATTCCGATGGCAGAACTCTCAATTCCGGCAGCACTTCCGAACCACAACCAGCTGTTTCTCTTCCCCGAGATCGACCATCTTCACCCGCCTTTCAATAACTCCGCCGCCCTTTCCGGCCCCTTTCAAAGAGGCCCCATGTACAGGGCCTATGCCGATCTTAGGGATTGGAAACTCCGGATGAAGAAGGCCGGCCTGAGCCCTTCAACCCCAATCCCACTTCAATTGAAGCGGCCGGCCGTCAATACGCGGCCTCCGGTTGATCAGAGGTTCGATCCATCTAATACGCCTTCGCCGCCCTTCGAGACCCAATGGTTGGATCGATCGAAGATGATTTCGCCGCCGCCGCCGTCACTGAATAAGGAAACGAAGAGATTTGGGAACTTGCCGTCGGGGAGAGGCGGCCCTCCCAGATCCGGCAGCGGCCGCGCCGATGAATTTCTGTTGATGAGGGGTTTCTCCAGTTTTGACGAATCGGCGGCGAAAAATAACGAGGACGGTGAGAGGGGAAGAAGATCTGCGACCAAGGGGATTTTCAGGAAGACCCTCACGGCTTTCCGCGGCCCAACCGCAAAAACAAACAGTTCATAAAACCTAAAACCGTGTTCTCAATATTTTTAGGCTTCATTTGATAGAGCGGTTGCCGTTGTAAAAGAAACTGTTGTAAATGCACATCAAAAATAGCGCACACGTGATTTTATGCTTCTAAAATGTTCTCCACGGCTCTGATAGTACACACACCGAACTGTTCACATGCGCTGCGCGTACCCAAAAATTCTTTCTAGTTTAAGAAAGAATGTTTGACTTGAAGCACAGGTTGCATCCACCTCGCCAAACTGATTTCACTTGAAGCATGTTTGACTCGAATGTTCGATGCTTTCTTGCGGGCTGCACCCACATGCAAATGGGTTGTGGTCATACTCGATGCATTTGGTCGCTCACCTATGATGTTATTGCGACAATTTGCGAACCGGCACTGTAGCAATTAAATTATTTTTGATATGATGATTAACATCAAAAATATTAGTCGTGATAGCAACATTGGCCAAATAGAAAATTTTAATATATTATCTACTGATAATTAATATATATATATTCAAATAAACACATCCATAGAACAAACAATTATCAAAAAAAATCAAGGATTTCAATTAGTGTCCGTTCGGCGCGCAGGAATTGGCATTCTGGAATTGGTTTTGGTTTCCAGAATGTCAATTCCTGTGTTCGGTACGCAAGAAATAGAATGGAATTGGTTTTCTATCCTAAAACCATGGATATTCTATTAAACCTAATATGTCAGTCCATGAAAACCTTACCCCGCGCTAGGTTTTTCCTGGCTTTCAATTTTCCGCCGCAGCCCGTGCTTCCGCCTTCCGCTTCATCCCGCGCGGCGCATCCCGACGATCTGTTGCTCGACGGTAAGTTTTCTGCCACTTTCTTTCTTTATCCTCCTCTTCTTTGGCTTCCTCTTCATCTCTCTCACAATTTTTTTCTGCAGGTCTCTATCTCTCCGGCTCCACTGTAGCGCTGCAAAGATTTGGTTTGCTCTTTTCTTTTTCTTTTTAATGACAATAGATCGGTACCTCACTTCTCCTATCCTGTAATTCCGAGCATTGATTTTTTTTCTTTTTTTTTTTGATGAATGTTGTTGGAATGATGGATTTTTTAAGAAATAGTTGTGTTTTAAATATAGAGACTGTGCTACCTTGATGCTAGAAAAGTTGTCATGGGCAGCATTGTCTCCATTGGATGCATTCCTTATCAAACATCCCTAGCTCCAGTTGATGAAACTGGCTGTGTCTCGATAGAAGCTCCTTCCAACCTTTATGATTTGTACATGAATGCAATTATTACACCACCTTTTTCATTGATTTTTTTTTCGTTTTAACTTTAGGGACAATGAATAATAATGAGTTGCAGAAGAAACGTAGGAGAGATATCATCATAGCGTCGTCAGTCGCAGCGACTCTAGGGACAGCTGTTGTTGTGTTGAATTCGATTCCTAAACAATCAACATATGTAGCAGACAGAGATGTCCTCCGTAATATTTTATTAACACGCTTATATGCTGACAAAGAAATAGATTGCTTCAACCAGTTACGTATGGGCAGAGCACCGTTTAATGAGTTGTGTAATATTCTACGTATAAAAGGCTATGTCTGTGACACACAGTTTGTTTCGACCAAAGAAGTTGTTGCTTTATTTTTATACATATTAGGGCATAATGAAAAGTTCTGAGTTGTTGGACACACATATATGCGCTCGATTGATACTGTTAGCAGGCACTTCAATATTGTCCTTCGTGGGATTTTAAAAATTTCAAGGGATTATATCAAATTGCCTGAATCTAGAGTAGAACCAAGCTCGAGATGGTTTGTGGATTGTATTGGTGCCTTAGATGGAACACATATTCAAGTAACCGTTCCGGCTGAAGATCAAGGTAGATTTCGTAATCGGAACAAGCTATCACTACAAATGTACTTGGTGTTTGTGACAGCAACATGAAATTTCTATATGTACTGCCTGGTTGGGAAGGTTCAACATCTGATTCTAGAGTATTACGAGATGCATTGGAACGAGATGTTCGCTTCGAAGTGCCAAATGGTAAAATTACTCAACACTTTTTTTGAAGAATAAGCTTGTTGACATGCATGTATATTAATTAAGCTTTTCTTGTACTATCTAGGAAAGTATTACCTTATAGATGTCGGCTATACGAATGATCCAGGGTTTCTTGCTCCATATCGATCTACGCGTTACCACCTGAAGGAATGGTCACATCAGGGTAATAATCCATCAAACTACAAAGAACTGTTTAATCTACGACATGCTAAAGAAAGAAATATTATAGAGAGACCATTTGGGTTGTTGAAGAAATGATGGGCCATTCTACGACAACCTTTATTTTTCAACATTAAAACACAGGTTAACAATGTCATAAAATTTTGATTGACAACTTCCATGAGATTGCGAAACCTTAGTCTATTTTGACGAATGACAGGTACAGATCATAAACACATGTTGCATCCTACATAATTTTTTAGTGGAGAAGAGATTAGAATGTGATGCCCAAATGTTGGATGAGGTTGATTCAAAAATACAACAACAGAGCCCAGGCAAAGAATTCTATGATTATGTAGACATTGTTAGCCTAATCCAAGCAACGCAAGATTGGAGAAACTTTATGGACACTCTAACTATAAATATGTTCAACGAATACCGGAGTCGTCATTGAAACATTTTCTGTTTTGCCGGCTAATGTTGTAGTGGTGAATTTTTTTGGTGACAATATTTTTGTGAACCGTACCTTACTAAACTCTTTTTTCATGTTAAGATTTCTAGTACATGTTCTGTTTTGACTTTAGCTATTGATGCTTCGTATACTTTGTCATGTTACATTTTCTAGTACTTGTTCTTCGCATTTAAATTTCATAGTGATTATATACTGTTTCATGTTAAAGTTGTTATTATGGAGAAGATCTCAGCAAAGGTTGGTGGTAGGACAGAGCGGTCCTACATGCATTGGATATCAGAAATGGATATTACTCTATCGAATGCACTGTTAGAACAACACAGTTTGAGTCATAAAACACTCAATGGGTGGAAGAACGTGGCTTTGACCGCTGCCATTACTACACTAAAAGATATTTGCGGCATAGAAACAAGCAAGGAGAAGTTAACAGCACGTCTAAAGACTTGGAACAAGTACTACGTCAAGGTTAGCGTAATGATGGACACGTCAGGGTTTGGATGGGAGAAGGAAAGGAACATGGTGAAGGTGGACAGTGAAGAGGTATGGGCAAATTATGTGAAGGTAAGTTATTTTTTATTGATTGATATATTTATAGAGTCCGTGTAATTGAAATTTTAGGAATTGTAAATTATTCTTTGAATTGTATTATTGCAAACCCATCCTTCAGTGAAACATTATAGAGATAATTTTATTGTGAATTGGTCTGATTTGGCTGTGTTATGCGGAACTGATAGAGCAACTGGTAGTCATGCAGCGACCGCAACGGAGGCGGAAAAGGAGATAGATGCAGAGTCCATGGCAGAAAAAACAACTAGTACACAGGAGCCATCTAGAGTAGATGGAGAAGGAAGCTATGAAGGAGGAGAAAGCGAGCTGGACAAAATGACTCGGTAGCAGTGGACATTGAAAAATTGGCTGACTCGGTGCAAGGAGCGGTGGGGACCATGACCGCTAGTGATGTTGATTACATCTACATCGCACTTACTCGAATGACTGATTTATCTTCTCAAGATTTCCTTAAGGCGATGGATATACTATATCATGATAGTGTCAAGCGTGATATATTCAAGAGACTCCCGGACAAGTTGAAAGGCACCTAGCTGTGAATGCAGTTTGATTGCTAGTTTAGTGTTTCTGTTTATGAGTCATTGACTTTTTATCTAGTTGTGTTGCTATTTCAGAACATTTATTCTGTGTACGATGCTTTAAGATTATTAGTACTTTCATTTCAAGTATTTTTAGTACTTTGATGATTTTGTGGACAATGCTTAATTTTTTTTAAAAAAAGTAAGTTTCTAAAATTTACAATTCCAAAAAACCAATTCCTTTGCGCAGCCGAACAACATTTAAGTATCAATGCCAATTCTGTTCACTGAATACCTTCCTGTAGCCGAATAACAGAATTGGTTTTCTGCACAAAACCAATTCCTGTAGATATTAGTTTTCTGACCAAAGCCAATTCCAGAAAGCTAATACCTGCGCGTCGAACAGACTGTTAAAGCTCCTAACAATTAGGCACATTCTAATCAACAAATAAGAAAATTGTAACAATTTTGACCTGCAAATATCATGAGTCTGGCTGGACCCATATGACATATAATACTCACAAACAAGAATGTTAATAATTCATATAAGAAATAAAAAGACAAGATAATGAATTTATTTCAGCAAGATGAAAACATAAAAGATGATTTCAATAAAGCTTAAAATCAAGGCTACAAGTAAAAAATCTTTTTGTGAATTCACCGATCCTTCCCAAGGACCGACCGATTATAGCCTATCTCTCCCTAGATATATTGTTGAGAAAAACTTTTATGATTTACCTTAACAAATTATATTTAATGATTTTACATCATAGGTCTATTACCCATGATTTATAGAGAGGATACTTTGGTCTTAGATGTCCTAGGGTGTCATTGATATAAAGGATATTTTCAAGGCATACTAAATTGAAGAGAAAAATCATAAAGTGCCAACATGTGTCGATTAGATCTCGAAGCAACATAGACTGGAATTCAGAGTTACTTTGAATAGAAGTCAGAGCAACTTAATCTGCATAAGTCGGCGACACTTAAAGATTAAATTGACGTATGCTTTGGCATGATATCGACGGAACGTCGACTACAGAGATTTTCATACAGACAGTCAGAAATCGATGTTGTTTTGACTAGAACTCGACATTACATCAACTGGATTTCTTAACAAAATTTATTGTGTGGCTTCAATCTGATTTAAATCAACAAGGGGTTTACATAACAGATTTTTGGAGACGTTAGAGGCAGTTGATCTATATATTTGATGAGTTACAAAGAAACAAAAACACAAATAAGAGATCTATCATAGTTTATCAAACTGATTATCAATCAGCAAACGATCAAGAAAATATTTATTAGATCGTAGGAAGATTGAATTCGATAGAGAAAGCTTGGAAGATCATCATCGTCAATTGTATCTCTTCAAATATCAGTCGATTGGTTTGATAGTTGTTGAGTCTGATTATATAATTAGTACTTCTTTTCAAGAGAAAATTGCATCAGATTCAGAAAAGATTTTGAAAGATCATCTGAAGATTGGGCTTATAGTCGTTGATATTTTGATATCCAGAGATTCATCAGAAGTTCCAAAGATCATCATTGATTGTCCTCAAAAATCTAAAAAGAGGACACAAAGAGAAGAATCATTGTAACCTAAATCTTCTCTTATTTTAATTTTTGTATTGGTGAAAAAGAGTTTTGTGAATCTCTCGTCAAAAGATTATGTGAGAGGTTTTAAGAGTCTCCTTGAGAAAAGACTCAGTTTGTAATTGGTTTAAGATCTCTTTGTCAAAAGATCTGGTGTGGTTCTAAGAGCCTCCTGATCAAAATACTCAAATACTGTGATAGTGAATTCCTACCAAATGGGTAGAAGAGTGAATGTACCCAGATTGAGGGGGAACCACTATAATCCTTGTGTCTTTTGTGATTTTGTTTTGTCTTATTTTTTGTGATACTGTGCTGTGATTTTTCTTTACTGCATCTGATTTTGGATAATTATTTATGTGAATGCAAATTCTGTGATTAAAATTAAGTATTTTAAGATAATTTTTAATCTTTGTTCACCCCCTATAGAGAAACTCTAAAGTTTATAACAACTATACTCTCATTTCAAATGATATCAGAGGGAGGTTGATTATCAATAGACTAAACTATATGAGATTAATCTAAAATAAGGTTAATATCTTGATCAAAAGATCATTTCAGTTGCAATAATATATTCACATACACATTTACTATAATGGCTTCAAATTCTTTCAAAGGATTTGCATCAACTAGACCACCAGTATGTAATCTTGATAAGTTTACACTCTGGAAAGTCAGGATTAGATTGTATATGAACTCTATTGATGAGGGAATTTTTGAATCAATCTTGACAGGACTACCAATATCATATAAAAAGGATGCACAAGGCAATATAACTACAAAACCAATACCAAGAAATGAATGGACTGATATGAAAAAGAGAACTAAAGATTGTGATACAAAATTCATGAATATCTTAGTCTTTACCATGTCAGATGACATTTTCAAAAGGTTGCAGAATGTTTGTAATGCCCCAAATTTCCTAAAAATAAAAAGAATTTGGTCACTAGAGGTTACCGTCAGACAATAGAGTTAGGATACGTATCTAATTTGATTTCAATACGTACCTCCACTGACTATCCGTGGAATATGATGTGGGGCTCCGGCCGGACCTTCTATTATATTCTTTGTGATGGATGGGGGTGTGATAATGTCTCTCAATAAAAGAGATATTTGAATCTTTATCAAGAATTATTGATGGAAGTGCATATGAAAGGAATGATAGAAGATCACTTCTAATCTCACACTATGAAAATTTTCAGAAGAAATCTGATGAATCCATAGCAGAGATGTATGACAGATTCAGCATGATAATTAATGAGTTAAAAGAACTGAACAAAGACATATCTTTTACAGAAATAAATGACAAGTTACTCATGTGTTTCCCTAGTACATGAAACTTTAGAATTTGGGCAATAAGAGAAGCTAAATGTCATAAAGAGATTATTATAGATATTCTGCTAGAAAAGCTGAAATCATATGAACAGCTATTGAAAAGTAGAGCTGAAGTTAAAGCAAAAGAGAATAGCATATCATCAAAAGAAAAATACGTAGCATTTAGAGTTTCTGAAGATAAACATCTGTTATAGAAAATAAAATGTTCAATCTTCTAACAAGAAGATTTAGAAAATGGATTAAATCAGAAGATTCAAGAATATGAGACATAAGTTTAATTGGGAAAACCAAAGTTTGACAAAACTCCTAATAAGGAGATAATTTACTTTGCCTGCAGAAAACTTGAACATATTTCAACTGAGTGTCCAGTACAGCAAAAATAAAGATCTAGCTCAAAGGATCAAAAGAAAAAGTATCTGAAGAAGAAGGATGAGAGAAAGGGAAAAGTTTCATTGCTAAAATCTAGAGTGACACAAGCTAGGATTCCAATTCTTCATCAGATACAGAAGAAGAAAATGTTATTGAGGAAGCTTGTCTCATGGCACTAGAGACATAATCTAATCATGATTCAAATGAGGTACCAGATTATTTTGATGATATAGATTTCATTTCTAATGATTTTAAGATATGTTTTAGAGAATTTTGCATTGATCAAATAGAATTGGAAAATAAAATCAAATCATTAAGGCAAAAATTAGAAATATATGAAGACTGTCATAATGATACTAAGCAGATAGAATAAGATAAGCATTTAGAAATTGAGATAAATAATTTAAAGGAATAGATTAAAAAGCTAACAGAAGAAAATATTTCATTGAAAGAAGAACTATCAAAGGCAAAAGTCTTTGAAGACTCCTTAAATGGAAAGAGTAATCAGCTTAAGAATATCACTGAAAATCTTAAGAAAAAGTTTGATCATTTGGGCTTAGAAGAAAACCTAACAGGATTGTAGTAATTGATAATAAACCTGCATGGAAAAATCATGTATCTTTCATTAAGGCAAAAGAAGTACCATCTACAATATTCTATAATTATTATTCAAATTCTGATAATGATAAGAGAGAAGTCAAAAGAAAAAGTGTTATAAATAAATAATCATTGATAAATAAGAAACGCAAGTCAGTAGTTTTAATAAATCAAGAACATGAGTCGACTTCATATCGACACAACTCTTGTAAAACGTCGACTTCAAATCGACGTATTCCAAATATTACGTCAACTTCAACTCGATGTATATCTCTAAATAGCAATTATTCTTATCAATGTAATTTTATAAATGATGTTTGCAAAGTTTGTTATAGCAAAGGTCATGAAACTGGAAGCTGTTGGTTTTATAGATCAACACTCTTTTATCCTAAGGAATATTATAAAAGACCATCATATACTTTCATTACTCCCTACAATGGAAAAAGAAGTAATGGGTCTGAGGTAACCTGGATTTCAACTAATGTTTAAATTCATGTGCAAGAAAAGGGCTGTCCTTCCACAAATCAGCAGTGGTATTTGGACAGTGGATGCTCCAGACATATAACTGGATAAAGAGATATGCTGATAAATTTCAAGGCCAAAAATGATCCAAAGGTAGTATTTGGTGATTCTGATTTTGGTCAGATCAAATGATATGACATGATCAAAATTGGAGATATCACATTTGCTAAAGTAGCTTATGTTGAATGTCTTCGACATAATCTAATTAGCATTAGCCAATTGTATGATGGTGAATACAAGATTGTAGTCACTAACAACATTTGCTAAATAATAAACTCTAGAACAAATAAAACTGTGCTAACAGGTTTTAGAAAAGGCAACATATATGTTGTTGATTTTGATTCCACTAACAATGAATTATGTCTATTTAATACAGAAATAGACAGGAATGAGCTATGACATTAGAGGCTTAATCATCTGAATCACAAGACTATAATAAAGCTATCAAAAGATGAGCTAGTAAAAGGATTATCAAAAGATAAATACAAAAAGATCAATCCATGTAGAGCTTTCCAATTGGGAAAATAGGTAAAATCTTCTTTTAAACCTATTGGTAAGAATGGTTCTCCCAAAATTTTCTATTTACTATATATAAATTTATTTGGTCCTCTTACCATTCAAAGTTTAGGAGGCAAGTCTTTTACATTTGTTATTTTAGATCACTTTTCAAGGTTCAGTTGAGTGTTCTTTTTAAAAGCTAAGTCTGAAACTTTCACAAAATTCATTAAACAGATCTAATCTGAATTGGATACTAAAGTGTCATTGATTAGAAGTGATCATGACAGAGAGTTTGAAAATCAGCTGATCTGTAGATTTAATGAAGATGAAGGGATAAGGTAATGCTTTTCTGCTCCCAAAACTCCTCAACAAAATGGAATTCATGAAAGGAAAACAGACCACTAATTGAAGTTGAAGAACTTTATTAGTAGAGTCTAATGTACCTAGGTCTTTTTGGGCTAGAGTAGTTAACACTGCTAATTATGTTCTGAACAGAAGTCTTATTCACAATACAAAACTTAAGACACCTTAGAAGGCATGCTCCAACATACCCATCCTACAAAAGTCATTATTCTACTGGGGACAACACAAGCTCACCTAGGAATGGGGCCTTCATGAAGAAAGACCACAAATTGCCACATTCATTATGACAAATGGTACTAAATATTATCACTTGTGCACCTATGGCAAATGCAATACACATTAACTTCACCGATCTGGACTTATTGTCACGGATAAGCTTCACACAACATGCTTAAATCTAGAATTGCACGTCAGATTACTAATGAATAATCATGTCAGGAATGAACACAATCAGACCGGAGGTTTGCAATGAACCAAAGGAATCACATGCCACCGCAAATTAATAATGGGTGACCCTTTTATGCAAGTACAAACAAAAAAGTTATGTCGTAATTGCAATCTCACACCCTATCAAAGTCCCTACTCTCTACCGCATAGTAGGAGTGGGGTTCTATATACAGATCACATAAACATATACCAGGGTATTAATCCAACTCCCTAGCAGAGTCCCCCCTCAACTGATATGGTGTGAGGGGACTCTTATTGCATGAAAATAGAAAATTGCACAAAATAACGGTCCTAAGATCAGGAAAAGAGATTGTTACCCTTGACACGTGCTTCGAAGCCAAAAGAACGGTTGCAGTGGTTTCCTCTTCGCAAAATCAATCTTCTATCAATGACTCGAGTCTCGGAACACCATATTGCAAATATCTACGATAAGGGATACTCCTACGGATGGCTAGAAATTATAATGGGCAATGCCCTAACAAAAAAATTCCGCCTCTTATTCTTTTCCCACTCGGCGACTTGGCAAGAAGAACTCGACAATGCTTTTGTAGAGAACCCGACGATGAGATTTTGGCAAATGAAATCCTTACGGTGGAGGTTTGTCCAAGGGTGGTCGGCACAACCCTTTCCAGACACGGCGATAGAGATTTATGGCAATCTAAAGGTTCAGAATGGAGATCTCTGCGAGTAGGTGGTTGATAACTCACCTTATTTTTTCCTTTGCCCGGTTGGATTTCGTTTCGTCACCCAAAATTGGTTGGTATGGGAGTATAGTGAAGAGGATGATTCAACAAGAAATCCTCGATGGTGGAGTAAGATTCTTCCTCGTGGTGTAGGTTAAGCTCGAGCTCAGCAAGAGGCGGGGGCTGCTCGTTGCCTAAAACAGCACGCGAGATGGTGTCCGAGGAGATGGGAGGTATCAGTTTGCCAACTACATGCAAGATGAAGAGGGTAATTGAGAGGGGGAGGGATGCTCGGCTGAAATGGCTTAAGGTTTAAGTTTTTATTTTAATTTAAACCTAATTGAATTTACTAACCACACACCACAACCAGCTAATCACATCTCATATAATTTGTTTTTTATTTAAAAATCTTAAAGATTTACAACTCTCTCCCCCTTAATAAAATTTCATCCCGAAATGTATTCCCAGTCTTATCCGCAAGGGATACAAAACATCAAATTTAAATATAGCGTGTGGGTTATCAATCCTCCTTGTTTTCACCGTGTCGGTCTAATATATACATTTAAGAGGAAAATCAAATGATCTCAAACACTGTGAAATACAAAACTAGAAGGTCACGAATAACAATCACATTACTTTTAATATATTTCGAATAAGTGTTATGTAAGGAATGCTTCATTCTTCAGCTATCTCTTTATGATACCTCGGCCATATCGAAAATACTTGTGGTAGCGGACAATCTTTATGGATTTTCAAGAGAATAAAGTGGTTGCAATTAACAAATCAATATTGACAACGCTTCTAAATGTTGGTCGTACTGAATGCAACCAAAAAAGGTGAATGATTGTTCACTTGACTAATGAACAAATTGAATGTTATAACATGATGTCACAACTAGACTCATATTTGGCATGAACATCCATTTATCCATCGGAGCAAGAGTAATATAACAATCTAGTGAGCTTAGTAAATCTAATATCGTTGTAACTCTCATTATCATATTGTATAACTCTTTGTGTTCATGTAACTCTTGGCATAAATCAAGGTGAACTTGAATCTAATTTTCCTTCATGTTCATAGAATTACTTACCACTCTATATCTACAGTGATCATCACCCATCACATTGTTGGGGTATGACTCCCATCCGATGCGGACAAAACCACCAGACTCGTCTGTAACGAGTTTGCGATTCATCGTGTTTGATAAGACAAAAGATAGAAGAAAAGTTGCATAGCGGGTGAGTAATTTTGTATTCTCCTCGCGACTCTCGTTGCTTCTGGCGAGTCAATCTTGTTGGCTGCAATTCATCTACGTATTGCGGCCTGAATGACGCTTGCGAAGAAAAAGAAAGGAAGAAAACAATCCAAATACCTATTCTACCAGCCACTAAAGTCAAAGCCTAAAGCTACTATTCATTTATTTAAATATCTTTAGGAACCCACGTAAAAGGGAAAAGATGTTTTAAAAATGAAAAAGTTGGTGGGAGGAAGGTAGATCTGCATGTCTGGGAGGAAGGTAGGTCTAAAAGTCTGCCTCTATATATTGGTATCTCAGCAGAGGAGCAATATGTGAAAAAATTAAAAAGGCAATCATCTGCTCTCCAATAGAAAGCATTGTGAGAAGAGCAAGCTCTAGAGAAAGGTGAGGTTGTTGCTCCGCCAACGCAGTTGTTTTTGTCGCCACCGCCACGTTGTTGAAATGTCGTCACCGACTCGTTGCTGAAATGTCGCCATTGCCGCATTATTTAAACGTTGCCGCCGCCGCCATTATTTGGAATTCGCCGGCGTGTTGTTGAAATGCTGCCACCGCTGCTACTTGAGAAGTTCAGACGTCGTTCTACAACGTTGACGTGATCTCGCTACACAAATCAAGGAGGCTCACCAGAGAGGATTTCCTAAATCCGTCATTTGCTTCTGTTGGTATCTTGTATTTATTATATATCATTTGTGCAGCAACGTGGTGAAGATCTTTTATGGATCAAGTAGGGAAATCCTGTAAATTTTTTACGTGTTTTTATATACGTTCTAGTGGAGATTTTCTAGGTTGGACTCCGATTATCCCACGGTTTTCACCCAAGTGGGTTTTCACGTTAAAAATTTTGAGTGTGTTGTCTTTATTTTTTGTGTATTTGTATTCGCTAAAATGATCGCGCAAGTGCACTCGCTAAAATAATTTGCATTGCTCAGGTTGGGTTTGTGTGCTCTCAAACCCAACAAGTGATATCTAAGCTAGGTTCATTATCAGAGCAATTATCAGACTGACCAATCTGAGATTTGAGACGAGCCAATTGGATATTCCGGGTTAGTAATCAGATGCGGTAGGTTATGATCATTGGTCCGCTCCCTGTTCTCTTTGATTATTTTCTTTGCAATAGTTGCCTCAAAGAACTGAGGTCAGTCCGATCAGTGATAGAGTATGATGCAGTCTACTTCAGGTTCATGCTCTGAGCAAATGGTTAAACTGAATTGCGCAAACTACCACCAATAGCATTTATTGATGGAGAATCTCATCTCCGTCAAGAGCTGTCATGCTCCTATCTTTGAGGAGATGTCTAAAGACACAAATCCAAATAAATGGAAGGTGGATTACCGAAAGTTATGTGGATTCATCAGGCGATTCGTAGAGCCGAACGTCTATAATCACATCGCGAGTATCGTTGACGCGAAAATACTCTAGAAGGCTTTTAATTGTATTTGCTAAAGAAGCTGGGTGAGTTCAGATATAGAGAAAGATCACCTATTCTGGATCATGTGAATGAATTTCAAGACATCATTGACCGCCTAACTACTATTAAGGTGACCTTCAAGGATGAGATCAACGTGTTATGATTGCTAAAGTATCTTCTAGGCTCTTGGGAGATGGTAAGAGTTTCTCTAATCAACTCCTCTCTCGGTGGCATTATTACTATAGAGATTACCAAGAGTGACATCCTGAACGAGGAGGTGCGAAGAAAATTACAAGGATATTCATGCTCTTCTTCACGAGCTGATCTCCTCTACATTAAGCCCAAAGGGAGAGACAGGAGCAAAAGTAGAGGAAGGAAGGGAGAGAGAGGAGCCAAAGTAGAGGGAAGTCAAGATCCCATTACCAGAATGTGAAGTGTCACTACTGCCACAAGAAGAGGCATATCCAGAAGTTTTGTTATTCTCTAAAGAATGAGAAAAAGAAGAATGGAGCGATTATTGATGATATGAAGAAGAGTCACACTACAGTTATTGTATCTACATTGAAGGATGATGTCATTATTGTTGGAGACGACGTCACAGGTGCACTCTCATGTGATGACCGAAGCTGAATTGTGGACTCGGGTGTTTCTGTACATGTCTCCCGTAATAGAGAGTTGTTTTTCACTTATACGACTCATGAATATGGAGTTCTTAGAATGAGCAATGGTGGCACGTCTAAAGTCATTGGGAGGGGAGACATGCACTTGAAGACCAATACTGGAGGTTTGCTGATTCTGCGGGATATACGACACGTACCCGACATCCGCTTTAACCTAGTCTCAATTGGAAAGCTAGGTGATGAGGGACACTTCAGTGTCTTTGGTGGATATTTTTGGAAGCTGATTAGAGGATCGCTCATAGTCATAAGAGGCTGGAGAGACACTGATCTATATTAGATGGAGGGAAGGCATGAAGCTGCTCAGGTTAATATTGTCAAGGATGGAGCATCCACCTCCCTGTGGCATAGGATTCTGTGTTGTGATAGCCAGAAAGGACTGGGATGTCTCCACAAGAATAAGATGATCACTGATCTATTTGTAGATTAGTTGGAGAGGTGCGATCACTGTATGATTGGGAGGCAGAATAAAGTATCATTCCAAAGCCACACTTCCACCGGGAGATTCGAGCCACTAAAGCTCGTGCATACCGATGTTTGTGGACCATTGAAGGTTCATACGAGAGGATTTGGAGAGGTACGTTCATTGATGATTTTTTGAGGAAGTTTTGGGTCTAGGCTATTAAGACAAAAGACGAGGTCCTCGACAATTTTCGGAGATTCCACGCCAAGGTGGAGAGGCAGTATGAGAAAAATCTAAAGTGTATCAGGTCTGATAATAGGGGAGAGTATATAAGTTCTTTTGATGACTACTGCAGAGATCAAGGGATCAGGCATAAAAAGATCTCGCTCATGATGCCACAACTGAATGACATAACAAAAAGAATGAATAGGGCACTGATGGAGAGAATGTGGTGCATGTTTGAGGCAGAACTACCTGACATGTTTCGGGGTGAAGCTTTGTATATAGTTGCGCACATCATCAATCTTTCGCCTAATTCTATATTATAGGAGGATATTCCTGATAGGGTCTGGTATGAAAATGACCCTTCATATAGTTACTTGAGGATCTTTGGCTACAAAGCCTTTATGCACATCCCAAAGGACAAAAGATCAAAATTAGATTCTAAGACTCGACAACGCATCTTCTTAGGATATGGACTATCGACAAGTTTGTCTACAGGTTCATTGATCAGGTGGAGAAAAAACTTGTACGCAGTCACGATGCTGTATTTACTAAGGATCAGACTATGGTTAATCTTGAGAAGAGTGATGAGGCTGACTCTTGTATTGATATAGAGTCTCCTACGATTGGAGGTGATGACACCGAGGAGGCCATCGAGCATGATTATATACAGGTTATCAAGCCACCTCCAGATTACAAGGGCATTATTGATAATGAGCCTATAAAGGAGATCATTGATGATAAGCCTACACCAGCAACTAAGCTCACTCTGCGGAGGTCTGATCGAGTCAGACGCGCATCTTCAAGATATTTTGCTACCGAGAATATTATGTTAACTAATGCGGGGAAGCCCGAGTGCTTTGATGAGATAGTGTAGAACATAGAGAAAAAAAATGGATGGTTGCTATGTAGGAGGAGATGTAGTTCCTGCATGAGAACCACACTTATGATTTGGTTAGATAGCCTAAAGACAAGAAGGTTTTGAAAAATCGGTGGATTTTCAGAATAAAGCAAGGAAACTCATCAACACCACTCAGATACAAGGCCAGATTAGTGGTGAAGGATTTTAGTCAGAAATAAGGAGTTGATTCGATGAGATCTTCTCTCGTGCTGTGAAGATGTCATATATCCAGGTTTTTCTTGGCCTTGCTGCGAGGTTAGACCAGAAAATCGAGTAGATGGATGTCAATATCAATTTTCTTCATGGCGATCTTGAGAAGGAGCTATATATGGAGCAACCCAATGGTTTTAGGGTGAAAGGAATGGAGAGCTTAGTCTGTTGCCTAAAGAAGAGCTTGTGTTGCCTGAAGTAGGCCCTGCGATAATGGTATGCGAAGTTCGATGCTTTTATGAGAGAGGTCGTCTTAAGGACCACCCTTGATCACTGTGTATTTTGTGAAACAGTATGCTTCAGATGATTTTATTATTCTACTCCTATATGTTGACGACATGCTGATAGTCGGGAGGAGCACTGAGCGCATTGCTGAGTTGAAGCGACAGTTGAACTCCAAATTTGAAATGAAGGACTTGGGAGCGGCGAAGACCCTACTTAGGATGCAAATTCGCCGAGATAGATGCTCTAAGTTACTATGGGTATCTCAGGAGAGATACATCAGGAAGGTGCTACAACGATTCAGTATGGATCTAGCAAAAAATGTGAGCATGCCGCTTGCAGCTCACTTCAAACTTACTGCTGACCAGTGTCCGAGCACACCTGAGGAGAAAAAGGAGATGTAGAAGGTCCCCTATACTTCTATAGTCGGCAGTTTATTGTACACAATGGTGTGCACCCGTCCTAATATAGCGCACATCGTTGGTACTGTGAGTAGATTTCTCTCCAATCCTGGGAGAGAACATGGGAATGTAGTGAAATAGATTTTGAGGTACCTATAGGGGATGTCAAACTTGACGTTGAAGTTTGGAGGCAATGAGCCAGAGCTTCTGGGCTGCACTTATGCTGATATGGCTGGAGATTTGGACTCCAGGAGATCAACTTATAGATAATTGATCATGTTTGTAGGAGGAGCTGTGTCGTGGCAATCAAGATTGCAAATGTGCGTCACACTGTCTACTACTGAGGCAGAGTTTATTGTAGTCACTGAGACATGAAAAGAGCTTATTTGGATGAGAAAAAATAGCAAATTTTGGCTCGCAATATAGTGAGCGTCCTGATCGAGCAAGACGCAGTTGGAGACAAAGCAATAGGAATCCGGAAGCGTTTCATTAAGGAGTTGAGTTTCACTCAGGAGCGCTACGCACTTCTATGTGACAGTCAATGCGCAATTCATTTTGGGAAGAACCTCACATTTCACTCAAGGTCTAACCATATTGATGCACGATATCATTGAATGCGCGATGTTTTGGAGCAGAAGGAGCTTGACTTGTAGAAATGCACACTGATGACAATAGAGCGGATATGCTCATAAAGTCAGTGTCGAGGGGGAAGTTTCAACACTGCCTAAGGATCATCGGGATGGCGGTTTCCTCCTCATCATTATGAAGGGGGAGATTTGTTGGGGTGTGGTTCTCATCCGATGCGGAGAAAACTACCAGACTCGCGCGTAATGAGTTTGTGATTTGTTAACACGTGTTTGCTAAGACAAAAGGAAGAAAAAAGTCGTATAGCAGGTGAGTAATTTTTGTTAGAAGTTTTTCGTTAAGTGAACTTGACTCATCGGGACGTTCTGGTGAAACCGTACGCGAGCTTTGGTCTATTCGGACTCTTACGAGCGTGCGTTAATTCAGTCGCGCAAACGGTCGAAGCCTGTGATAGGTGGGCCCGACCGTCTCGTAAATTCAGTCGCGAATCCGATCTCACCCTTGGCATATGAAAAGGCATGATATTTAGATCTCAATTGATGTTATGAGATTTAATTTAATTAGTTTTTAAATAGGGAGTTATGGAGATTAAATCACCTCATTTGGTAACTCCCATTAGTGGCTCTCCTATTAAAGCCTAAACTAAATTATTCATGCTATGGTTTTGTGAATAAGGGTGAAGCAACCGGGCTAGGGCAAAAATCCCGATTTCATTCTTCTTCATTCGTCCATTCGGGAAACCGCCGGCCTTAGGAAAAAAAAAGGTGATCGGCAAGAGCATCGCCGCCGCCGGCGCAACAACCTTCCCGTCCGGGCTACAGTTGGATCTTTCATCCCGGCTAGGGCAAGAATAAATCGCCGGAGGTATTCACGAATCAACCACCGGCTTCACCCCAACCTCCATCGCCGGAGTTCTCTGCAGATCTGTGGTCACCCTCCATTCCGGTCATCACTACCAGGAAAAGCTACAGAGAAACAAGGTTTGTTTTTTTTTGTTTTTCTGTTCCAAATAAGGAAACGGGCTTCTTCCCCTGAACCAGTGAAAGGTTTTTGTTGAATGTTTATTTAGTCAAATTCTGAATGAGGTATACAATTCCTTTGGCTCTAACATTTAGATCTGAAATATCAAAAACTGTGCTCCAATATCCGACCCAGATCTAGCTTGATCAAAGGGCTCCACTTTGTTCAAACTTTATAGCACTTGATATATATATATATATATATGTTTGATGAGCTGACTTGTCTGTTTAAATTGTAGAGTAATCCTAAGACAAACTTATATGCAAGCGGGCTCTCCCAACGTCGCACAATTCATAAGGAATAACACTTCTCAGTTACTGCGAATATCCGCAATAATGAAGAACGAGCAAGAATCCAAGAACGGTATAAATTAATTCCGCACTTCATTTAACCGTTCGTCAAAGCTTGCTTAAATATTGTGTTCTTAACTTAGGAAAATAATTATTGTGTTGTGCTCCAATTGAGATTAATAGTGTTTAGTTGAACGATCCTATAGGTTTATGTGTCGTTGCATTTGTCAGAAAATTTTGATAATATTAATTCTCGTAGCGACATATACACCATAAATTTTATTAACAGTTGGTATCAGATGGAGGTTGTAACTCAAACTTATTGGTCTCCTTCATTATTTGGAGTTAATTGTTTTTCTACTTAATTAAAAAGGACACACAAAAAAAACTCATTAAGTAATTTTGAGAGAAATAAATTTAGGGATTTAAAATTCAAAGTGCCTTCATTATTAAATCTCTGACATACTCGTGTTTACTTTAGACGATTCAGTGCTCACACGTCATTAAGCAAAAGAAACACGATATTAATTTAGGGCAATATTCAGATATCCCGGTGTGAAAGAGTCTCATAGATTGATAAGAACTGTAGCCGCCAAAGTGGTCTTTCGAGTCGGTTTGTGAGATTGCAGTTTCACATGTTTTAGGGAGTTCTCTAAGACTAGTGCGCAATCATTCACCCAAAGGTGGTGCTTGCGCAATAGGTTCAGAGGGATACACACGAACATTTGGACGGTAGTGCGGGGCTCTAGTAATCTATTCGCCCAAAGGTGGTAGATTTACGAAAGCTCAAGCATAACTGTTGCTAGTTCGTTGTGTGGAGGATTTCTAATTGCGTGGCGCATAGTCTGCCCAAAGGTGTTGCGTGCTGACGCGCCTGGATTCTCTACCTAGTGTGTTATTTAGGGTTTTATAGCCACAGTTGCCATATTTGTCTCTGATTTTTCTTTTTCTCTCTTTTCAGTCACCTTTACAGATCACAATAATATGACGACCATTGAGAAACTCACTGGTTCGAACTTTAAGAAATGGAAGTCCGACATCATGTTTTCTCTCGAGATGGCGAACATAGAGATGGCCATGAACACCAACCAGCCTGCGGCCCTCACAGCGACCAACACTCAAGCTGAGAAGGATCATTACGGTGCATGGAACAAGTCGAACAAAATCTGCTTGTTGACTATGAAGTGTTCCATTCCAGAGCACCTGCTGAGTGGTCTTCCTGACACGACCGTCGCTAGAGTTTTTCTGACTGCCGTTGGGCAGAGGTTTAAGGTGTCTTCCAATGCTGAGATCGGGACACTCATTCAGGACCTCTTCTCCATGAGGTATATGGGAGGAGGCGGTGTCCGCGACTACATTCTAAAGATGGTCTACTTTCAGACCAAGCTGCAGGAGTTGGAGATTACACTCTCTGAAGCGTTGATCGTGCACCAAGCACTCAACACCCTTCCTGCAGAGTTCAGCATTTTGAAGACAACCTATAATTCTCAGGACGAGGCGTGGAGGATCAATGATCTAATTACTCGATGTGTAGCTGAGGAGGAGAAACTGAAGAACAAGAAGACGAACACTGCATTGCTCGTTGTCAAGCCCTCTTTTAAGAAGAAGAAGTCCAAAGCTCCTTTCAAGCCTCGGGATGGACAGTCTTCAGGGACTAAGGACACTGGTGGAAAGAAGCCTCTTAGCTGCTTCTTCTGTAAAAAGAAGGGGCACGTGAAGCAAGAGTGCCTAAAGTTTAAGTCTTGGATGGAGAAGCGTGGGTTTGCACTTAAAGGTAATCCTTTAGCTCTAGTCCTTTGTGAATCCAATTTAATTGAAGCCCCATCAAGTTCTTGGTGGCTCGATAGTGGAGCAACTAATCATGTTGCTTACACACTGTAGGGGTTCATCAAAAGGAGGAGGCCAAGCAAGGGTGAGTGCAGACTCACAGTTGACAACAATGCTGAGGTGGAGGTGGAGTTCTTCGGGGATATTTATTTAGTCCTTGATTCAGGATATGAACTTATTTTAAAAGACATATTTTATATTCTTTCGTTTAGGAGGAACTTGATTTCTGTTTCTGCACTAGATAGACTTAATTATGGTTTTAATATTTCTGGTGGTTTAATTAATTTATTTTATGAATCACAGTTTATTGGCCAATGTTCTCTATCTAATGGTTTATATAGAATATGTCTTGCACCTGTTAATTTTTATGCCACCTCATATACTGTAGAGAATGTTGCTAGTAAAAGACCTCTCATTAAGGAGAAGTCCTCCATGCTATGACATAAAAGGTTAGGTCATATCTCTAAGGAAAGAGTAGAAAGATTAATTAAGGAAAACATTTTTCCTGCTCTAGACTTTAGTGACCTAGAGACATGCGTGGACTGTTGTAGAGGTAAGATGACCAAAATTAAGAAGAAAGGCTCAACTCGTAG
Source organism: Platanthera zijinensis (assembly GCA_039513925.1). NCBI lineage: Eukaryota > Viridiplantae > Streptophyta > Magnoliopsida > Asparagales > Orchidaceae > Platanthera > Platanthera zijinensis. The sequence continues at coordinate 147,123,218 of CM077097.1, forward strand.
TTCAAGTTTGTTAGAGGTTATTCATACGGACATCAGTGGTCCTTATTCCACTACCCTCTGTAGGAACACCTACTTCATTACATTCATTGATGACTACTCCCGTTTTGGTTATTTGTACTTAATTAAGGAGAAGTCTGAATCCCTTGAAAAGTTCAAGATTTTTAAGACTGAAGTTGAGAAACAAATAGGGAAAGTCATCAAGATTGTTAGGTCTGACAGAGGTGGCGAGTATTTTGGTAGACATGATGCCTCCGGGCAACATAAGGGTCCGTTTGCCAGATATTTGGAGAGTTGTGGCATTGTTGCCCAATACTCCATGCCGGGTAGTCCTGAGCAAAATGGTGTGGCCAAAAGGCGTAATCGCACCCTTAAGGAAATGATGAGGAGCATGATGAGTAGAATGAATCTTCCTGAATTTTTGTGGGGTGAGGCACTTAAGACTGCAGTGTATATCCTTAATAGAGTCCCGTCTAAGTCAGTATCTAAAACCCCTTTTGAGTTTTGGACTGGTAGACGACCCAGCCTTAATCACTTGCGTGTTTGGGGTTGTCCTACAGAAGTCCGTTTGTACAACCCATCAGAGAGTAAGATAGCCCCCAGGTCTAGTCGTTGCTATTTTATAGGCTACCCAGATCACTCTAAGGGATTTAAGTTTTATTCCCCTTTAGGAGGACCCAGAATTGTGGAGTCTCAAACAGCTAAATTTTTAGAATGGGATGTCGCTGATGAACCTAGTTGCTCACGTCCTATTAGTGAAGTTGAAGAAGTTGTGCCCATTAATTTATCTGTGCCCTTAATAGGAGATCCTGTCATGCCTGAACCTATGACGGAACAAGTGGAGGACGTGGAAGCAGTCCTACCACCGATTCCTGTTGAGGTTCCTCCTCATGTTCAGGAGGTTCATCCACCCGCTAGGAGATCCGTTAGGCAGAGAAGGCCGGCAATTTCTTCAGACTATGAAGTCTATTTGAGAGAGAGTGATTATGACATTGGTCAAGTGATTGACCCAGTGACATTTAAGGAAGTTGTATCTGGACCTCAGAGTGATCTGTGGTGGGAAGCAATTGAAAGACGAGATGGAGTCTATGAAGCTGAATAAGGTTTGTGAGTTAGTTGAGTTGCCCGAAGGTTATAGGCCCATTGGTTCTAAATGGGTGTTTAAGACAAAGAAAGACTCTAAGGGAAAGGTCGAGCGGTTTAAGGCCAGACTGGTAGCCAAGGGATTTACGCAAAGAGAAGGAATCGATTATCACGAGACTTTTTCTCCTGTGTCCTCTAAAGACTCTTTCAGAGTGATAATGGCATTAGTAGCTCATTATGATTTGGAGCTACACCAGATGGATGTAAAGACCGCATTCTTGAATGACGATCTTGACGAAGAGGTCTATATGGTGTAGCCTGAGGGATTTAAGTCTGGTCATTCCGACCAACTTGTATGTAAACTTAACAAGTCCCTATATGGTCTGAAGCAAGCTTCTAGACAGTGGTATTTGAAATTTGATGAGATAGTTACTTCTTTTGATTTTGTAGAAAATAAGGTAGACCGTTGCATATATCTCAAGATCAGTGGGAGCAGATTCATCTTCTTAATTCTTTATGTGGATGATATCTTGCTTGCGAGCAGTGATTTGGCATTATTGCATGAATCTAAGCAATTTCTGTCAAAATATTTTGATATGAAAGATCTTGGAGAAGCATCCTTCGTTCTAGGAATTGAGATCATTAGGGACCGATCTAACCATATATTGGCACTCTCTCAGAAAGCCTACATCGAGCGTGTACTTGAGAGATTTAGCATGCTCGATTGTACGTCTGGTGACGTACCTGTGCTTAAAGGTGATAATTAAGCTCAGCTTATTACAATGCCCTATGAACGATATAGAGAGAGCGCATGAAGGATATACTTTACGCTAGTGCGATAGGCAGTTTAATGTATGCCCAAGTCTGTACCAGACCGGACATTGCCTTCGCAGTAGGACTTTTAGGCAGATATCAGTCGAACCCAGGACATGATCATTGGGTGGCTGCCAAGAAAATCTTAAGGTTTTTGAAGGGAACTAAGGATGTTAAATTAGTCTACCATAGAGTACAAGACCTTGAGTTAGTGGGGTATACAGATTCTGATTTTGCTGGGTGTGAGGATGATAGGAAGTCTACTTCGGGTTATATATTTAAGTTTGCTGGTGGGGCCATTTCGTGGAAGAGTGTCAAGCAGACACTCATCACTTCATCCACAATGCATGCGGAGTTCGTCGCTCTTTTTGGAGCTTCTACTCACGCAGTGTGGCTTAAGAATTTCATTACAGAGTTAAAGGTTGTCGATTCTATAGCTGGACCTATCCGGATGTACTGTGATAACATCTCTGCAGTTATGTTCTCGATGAACAATAAAAGTATCACAGGATCCAAACATATGGAAATTAAATTCTTGACCGTTAAGGAATTGGTCAAGAAGGGTGATATTTTAGTGGAGCATTTAGGGATAGATGACATGTTGGCTGATCCACTTACTAAAGGACTTCGCCCTAACGTGTTTTAGAAACATGTTATTAATATGGGGCTTAAAGAGTCGATCGATGCTTGATTAGTGGGAGGCTACATGAAGCTCCAATTCAGTTTTCTGTCAATTACATTGCACTTTATTTAATTCATTAATAATTAAGAATATTCATTCAGGAATATTATTAAGTTTCGTTATTCGATGAGTTTTGTGACTTGTCACACTACATTAAAAGTCTCCTGACTTGTGTCAGTCGGAGCATAAGGCCTAGGGCACTACATTTTGATATAAGGCCTATTGTATGTCTTTTGACACGTGAATTTTTAAACCTTAAGGATAGACATACATGTTCTTTGGAACACTTAAGAATTTGTCGTAGCATGGTCTAGTGCATTCATTTGAGAAATTTGGTTGACCACCAAATTAGAACAACCTTTATGTGCACATTTTCAGTGTGTTGTTCTATGTTTTATATAACCGCGCTTTGTCCATGTCGATTGAGTCTCTAAGCTACTGTGACCATGGAAGGTCCCTTGTCGCTCTATGATGAGGTTGCCGCCATGATTCAGAGTGAAAGATTTGATTGGACCGGATTGACGTGGGAGTAGACTCAATACCGCGTTCGCTAGTTGGTACCCTTAAGTTTTAGTGAATGTTTCATCAGAATGTCATAAGTTACGATGAGCACAAGTTCAAGTGGGAGAATGTTAGAAGTTTTCCGTTAAGTGAACTTGACTCATCGGGACGTTCCGGTGAAACCGTACGCGAGCTTTGGTCTATTCGGACTCTTACGAGCGTGCGTTAATTCAGTCGCGCGAACGATCGAAGCCTGTGATAGGTGGGCCCGACTGTCTCGTAAATTCAGTCGCGAATCCGGTCTCACCATTAGCATATGAAAAGGCATGATATTTAGATCTCAATTGATGTTATGGGATTTAATTTAATTAGTTTTTAAATTGGGAGTTATGGAGATTAAATCACCTCATTTGGTAACTCTCATTAGTGTCTCTCCTATTAAAGCCTAAACTAAATTATTCATGCTATGGTTTTGTGAATAAGGGTGAAGCAACCGGGCTAGGGCAAAAATCCCGATTTCATTCTTCTCCATTCGTCCATTCGGGAAACCGCCGGCCTTAGGTAAGAAAAAGGTGATCGGCAAGAGCATCGCCGCCGCCGGCGCAACAACCTTCCCGTCCGGGCTACAGTTGGATCTTTCATCCCGGCTAGGGCAAGAATAAATCGCCGGAGGTATTCACGAATCAACCACCGGCTTCACCCCGACCTCCATCGCCGGAGTTCTCTGCAGATCTGTGGTCACCCTCCATTCCGGTCATCACTGCCAGGAAAAGCTACAGAGAAACAAGGTTTGTTTTTTTTGTTTTTCTGTTTCAAATAAGGAAACGGGCTTCTTCCCCTGAACCAGTGAAAGGTTTTTGTTGAATGTTCATTTAGTCAAATTCTGAATGAGGTATACAATTCCTTTGGCTCTAACGTTTAGATCTGAAATATCAGAAACTGTACTCCAATATCCGACCCAGATCTAGCTTGATCAGAGGGCTCCACTTTGTTCAAACTTTATAGCACTTGATATATATATATATATGTTTGATGAGCTGACTTGTCTGTTTAAATTGTAGAGTAATCCTAAGACAAACTTATATGCAAGCGGGCTCTCCCAACGTCGCACAATTCATAAGGAATAACACTTCTCAGTTACTGCGAATATCCGCAATAATGAAGAACGAGCAAGAATCCAAGAACGGTATAAATTAATTCCGCACTTCATTTAACCGTTCGTCAAAGCTTGCTTAAATATTGTGTTCTTAACTTAAGAAAATAATTATTGTGTTGTGCTCCAATTGAAATTAATAGTGTTTAGTTGAACGATCCTATAGGTTTATGTGTCATTGCGTTTGTCAGAAAATTTTGATAATATTAATTCTCGTAGCGACATATACATCCTAAATTTTATTAACAATTTTGTATTCTTCTCGTGACCCTCGCGGCTTTTGGCGAGTCAATTATGTCTGCTACAATTCATCTTTGTATTGCAACCTGACTGACACTTGCGAAGAAAAAGAAAGGAAGAAAAAGAATTAAACAATCCTAATACAGTAATACCTACTCTATGAGCCATTAAAGTTAAATCCTAAAGCTACCATTAATTTATTTAAATATCTTTAGCAACCTACGTGAATGAGAAGAGATGTTTTAAAAATGAAAAAGCAGGTGGGAGGAAGGTAGATCTGCATGCCTGGGAGGAAGGTAGGTTTGCATGTCTGCCTCTATATGTTGGCATCTCAGTAGAGGTGCAATATGTGAAAAAAATAAAAAGACAATCATCTGCTCTCCAATAGAAAGTGCCGCGAGAGCAAGCTCTAGAGAAAAGTGAGGTTGCTGCTCCTCCATCGTTGTTGTTGCTGCCACCGCCGCCGCATTATTGAAACGCCACCACCGCTGTGTTGTCGAAACGCCGTCGTTGCCGCGTTGTTGAAACGCCACCGCTGCCATTATTTTTGAAGTCGGTGCCGCGTTGTTGAAACGCAGCCACCGTTGCTGCTTGAGAAGTTCAGACATCGTTCAACGACGTTGATGCGATCTCGCTACACAAATCAAGGAGGCTCATCGGAGAGGATTTCCCAAATCCGTCATTTGCTTCTGTTGGTATCTTGTATTTATTATATATCATTTGTGTAGCGACGTGGTGAAGATTCTTTATGGATTTAGTAGGGAAAGCCTGTAAATTTTTTGCGTGTGTTTATACACGTTTTAGTGGAGGTTTTCTCGGTTGGACTTTGATCGTCTCATGGTTTTCACCCAACTGGGTTTCTACGTTAAAAATTTGGTGTGTGTTGTCTCTATTTTTTGTGTGTATTTGTATCCGCTAAGATGATCACGCAGGTGTACTTGCTAAAATAATTTGCAGGTGCTCGGGTCGGGTTTGTGCGCTCTCAAACTCAACACACATTGATGACATCAATAATTTGTGTTGACATGAATGTTGACATTTGTGACATGATACTCTCAAACAAATTATTTCTTGTGTAGATAGTCCTTCTTACAGCTTTCTTCATAATCATCCTTAAAGGTTCGATTTTGATGGGTTTGTGTTCAAGCATCAAGACATGCTTAAAATATGAAGACTCTCTTTTTGTTTATTTATAGTCGTCCATCATTCTCTTCAAACTTCCTTTTGGAATTTTTGGTTCTTGAGTTTGACTTAATGATGGATTGATTATTTCACGAAGTTTTCTTTTCATTTCTTCTTGTGTAGATCATTACTTGTCTTGTACCTTTTTAAGAGTCAATATCATTTTCATTTGTGCTTTCCACTTTGATCGAGGGAATATGCTTTGTGTCTTGAAAAGTAAAGTGTCTCCAATATTTGTGTATTATCTAAAGTGACAATGCTTTGCAACTATTGATATACGACAATAACTTGTGTGCGCATGATAATCCAAATGTAAATCTAATTTTATGCATGCATTTATCAGATTTAAAATGACTGGTTTTCGAAGAAACTTTTCTTATTTAATAATCACTAATGCAAAAACAAAATATTACCAACAAGTTCAGTGTATAACAAACTCTTAAACATGTGCTAGCAAGAATCTTGCTCTGCCCAAACAACTTCTTAATTATTTTATGTTGTAAAATAAGTAATTGATCAAAAGCTTTTCATATTGTTTTGAGATTACATTTGACACTTCTAAGAATTTTTTCAGTTTGCTATGTTCACATTCAACATGGTTAGTAGACATTGCCCATGTGAAAATATTTATCAATCCATGTTGGGATGAAATATTCTTTGTAAGGGTCAAGCCATGTTGTAACATATGAAAGTGCATTAAGGTACTTGATTTCATAATCAACTATCATTCGATTAAATCGGATGTTGAACTTATTTTTAGTTATAGATTCAAATATATGTTGTTGAGCACTCCGAAAAATATCACATTCTTTTTCAGAAGTGATTTTCCTGCAATAAGCCAAAACATTTCTATTAATATGGATCTTACTTGGTCGATTTTCTGCTTGTGAGAATACACCCATTATTGCATTCATGACAACAACTTTCCGATCAGTTACAAAATAATTTGGCAATATGTTTTCATCAAAAATACTCTTAAAGCACTCCAGTGCCCATTGATAGCTATCCTCTACTTCGCTTCACATGAAAGCAAGGGCCGAGAAAAAAGACTGATTTGTCGATGTTACATCCACAATGCAAAGCAAAGGTGACCAATATCAGTTGGTATTATAAGTGCAATCAAACATGAAAGTATTGAGAACATATTGGTAAAAAAAACAGAAGCCAGATGAGCAAAGAACAAACACTCCAACCGATTAGTTGTAACATTGACCGTATTAAAACTGATATATCTATAACCAACAATACACTTGTATGAATTTGAATTGGAGTCCCGCCCTCCAACTCCGCTCCGAATATCTTTGCTTTTTAATTGTAAATTGTGCTCAAGTTAGTAGTGTCTGTTGAATTTCTTTTTTTAGTGTCATTAGTATTTTTCTGAATTTCACACCAGCATTACCCAAACTTCTTCTTGTTACTGGCAATGAAGGATTTAAACCCTGAAAATCCTGAAAAGATGAAGGAGATGCAAGAACCTGAAACTAGAGTGGCGGCAAACGGGAAGAGAGCGGGCATTGATGAGAAACATGGGGGAGAGAAGAAGTACCAGGTGGCGGCGACGACAACTGTTATACAGAGCTCTGACGACTATTCTGAGTGTTCCATGCGGCGACGACGACGGTTTGGGAGACACAATGTGAAATCACTAATTTAGGGCGGGGGAAGAGGCGCCGTTTTTGGGCTGAGGGGGCTGCAATTAAATGATTATCTTAAGCTAAAATTTCTTTATATTTTAAAATGTGGGCCTGCAAATATCTATTATGAGTCTGCAAATATGTCGAAGTTTTTCCCACTGGGCTCCGTTCCGAGATCCATGTCCAGGTACTCACTAGCTTGCCGCCCGGAGAAAAGGAGGGCGGCGATTACATCTAAAAAGTCGAAGGGGTTCTAGCTAAGTTGCATTATCTCTTTTGATTCCTTAGGAGATTAAGGTTATATTGGGTTCGGCGGTGGCGGGTGCATCCGGTGAGTCGAAACGTCACTTTAGAACCGGAGGGGGAGAGGTCGAAACGGAGCGAATCGGGACCGTTTCCTCCTTGCTGCGGGTGCAAACAGAGCAAACGCCGGCGACGGCCGTTTGTTTACCCGCCGTTCGGCAGCATTTGCTCCAAACAAAGGCGGCAAAACGCCAAACCAAATGAAGCCTAAATCAGAGTCCACAATCCCGACTGGAAAAAATCCCGCTCCGAATACGAGAGTTCTTTATTAATGTGTGTGGAATTTTTTTAGAGAGAAAAAAATATTAGGGGGGCACTTCCGGTAAATAGGTGGGAACTTAAGGGCAATTGGAGCACATCTTCGGTAGAAAGGTGTACCGCTGGCAAAAGTTGGTTTTTTTTGCAGACTTTTGGTGCTTCTTGTTGTTTCACACACTCTCATCAGTCTTTTCACTGCCTGCGATTTCTCTTTAGAGTCGAGCTGTGTGGGATTCGGAGCTTGAAGAGAGAGACTAATGGGAGAAGGGAAGAGCTCCACTCTAGTGCATATCCTAGTGGTGGTTCTCAGCCTCACTGCTTTCGGCTTCGCCATTGCCGCCGAAAGGCGTCGGAGCACTGTAAGATCCCTTGTTATCGCCCCAACTTCTTCTTCTTCTTCTTCTCTATTTCTACCCCTCACGGCATTTTGGTCGATCTGATCCTCTGCTTTTTTTTCTTGCATTTAAACTTACTTTTGCTTGGTTTTTTTACTCTTCAGGCTTTTGAGGAACGAGTTTATGTTGTTAGTTTCTTTAGGTGTGTTGGATTTTTTGGAATTCTTAACGACGTTGATTCGGCCATTGCTTCTTTTCTCACTTGGTATAAGGGATCTTTTTTGGGGGGTAAAATATAGACAATGACGCTTTGCTTAGGGTTTATTGTTTAGGATTTAGGGTAACTGCAATTTTGAAGGTTATTAACATGAATGATATTAGAATTGTTGATATTTTTTTAGCTTTTATGATGTTTTCTTCTTTAAAAAAAATGTAGGGTTCTAATGTGGAAAGGGGTTTTAAGGGCAGTTTTAGGGTCCGTTTGTGCCCAGTATGTTCTAATGTGATGGTTTTGAACTTTCGTCACCCAACCGCACAAGAAACTTCATTCACTTTTATGTTCAAAATTAGTTCTTTTCTTAACTGTTGTCATGTCAAGCACCTATTTCTTATTCAAACTAACCACTACAAAAACATTGTGTCAAATGACCGTTAGTTTGATTTAGGTTGCTTTACACAGTTTAGGGTATCTTAAATTTTCCCATATGATCTAGCACATGGTTGTTGAACCAGTACCTCAATTAGGACCTAATTGATCTTCAAGCAAAAAAAACCATTTGATTGAATGAACATGAGAACTTTCAGACCGGTTTGGAAAGGGCTTAGAAGTTTGAAACAGCCCAATCAATCCCTAATTGGCATGATTTGAAGGCAGAGGCGGAGCATTCTTGTCGATGTGAAGGGCCATTGAACGTGTCCAAGTCATGGAACGACAAGGCCGAATGGAGACATCAGCTACCGGTCTGTAACGTGTGCGGCGGTGGGAGGGAATGGCACGACCAAGTCCCGTTGGCGACGACTAAGCGCAGGAAGTTGCGCCAATACCGCTGAAACAATCGGGGCTCGACGAGGCGCTACTGGACACGACTCTGGGTGGAAGGCGCTCTTGGGAGCCGCATAGGAGGGGATGGGACAGAGCTGGGTCGTCGACATAGGAGATGAACAACGCAAGAAACAGTTGCATTGAACGTCAGAAGTAGCAGCTATGGCGGTAGACTCGCAGTATGGAAAGATTGAGCATGGCGTGGGCATCAGAGGGATCGATGGCGTCAAGCAGAACCGACGTGGGTGTCGTGCGAGTAGAGTGGCACAGGAGAGGAGATGAGTCGTCGAAGACGTGGAATCGACGGATCGACGGCTATGGAGGTAGACGTGGAATCGACGTCTATGGCGGTAGACGTGGAATCGACGTCTATGGCGGTAGACTCGCAGTATGGAAAGATTGAGCATGACGTGGGCATCAGAGGGATCGATGGCGTCAAGCAGAACCGACGCAGGTGTCGTGCGAGTAGAGTGGCACAGGAGAGGAGATGAGTCGTCGAAGACGTGGAATCGACAGATCGAACTAGGAGAAAGATGAGGGAACCAGGCGGGTGCTGGCTGGAACATGGATCTAGATCCGATTAGGGTTTCGACGGAAACCCTAAATGAGGGGCAGGTCCGACCAATTGGTATTTGCACACTATCATGGACTGAAACTGTAAGCTTGAATACAAAACATGGATACAAATGTCGAGACAAGCTAAACCTGAACTTTTAAAGACTAGTTCCCTCCAAGAGTCTCTCACACCTAGTAGAGTCTATCACTCACAATTTCCCAAAGATAAATATACAAAGACACTACCACTTTTATATATAGGAGAGTGAGACATACAACGTACGTAATGCCCTTAAGATACATATGCAAAGGAAGACGTGTATCCATAATCCATGAGATTGTATCCATACCATGCATCAGGACAACTACGTGTAAACATATATTTTATTACAAATTCAAACAATAAAGAGGATCTAAGGGACAAAATTATACGTGATCCATTGGTCAAATTAGTAAAAAACCCACTATTCAAAAATATCTTGACAAGCAGACCCACTGGTTTATGTTTTTGTCAAGCTAAATTATAGAGACCCATTGGTCTGTTTTTTTATTAAAAGACCCAATTGATCTAATATAATGTTTTCTCAGCAGAAAATGTTTAGAGCCAAAAAAACTCTAATGATTGATAAAGCAGTTAATGCGAACGCTACTATATTAAGATATTTTGACCCGAAGATGAAATCCTTCAAGTTATATCACTTCAAAATTCCAATTATTCATTCCTATCAGCTACTCATTAACTTTTTTATATCAATTTGAAATTGAAGATTAAAAAAAAACTTTATGGGAGCTATGAAGGTTCTAGACAAAAAGCTTTCTAAATTATCGATTCTAGAAAAAGGTACTCAAAAACTCGGACATCATCTAAGGAACTGAGTTGCCTTTACAAATGAGAACAATACAGTTGTGTGGGAAGATTTTTCTTCCTATAATTCGCTTGATATTACTATATGCGTGCATAATATTGATACTTAGCCACAATCAGACATATGATAATAATTTTGCTGAAAGAAAAAAATTTCTTGTAAAAGGATTGCTATGTATTATTGTACTATGCGCCTTACCACTAGTCAACAATTCTAAAGCAGTTATTGTAGTAAAAAATTTGCCAAAAGCAGTAACTACCATATTCAAAAAGAAGACTTCGCCAGATATAAAAAAATGTCAGCAACAACCGCAGGGCAAGGTTGCGCACCAGTTGAGGTGTTGCCGTGTGACCTTAAGGTCACGGTTCGAGTCCTGGAATTAGCCTCTTGCAAAATGCAGGACAAGATTTGCCTATATTTCACCCTTGTGGTGGAACCCTTCCCTCGACCCTCGCTGCATGGGGATGCTTTGTGCATCGAGCTGCCCTTTTTTTAATTTCATATTGGGCATGTGACTCTGTTTATACATTTCTTGTATAATTCATTGTCCTCTTTGGAATAACAAGTGAGACAATCTTTCCATCTTTTTTCTTCTGCTTGGTATCAAAGATATTTGATTCGCTGACTTAGCTCGAGTTGCTCTTTTTCACTTATCAAGCATTTTATCCGATTAAGTTTCTACTACCGTCGATCCTAATCAATTCCATCGAGCATCTAATGTACAACGTCCCCACACTTGCTCTATTGCTCCGTCTATGGTCAAGCAATACTATGTTGTCGACAATGACACCTTATCAGGGCATCACGGAACCTGTTCATTGTCTAGCTATTCTCTCCCAATTGATCTTAGCATCGTCGCTTTGTCGGTCCTAATTTTTGACTCTTCACTATGTCAGTGGAAAGTCAAAGGATGACTCCAACAAAGTTTGATGCTAGGGTATCCTCAGGCTCCACCTTTGATTTCCTCTTAGGATTCTACTGAAGCTTCGCACCTCCATCAGAGGTCCCACATATTTGGCAAAATTTGACTTTGGGACCTCCATTTGTTCACCCCCCCCCCCCCCCCCAAACCCACATCCACATTTCCATGTGGTCTGATTCAACATTCTATTTACTAGGCAGATGTTTTCTTGATGCTTTTAAACCTTACTCCTTCCACTAATAATCTCACTTCCACATCTTATGCGGTGACAACAGTTCCGGAGCTTCAAAGTACTGCACCTACATCATATCCTCCCCACAAAAATACTTATAGGGCCATAACACACTTCAAATTCATCATACCCATCGTATCAAATATTTTATATCTTATATAATAGTGCATTTCTTACAACATAAAAAGAAAAACTAGTAATCATCGCACTGTCGAAAATTCAAACACCAATAGTAACTTTACGCCGTTACGGCCAATGAATAATATTAGAATAGTATCCCAATAGTATCGAAGTAGTAACTTGTAGGATTGTGCATGACATTTTCTCCAATAATTTTGAACAATAGTTGTGTTGTGCAGGCGAATAATTGGCTAGTATCTCCACACTTGATGAATGATATTGATATAAAGGGTTACTGTTGATGAACAGATTACAGTAACAAATACGACTTTTCTTCTGATCTTCTGAATAATGATTTCTGCATTGTGCGGACAAACAATTTAAAAATTGGCTTCACAATTGATGAATAATCTTGGGCAACTATATTCCTTCATTGTTTATGAAGGAAAATTTTCTGCTATTGATAGAAATATTATCAGAGTATGTCTGATTGTCACTAAGTATCAATATTAGATTTGCATATAGTATCAAACAAATTAGGACAACCCGGTGCACAAAGCATCCCCGCCCAGCAAGGGTCTGAGGAAGGGTCACACCACAAGGGCGAAATGTAGGCAAACCGTACTTTGCATTTTTTCAAGAGGCTACTTCCAGGACTCGAACCTGTGACCTCAAGGTCACACGAATACACCTCAATCGGTGCGCCAACGCTCCCCTTCATAGTATCAAACAAATTATAGGAAGAAAATCTTCCCACTCAACTGTATTGTCCCATCAACAAGGGCTAGGTTCCTCAGATGGTGGTGTCTAAGTTTTTCGGGTACTTTTTTCTAGAATTGATAATTTATGTTGGAAAAGCCATGTATTTAGGCTCATGTTGGAGCCCACTTAGATTTAGATCTCTCCCACATCTTTTGTTTGAGATTCTTCTCGTCTCTCTCTTCCTATATATATATGTGTGTATTCTCTCCAAGTATAAATAAGTTTTTGGATATATAAAGTTTACATTTTTCCACTTTCTACATGGTATCAAAGCGAGGTTCCGATCCTCGTACCTGTGGGTTATGGACCCACCACGCTTCCGCTGCGCCAATCGGACTTGGGATCTTGTCAGTGGCGGACGCATGAGTTCTATGTAGTGTGGGCGAAACATAAAATTATTCAAAAAAAATTGTCGACAAATTATTCAAAATGTACCCTACTTAATTATAAAAAAATTATATACGCAACAACATAAAAATTAATGTGTTTATTAAAAAAAGTTTATTCATCATTATAATAATTAACTTATAAAAGTAAACTTTAAAGAAAAACACACCGATGATTTTTTTTTAAAAAATAACTTTATACATCATAACATAATAGTGAGTTTGTTTATAAGAAAAAAAAAACTTTAAACAACAACAACAACAGAACCCAAAACCACAAGCATAAAAGACAAACAATATTTATTTAATAAAAAAATTGAAAACAAAATCATCTCTAGGATTAGAACCCAAAACCACAAGCATAAAAGACAACACCAACTGAGGTACATTGAAATTTAGTTTGCAATATTTTTAATATTATATATAATCTCATACCTTATTCATCAAGACAAAGAACCTATATTCAATTATTGGAAATATAATTTTTTAAAATCCAGTGTGGGCGGCCGCCCACCCTCGACCTTATGTAGGTCCGCCCATCGATCTTGTCTCTCTCCCTCCTGGACATAGTTGTGTTGGTTGCAAGTGGATCTTTACAATCACACATGCGGCGTATGAGACAGTTGATCGTCTGAAAGCTCGACTTGTGGCTCGGGGGTTTACTCAATAACATAAACTTGATTATGATGAAACTTTCTCCCCAGTCGCTAAGTTAAACTCTGTTCTGGTTCTATTCTCCTTAGTTGTTCATTGCCAGTGGCCCCTACATCAACTGGATATCGAAAATGCTTTTCTGAATGGTGACCTTCTTGAGACTGTTTACATGCATCAACCACTCGACAAACTTCTCCCTTTTCTGAATGGGAATCTCGTGTGTGTTTGCTCCGAAAATCTATTTATGATCTCAAACATTCTCCTTGGGCTTGGTTTGAGAAGTTTAGTAAGGCCGTTCATGAGGTTGGCTTCAAGAGAAGCTCGACAAACTTCTCCCTTTTCACTCGTCATCAATCAACCGGGACTGTCATTCTCATGGTCTATGTGGATGACATTTTGATTACTGGTAATGACTCCACAGGGATATAACAAGTTAAGCAACACTTAAACTCTGTCTTTCAAATCAAAGATTTAGGAAATCTTTAGTATTTTCTTGGACTTAAGGTAGCAAGACGACCTGATGATCTTGTCTTATCCCAACGAAAGTATTGCATTGACCTTCTGCAAGATGCTGGCCTCTCACGGTGCAAACCTGCGAAAACCTTGATGGAGGTTAACCACAAGTTGTGTTCTTATGAATCTGAATTCGATTCACTATTTTCAAATCCAGAGTACTATCGGCGTCTTGTAGGAAAACTGATATATCTAACAGTTACAAGACCTGATATCTCATTTGCATTTGGGGTGGTCATTCGATTTATGCATACTCCACGGATCTCTTATCTTCAGGCAGTCGAACGCATTCTCAGGTATTTGAAGTCTGCTCCTGGACAAGGACTCGTGTATATCCTCCTCTCTATTTATTATTGCATACTCTGATGCGGACTATGCGAGCTCGCTGGATGATTGACGGTCCACTATTGGTTTTTATACCTACTTTGGAGGAAATCTTTTTTACTTAGCGCAGTAAGAAGCAGTCTATGGTTTCTCGCTCGTCTGCTGAGGCTGAGTACTATATAATGACGATTGTTGTTTCAGAACTTACCTGGCTTGAGAATCTTCTTGGGGATTTGGGAGTTAAATTATCCTCACCACCAACTCTGTTCTGTGACAGTCAGACTGTCATTCATATTGCTAAGAATCCAGTGTTCCATGAGCGAACAAAACACATTGAAGTTGACTGTCAGTTTGTTCGAGAGAAGGTTCAGTTGAAGAAACTGGAATTGGAGCATGTTTCTGCTTCTGGGCAAGTTGCTGATATTCTTACCAATGCTCTACCACGACCATTATATCATCAGTTTCTTTTCAAGCAGCCTACGACTTGTACGCTCCAGCTTGCGGGGGAGTGTTGAAAAAGCCATGTATTTAGGCCTATTATTTTGGCCCATGTTGGAGCCCACTTAGATTTAGATTTATCCCACATCTTTTGTTTGAGATTCTTCTCCCCTCTCTCTTTTCCTATATATATGTGTATTCTCTCCAAGTGTAAATAAAATTTTGGATATATAAAGTTTACATTTTTCTACTTTCTACAATTTAGATAGCCTTTCGGCTAAAACCTTCATAGCTCCTATTTAGTTCTTTTTATCTCCGGTCTCAAATTAGTACAAAACGTTCTTGAGTAGTTGATAGTCATGATATATCAGTTTTTTATGCGAAAGAAAATTTTGAATTTTGAAGTGGCACAACTTGGAAGGGTTTCCCCTTTTTGTCAGAAATGTCTGACGTAATAGCTTTCTCCTTACGTGCTTTATCAGTCATCAGAGCTTATTTGGCTCTATCCATTTTCTTGCTCAGTAAACATTATATTTGGCCAATCGAGTCTTTTCATCTTAATAATAGACCAGCGAGCCTCTATAATTTAGCTTTGATAAATACATAGACTAGTGGCTCAGCTTGTCTAAATATTTTTCACTAGTGGGTCTTTGACTAGTTTGATCTATCAGTCACATTTAATTTCACTTCATAGATCATATTTTTTGTTTGAATTTTCGAATTTGCTTTAAGGGTATTTTTATCCGTAGTTGTCCTGATACTGGATCCATATTGGTTTTATCCTTTTCATTTTCCAATGAATTTAGTAGTTCTTCCTTCTATAGGATTATCATTTCTGAGTCTTAATTAGACGATGTATGCCATCCAAAATTTTCAAAGTAAAAATTACATCAGCAAGTGAAGAATTACTTCTAAAATTTGAAAGAACGTTTCTGAAATCTCTTAGGCTCTATTTATTTGGACGTTTCGTTGCTCCATTTTGGGCAAACGCCGCCGGAAGGAGGGTAAACAAATGAATCTCTAGCTGCGTTTGCTCGGTTTCCACCCGCCCGCCTTGAGAAACGCCCCAAAAAGCTCAGTTTGGAGCAGCCACCTCCCTCCTCCGATTCGAACACTCCGTTTCCACCCACCGGATCGACTCGCCACCTCCGAACCAAATGAAGCCTAAAGCTCTTCACATGAAAGGATGTAGCATCATCTGATGCAATAAAAACTTCTTCTGGCATAGGTGTCTGCAGAGGAATATCTTTGATAAAAACTTGTAATTTGAAAATGTTTGAAATTTATAACTCATAGTTGTATCATTTTTCTAATGTCTACTTCATATAAAGTTATGGAATCTTACAGGGCTAAAGGTCGTGGTATCATTTAGGGCAATGCAGTATTCTCATTGGATCCTGAGGATTTCTAAGCAGCAATCATAGACACATTTTTTAAATTTTTAGAAAGAGTGATTACTTTAACAAGATTCTTATAATTTAGGCTCACACAATAGTAGTCTGGGTGTATGCTGACAGCAAGAATTTTATTTCCTAGGTTTGATTTTGCTCCTCCCAGCAAGCTATTTAGAATATCAATAATTCGTTCATCTTTACAAATAATAAGCGTTAGATTATTCTTGATCTAGTAATTTTTAATTGGATTCGTCTGATATATAAATAAATTTTTTTGGCCGTTGTTTTTTTAGTTTCTTTAATCTATTAGTGTCTAGAAGTTGAATAGAATTAAAATTTGCACCTTCTTTGAGTTCTATATTTCCTTATATTATTTCAAATAATAAACCTTTTTGTTGAGAAATAGAGATTTCCAAATATTGGTTTATATATTTCTTTTTTATTCGTTCTAGGAATGTCTTTCTTAAGCCTCTCAATATCTTCATCTATTATAGTGTATTCTTCTCATTTACTATCTGATAATAATATGTTATTAAATTTTTTTTTGAAGGTATTAGTTAAAATACGAGGTCTTAAAATTAGGGCGCTGTTATTAGCACTACGATTTTCGCTATTAGCACCCGCCGATATTAGCAAGCACTATTTTAAGTGATTGTCTATCCGCAAGCAATTCTCTATTTGCATCGCACTTTTCACTATCCGCAAGCAACATTTATAACATTTTCTTAGGTCAAAACATAACTAATTTCATATCATTGAATCAAACACCCCTCATAAACCATTTTCTATTCTTTTTTGGGCTGATTTATGAAGTAATATTGATGATATATTTATGAAGTGTTGTCGATACCACATGCACTCTCCGAAGCAGGGTGGATGAGTCTTGCCCTCTTCTTTGCGGTCATCATTGTCTGCTACTACACAGGTCTTCTTCTCCAACGCTGCATGGATGCTGACCCACACATCAGAAGCTATTCAGACATTGAAAAAAATTCCTTTGGCCAGAGAGGAAGGATTACTGTTGCCATATTCATGTACATTGAGTTCTATCTCATTGCAGTTAGCTTCCTGATACTGGAAGGCGATAACTTGGACAATCTGTTTCCCAACTTAGAATTTCAGCTTTTGTCCCAGAACATCAAGGGGAAGCAGTTCTTTTTATTGATATCTGCGCTGATTGTTCTGCCAACAACTTGGCTGAGAAATCTGAATGGTCTTGGTTGAGTTACCAAACAGAGATGTCTGAAAGCGCAAATGGATTTTGCTGGGTGAAAGGCAAAAAAACGCCCAAACCAAGGCTAGCACCACTGAGGAAATGTCTTTTGTGGAACCTTTTTGGATCTTCGCCGGCTGCAATGTGCTCTCGCTGGAACCAGAAGGTGGGTCGCCTGAGTAATCAGGTGGTTTGCCGACCACTTCGATGGGAGAGGGTCGCGGGGGAGTCGGGCTGCAGGAGAATCGTGAGAGAGAAGGGGACTTGAGTGCCACGGAACAAGGGGTGCTTACGCCTATTAAAAAAGCCATAAATTCTCATCATTTTAAGTGCTAATAGCAAAAACTTTAGTGGTAATATTAGTGCCCTAAACTTATTGCAAGAGTTCTCGTCGTATGGTCCGAATGCGGCGTCTTGGTAAGGACCGCTGCACCTCCAAGAGGACTTGGGTGTAGTATTAAATAGGCAAAATTCCCCACATATTAGACGTCCTAGGGAAGTATGTCGTAGGAATTGTGATCGACTTAGGTTTGAAAGTTGGAATATAGGTACGCTAACGGGAAAAATGATGGAAGTAGTGGATACGATGATTAGGAGAAGGATAACTATTTTATGTCTGCAAGAGACTAGATGGGTGAGTGAGAAAGTTAAATTTTTAGATAATTCAGGTTTTAAATTATGGTACAAAAAAAATAAAACAAGCTGTTGAATAGGTATTATTGTGGATACTACTTGAAAGGATGAAGTTGTTGGGATAAGTAGAAAATGTGAATGAATCTTAGCTCTTAAATTGGTCATAGGAAAGAAAAGTATTAATGTGATCAGTGCTTACGCAGCACAAGTAGGAATAAGTGAAGCTATTAAAGTGCAATTTTGGGAAGATTTAGATGATTTAATAAGAGAAATCTCACAAAAAGAGAAGATTTTCATAGAAGGAGACTTAAATGGACATATAAAAAAGGAAAATATAGATTACACATTTTCATGGAGGATCAAATATGAAGAAAGAAATGAAGAAGGACAAACCATTTTAGAATTTGCCGTACATAAGCTAATTGTATCAAATATGTTTTTCATAAAGAGGGAAGAACATTTAATTACGTTTAAAAGCGAATCAAATAAGTCACAAATTGATTATTTCATGACTCGTAAAATGGATAAAATAATTTGTAAGGATTGCAAAGTCATAACAGGAGAAAGTTTGACAACACAACATAGGTTAGTGGTGTTAGCTGTACAAATTAAATATAATAAATTTAAGACAAGAACAAAAATGTTGTTAAAAATTTGATGGTGGAACTTGAAGATGAAAAAACAGGTTGCTTTCAAGAAGACAGTTATGAAACACCTAGTTGATGACCCTTATGTTGATCTTAATGTCTCATGAGAAGTTATGTCTTCACATTTAAGGATAAGTGAAAAGAACATACTTGGAGTATCAAAAGGTCGTGCGCTCCCAAATAAAGAATCTTGGTGGTGGAAAGAGCAAGTGCAAGACAAAGTGAGGGCAAAAAGGGTCAGCTATAAATCACTCTATGTTTGTAGGAATGATAAAAATTTAGCCAGGTATAAATTCGTCAAAAAGAAAGCTAAACAGACAGTAAGTAAAACAAGAAGTCGAGCTTATGAATAATTTTATAAACGACTAGATATCAAAGATGGAGAGCGTGACATATAAAATTGCTCGAGTTAGAGAAAGAAAGACAAGAGATTTAATTCAAGTAAAATACATAAAAGATGAGACAAATACAGTTTTGACAGATGATGTAGATATTAAAGAGCAATGAAAAAGATATTTTTATCAACTCTATAATGAAACAAAAGACAATGAATTGAATTTGAAAGAGTTAAGTAAATCAGAGAAGTATAAGAACATAACATTTGATCGTAAAATTAAAGTATCAGAGGTAAAAAATGTTCTAAATAAGATGAAAAATGGAAAGACGGTTGGGTCAGACAATATACCCTTCAAAGTGTGAAAATGTCTAGGAAATGAAGGATTTTTGTGACTTATATGTTTTTTCAATAAGATATTAAAGTCAAAAAAGATGTCAGACCAATGAAGAGAAATTATCTTGGTACTTTTGTATAAGAATAAAGGAGATACAAAATTGTGTTAATTACAGAGGAATTAAATTGATGAGTCATATCATGAAACTATAAGAACGAGTAATAGAAAGAAGATTAAGACGAGAGACTAACATCTCAGAGAATCAATTTGGATCCATGCCAGGGAGGTCGACCATGGAAGCTATACATCTTTTGAGGAGACTCATTGACAACTATCGAGAAAGAAAACAAGATTTGCATATGTTGTTTATTGATCTTGAGAAGGCTTATGATAGAGTTCCAAGAGAGATCTTATGGAGAGTCTTAGAAAAAAATGTGTAAATGTATCATATATTGACATAATCAAAAATATGTATACAAATTCAGTGACAAGGGTGAGGACATCTGGAGGATTAACACAAGAATTCTCTATTACTGTTGGATTACATCAAGGTTCAGCTTTAAGCCCTTATCTCTTAAGCTCACCAGACATCCAACAAGCAATACCTTGGTGTTTATTGTTTGCGAATGATATCGTTTTGGTTGATTAGGCCCGCGAGGGTGTAAACGCAAAACTTGAATCTTGGCGAGATACTTTAGAAAAGAAGGGTTTTAGGTTGAGCAGGGCAAAGACGGAGTATATGGAGCTTAAATTTAGCAGTACAAGTAGGACAGATGACTTTGTTATTAAGTTGGGTGATCAAGATATTTCCCATAGTGAGTGTTTTAAATATCTTAGATCGGTAGTTCAAAATGATGGAGGTATTGATAAAGATGTGACACAGAATCCAAGCGGGTTGGTTGAAGTGGAGAGGCGCGTCAGGGATTATGTGATCGTAAAGTGCCACTAAAACTTAAGGGCAAGTTTTACCGTACTGCAATTAGACCCGCGATGCTCTATGGTTCTGAGTGTTGGACAGTGAATTGTGTACATGAGCAAAAAATGGGAGTTGCGGAGATGAGAATGCTTATGTGGATGTGTGGACACACGAGATTGGATAAAATTAGGAATGAAAGTATAGGGATAAGACAGGAGTAGCACCAATTTCAGAGAAGATGCGAGAAGCTCGTATAAGATGGTTTGGACACGTACAAAGGAGACCATTAGAGGCACCTGATAGGCGTTGTGAGAGTCTAGCCACTAGACATATTAGACGAGGGAGGGGTAGACAAATAAAGACTTGGAATGAAACTATAAAGAAAGACACGATGTACTTAGGCATTAGTGAGATTATGACAAAAGATAGGTCACAATGACGACAATGGATCCATATAGCCGACCCCACTATAGTGGGATAAAGGCTTGAGTGTTGGTGTATTGTTTAGAATATCTATTGTTCTTTTTGTCATAGGAAAATTTTCATATTTAAGGATTTTTTAGAGAGTTATTTTATTTCTTTGTTCAATCTGGATGTCTCTGTTAACAACATTTTTAATTTTGATAGATAAAGTTTGTGCCGAGGGACAAATTATAACGCTGGCAGTTAATTATATTCTTAGTGATAGTAGGTCTGTTAGATTAGACCAAAATAGCCCATTGGAATAGTAATTTTTAAATCTAATGATATTTCTTGTGTGTGATATCTAGGCGGAATTTTTCCGTCCGGACTCCGGGTGATCTCCCCTGGAGATCAAATATATCTGAGATCAAAATATGATCTCCTGGAGATCAAATATATCTGAGATCAAAATATGATCTCCTGGAGATCAAATATATCTGAGATCAAAATATGATCTCCAGGAGAACAAATATATTTGAGATCAAAAGATGATCTCCAGGAGAGCAAATATATCTGAGATCAAAATATGATCTCCAGGAGTCCAAATATGATTTTCGGGTTTCTCCTTATCTTGGCGTGTGGAGGAAGGAATGGTGGAGATCATATTTGGACTTCTGGAGATCTTATTTTGATCTCAGGTATATTTTATCTCCAAGAGATCATATTTGATCTCCTGGAGATCACCCGAAGTCCGGACTCAGGACGGAAAAATTCCACGATATTGGATGGCAATATCATTTTTAGCAAAGAGTGTATTTGGGATAATTTAGTTCGTCTTACTCAATCTTAATAGAGTTCATGATCTGAATTAGTAAGGCTCTAAATGAGCTTCTAAGGCTATATGTGAATGCAAATGCTCGGTGAAATCAATTTGCAAAATAATATTTATAAACTGTTGGAATTATCGAGTAAATATCAATCTTGTAGTGTCTTTATGTGTTTGATGTTTAGTCCTACATCGCCTATCGGTTTTATGTCTTGATGTAACTCGTATGTAATGCCCTAAGTGGATGAATAATAATATCAAACATTTTCTATTATCTATTATTCAACATGGTATCAGAGTCAGACCATCTAAAACTCTAAATTTCTTTCCCGTAAGCCGCCCTCTCTTCTCTGTCCCGCTCTCGCTCGCTAGCTGCTTCCGCTCCCGGCCACGCTTTCCTCTCCCACTTCCTCTACCGCGACAGCTCTCGCTCATGTCTCCCATTTCCGCTCCCGCTCCCGTCGACGCAATCGACATCAGAATCCATCGACGGGAGTGGATCTTGGCCCCCCATGCTCTTCCCTAACTCCTCATTCGGCTGCTGCCAGAGGGAGCACCGCTTGTTCTTCACGACTCCTGTACTCCCGTTTGCGTCGACGGGAGCGAGAGCAGAAGTGGGAGTTGGGAGCGGGAGCTGTCACTGTAGAGGAAGTGGGAAAGGAAAGCGCGGCCGGGAGCGGAAGCAGCGAGCGAGAACAGAACAAAGAAGAGAGGGCGGCTTACGGGAAGGAAATTTATGGTTTTAGATGGTTTGGCTCTGATACCATGTTGAATATTAGAGAATAGAAAATGCTTGATACTATTATTCATCCACTTAGGGCATTACATATGAGTTACAACAAGACATAACACTGATAGGCGGTGCGGGACTAAACCTCAAACACATAAAGACACTACAAGATTGACATTGACTCGATAATTCCAACAGTTTATAAATATTATTTTGCAATTTGATTTCGTCGGGCATTTGCATTTGCATTCGCATATAGCCTTAGAAGCTCATTTAAAGCCTTACCCCTGCGTCAGATAACCTTAATTCAGATCTTGAACTCTATTAAGATTGAGTTAAGACAAACTAAATTATCCCAGATACACACTCTTTGCCAGAAATGTTATTGCCATCTACTATCGCGTAATTTTTCTGCCCGGAGTCCGGTCTTCGGGTGATCTCCAGGAGATCAAATATGATCTCTTGGAGATCAAATATACCTAAGATCAAATATGTTCTCTTGAAGTCCAAATATGATCTCCACCTTTCGTTTCTCCACACGACAAGATAAGGAGAACCCGAAATCATATTTGGACTCCCGGAGATCATATTTTGATCTCAGATATATTTGATCTCCGGGTGATCATCTTTTGATCTCAGATATATTTGATCTTCTGGAGATCATTTTTTGATCTCAGATATATTTGATCTCCAGGAGATCATATTTTGATCTCCAGGAGATCACCCGGACTCCGGACGGAAAAATTCCGCGACTCGTCTACTCCATCATTCGTGGTTGTTTCTCCTGCAGATATCGCTGCTCCCGTCTTCTTCCTGCGCCGGTATTGATGATTGCTCCGACAACGCCGACTGTCCTACCTGCTAGCTCTGTCTACCTTTCGGAGCAGGCTTCATTGTCGCTGATCACGCTGAGCTTCTCGTCCGCTGATTTGATTGTGTTTGCTGCTGATCCAGGGCTGTCCTCCCTACTCCAGATCTGCTCCTGTGCTGGCCCCTCTCTTCTTCCTGGCAGCAGGACAATTTCTTCTCATTCAGTTAGCCTCCTTGCTGCTCCTGTGGGCTGTCTTGCTGCTGCTTGAGCTCCAGCCGCTTCTGGGGGTGCATTTGTCTCACCAATGTTGAAGTTGTGTAGTTTTTTGGGGATCATTTTCTATGTCTTTATCAGTTTTTTTAATGTTGTATTGTTCTGTCTTTCTGCTGCTTAGGTTACTGTGTGTTATGCATTCATGCACGTGTTATCCATGTGAGTGGGAGTGTTCGGCTCAGATGATCTTTCCCGACTTTTTCGCTTTCGTTCCACACAGTCTTTAGGCTAATGTCGTGTGTTGTTTGCATCTCCCCATATTTCTTAGGATAGGTCATGTGTTGGGAGACGACTGATGTTGGTGTTCAAATCTCAGCAGGTTGTGTCGTGTGGGACCGTATCGCGAGGGATTGCCCTTTGTGTTGATTATCCCTAACAAATTATCCCCGACAGATTATCCCCGACAAATTATCCCCGACAAATTATCCCCGATCACCCGTTTGATGATTTGATCCACATCTTTTATTCTCTTTCGCATGTTGTGTGTAGGTGATGTTGGTTGACCGGTTTCCAGTGAGGCTACGTCGTGTGTGGGTCCTGCATCGTGTGTGGGTCAATGTCGTGTGTGGCTATGTCCCCGACTTGATTCCCCGGTTTGGAATTTCCCCCGATGGCTCATTTGATGTTTTGTCCCGCATCATCTACCTCCATTGTCGTTATTTGTTGTGACCAAGCTGAAGGGTCCCTCCCCCCTTCAGCTTGTGGGGGAGTGTTGGAATTTTCGAGTCAATGTCCGGTCTTGTAGTGTCTTTATGTGTTTGAGATTTAGTCTCACACCGCCTATCAATATTATATGTTTTGTTGTAACTCCTATATAATGCCGGAAGTGGATGAATAATAATATCAAACATTTTTTATTCTCTACTATTCAACATAAACCATAAAACTAGATTTTCCACCTTTGAATTAAAGCAATTAAAGTAAGGAAACAAATGAGGAGTAAAAGCGCGAGAGTGCGCGATAATAAATACTAATAAAATGAGAAATTACAAAGACGAAAACAATTGAAACAAGATTTACAAATGAATATCCTTACGAGTAGAAAAACAACACAAGATCCAACATTAAAGAAAGTGACAACAAACCTTGAAATGAGCAAACAATGTTGAGGGGAGGGCTTGAGGTGCTTTAAGAGGGCAATCCAGGGCAGTTCTCGGCACTCAGAAGTTGTGGTAGATGTCCAGAAATTGGGACAGCAATCAGGATGGTGCTGGGAGGTAGTTTTCCAGCAATGAGCGACTGAAGATTGATGTTCTGGTGGACAGCAAACTGGAGGATTGGGGGGGGGGGGGCTGTGGCTCCACCAGAGGAATTAAGGCATGAAGAGGGGATTGTTGGGAAATTAGGGAGGAGAGGGTGGAAATTAGGGAGGAGAGGGTGGCTCCATGTGAGGTAGGGGAGGAATTTGGGCTGTAGGAAAGAAGGTGAGAGAGGTGTAAGTCACGGGCAGGGAGGATGAAGTGGGGAGTTAATTAGCTGGGAAGATTTAGTGCGGAAGTGGCGTGGAGAGTATGGGGTAGTGGGGCGGTTTCAAGTATGGGGGAGGGGGATTTGAGGGGGGGGGGGGGGCTGCTTGTTGGGGGGGGGGGGGAATTAATGAGAGGGGCTGATGTTTAGGAGGGATTTTAGGGGGTCTCCACATGAATGAGGAATGGGGAGTGGATTAACTTATTTTTAGGAATTGACTCCTAAAATGTAGGAAAGTGGATGGGTGGGGTAGTGGGTAGTTAGGAGGTAGTTATGGTGGTTATTAATGATAGTGGAGGAGGGTGATGGCTAGTGGTGGCTGGAGGAGGTCGCCGGAGGTGGTGGTGGTCGCCGATGACGTTTTTCGGCGATCGCCGAAAAATGGTAAATGTTAGGAAAGTGATGGGGTGGTATAGGTGGACCACCAGAGATGGCCAGAGGGCGGAGACGAACTCCGGTGATCGCTGGAGATGTTTTATAGGATATTGGGGCTGTTTTTTTATTATTATTGGAGAATGATGGGGACCAGGCTCCGCGACACAAAATTGGAATGGAGGGTGGAGATGGGGTGGCTGGCCAAGGGAGGAATTTTCCTGGGAGGTGGTCGGTTGTTTTCAATGGGGAAGGGAGGGTGGTGCTGCTACAATGGAGGAGCGGTGTTTGATTGGCCAACCAAGGGAAGGCTTGGGAGGTGGCTGCTTGGGGTGGGAAGGAGGTTAACCGTCTGGTTGGTGAAGGGTGGCTGTTGTTTGCAATGGAGGACGAGGGAGGGTGGTGGAGATGGCCGGCTGTGGCTTGTGGGAGGGGAGGAATGGCTGGCCTTTAGGGAGAGTGGAAGGGGCCGGCCAGGGAGAATGGAGGGGAGGAGTGGACCCGAGCTTCACACCCAGGAACGACTGCAACATCGTAGTGATCGAGGATAGGGCTTCTAAAACTCAATCTTCAATGCCCCAAATGAGAGTTGATGGGCGGAATCACGACCACAAACCTCAAAGACAAGTGTACCGTATTGAGAGTAGCATAGGATTTTGAAGATCAAGGTCGTATTAGCCTCGGGGCTGCTAAGTACTTCTACTTCAAGTAAATTGTTATTATTTTATTAGATAAATATTTTAGGGGCTGAGAAACGAAATAAAGAAAAAGCGAAGCATTCAATCAAGAATCAATCTTAAGGAAAAATAAAAAACACAATTAAAAAAAACTCAAAAGCTTGAAGAAGAGAACTTGACCGTTGAGATTCCCGAAGCATGAACACGCCTCTCTCGAGGACTACGCCCAACCGAGCTTAAGAAATATTAACCGAACTCTCGTTCAAATCAATAACTTAAAAATCATCTTATCGCGGTGAATCCCTCTATAGGATTTGACTCCTATCCGGAAGAGTTTCGTCGTCCTCTCTCGAGAGTTGCGATCAACTCCTTTTATTCTCGAGTGATCGATTTGTACGCACGAACCTCTCGTCTAACTAGAATACTAAAACAAATACAAAATCATATGTAGACATGAGATTGAGATTAATCTAGAATAAATCGTAAGCTCGCAATCAAAGCCTTCGAGAAATAATTACACAGATAAAATTCCAAAAGATATCATCCGATCAAATGCTAAAATAAATCTAGCTAAATATGATTCGGATTAAAGAGAGAGAATTTAGAGAAAAAGAACAATTTTATTACTAAGACAAAAGAGAAGTACAATTGCATGAAATGGAAATCTAAACTATGAATTAAAAGTGAACACATGAAATTGAAATCTACAACTAAGCAAAAGAAAATACATAAAATGAAGTTAGATGTGGCCCAAAAAGATCTGGAATTCGACTCCTGGTCTTCTGGAGGAGTTGGGCTTTTATAGCTGAATTTTTCAGGTTACACCCCCCAGGTACACGCCCGTGACCTGGGGGCGTGTAAGGGTCGTGAATGCTGGAGGCGGAGCGGGCACGATCTACGTCAATGTGGGCGTTATGGGCGTGTCACGCCCCTTGGTCACCCCATGACAGGAGGGCGTGACCTCTTGAAACGGCTTCTGGCGGGAACTTTTGGCGGGACGACGCATAACTACTGATCCGTGGGAAGTACACGGGCGTGACTCATGAAGGTCACGGGCGTCACTTTGGCGGGATCAGGAGCGTGACTTCTGGATGAGCTCAGGATCGACTGGAGGCGTGATCTAACGGTCACGCCCATGGGTCACGGGTGTGACCCATGAAGGTCACGGGCGTTTAACTTTAAATGATGTGGCATTGCGCTTTCTGGATCGAGGAGCGGGTCCGGGGCGTGACAGTATGTCACGCCCCAAGTACATGCCCGTGACTGGGGCGTGTATTTTGGGTTTTTTGCATATTTGCTCCAAATTTATTTCTGAACCTGCCAGTTTGCTCCAAAATGCTATAGACAACCCAGTTTATTTTGAAAATATAAAAGAACACATTTTAGATCATAATTAAAATAAAACAAGCATAAATTAATTATTTAAATAATAAAATACTAACTAAAATAACGATAATTTAAGCTCTATCAAGAGCCCTCACCCTCTATTTATGACTTTTCTAGGGAGCAATGAACGGCTATGGTTGGCCGATGCTCCGACCAAAAGTAATGCAAAAATATAACTCTAAATAAAATACAACAAGAGACAAAAATACTATAAATAGCGAGCCGCTCAAAATGAGTGGTCCCGATCGTCACTGCGCCTGAGGCCGAGGTCGCTGGGAGTAGACCCAAACGGGTCGGGCTGGCTGCTCCACATCATTATCACTTTTATATTTATTTTTTTAAATTCTTATCAAGATCAGAATAGACTGACTCTAATTTGTATATTTGATGATTCATAGTTAGAATATCTTTAATACTTAGGTATGAATATCATAATCTTGAACATTTGGTATAAAAATCATTTTTTATAGTAGTGGGGCATCAGTTGGTATTATGCCCTTGTTGGCATTTAAAACATTTACAATTTTTTAATTTTTGTACATGAGCTACTCTTTTATAAAAATTATTTTTTAAAGGTTAGTCATTTTTAATTTCTGTTTAAATTACGGAGTCTAATTTTTTGTTTTATTTTAAATTTTGGTTTTGATACGAACAATTTAGCTTATACCATAATAGAGATTTGTGTCTTCGTCATATTATTGTAGCAATTGAAACTTAGTTTTGAAGAAGTGATTTGTTCTTTTATTTGTTTTAGAGCTTGATTTTACATATATTTTATAAATGTTTTCTTTTTCAGTAGTATTTGCTTCAATTTAGGCAGGTTTTGAATTTTCTTCATGATTCTAATATTTTTAATAAACGATTACATGACGACATTGGTGCTGTACGCCCAAATTCTGCCATACTCATTGACAATAGCCTGGATGATGCAACTCTTCTCATACAAGATTAACTATCTTGCCAAAACAGATAATATTCTGCGGACATACTGGCCGTACTAGCCGACCAACAACAATACTCTCCGACCTCTTCCGTGTACTCGCCACAACATTCATTTTTTGTACTTTGAAATTTTCATCACACCCAATAAGTGACAGTGTTAAGAGAACGGAAGAGGGAGATCTAGAGAGAAGAGAGATAGAAACTAGGGTTTGGTGGATGGAGGAGAAGAATATCTTGTACTTTCATGATCCACCATGGAGAACCGCCCGGGGGATAATTATACCCGGGGCCAAGAGGGGGCCGGACGACCCCCCCACATATGGGGCTGAACCGGGTGGTTCAGCCCCAAACCGCCGGTATCAGAGAGAGGGGGCTAAACCGGTTGGTTCAGCCCCATTTTCATCTGTCTTCTCTTTTCGCTTGCGCGCGTATTGACGTTCAAATAACCGGGCTACATCCGGGGGCGTAACATTCCCTTCCCCATCAAGAACCAGCTTGTACCTAAGGTAGTAGTCCGGGTAGAGCTCCCTGAACTCCATCAAATCCACCCACATGTTGTGAGCTGCGGTTAAATGTTTCCATTTGACAAGTATCTCAGGACGGTACTATGTGTCGCGGTGCTTCCACTTGATCATCAGGATCTCCTCGGGAAGCAGCCGTAATTCGCCTGCTACTGTCGCCTCGGGCAGGAAGGACTAGCCTGCACTGTGTTGTCGATCTTTCGCTTCAGTAAGGATACATGTAATGTCGGGTGAATCCGCGATCCCTCAGGCAATTTCAAGGTGTAAGCGACAGAATCCACACGGCGGAGGATACGGAAGAGACTATAATAACGAGGTGCCAACTTCTTGTTTGTCCGTCGGGCAACGGACAACTGCCTGTAGGAACGGAGCTTGAGAAAAACTTCATCGCCAACCACGAACTCCCGGTCCTTGTGATGTTTGTCCGCTTGAGTCTTTATGCGATCTTGTGTTGTCCGGAGATTCTCCCGCAAGGTGGCTAGGGTGCGGTCTCGATCACGAAGCGCCCGATCAATGCTGGCAACGCTATATTGCCTGGTTCATAACTTCTCAGTGATGGCGGAGGGCGACCGTACATGACCTCAAATGGGGTCAACTTGCTGGCTGAATGGTAAGAGGTGTTATAGCAGTATTCAGCCCAATGCAACCAACTTGTCCAAGTCCGAGGTTCGCCCATCACAAAGCAACGAAGGTATGTCTCGAGGCCCCGATTGAGAACTTCTGTTTGGCCATCTGTCTGGGGGTGATGGGTTGTGCTGAAACGTAAACAGGTCCCCTGTAAGCGAAAGAGCTCCCTCCAGAAATTTCCCACAAACGTCGGGTCTCAGTTAGAAATGATGGCACGCGGGATGCCATGAAGGCGGATGATTTCTCGGGCGAAGAGATCGGTGACTGACTCGCCGGTGTATGGGTGACTCAGTGCCAAGAAATGTTCCGTATTTGGACAACTTGTCCACCACCACCAAGATAACGGACTTACCCTGAGATTTGGGCAGGCCGTCGATGAAATCTATGGACACTGTGTCCCAAATGTGGTGCGGGATCTCCAATGGTGTAAGCAGGCTGGCTGAGGAAGTCGTCTCATATTTCTGGAGCTGACATATCTCGCATTGTTGCACAAACTGATGTACGTCGCGTCATAGCCCTTTCCAAAAAACGTTTGCCCGTGCCCGCTGGAGGGTGCGGAGTACGCCCGCGTGACCGCCGGTCGGAGAAGAGTGGAACTCGTGCATCATGACTGCCTTCCAAGCGGACTGGGTGGGAATGACCACTCGACCCTGATAGTACAGCTTGTCATTTTGGAGGTGATAGCTAGTTGCAGTGTCATGTCCCTATCTAAGGGATTCCACAATGGTACACAACTCCGGATCACGCATGACCTCCTCCTGTATGTCGTCGAGGGAGTCGAGCAGGGGGCCCGAAATTTGGGCGACGGTGCCCTCCGGTAAGCGAGACAAGGCGTCAACAACCAGGTTCTCTTTGCCCTGTCTGCAGAGGATCTCATAATCATAGCCCAATAATTTTGTTACTCATTTCTGTTGGAGAGGAGACTCGTTGGTCCAAAAGATGCTTCAGGCTCTGGTGGTCTGTACGGATCTTGAAATGTCACCCTAACAGGTATGGCCTCCACAGGGCCACCGCATGAATGATGACCAACATCTCTTTTTCATACGTGGAGAGTCCCAACGTGCGGGGTGCCAACGCCTTGTTGTAGAAAGCCAGTGGCCGACCTTCCTGCATTAATACAGCACCAATGCCCATGCCCGACGCATCGGTCTCAAGCATAAACTCCTTGGTGAAATCCGGGAGAGCAAGAACTGGCGTGGATGTCATGGCCCCCTTGAGGGTCTGAAAAGCCGCCTCTGCCTCGTCCTGCCAAATGAAGGCGTCCTTCTGTAACAGCTGAGTGAGAGGCCTGGCGATCTTGCCATAGTCCTTCACGAATCGCCTGTAGTAGTCAGTAAGTCCCAGGAAGCCCTGTAATGCTCGCACAGTTTGGGGACTCGGCCACGATAACATGCTCTCGATTTTTTTTGGGGTCCGCCTTGACGCCATCCGCCGAAACCAAATGACCCAAGTACTCTACCTCCTCCTGTTTGAAAGAACACTTGGACTGTTTGGCGTAAAGTTGGTGTTGGCGGAGGATGGTGAAGACTTGCTCCACATGAATTAGATGCTCCTCCTAACTAGTACTGTAGATGAGGATACCATCAAAGAATATCAACACGGAATGGCGGAGAAGAGGTCGAAATATCTCGTTCATGACTGCTTAGAATGTGGAGGGGGCGTTGGTTAGCCCAAAAGGCATCACGAGGAACTCATAATGTCCATCATGTGTGCGGAATGCTGTCTTGTGTATGTCTTCCTCATGCATGCGAATCTGGTGGTAACCCGACCTGAGGTCGAGTTTGGTAAAAAGAGAGGCACCGTGCAGTTCATCCAACAGTTCTTCGATCAACGATATGGGAAACTTGTCCTTGATGGTCGAGTTGTTTAAGCCGCGGTAGTCCACACAAAAACGCCACGATCCATCTTTCTTCTTGACTAAGATGATGGGAGATGAGAAGGAACTAGTACTTGGACGGATGAGCCCGGTGGTGAGCATTTCCCGGACGCTGCGCTCAATCTCGGCCTTCTGGATGTAGGGATATCGGTACGGTCGAATATTGGTGGGCTCCGCCCCGGTCTTAAGCTAGATTTGATGATCTCGAAATCTCGGAGGTGGAAGGGTCCGAGGTGTCTGGAATATGTCAGCATACTGAGCCAGCAGCGCCCGCATCTGCTCGGGCACTACCGGGGACGCTCCGGAAGCCGTCGTAATCTCCATAATCATTGTCATCATACTGCCCTGATCTCCCAGTCATTTCAGGCTGTGAAGTGATATCTCTTTCAGCGGAGACGATTTGAGGCCGCCCAGGCAATACTGTCGTCCATTTTGGAGGAACTTCATCGTCATCTGGTCCCAATCGAAGGTTACCCTTCGTTGTTGCAGCCACTGTACCCCAAGCACCATGTCCGACCCTCTGATGGGTAGGAGATAGACGTTCGTGCGTCCTAAGTACCCCTGTATCCGCAACTCCACCCCTTCCATAACCCCTTCGCACTGAAGTTTGCTCCCATCGGCCACCATAACATGAAATACAGCTGATCGATCGATCTCGTGCCCCACCTTCTGTGCCACATCCGGATGAATGAAGTTATGAGTACTCCCGCTATCCACCAGAATTGTCACCCTCTCCTGGCTGACTTACCCTGCCATCCTCATCGTGAGAGGGGCGTTGCATCCCTCCATCGCCTGTAAGGACACGCCGAACTTCGTCAAGTCCAAGTCCCCGTCCCACTCCGATTCGGGAGGGCACCCGTCCCCTGTATCCTCATGAAGCATAAAGACTTGTATCTTCAAGCATTTGTGTCCCGGTGTGAACTTATCGTCGCAGTTGAAGCATAAGCCCTTCTCCTTTCTGTCCTGTAGTTCGGCCCATGAGAGTCGTGTCACAGTCGGTTTACCACCCGTCGGGGTTTCCCTTCTTACGCCTGCTGGAGCCGCTGTCGGCCTCCCGGTGGTACGAGTACATTGTCTGTTGAAGCGTTCTTCCTGAATGCGGGCTAAGGTGATGACATGATTTAGGTTGCAGGGCATGTGTACTTGCACCTCATCACGAAGGTGCTCCTTAAGTCCCGAGACAAAACAGCTAAGCAGCGTCCTTTCTTCCCAATGCACCATATTCGCCAATCTTTCAAATTCGGTGTGATACTCCATCACCGCCCCCTTCTGTTGCAACTTCTGGAGGAGAGCCTCGAAATCCTCGTACTCCAAGGGCTCGAACCGGGTCATAAAGCCCTCCACAAATTCTGCCCACGGTACATAGTCCCGGCCTCGCAAAAACCACTGCATCTACTGAAAAGCATCGTCTTCCAGGTGGAACGATGCGAACTGCACTCATTGCCCTTCCGACACATCCTGATAACTGAATAAAAGCTCTGCTTTCTGCACCCACTCCAACGCCTGAAATGTTGTTGACTCAAAATGAGTATAATAATAATAAATTTCAAAATTCGAGCCAGCAACCTTTCGGGACAGATTCTGGCGAAACCGTGCAAATTTTGGAAAAATATTCAACATGAAAGTTGTAGATCTCGTTTTTGGCTACAAAATGCATATATTATTTGTCTAATTCCGATATGTATTGTGGGAGAACCAACTCAAGTTTTTTTAGGCTTAAAAAAGCTTGAGCTTATATATTCCAAACTCATATATATATATATATATATTATATGGGTCTTGTTCATATGCGAACAGGACCCCATGCGAAGATGCGAAGAGGTGCATTCATGGCGGCGTTGTTGGCGGCTGCAGGCTCACTGGCCGCTCGGGGTTCATCGTCGGCGGCCACGCCGACGAACCCCGGGTGGTCGGCGATCCCGCAGCAGCCGACGGTGGCGGTGGATTTGCATGGGCCGTCGGATGAGATTGCGAGATGAACAGTGCGGACGGCGGAGATCTTCTATTCGCATCTTCTCACGGGGTCCTGTTCGCATATGAACATGACCTATATTATATATATCTTATCTATATAATGGAATATAGATATTTGGAGGCACACCAAAGATTAAATATTGGTCATTGGATCATGGGAGAGAGCATGAGGGGTGGAGAGTTGGGAGAGAGAGGAGGGAGAGAGAGGGGGGGCGGGAGGGAAGGGGGGAGAGGGAGTGATTTTAATGAAGAAAGAGAGAGGGAGAGAGAGAGGGTGCGGGAGAGAGGAGTGAGAGAGAGGGGGAGTGATAAGGAGAGAGAGAGAGGGGGGAGTGAGAGGGAGAGATAAATTAATTTTTTTTAGATTAAATTTTATAACATAAAAATATGAATAGTACTTCGTATTTTTTTGCGGGCATTTAAAGTACACATGTATATGTTTTGAAAAAAAAATATTTCGGGTGTGTGCGCAGCCCGTAGCGACGCACCGAGCTCGGGCGAAGCCCGCCTGCCTGCGGCCGAAGACAGCCCGAGAGCATCGAGCACAGACGTAGCCCATGCGAAGATGCTCGTGTGTGTGTATATATATAGCATTTGGTTAAGTAGCGAGTGATATATCAAGTTTTTTTCTATACATCGACTGATACGCTATAGAAAACCATTGCTCTCGATGTTTTGTTAAATTTGCCGTGTTTTTATGAGGTGGTTTGATCGAGAGATAAAGTATCACTGCTTTACACAGTCCAGATGATGACATTCCTTCTAGTTCTATGCGAGTTTAGCATGGTTTGTGTATTTGCTCTATTATTTAAGGTATATGGAGGACTATGACTCATTCTATAAGGTGATTATTATATGGAGGTACAACAAAGTATAAACGTTTATATTTCTCTCAACCAGAATGGAAGTAGATATCTTCTTATATGATTAATTTATGTTTGATGACAGAGGAAGTTGAATACTCCTTGCGGAGTATAGATGCAGATCCAGTGCTAAGAAAAAAAAACTATATGACAATCTATAACATTGTAGAAGATTTGAACATCAGAAGAACCTAGGGAAAAAGGAAGGTAATTGAAACTCTGGGAAATTATGGTGGAAGAATGTGGGACTTTTCTTCCTCAAAAGATAGGAGATTATGGAGATGACATTTCATAAGGGCATTACAAGATCAATAAGGATGAATATGAATTTATTAGGTTATGTCGGGGATTTAGGCAAATACCTCTTGTATGCTTAGGTTGTATTAGGTTTATTACGTTATGTCGGGAAGTTACGCAAATACCCCTTGTATGCACTATTTAAGGGGACCCATGGGGTCTTGTATGTTTCATCAATGAAAGAATCCTAGTTCCTTGTCCCCTAATGAGATCTTTAAGGGGACCCTTGTGCTATTGCTGAAGATCACGACTCAACCTTCTCCAAAGTCTTGATCAATAAGAAAAAGCTACTGCTACCTCTCCTGAATCCACATTGTGCTATCAAGATCAATCTTCAGCTGAAAGGAGATACCTTATGGAAAATTCATTTCAACTCAACCCGCTTTAAAGAAGTCCTAAAAATCCCTCCTCAAAGGATTCAGAATTGGTTTTGAGAGTCTCCAATCAAAACACTGAGTTGCTAAGCTTCCTTATCAACAACTCACTTGATTTTCCCTATCAACAACTCACTTGGTTAGAGTGACCTTATCAAAAACTCACGCGGATCTAAGTGTCTCCTTACCAAAAAAACTCAGCAGTTCTTGGACATCTTATCAACAGTCTAAAGAGTCTCCTTATCAAAAGACTCAACACTAGTGATAGTGAGGCAGAAGTGTGAACGTACTTGTGTTTGGGGAACCACTATATTTTTGTGTGTCGTATGTGTTGATTGGCTTTTCTCTGTGTTTTTATTTTCCGCATCTTTACTTATTCTTCGTGGTTGTGGTTGTGATATATTTGGGGGTATTTTGTGAAACTGTTAAAAATAGTAAAACTAAATTTACTTAAATTTTAATACTCTATTCATCCCCTCTTTAGAGCTCTTCTCAAGAGATTACCTTCTCTTTCACAATCAAATATATCATACCATGTAATAATAAACTGACCAATCTCCCAATTTTCTCTGAGGAAAAGAATGACATTTTAGCTGGCATGGACCTCTTAGTATATACTATATAGGCTTTCCTCATTGCATCAAGAAGCTTAAGTTAATAAAAAAATTAATTTGTCCTTCAAAGAACTAGATTTGTTCTCAATCTCAAACCCTAAACTATTTAATTGTAACCAAATGAATTAATAGGTTTCAAAAAATTCATATATACTCTAGCCAATCAAACATATCATACCATGTAATAATAAAGTGACGATTCCGATCTCCCAATTTTGGCAAATTGACACTGTCACTCCGGCACCGCACTCCGCTGTCGTCGACCTATATAGAGGCAGAGACCGGAAGTCGGAAGGCTCAAAATGAAGGGAGCAGAGATGTGGAATAGGGTTTGAAATTTGAACGAGAATAAATCAATTAGGAGGATTTATGCGGGCCATGGTTTTTTTAATAGGGTGTGCAAATGGCCGGTTGTGTGCAAATAGCCAACTTTAGGTCTGCGAATAGCCAAATTTTGGTGTGCTTATAACAACAACAATAACAACACTCAAGCCTTTATCCCACTATAGTGGGGTCGGCTATATGGATCCTTTGTGCTTATAACGATTCAAAAAAAAAATTGGGCGGGCATATGTCTCTTTGGCCCTCCTCTGAATCCGCCCATACTTGTTTGGATAGCCGTGTGTGTGTTAATTCACTAGATGGGTGGATTAAGGTCACTATTTACCCTGTTTGATATCATTTTGCCATAGGACTTTGGCAATGGGATTGTTGTGGAGTTGAAAATCTTTTGGATCATCCTTTACCATGTCTTCCATGCGTTTGTTGTAAAAATACGACATTCAGGAAAGAGCGAGTGGATAAAACGTAGATCATGGTGTTATTGCACCAGTCGTCTCAACCTTTATGACATCCCATATTACATTTTGGGCCTAAATTTAGGTTTGGGCATGTTAATACACCATTTTATTTTTTCATTAACCTTCTTGGCTTGCACTGACAGGGTAAGATAATTACTGATATCAGAAATCATAATATAAGCTACTGCGTTTATGATTCGGACGTTGCGACGGGCTATGGAGCCGGGGCTTTCTTGTTTCAGTTCTCCAGCCAAGCTCTCCTAATGGGCATCACAAAGTGCATGTGCTTCGGCCGACCATTGGCTCCCGGCAGTAACAGAGCCTGGACCATTATCTATTTTGCTTCATCATGGTATGCATCCTTCTCTTCCAGCTATTCCTCATAACAAATTACCCTTGGGAGGAGTAACCATTGCCAAAATTTTGTTGCAGGCTGACTTTCCTGATAGCTGAGTCGTGTCTGATTGCCGGCGCCACAAACAATGCCTATCACACGAAGTATAGGCATGTGATATATGTGCAGAACTGGACCTGCGCCTCACTGCGCAAAGGAGTCTTCATCGCGGGAGCAGTCTTTGTGGTCTTGACCATGGTGCTCAACGCATATTATTATATATACTTTGCGAAAGCGGCGGATCAGGCTGCTAGGAACACTAATCGTCCAAAATCGAGCATTGGAATTGCTGGTTACAAATGAACTATAAAGCCCCCAATCACTGTAAAGCGCAGACCTTACAAGTGCTGTAGCACTTGCACTACTATTTCTTAGTATTTTGTGTCTGTTGCAGTTTATACTTAATTCAAAGGTTATTATTGCACTTTTTTTTGCATTAGATATTGAAAGTCTTGCAATAATTTCTTTTGCAAAAGAGAAAATCTATTGCAGAATCTCTTATCGTCTCCTGCCTACTGTTGTTTGTGTGTATATAGAACGCTCTCTACTAGATTATTTTAAAGATTCTAGCTCTGTTTGTGTCTGTCCGGTTCATGCGGTCGTAACCGCTTGACCGGTGAAAATAAGTCCCTTCAAACGGAGGCTCTAACATATTACATTGATGAATATATGACGATTTACATTGATGCTTAGCTGTTATGCCATTGTGCTGATGGGATTTCCAAAAAAGTCAAAATCCTGTCGGTTCTAAAGACCGTGGAAAAAGGCTTTTATAATAGAATGTTCCTCAAAAATATTAGTTTTTGGCAGAATGCATCCTGCCAATGTGCACCCAACATTGAAGAAATAGAAGTGACAAAGTTATAACTACCTAGGGTGTATATTGGAAAAAAAAACTGATTTTGGGGGTACATTATTGGCTCCAAACACGGTGATTATGAAACACTGTTTGTGAACGCCCCACACCATCTAAGGAATTTCATTCACCTTCATGTTCAAAAGTAGTTTTTTTTTGTGGCAGTCATAATAGTTGTCATGCTAAACATACTTTCTATAATAGTAAATTTTTTTTTAAACTCACCGGAGCAAAAACATCTTTATTTTATTTTATTTTGAGTTCATCTGGATTTGCATAAAATATATACAAAACAAAAGCAAATCCAGATGGTTTCTTTATATACTAGATTTTGGTTTTTTCGATCCAAGTTTCTTAAAGTTTTAATTTTTTTCAAAATTGAGAGAGGAGAGAAAAAAAAAACACGGTCGAACCAAGTTGCTACCTCCCAAAGACGAACGACAAAGAGCTCTCCCTAGGCGAAGATAGCATCTTCCACAACATAATGGGAAGGTGGTCGGCACCTCGGCTTGTGATTTTAGGACATGGGATCGACGAATCACCGGGTGTTGTAGAATAGGGTCTGTTTGGGACAGCGGCTGCGGATCAAAAATCTGCTCTCTGATCCGCAGCCGCTCCTAAAGCATGTTTGGAAGCTTGGCGTTTTACGAATCGCGGAACGGAGCCCTTAATTGATCCGCGATGTCTCCAGCGCTATCTCCCCCCCGCGTCTGGCGTCCGAAAAATCGCGCTCCTCTATTCTCTCCCACGCGCGATTCTCCCAAACCCTTCCTCCCGATCCCGTCGCGCTTCCTCCAGGCGATTTCCGGCGCTCCTTCCCGCAGAGGTCCCCTCTCCGCTCGACATTTCGCTATTCTGCCGCTGCCGAGCTCCCTCGACGAAGTCCCAGCCGCCCTTGCCGGCACTATTTCCAGCATCTTCCGTCGCAGGGCCCATCGTTCCAGCAAAGGCGCCCCTTTCCGTCGGACCTTCAACTTCCGCCAGTCAAACGCCGCTCGTGGACGACAACTCCTCCATCCAGCAGGTATACCCTTGCCTCTTCCCCATTTTGCATTTCATGTGATAGATCTAGCAGGAACCTGATACCAGATGAGTTAATTGTTGAAATTTATCGTGATTAAGGTTGTATTACTTGTTAATAAGAAGTTAAGTATGCCCTTACTTTTCGGTAGATAGGCCTTAGGCTTGTTGTATATGATTTTTTGCATTGATAACCCTGATATTCCAAACCACCAATTTCCCCCCCTTTTCTGGGAGATTGATGTAACTTTGAAGTCCTTTATAAAACTGATTGCTTTGTTTTTGTTGTTGTTGGGGCTTGCGGGTCCGGAATTGCCCCCGGTGTTGAGGCACTAGTCGAAGCAGAAGGACGTGTTCCCTGCGAGCCTAACTGGCTGCCCCGTGGATCCGCCCGAGGACCTTTGATATAAAGATTAGTATGCGCCTTTGACCTTCAGGCCGGTCTTTTGGTGCAGTTGGTAGCGCTAAGTCCTCTCAAGTGGTATCAGAGGGAGGTCGCGGGTTCGAAACCCCGGGGTCGTTTCCGGGGGGGGGGGGGGGATTGTTGGGGCTTGCGGGTCCGGAATTGCCCCCGGTGTTGAGGCACTAGTCGAAGCAGAAGGACGTGTTCCCTGCGAGCCTAACTGGCTGCCCCGTGGATCCGCCCGAGGACCTTTGATATAAAGATTAGTATGCGCCTTTGACCTTCAGGCCGGTCTTTTGGTGCAGTTGGTAGCGCTAAGTCCTCTCAAGTGGTATCAGAGGGAGGTCGCGGGTTCGAAACCCCGGGGTCGTTTCCGGGGGGGGGGGGGATTGTTGGGGCTTGCGGGTCCGGAATTGCCCCCGGTGTTGAGGCACTAGTCGAAGCAGAAGGACGTGTTCCCTGCGAGCCTAACTGGCTGCCCCGTGGATCCGCCCGAGGACCTTTGATATAAAGATTAGTATGCGCCTTTGACCTTCAGGCCGGTCTTTTGGTGCAGTTGGTAGCGCTAAGTCCTCTCAGTTGTTGACCCTGATATTACCAGATGAATGAGTGTGTGTGTGTGTTTGTATGGATGAGTGTGTGTGTGCTTGTATGCTTGTATGTGATGAATGAGTGTGTGTGTGTGTGTGTTTGTTTGGATGAGGGTGTGTGTGTGTGTGTGTGTGTGTGTGTGTGTGTGTTTGTTTGGATGAGTGTGTGTGTGTGTGTGTGTGTGTGTGTGTGTGTGTGTGTGTGTGTGTGTTTGTTTGGATGAGTGTGTGTGTGTGTATGAGTGTGTGTGTGTGTGTGTTTGTGTTTGTATGGATGAGTGTGTGTGTGTGTGCTTGTATGTGATGAATGAGTGTGTGTGTTTGTATGGATGAGTGTGTGTGTGTGTGTTTTTATAAATGATTGTGTTTGTGTATTTTTTTGGTTTGTATGAATGAGTGTGTGTGTGTGTGTTTGTATGGATGAGTGTGTGTGTGCTTGTATGCTTGTATGTGATGAATGAGTGTGTGTGTGTTTGTATGGGTGTGTGTGTTTGTATGGGTGTGTGTGTTTGTATGGATGAGTGTGTGTGTGTGTGTGTGTGTTTGTTTGGATGAGGGTGTGTGTGTGTGTGTGTGTGTGTGTGTGTGTGTGTGTGTTTGTTTGGATGAGTGTGTGTGTGTGTGTGTGTGTGTGTGTGTGTGTGTGTGTGTGTTTGTTTGGATGAGTGTGTGTGTGTGTATGAGTGTGTGTGTGTGTGTGTTTGTGTTTGTATGGATGAGTGTGTGTGTGTGTGTGCTTGTATGTGATGAATGAGTGTGTGTGTTTGTATGGATGAGTGTGTGTGTGTGTGTTTTTTATAAATGATTGTGTTTGTGTATTTTTTTGGTTTGTATGAATGAGTGTGTGTGTGTGTGTGTTTGTATGGATGAGTGTGTGTGTGCTTGTATGCTTGTATGTGATGAATGAGTGTGTGTGTGTTTGTATGGGTGTGTGTGTTTGTATGGGTGTGTGTGTTTGTATGGATGAGTGTGTGTGTGTGAATGGGGGGGGGGGGGTGTGTTTGTATGTGTGTGTTTGTGTTAATTTTTTTTGGGGGGGAGGGGGGGAATTGTTATATGTGTGTGTGTGTATTTGTGTGAATGGGGGTGTGTGGGTATGAATGTGTGTGTGTGTATGTGTTTTTTTTTGTGTTTGTATGGTTTTATGTATGTGTATGAATGTGTGTGTGTGTATGTGTGTGAATGGGGGTGTGTGTGTGTGTTCATCCAAACAGCTATTTATTTATTTTTTTGTATGGTTTTATGTGTATGTGTGTGTGTGAATAAGGGTGTGTGTGTATGAATGTGTGTGTGTGTGTGTTGAATGTGTGTGTGTGTGTTGAATGTGTGTGTTGGGTGTATGTGTGTGTGTATGTTTTATGTGTGTGTGTATTTGTGAATGAGGGTGTGTGTGTGCGCTAATGTGTGTGTGTGTGTTGAATGTGTGTGTTGAATGTGTGTGTTGGGTGTATGTGTGTGTGTATGTTTTATGTGTGTGTGTATTTGTGAATGAGGGTGTGTGTGTGTGCTAATGTGTGTGTGTGTATGTGCTATTTATTTTTTTGTGTATGGTTTTATTTATGTGTTTGTTTATTTATCTCATGATTTATACTCGTTATTATAATTGCGGTCATAGGGTATAACATAATGGTAAAGGATGGAGGAATAGTAGCGAGTTGGGAGACAGCTGAAGTGATGATATTTTGTGATCTCTGCATTAAAGAGATTGGTTTAGGGAATCGGCCCACCACCCACTTTAGCAAAGAAGGGTGGAAAAATTTGATTGTCGCGTTTAAAGAACGCACTGGGAAAAGCTACGATAGATCCCAAATGAAAAATAAATGGGATCATTTGAAGAAAGATTGGAAGTTATGGAAGGAGCTGAAACATGGCGAGACTGGTTTAGGTTGGGACCCGGAGAAGAGAACTATTGCTGCTTCAGAAGAATGGTGGGCAGAGAAGATTAAGATTAGAACAAATTGTTGTTTGATATCTTGATATTTGTGATTATTTTGACAACATCTTTTATATTGATATATTGATTGTAACAGGTTGTTCCTGGGGCGAAAAAATTTCGATCCGGAGGTATTTCACCGGACTTGGAAGAAAAACTAGACTCCATGTTCAGTCAGGTTGTTGCAACTGGAGAAGACTCCTGGGCTCCTTCAATTGGGAGTTTGCCACCGGATATGGCGGGGATCCAGTTGGATGATACCGATGTAGCAGATAACATGGAAGGTGCTCCTGAAGATATAGGTGGTGCTTCAACACCTTCTGCGAATGCGTCTTCCTCGGCAAGTAAAAGACGAAAGATCGGGAAAAACAAAGGAATAGCAATGTCTTTGATGTCAGATTTGCATCAATCCACTCTAGCCTTGAAGCCTCCACCAGTTGTCACAGTGAAGGAGGTGGTGGAGTTGATTTCCAGTAGTCCAGAGCTACGGGCAAACCTGGACGTGTATTACTTTGCTCTGGAGCACATAAGGGACAAGACCACTAGGGAAATTTTCATGAGTATTCCAGAAGATATGCGCGTTTGGTGGATTATGAAGGCATATGAGAAGAGGGCTCAGTGATTTTCGTGATGAACAATATGATATTTTGTGATGAACACTATCTTGTTTAGATTTTGTGTTTTTGCTTGATGAACACTGTGATATTTATGTTTGTTTTGCATGCGAATGTTTTTGTATTACCTGTCTTTAGAAATATAGTAGTTGTTCTATTATTATCTTGATATAGATTACGATAAATACTCTGTGATGCTGTAAATGCAGGTACGATAATGGATACGCATTACTCAGATTCTGAAGGTTCCGGGGATTCGTCAAGTATTTCGCCGGAACGAACACAATATATCGAGTACTGTCGTGCAGTTATGTCATCGATTGAGAGACTGGATTACTATGTTCGTGACACAAGACCATGCATGACATCAACCCAAACAGGTGCGAAATGGATTAAAGAATTACTAGACGGACATCCAGATAGGATTCATGATTCATTACGGATGTCAAAACGCATATTCATTGATTTACTTCATAAACTAGAGGTGGATCATGAACTCCAAGGATCACAACGAACGACGGCAAGAGAGGTCCTAGGGATTACATTGTACATCTTAGCACAAGGAGGTTCCATTAGGCTGGCAAAAGAGCGATTTCAGCACTCGACCGAGACCATTAGTAGATACTTTTCAAAAGGCCTTAAATCCCTTCTGTTGCTTTCTGTTGAGGTTATAAAGCCTACAGACCCTCAATTCAGGGAGATTCCGATTCAGATTAGGAATGATGCTCGTTACATGCCATTCTTCAAGGATTGCGTTGGTGCAATTGACGGGATACATGTAGATGCGAGGATTCCCGTTGAAGATCAAGTCAGGTACATAGGCCGTCACGGCACAACGACGCAAAATGTGATGACAGTCTGTGATTTTAATATGTGTTTTACGTTTGCACTGGCTGGATGGGAGGGTACTGCTCATGACAGCCGCATCTTCGCACGCGCATTGGGAGATAATAGATTAAATTTTTTGCATCCCACGCAAGGTACGAAAATCAGTTTTTGTTAAATTAATTTAAAATTTTAATACCACATAATGTTCACGTGTTTAACATAACATATAAATTCAGGTAAATTTTACTTGGTGGATGCTGGATACCCGTTGAAGATGGGTTATTTGAAGCCTTATCCAGATACACGATATCACTTAGCAGACTATGCCCGTGGGAGTCGGCCGGTTCGTGGAAGACAGGAACATTTCAATAAGGCACATTCATCTCTTCGGAGTGTTATCGAGCGTACATTTGGAGTGTGGAAGAA
This sequence comes from Platanthera zijinensis, assembly GCA_039513925.1. Classification (NCBI taxonomy): domain Eukaryota; kingdom Viridiplantae; phylum Streptophyta; class Magnoliopsida; order Asparagales; family Orchidaceae; genus Platanthera; species Platanthera zijinensis. The sequence continues at coordinate 147,166,583 of CM077097.1, forward strand.
GAAATGGCGCATTCTAAGCAAAATGCCACAATATACATTTAAGAAACAGCGGTCGATAGTGCTAGCCACAATGGCCTTACATAACTACATTCGTAGACATCCTTCTCGATGGGACCCAGAGTTTAATGCTTGTGATGCGGATGAGGCCTCTTACGTCCCTTTAGTGGATGAAAACCCTGCGGCAGAAGATGACATTGAAAGTGATGTGGGTGATGTTGCCGGAGCTGAATATATGTCGGCGGTACGAGATAGCATCGCCGAAGAAATATACATGACGCGTAGGTAAAAATTCGATCCTTATCTGCTAAAATATTTTAACGGTCTAAATAATCATACCACTGATGTATATGCATTTTCTTCAAACAGGTGATCGGAGAGGATTGGAGAGAGCGGTCAACATACGGGTATCCAGCCGCTTGTTATCGGACATCTGGTGATATGTAGACATGTTATTACGAATGATGTGATAAACTGTAGTTATCGTTGGTTTTTGATTATTCACTTCTTTAAAAATCAGAATGTATTTTAAAGTTTGAAAAAACATGTTTCAAAAAGCTGTTCATCCAAACAGCAAAATTAGAAAATCACTCTTCAAAGCGCACTTCTGCACAGGACACCCAAACACTCTGCAGCTTTTCAAAACTGCTCCCCAGAGAGCTATTTCAAAACAGCTCTATCCGGACAGCAGCTTTTCAATCCGCCAGAGCTGTCCCAAACAGACCCGGCTCCGTTTGGGGGGGACTTATTTTCACCGGTCAAGCGGTTACGACCGCATGAACCGGGCCATAATTAAGGTCTAGTTCATGCGGTCGTTACCGCTTGACCGGTGGAAATAAGTCCCCCCAAACGGAAGGTAAGAGCGAGAAATGTGATGGCTGGTGTGGAATGATTGGGAACTAATGGCGAGAACGTCTTCTCCAGTCGAAGTGAAGGGCGTGTAGGCTGGATGCGCAGCGAAGTGTCAAGGCTTGGATAGAGAATGCACTTGACGGAGAGCATCCCTTCGACGGTCGGCATGAAGAGTTTGAAGGTCGGATCATGCAGGCACCGAAGGAATCAAAGTGTGAAGGCTTGGAATCTAGGGCTTTGTTTGGCGCAGTGGTGGCGGTCGTGAACTCGGTCATCAACCTAAAAAAATTCATGCATTATATGCTCAAAACTAACTAGTTTTATTTTTTTTTGGCGGCGGTCATAAAATTTTTTTTTGTCAAATATATATTTTATGATAATGCCATTTTTGACCAAATTCATGAGAACAGGCCGGAGAGTAAAATCGGGAAGACTACGTAGGAGGAAAGGTTTACAATGGAGTAAAATAAATTGGCGGGTGATTGACTATTTAGATGAGATTTAGTAAATTACATATACGGGTAATTAATTTTGAAATCTTTGGAAATAGATAGGAAAAAATGGTAGTGAGTAAATTAAAAGATGAGAGATAAAATGGGTATTAAGAACGTTTCAATGAAGAGGTGTTTTCCCTTTTAATATATTATAACAACACTCAAGTCTTTATCCCACTATAATAGGATCGGCTATATAGATCATTTGTCCCCTAAACCCTTTTAATATAATATAGATATAAAAAAAATTAGACCCTTAAATAACTAAGGATTGTTCTTGATAAATGGATATTATCCAATTGCTACAAATGGAGAGAATTTCCATCCATAAAATGGACTCGGGGGGAGTAAAGTGCACCCCAGAACTTTACAGCAAAGTGCGGACATCCAACAACCCGTGTGGATGCCCACACACATCTCAAAGCGAGTGCATATTAGCTCCTATTGAGTTGTGTGCGGGCATCCAACGCGGGCCGTTGGATGCCCGCACTTTATGGTAAAATGCAGCGAGTGCACTTTACCTCCCCCGAATCCCCATAAAATCTAGCGCCATCTCTTCAATCTTGATCTCAAATAAAGGTCAATATCTCTCTTAAAGAAACCTTAAATAATGAACTCCCTCCTAAAGAACAAAAAATTGATATAAAGTAAAACTAATAAAGGATTGCTCACAAAAGAGAAAGAAAAACAAATCCTCTTTAACCAAATAGGCCAATTAAGACAAGCCAAGTGCCTCAAAATTGACTGATCATGCTTAAAATCTGCCCTTAATAATATACCAAGTCCCCTCCGGACCATCCTGGCCAAGGTCTCTTATGAAAAATCCCCTTTGAATATTTTCCACCATTATCAATGTGAGCCCTTTTAGACAAGGCCGGCAGTCCCTATTATCTAAGGACCCATAAATGTTGAATGTATTGTTTTGACAGGGTAAAGCGGTAGACAGTGTTCGGCGAAATAATAGCGGCTAAATAAATTGAGGCAATGACGCAAAAACCACAAATATTTGGTAGCTTCCATTAAGTAGATCAAGTTTTAGAAATAATGAACACCAGTAGGCAAGTTGAAGGAATACAAGCACCAAGCAGTATTTATTATGTTCAAACCCAGCGTTAAACAAAAGCAATCACCACCAAGAAGTCGCTCTCCTAGGTGAGTTTTAATTCTTCACGGTGGTCACATGCCTCAAAAGCATCTGGACGACATCGTTAGATATCATGACGGACTCTGCCTCGAGATGCTGGATCTTGTGATGAGTCTCCTCTTCTAACCGCTTAACATTCGCCCCAGAATCACCGCTGCTCTGCAGAATGATGGAGCGGGGTAAAATTAGAAGAATAACGAAAAACGGAGCAAATTTACATCACTGTCGTCTTAAGAATGATTATGGATGTTTAGAGTATTGTGCGCTTCTTTACCTCTGCAAGCTTCTTCTTAAAAGCATCCTCTATCTGGGCACGAAATTCAGCAATCTCCTTCTCAGCCTCTTCTTTTGCTTGCTTAAGCCTGGCTATTTTGGCTGGAGAAAGATGACATGTAAGCAACAAAGTTTGAGAGAGTAATAGCTAAGCAATGTTACAACTAATGGGATCTGATACTACATTCTCATTCCTTCATATCACATTACTGCATATAGCTACTTCGACAACACAAAGGGTGAGCAAATTGCGGTTAAGGCGCCTCAATGATGAATCAAAATGAACTTTTAACTTCATTTATGAAATGTGTTCCAATGGATTCAAATTACTCGGGTTTGCAATCCGTGTGTACTTTGGTTGGTTTGTACCTGACTTGCTTAAACAACAACACTCAAGCCTTTATCCCACTATAGTTTTTATGGATCCTTTGTGGTCATTGTGCCCTATCTTTAGTCATAATCTCACTAATGCCCAAGTACATCATGTCTTTCCTTATAGTTTCATTCCAAGTCTTTATTTGTGTACCACTCCCTCCGTTTAACATGCCTAGTGACTAAACTCTCACAACGCCTAACAGAGCCTCAAATGGTCTCCTTTGTACGTGTCCAAACTATCTTAGTCGAGCTTCTCGCATCTTCTCTGCAATTGGTGTCACTCCTGTCTTATCCTTGATTCCTAATTTTATCCAGTCTCATGTGTTCACACATCCACCCAAGCACTCATTCTCATCTCTGCAACTCCCATTTTTTCTCATGTACACACATCCACTTGACTTGCTTAAAGAGTGCTGAAAATAACTATTACATAAAAAATCAATTTTAATACATTCATGTTATGACTTGCCAAAATATTCCATGTATCATGTGCATGTCTATTGCATGTTAAGGAAAAGCGATGTTTGTCTTTATGTTTTATGTTAGACGCTTCATGTTTATCCCTCTGCCAAAATATTCCACGATTTCAGAGCCCTTAATTTATATAAAGGGTTCGAGTCTCATAATTCGTTGTGCTTGGATGATTATGAAAAAGCCACTTGGTTTCCTTTTTCACACCTCTCGTTTGGACTAGTTATTATGATTTATCATTTATTCCCCCACAACAAAAAACCTTTGTTGACGAAAATGAAAGAAGAAAAATTAGAATCTCATTCCATCAACATAACGACAACACATACCAGAGACATGTGGGCTGGGAGAATTCGAAACCGGAAATCACTAAAGTGCCATTAACTACCTCGTTACATTGAAGTTACATTGAAATATATATTGTTAGTAAACACGTCACAATTAGGATTTTTGTTGAAGATGTACGTCAGTTGATTTTTGGAATGAAAAAAAAGAGTAACAAAACTTTGCCAAGATGATTATTGATAAAATGTGTGTCTACCTCTACATGTTGAGTCACTTTGATCTATGTTGAAGTCTTATTGTCACAGTAAAATAAGAGAGCTTAGGTTCAAGGATCCCCAAGTTCGTAGAATAGATGTCCACTACAAGCCTTCACAGGGGTTTGGGATATAGCTCGATATTCTGCATGTGTACCCAGAGTTCCGCGACCCCTCTCTGCTATAGCTATAAAGAGGCATTCGCCGAAATCATGATATTTGCAACATCTCCAAAGCAAGTCAAACTCAAGGGTCCTGCATGTGCACCCACAACACCTCAAAACTGTCTTGGGAAACTATGTCTCTCGCAAACACCCCGTTTGATCTCGCCGACACTCTACCTTACTAGTTGGCATTCTCAGCCCCTGCACGACATGTATTTTCTTGGCTTATTTTATTTTATCTAAGTGCTCGGGAAACACTCTTTCCATAAAACTACCCGCAGGTAGGCCCCTTATTAGCATAAATAATGATGAACGGTACTAAAAGGGGGCGGGTACCTGACCCCGAGCACTCGCATAGCACTCGCACCTCAAGAGTGGTGTCCGCGAGCATGCCCTGTAATCATAATTTTAATCAATAAAATATTGCACGGCTAAAGGTTCGCATTGTGTGAAGCCTTGCCTCGTCGTCTACGAACCCCTCACACCCAACCATTTGTGACCCAGTGTAACCTGCGACCAACAGTATACTCTTTCTGCTTTTTAATGAGTGGGACTGGGGAACTTTTGCCCGACCAAAATGAATATGCGATTTTCAGATTCCGGTTGTAGACGAAATGTATGTTACAATGGTTGAAGCATCACAAAAAAATTCTGAACATCTTTGCAAGAACTCAGTTGTGTCTCGCGACCACTCAATCCAGGAGCCCATCTCCAAACTGCTCAAATGACCCAAAATGTTCCGGTTGGGAATGTCGGAGATAGAGTTCTCTCAATCAATGCAAAGCTTGAAGCGAATTATAAAGATTCGTTGATCGATTGACTAACTGATAGAAGATTAAAGGGGGATCTTGGCACATGAAGAACCGAGAATAAAGGGAGAGTGGGGGTGAGCCGAACATCAGCCGCACCAGAGACCGAAGTGGTGTCGCCATTGGCGACAATAATGAATTTGGGATAAGCATATTGTATATACTGTGGCGGTTTCTGGGATGTAATGTGGTGAGAAGCACCCGAGTCCACGATCCAGTGGGGGCTATGGGAGAGACGGGATATACCTTCAATGGAGAAAAACGCAACCGAGCCAGATGAGCGACTGATAACGCCTTGGAGCTGTTGAAGTTGGGTGCGAAGAGTAGTGATATACTGTTGGGTAGAAGAATAAGAATCATGTTGAGCAGCAGTGGGTGCAAAACCAGCTGTAGCAGAGGCAGCAAGATGTGGAGGCAGACCATGCTTGCGGTACCAGGTAGCTTCAAGATGACCTCGACCACAGTAAGTACATTTAAGGCAGGGCGGCCAATACGTCCTCGTCCCTGAGACGTATGGCGGCCTCACCGAGTTGAAGAGCCACGAGCTGGAGCTGGAGTAGGTAAGAGGGGCTGCTGAAGGAGAGTGGGAGCGAAATTTGTTGGAACCTCAGAGGGGGGGGTAACCTTGAGCAGCATAGAGCAGACATGGGACAGTGAGGGCATTGTAGAGGAGGAAAGAATGTGAGCCCGAACACTGTGGAGCTGGGGTGGAACTCGGGTCATCAACATCGCAATCTCAACTGCTTCCTTTTGTGCCCGTTGTATAGCAAGATCTGTGGAGGGAGGCTGATGTTGTATCCATACCTCCACCAGAGTTTTGTCCTTCGCAACAAAAGAAGTCAAATCACTTGTTGTGTCGGGATCCAGAGTTTGAAGTGCAGAGATGATATCAAAGAAATGTAGCAAGCTGTATTTCCCAGAGTAGAGAGAATGAAGCTCTTCCCACATTGCCTTGGCTGTCTCATGATACATAGCCATGCGGTAAGGTTCGGTGTCCATGGAATTGAGGATCCAAGACTGGACTCGGTCGTCATCATGCAACCATTCGTCAGTAGGAGCAATGGGAACGTCGCGAGTAAGGTGATGATGAAGACCTTTAGTTTGTAGAACACGACGAACAGAATGCACCCATTCGACAAAATTGTGCTTCCCACTGAGAGAGATGGTGGTGATCCAAAGCTCATCACGGACTTCGGGAGAGGGAGCCGCAGCACGGGCTGGAAGAGAGGAAGCAGTCGTAGATTTCATGACAACAAGAGAGAGCCGGTAGCGAATAACGAAGATAAAGCCGCATCGAGTTAGAGAAGAAACCGCAGCGAACTCCAGGAAGCAGGGAAGGCCACAGAGAAGGGAAGATCGCGGCGAACAGACCGCAGTGAGTAGAGGCGAACAGCGGCTACGGAGAAGGTCGCAACGAACAGCGGCGAACAACGGCGAACAACGGCGAACAACGGCTACGGAGAAGGTCGCAGCGAACAGCGGCTACGGAGAAGGTCGCAGCGAACAACAAAGAAAAAACCGTCGGACAGGAGAATGTAGAGAGAAGAACTGAGCAAGCCCGCAGCGGTAAGACAGAACAAGACCACAGCGGGTAGGGGAGGAAGACCGCAGCGGGTAAAATAGAAGCACCGCGGATAGAAGAGGGGCCCGCGTAAAGAGAAATAAAACTCCGCGTTGCAAGAGACAGCAAACAGTCCGCGGCGGCTAGAAAAGAAGAAGCCACAGCGGATAGAGACAAACTGCAGTCTGCGATGAAGAGAATCAATTCGTGACAAGAAGAGGTCGAGCGGGGAAGAACAGTCTGCGACAGAGAGAAGCAATCCGCAACAAAAAGAGGTTGAGCGGGTAAGAACAGTCCACGACTAGAAGAGGCCGCAGCGGATAGAGACAGACCGCAGCGGATAGAAGTAGGCCGGCAGCTCAGAAGCCGCAGGAGAGAAAGAGGAAGAGGTCGAGCGGTAAAAACCGGAGCGGCCAGGGGGAAGTGGGGCCCAGACGAATCCCTATAAAAGGGAGAGGAGAGGAGAGACGGGAGGGAGGAGAAAAGCGAGCCCGCACATGGGGATGCGGTTAAGAAAAAAGAGACCGCCCAAAGGTGGGCGGTTCGGAAACCGGAAAGTAGGAGGCAGACAGGAAACCAGGCCAGCGGGCAGAAAAGGAGTTATCCGCCGGAAGGATCAGTGGAGCTCTGATACCATGTAGAAGAGTTGAGTAAACCTTGTATATACTTCTTGAATTTTAAAATACAAGTATGAGTACAAATATAAAGGGAGAAGAGAGAGAGATCTCATTTTCATGATATGGGACTAATACAAGTGGAAGAATAGAGCCTATAACGGGCCACTAAAAGGGCCTTTATAAGTTGTTTTCTAACATTTTGTTTAAACTTCCTTATCCACTGGGTGATGAGTAAGTTAGCTTGGAGACAAGCAAACATTAAAGTTTGAGGGGTAATTGATGTGTATATTTTATATAGCTATTTTTATTGTCTTTTGCTCCATTTTACGGTTGATTCAACTTACTTTATGATGTTATCATTGGATATAACATATATTTGTCAATTTCTAATTCATGGGCTTATCTGTGGAGCAAAGGACATGAATTTCGGCTCATTTGGAAATGTTTCAATAATTTTGCTAAGGGGCACGGTCGTGCACTTTGAGGTGCACAGTCGTGCGCCCTAGGTTCCCCCCTCTCATTTTGGTCAATGTTTTTCTATGAACACGCATAACCATGTGTTATTTTGCGCACGGTGGTGTTATCTTGCGTCCGGCGAAGCATTGTCTTGCGTGTGGCAGTGTGTTGTCTTGTGTGCGGTCGTGCATTGTCTTGTCCGCGGCTGTGCGTTGTCATGCGCGCAATCGTGCATTGTCTTGCGCGCGGTCGTGAGTTCTCTTGCGCGCGGTCGTGTGTTCTCTTACGCGCGGCCGTGTGTTCTCTTGCACGTGGTCGTGCGTTCTCTTGCGCGCGGTCGTGCGTTACCCTGCGCGAGTCTGTGCGTTATCTTGTGCGTTTCCGCGGGTTATCTTGTGTGTGGCCATGCATTATCTTGTGCACGGTCGTGCGTTATCTTGCGTGCGGACTTGTGTTATCTTGCGTGCGACCGTGCGTAATCTTGTGCATGGCCATGCGTAATTTTGCACACGACCATGCGTAATTTTGCGTGTAGCCGTGTGTTATTCTACGCACGACCGTGGGCCTTTACTAGTTGACAGTGCACTGATTTCTCTGTGCTTCGAATTATCATGCATCTACTGGCCAGGCGCACGATCCTGCCCAAACAAATTTTAATTTTTTCTGGAAAAACGAGTTATATCTTGCTCGCATGCGTTTCTTCGCGCACGACCATGAGCCCGCGCATGAGTGAATTGTTGATAGCAATTATGATGGTCGGAGTGTTGTGTATTTGGTTGCACGACCATGTGGCTCCTGGAGCTCGCTCGAGTACCTAATCCTAACACCTCGTCGTCGTACCTTTTTAGTGGAGCTGGTTTTCCTCCCAAATCTTTCATTGAAGGCGCGTGATCGTGCGCCAAACTATGCGCAACAATTTTCTAATGATTATAAATACCGATTTCAGGGTTTTTGTGGATTTTTTCCCTATTCTTTTTGGTGTTTTTCCAAGTACAAAAGGGGCTTCCCCCAACCACTCCAAAGCTTAATGTAGGGTATTAAATATCCCTAAGAAAGTAAGAATGAATAAAGAAGAATATGTGGGGGCAAGAGAACTTAGAGAGAAGACGGATAATTAGGATGTTGGTGACAGTTCTTCCCTTACACCGTACGGTAGCAAAGGATTGCAACAGAAGCTGGATTGATAACCCACAGTTCTTCTCGTATACCTAAGGAATAGACTCTCTTCTCCATTTGTAACTCCATCCTCCCTTCGCCCAAACCTTGGATGCTCAAGGATTTGCCTTATCATTATGGTTGTAGGTCATTTTCCAATGTTCTTGCAATGTAAGACTCATATATCTCCATGTCTTTAATGTTATTGATTATTCATGTTTTACCTTGAATGGTTTGGTTGGTTGTATTTTCCCATTCATGCTTAGATTCTCGATGCGTTCCCGATTTCGTTGGGAGAAAATCTCTCAAGCCAAGTTTCAACCCGCTTATATAGCATTTAACGTTGGAATCATGGGTATCTTCACCATGTGTTCCCTACAGATATGACATAACTCACTCACATGGTATACTGATGTTGCACTTCCTTCGGGATTTGCAATGCACGATCATTCAATCAGCCTTTCTTGCCGTGGCGATCACATAAAAGGCCAGAAGTGCCCAAAGTACCATGACAAAAACTAGACAGGGAAGAATGATCAATAGCCATAATTGAACTTGGTGATCCTCGTAGGTCTAATAGCCATAATTGAACTTAGTTATCCCCGTCGGTCTTCATCAGCTAAGACCATAACAAATGCCTCTCTAAAACACACAATATCAAGCTTCATTCTCAACTGCATGAAGAACACAAGAACTATGTAATGGTCTTCCTTCTTCTTCAATTGAACAACATTTGTAGTGCATGTTGGAGTTAAATGTTGAAAGTAATCCACTTCATGATATAACCTCTCAAATTCGACAAAATAACACGAAACATTCATGAATCTGTACCTCAACTCAATAATTTGACGAGTGAGTTCATACAATTGGATAAAGCTGCTAGTCTGTGAGTAGATCTTACGAGCACGTGTCCAAATCTCGTAGGCAGAACCAATAAGCATATAACTCCAATATACCGTAGAAAACAGACGGAATAAGCCAACAGACAACCAAGGAATTCAAAATATCACTTCCTTCATGATAAATCAATCTTGGGTAGCTCGGATACTATCCCAACAACATGCAACTGGTGGCTGCGGATAGCATGTTAGTAGTGTGAGACCATTCGAGGTAGTTGGTCTCATCCAGCGGCATGGTAGTGATCTTCAATGACTTTGAGAGGAAATGAGTAGTCTAAGGGCCACTCATTTGTGGAACTTGAACAAAGGGCAGCAAACTTAAAGAATCCCCCATAGAAATATGGCCTTGAAGGGAACAAGAACAAGAATGTTAATCAATCACCTTAACATATTACACCACCCTAAATCTTCAATTGTCGGACAGAGCAGCTTGACAAGAAATCCATGGATGGATCCGACAGCTGTCTATGTTGATAAGGGAGCTTGGTAGCCCATTATCTGAACAAGAGTTGGATATAAGAGAGAAATAAGGAGCGGCACAGTTTAGAAAGAGAATTGGAGGACCCGACCTAGGTCAGAGACAACAGGAGAGATCTCCCAAGAGAAACAAACAGTCTGGGCGCTTAGGCCTAGGGCATCGAACGGCGTCGACGAAGTCTGACGAGAAAACCCTGATTTGTTGAAACATATTAAGTTATGAGTGTCGTAGGTAATGTCCTTATATGGTGTATATGTAAATGGCCAATGTTGATGTATTTTTTTATATATGTATTTTCAGTTTAAGTCACGATGAAGAAGGAAGCAATTAGTCAAAGTACGAAGAAATTCGCCGATAGTCAAAGATCATCGAGTAGAAATCGAAGATTAAGATTGACGAACCTAGAAGGTGATTGTAGAATGCAATCGATGATTACACATAATTCTAAGAAACTCCTATTCAGAGTATGAATTCAAAATCACTATCTAATGGAAATTGACAGAACATGACTTCCTTCCCAGGATTTTTATTTATGGAAAGGAGGTATTGGTTCCCCAAAATAGAAGTGATATATCTCTTCTTCTATGTAGAAAAGGTTACACAATTACAAAATAGTCATATACAGAAAGAAAAAAAAAAAAGTAGGCATGGAGTCTCAGTGAAAACCTTCTTTATGTTCTAGAGAAAGCAAAGGAAAATATATATCAATCTCTAGCAAGAATCCATACTGAAGAAACATTCTAAAAATTCAAAAGCTTCACCAAGATCATTTTGTGGAAAAGTAAAACATTCATATTCTGATTATAAAAGAGTTCTAAAAATCTCTCTAAAAGATTCGGTTGTTGGTTCAAAGAGTCCTTTTATCAAAAGATTCAAGCTTCTAAGGAAGCAATGAATTTTCCACTAAGGTGGAAGATTGGAGTAGCAGAGTTTGGGGAACCACTATAACTTCTCTATGTCGTCTCTCTATCGTAGCTTTAAATTTTTACTACGATTTTTTGCATTATAATTTTTCGAGCAAGAAGAACCCCTCAGAAGAGGTCGTCGAGGAGAAGAAGAGCGGGGGAGACCCTCAGTTTGATTTCACGAGAGAGGCCGACGAACAGTGAGCGGATCAGTTAAGGTGAGTAGGAACTGAATCACTCATCAGATCGAGAATCGGGAACGCTCCTGGTCGTTGATTTCAACAAGATCAAGAACCGAGTGTGAATCGGGAATTGGCGTTGATACCAAGTTGACGAAAATGAAACGAGGAAAAAATAAAATATTCTTTCGGCAATAAAACTCCTACTCATACATATACATAGTGTTGTGGATATCGGCCAACATGACTGATATGTTGGCCACCATACAAGTCAAAAATGTCACTATTTATCGCATTACATTTTAACGTATATAATAATATAAGACTTGATGTCATTGAACTACCTTCTCTCCTAGATCTCAATATACTTGTCTCCCTTCCCTAAAGTTCCTTTCATGTCAAGAAGAGGTCAAAAAGAACGGAAATTTACTCTGCATTCATCAAAGAAAAACATTGATTCGGGAACTTGTTGTGTATTTCTTGGAACCCTCACAATAAGCACGAAATGTATATGGCGATGTTACACAGTAAATCAGGCAGACTAGGAGGTCACGGATGTGACAACCAACACTCTTTCAAATTGGGTGTCATCATTACTCCATAAGCATAAAAGATACATTCACCAGACCCTAGCCAAGACCACGATAGGACAACTCCTAGCAGATTCCGGTGAAGGAGAAAGCTGGATCGTAACATGATTGGGTGACAACAATCATCAAGACAGTGGCGAAAATCAAGGAGTCATGGCTATCTTGATTTGTAAGAAGTATCAATAAATTGGAATAAATGTGAGAAGTAGGTGAATTTCATGATATTAATGGGTAAGAATCTAGCTCCAAAAGAGAATAATTATTGATGAGGGCATTAATATTATATCTTGGGAATGAGTGCTAATTAATGTATTGAAGAAATGGTCTCTATATAATAATAGTTAATGTAAGAGTTGAAGTGATCCAGACACTGTATCAGTGTATTCAGCATTAGTGTTGGGTGAGAGAACTCTCTCCCCAAGTTGTAAACAGGCAGATCCAGTGGACAAGAGCTTGCCTCTTAATCCAATTTTAAGTATTCTCCCCCCACCCCCATTCATATCCGAAATTTTAATTGTTATTTTTATAGTTTTTTATAATTTTTAATTCAGGATCGGATCAGAGCTAGTGTCGGCATCGCATTCGTCAATTGATGTAATCATGTGTTTTAACCTATGGTAGTCAATTAACAAATAAAGTATTTTCCGGATTTTAATTTTGACGCAATTTCATAATCTGTGATGGCAACATACATTTAATTATAAGTGTTAATGTGGAGTGGCAAATTTGGTAATTAAAGAAAATTGGTTAATTCACTCAGCTCATCCTCCTTAAGAAAACGAGCAGTTCCCTCTTTACACAAATCTTTCCCCTCCTATAATAAGCCCACGATTTCTTCCTTGCGTCTTCTGAAATTGCAGCCCACGACCCTTAAGATTTAGGGTGATGCGCATTCCACTCATCATTTTACGCACTGTGTTTCATATTCGTAACCGTTGCTCCTTTCCTTTCGACGACAGGATCGCGCAGCTACTGGGTTGGAAACTGAGAGAGAACTATGTCAAAAACACTATATAAAACCCACTCATCACTCTCCAACTTCAATGGAGAAGAAAATCCCATGGGGACTGAAGGTTGGTTGTTTAAACCAAAGATCTGCTAAACGTGATGAAATGCCCAAAAAATAGAAAGGTGGCTTTTGCAGCCTTCCTACTTGAGGGCGAGGCTAACCATTGGTAGAAAAGACATTTGGCTGACGATCCAAAGAGTAAGATTATAGTTTATATTCACCTTTCTTTTTTTGTCATCAGTCCCGACATAAGTTAATTAAGTCTTTTCAATTACAGGTTGCACATTCTTCAAGTTAGATTTGAGATCGGGATATCATCAATTGAGAATCTGGGATGGAGATATTCAAAAGACATCTTTCAGCACGTATCTCAGGCACTGTCTTTGTTGTCATGCCATTCAGGCTCGTTAATGCCTATGTCTAGCTTAGGCATCAACAACAAACCTTAAAGGCCTCTCAAATCAAACCCCACAGCTATCCACAAACACTGATATAAACATTCTCCTATGTCTAGTTTAGGCATCAACAACGCTCTATGGAACAAATCCAACCTCTTATCAAATACCCGTGACCACCAATTCTTCGTATCTCAAAATCTTGTAACTTGTTGATTATCAAATGATCGATTTACCTTGCTGCTATATGAACTTGAAACATGGGAATACCACGAACTCAAGGCCATTTGTCTACAGCTTATGGATGGCAAGCGGTAGATGGCATTCCTGTGCCAAATTATTTTTGCAGCTACAATCGCTAAAGACATAGACAAGTTAGATAGTGTAAAGCTTGCAACTTGGACAAATAACCGCAAGATGGTATGGTTGTTCCCTTCAACTTACTTGGGTAATTCTTTGGGGGAGGCATTGTTCAGTAAACAAGGCAAACAAACCAAGGGTCACAAGAGCAAATAAATGCTAAAACCACTAGACCACTCCCAACCATTGACACAATGGAGGGATCACTCATGTAAGACACAACCAAAGGTAGCAATGGAATCGTGGCATGATTGGGTGACGAAAACCCTTAAGGCAAGTGAAGAGAATCTAGGAATCATGGATATTTTGGCAAGGAGTATGAAAGGCCAACAAATGCAAAAATGTAGAGGGGTAACAACATGAACGGCAAGAGATGAGGGGAGTAACAAAATGCATTAAATTATATTCATGAGAAATAGGTCATATTATGAGAACATTTATTGATTTTGGCATTAATATTGTACATTGGGAATGAATGATAATTAATGTCGTAAATGATCTCCATATAAAGGATCTACGAGCAGGAGGGAATCAAAATCTGTAAAACTGATTTCGAGTTGTATACAACTTCGGGTGGACAAGTGCTTGTCACTTGATCTAATTTTGTTCTCCCCCTCTTGTATAACTTTGTCTATCTCCCTCCTAAAAAAAGTTTCTTCCATCAGGCGATAAAGTAAAGAATTCCTAAATCATGTGATTAAAAAGTTTGTTTACAAAGTTCAAAATAATGCCAAGTAAATCAACAAGTGTTCTTTTCATGTCTTCCACTTAAATATAAGAAACTACATGTCAAGATAGACATAACTACAAAATCATATAAGGTGAATAGGGTCCTACATGTTTATCATACACTGCTCTTGGGTGTGCTCATACTCTCATTTCTTTGTGTTTTTTTTATTTATCTCCGAGCTATCACACCCACCACGATCAATGTTTGATAATATATAGGTTCATTTCAAGAAATTGGTCAGTTAATGTCAAACTGGCTCATGCGGATATGTAAGGCAATGGAATATAAAATGCATATGATGCAGACAGGCACCTAGAGCATTTATCAAAATAATAGCAGGTACACAATACCCTTGTTTAACTACATTACATGTATACATGCAACCAGTGTTTGCAACATAAATAGTTTAGACTAAATAGTACATATCCTTTTATAAATATGTGATATGAAGCTGCCATGTGATTTGCATAAATTTCAAACGTAAATTATTCTTTTAAAAATTGTAGTTAGCCTCAAAATGAACTAAGCTTATAAATGCTTCCAAGATTTCAAAGAACTTAGCAATCAAATTATCCTTTTTCCAAGAAAATAGTAGTCCGAGAATCAATTTTTGTAATCAAAATTGTAGCTTAGAATAAGACATCAAATAATTCCTTCAGTATATTTACAAAAAAAATGTCATTTAACATATCAATCTTTGCTTCATTAGAATACTTCACAGCTATGCATGTTAGCCAATAATACAACAATGCAACAGAAAGAAGGATTTAATTGATAACTACCACTCCTAGCAGAATTGACAATATGTTGAGCTTCTTGTTCTGAAGCTAATAGTTGCTGAATTCCTCCTTGACGCCTGCCAGAATCCATTTTTTATCTGCAAACAGATGAAAATTAGAACTACTATATAGATACTGATAGACAAGATGATGGTTAGCGGGCATTGAAATGGGCATACAAATCGAACAATGGCCAAGCCCTCATCCAAGGGATTATTGTGTTCAGGTAGCAGACGGATAGCTCCGTCTTCTACCAACATGTGCACACCATGTGGGCGTCTGGTCACACCACATGGCAAAATTTTGTTCTTTTCCCGAACCAGCCCCACCCTACGGGTCAGTGTGAAAAAAATAAATGGCAATTGGTACACAAGTATGGAAGTGAATCAAGTAGACAATCGAGAGTTTCAAAGAAAATAAGACATACTTCAAAACTGCAACAGAAGCATTGACCACTGTTCACAGGAGGATAATTCACCTCTTAGCATTTTTCCAAGCAATTGCAATCAGTAATTAACAGCGTATTTCTTCAAAATAGATTTCCTCTATGGGGATTAGAAACTATAAGTTGTAATTTTATAAATCTTCTCAAATTCTATGTTATATTCTCAACCTATACATACCAAACCTATGGTAAATTTAATCAGCTCTATTAACAGGAATTCCTCAGCCTATATTAAATGTGCAGAGCCCACTGCTCAATATTCTCTGTATCAGGTGAGACTTTGGCTAAGTATACGACAAATGTGGGGTAGTTAACACAAAATCTATGAAGAAAAATAAACAATAATGGTGCGCCACAACTGATGCGGGTCTATTCTTGCAGGAGGCGGAAAACCGCTAGCCGTTCGGGCGATCAGAGTCCACGGTTGCGCTCGGATGGTCGTTCCGAGTCGTTTTGATATATTATTTTACATGTTTTGAGTTGTATTTGACACCCGATCGGACCGGACGTTATGAGCCGTCCGATTCGGATGCCCTATGTGTTTTTAGTTAAACTAGGGCTAGGCCGGTAAATGGGGTGATCGAAGTTCAGTTTCCAGATTGTGGAAAACGCCGGTCATGCTCCCCTCCGGTGCGACGCCGGATCAATTCCTTGGCGCGACGCCTCGATAAGCAGCCATCTCCCCCCCTCCTCTCCCCCGCCCGCCTCTTCCCCCTCTCTCAAGCCTCTCCCCATCCCGTACAGCACCCCACGCCCTCCGTCCAACCTTCCCACAATCCGATACCCCCAGGAACGACGCTTCCTGCCGCCAATTCCCACAGAAAACTCTCTTCCAGTCCTAGACCTCCTCAATCGTGCCTTCCCAACCCAAAACCCCCTTCAGCCGGCCCTCCCAGCCCACTATCCCACCAAGACAACCTCTTCCAGTCTTCTCCCCACAAAGCCGACCACCCACAGCCCCCGTCCAACCCTCCAGAGAAGCACCCCCACCATATTTCCTCAAAACAATATTCCATGGCCATTATATGTTCCCTATTCTGCCCTGCTGCAGCCCACTGCACCCTTCCCATAGCCTGGAACTTTCCAACGCTCCACCCCACCACCACCTGCACGCACAAGTTGTTATTTGGAGTCGTTGTTTCTTATTATTGTGTACTTGGACCCTATTTTTGTTAAATGTTCTCTTCCATAATTGTTATTAGTATCGGACTTTGTATGATTTGCAGGGCCTATTCCGCACGCGCTTGATATACTTGCGCCTCGGTTGCATGGTAAATAAGGTTTGTTTATCTTCGTTTAAAGTTTGTGAACACATGTGCCTCTGTTAAATTTTTTAGTAATTGATTATCGTAGCTAATTTAAAGCGGACCTCCCAGTGTATTTTCATTATATCACATTGCATATAGTTTGCATTTAGGGTGTTCATTTTGAGTCGACCAACCATTGCATCAAATTGGTATCATAGCCTTAGGTTAGGCTCACTTGCATGTTACAGTGGTAGAGATTATCGTCAATCTAACCTTAATCTCACTGATGATAGGACCGCTAGTTCTCAATCGGACATGACGTCCACTGAATTTCAAAAACTTGTTCTCGATCAATTTGATCGAATTGGGACCCAGTTTGACGAAGACATTCTTCGTTGAGGCTCCCCTCCTCCTGTGAGAGGGAATTCCCACCATGGTTACGAGTATCGGCAAGACCCAGGGAGGGATCACTGGCGTCCCAATGCACCTCGCCCACCACCCCCACCTAGTCGCAGAGATCGAGCCCCGACAGCAGGATACAACTATGACTATGATGATCAGTACGGTGACTACCATGTGTCATGCCGCGGGATGACTCCAGAAGAGCATGATATCACCGGGCCTATCTGCATTTACGCACCCTCCTTTGAAGGTCACCTGGACCCGAAAGTATTTAGCGATTAGCTTATGGATATGAATCACTATTTTGACTAGTTTGAGATGAGTGACGAGCGGCGTGTGCGGTTCGCCAAAATAAAGTTGATCGGCTAAACAAAAAATTATTGGTCGAGCTTGGAGAGGTCACATGAACGGGAGGCTATTACCCCATCACCGGATGGGACGAGATGAAACAGCGACTGAAAGATAAATACCTCCCTTCTTTGTATCCTGACCAGTGTTGTGGATATCCTCCGGCATGGCCGACATGTCGGCCGACATAAAAGTTTTATGGACAAAACGACACGTTTCTGATATTATTTTGCAAAATATCCTTTTGAAATATATCCTCCGATATGTCTGTTATTGACCGATATATTTGCCGATATATCGGCCAAAATATCTTGATATTTTATCGATTGGTTTATTTCAATTTATTTTAATTAGTATCTATGGTCTAATAGACAATAGACCAAAATAATTTAGGTTGTTTTTTCCCTTTGGCTTTCTTCCTTGCCCAAGTCCATCATTGACGTCAATTATACATGGTCTTTAAATCATGGACTAAAAATTTCTTATCTTCCATTGTTATGGACAACTTCCAGACATTCGACTTCCTCTTATTTTATTTCATGCGTTATACCGTTATTACTTATATAATACAAAAAACTTATATTACTTTAATAAATTTAGAAGTTCAAAAAAAATCAAATTATTAATATATTAATATATATAAATGAAAAAAATGATTAAATTTATTAATAATTACACATATAAATAGTTAAATATTAAAACCCGATATATGAAATATCCCCGATATATCCCCCGACATAGTAAAACCGACATGAAAAACCTAAACCGACGTGTCCCCGATATCCGACATCTATAACCATGATCCTGACTATCTCTTACATCAGCTTTACGCACTCCGGTAGGGGACCCTTTTTGTTGTGGATTACATGTCATGTTTCAAGAGTTATAAGTCAGTAGTGATATTCTGGAGGAGCCCATTGCAAATTCATCCTTTTTTCAGACTGGGCTTGGGGCTGACATCTGATGGGAACCGACTCCTCGTAGGATTGAGACGGTTGAGCAAGTTTTTCAGCTTGTGCTGGAGTCTTAGTTATTAAAGGCGCATCAAGGCGTCAAGGGGTCTTGGAGCGTAGGCGCAAGGCTCAAGGCGCAGGCGCGCGCCTGACGAAGGCAAGACACAACCACATTCATTTTAAATAATCAGTATTAAACATCATTTCAGATTCTCGATCAAATTCTTCATCTAGTCTACAGAGTAATCATTCATTACTATCATTTATATCTCTTAAAAAATAGAATCAATGTCGTCATATCTAAGGCTCAACGCACAATTATCTTTCACAAACACTAAATCAATAAAAAATTATTGAGTTTTTGCATTATTTTTTTCTTAATTTTTGAATAAAAATTTACAACAAAAATTTCACTCAAACGCACCTTTTATATTCTAAAGGCGCAAATCAGGCACACAGAGGCGCAAACCTCTGAGCCTGGTGAGCCTGGAGCCTTAGGCGTGCCTTTAATAACATAGGCTGGAGTACGAGCAATATTTACGAGTTGCTGACCCAAGAGAGGTCATCGCTCGACCTGATGCCACCATGGCTAGGATACCCACTCCTGCAAATGCCCACGACACTGCCCCCCCCCCTCGGATTCCCGCAGATACGACGGGGAAAGCTACTGTCCCCGGAGGCCCCAAACCTCGGGGCGTCCAGTGTTATCGATGTTCTGGCACAGGGCACTTTACAGCGCAATGCCTGACGACAAATTTACTGATTGAGGAATTGGGAGAACCTGGTACTAAGGTTGAGGGCGCCACCGTCGAGGAGATTACGGTCGTTGTTGAGGAGGGATGGGAGAACGACGCTGAGAGTTTGCTAAAGTTAGGAGTTTTGAGTCACCTTCTGCACACCCCACGTGTTGAGAAGGATTGGCTCCGCACTATAATTTTCTACACTTATTTCCCAAGTGCAGGAGGTTTCTGCAAACTCGCTATTGATAGTGGTAATTGCATGAATATAATCGCCAAGAAAGGGTGAGAAAGGATGCAGTTTATGCCGAGCCACATTCGCATCCTTACCGTATCCTATGGGTGGACAAATCCACTATCCAGGTTATACAGTGATGTCTGGTGCCGATTCACTTAGCGTCCAGTGAGGACAATGTTTGGTGTGACGCCACGTTATCCTTATGGACGACGCGGACGTTTTACTTGGACGACCCTGATTATATGATCGTGACACCACATGTTAAGGACGATCCAACACGTGTGTTTTCTTCAATAAAGGTCAGAAGATTAATCTTACCCCGACCCAGCCTAGGGATACTTCCAAGGGCAAGGTTGAGTCATCTGTTGGTGTGGGGTCATCGAGACTTCTAAATGTCTTGAGGAAGGGAGATTTCATGAGAGGGAGCTTAGAGGCGGGAGTTATGTTTATAGTGGCAGTCACGATGATTTCTGAGACCTTGACTAACAATGAGATTACTGATCCATATGTCCTCCAATTACTGGAGGACTACGTAGATATTATGCCTGAGCAGCCCCCTGATGAGCTCCCTCATTGAGGGGCATACAACATGCGATCGATCTGGTCACAGGGGCATCTTTGCCCAATTTACCCCATTACTGTTTGAATCCAGCTGAACATACCGAGCTGAAGCGGCAAGTCCATGATCTTCTCTAGAAGTTCATTCGAGAAAGCTTGAGCCCTTATGTCATACCGACCTTTCTTACCCTGAAGGACGGGAGCTAGCACATGTGCATTGATAGTCGTACCATCAATAAAATCACGGTAAAGTGTCGTTTTCTCAATTCCCGCCTCGACGACCTCCTAGACTCAATGATCGGTGCCCAGATCTTTTTGAAGATTGATCTGTGTAGTGGGTACCATCAAATTAGATTTAGAGAGAGGAATTAGTGGAAGACGGTCTTTAAGACGAAGGACAATTTATGTACAAGAGGGTGATGACTCAAATTCTGCGGCTCTACATGTGAAAATTTCTGGTACTGTATTTTGATGATATATTGATATACAGTGATATATTGATATACAGCCAGGTTCACACCGAGCACTTGCACCACATTCGCCTTGTATTTGAGCTCCTGCGGAAGGAGCATCTTTACATCAATCTGAAGAAGTGTTCATTCTTGTCCATGTTTGTTAACTTTTGGGGGTTTATATTTTCTGCTACTGGTATCTTGGTTAACCCTGACAAGGTCAAATCCAGTATGAGTGGCTCGTTCCGTCAAACATTTATGAGGTCCATAGTTTTCATGGACTTGCTACCTTTTATAGAAGTTGTCTGAGGCATCTGTTCTACTATAGCCCTCTCACGAGTTGCCTCCGTAAGGGTGAGTTTGTGTGCATGAAGGCCTCCACCCAGGCCTGTGAGGAGAATAAGGAAAGACTATCTTCCGCTCATGTCCTACGCTTACATGATTTCTTCAAGGTCTTTGGGGTGGCCTATGATGCATCAGGAGTTGGAATCAAGCGATACTTGGTTGAGAAGGTCATCTAGTTGCATAATTCAGTGAGAAACTGAATGGCGCCCGACAAAAGTACTCAAATTATGATCGTGAATTCTATGTCATTGTGTAGGCACTTCACTACTAGCGTCATTATCTCCTGCATAAGGAATTTGTTTTGTATTCTGATCATCAGTCCCTGAGGTATCACGACTCGCAAAAGAAATTAGGCCAACACCACGCGAAATAGGTGGAATATATGCAGGATTATCATTATGTTCTCAAACACCAAGCAGGTGTCGAGAACAAGCTGGTTGACGCCCTGAGTCGCCGAATCAACATCCTCCACACCATGAGCACTCGAGTTGTGAGCTTTGAGCATCTAGTTTATGATTTACCCAGAATGCCCAAATTTTGGTGACATTTACGCCACACTAACGAGGGACCATCCTGATCTTTGTGAGGTTTATACGATCTCTGACGGGTACTTATTCATGGGTTATCGCCGTTGTGTTCCTCAAACATCCCTCCAAGATTTCCTCATCTGGGAACTGCACGTGTAACGATTCAAAAAATGTGTAACATGTTAATTCTCTGATGATGAAAAAGGCAGTACGAAATTTTACGTAATATTTTTTTCAAGTTATTTTATTGTTATGAGATATTTTTAGCTTTGTTATTTCCTTTCTTATGCGGTGCTCATAGTAAGTATATGAGCTTAAGTTTTAATTATTTGGTTGTGTTATATTGTGGGCTGCTATTAGCTCCTTCAAATAATTTTGTTGGATGGTTTGGGCTTGGATGGCTGGTGTGGTGTGTTGGCAGCATTTTATAATTTAATTTGACTATACAAACAACTGGTTGTGTTGTTAGCTATTGTTGGGCTGATTTATCAACACCTGGTTTGGTTTAAACGGTGCAATTAAGTCATGTTGATTCGGTCTCGCCGCCTGCCACTAATTCCTATTAATAAAAGGGGCGAGCCCTTTCCGTCCTCCGCTATTCTTTCTTCCCGAGTGTTGCTTCACTTCCGGCTCTGCGTGCGTCCGCTGCTATCTTTCCCGGACTCTTCTCCTCTTCAAGTTCTTTCTTTCTTCTTCTCCTCTCTTTCACTGCTCTTATGTTATTGTGTCATGTTGTGCCGCTATTTTTGGCGTTGTGCCACTGCTTCCAGTGCCGCTAACTTGGGGCTTTTTGGCTACCGGATTTTAGTCTTTGTCGCTCCTCTCCTCTACTACGTGGCTACTTTAGTACCTCCTTCATAGTTTCTGGAAGGATTTCATTGAACCTCTGCACATCCAAGAAGGATCGGTTGTGCAGCACTTCCTTCCTCCTCCCACTGTAAGGATGCTCTTCTTCTCTTTTATTTGGGCTATTCTACTGCTGCCACTCTTACCTTGTTGATTTGGAACTACTGTTATGCTATTTGGCTGACCACTATTCTTTTTATGGAAACTTTTCACTGTTGTGGCTTGTACCCTTTTCTAACTGGACATTAGTCATGCTGACCGCTGATTTTATTTGCTTTTTTTTACCTTGTCCATATTTCTTGTTTAGTTCCTGTTTAGTACACATGGTGGTGGAAAATAATTTCGGACTTTTATAGTGGCTGGTCATCCTTTGTACTTCATAAATAGGAATGTTTTATGCTAAGTAGCAGCTATTTATGTGTTGGATAAGGCTGGATAACCATGTTTATTGCTGGACAGCCAGTTTTGGGGGCTGATTTCGTGCTGGGCAGCCTGGTTTAAAATTGTTTTATGGCTGGTTTAGAGTTGTTCAGTGTTGTTTTGGGTTGTTGGCATATTATTTGAGTTGATTCCAAGGAGGGGATTAGCGAGGACAACAAATATAAATTAAAATTTTGGCCGTTTTAGTAATTTGATTTAACTTCCCTTCATTGTTCGTTCAGAGCTAATGTAAGTTGAAATGTGGGCCCATTTTGTTTTATTGCATGTCTTAGCATTTCCTACATTATGTAATTAAATGGGATATTTAAATATTAAGGGGGATCAGGAAACATTTTGGAAATTGAGAGCAAATGATAAATATGAATGTTGTTTATTGTAATGTATGCATATTGTTATCTACCATTGTCTGCATGTATAATAGTTCGCGAAATATTTTTCTCACATAGTCATATTTTATGACTAACTCATTGTGGACATATTTTTTTAGGCAACAGGAGCATCACCTAGCGTACCATGAAGAGTTCCCCTGACTGCAGAAGAAAAACAAAAGCACGCTGAAGAATTTGTGAAGGTATGGCTTAAGTTCTTTATCCGGATCGAATAAGTGCAAGAAAAACATAAAGCCACACGTGAAGATTATGATTGTGTTTATTGTAATGAATATGGATAATATTTTATTTTTGTACAATCATTCGGTAAATTTATAAATAACTGAAATAAAATTTGGTGTTATATTTATTGTGTGGTGGATCAACTTTTGATGCAATGCTGCGATAAATTGTTGAGAACTACGCTCGATCCTTGAATCACTTGTGGAGACCGTAAAAAGGGTCTTCACAGCACGCGGGCAGGGTTAGGGGGCAATTCGGGCGAGACAAGAAGATTGTGTTAGTTGAGGATCGTTTCTTCTGGCCGGCCTGAAGAAGGACGTTACCCGGGTTGTCAGACATTGTCGAGTCTGTCAGATCGCAAAGTGAAATCGCCAATCAACATGATTGTACACGTCATTGCCCGTCCCACATAGGCCTTAGGCTGATATTAGTATGGAAAATGTCTCCTCAAGGTTATAAATGTGTCCCTAAACTCGTATAATTCCAAGTTACGCCCCTTCTGGTTTTTAAAGACATCATCCATCATACATTAATGCGTGGCACTGGCGTTCTTAAGCCCAAAAGACATAACCTGGTAGCAATAACATCCTTCATTGATGATGAATGGAGTATGCGAGATGTCGGGAGCATACATTCAAATTTGATGGTATCCCGAGAAAGCGTCTAGAAAACTCATGGCAGAAAAACTCCACAGCATAGTCAACTAGAGAATCTATCTAATGCAAGAGGTAACAATCCTTAGGATATGTTTTATTTGACTTCGTAAAGTCCACACGCATACGTCATTTATTGTTGGCCTTTTTAACTATTACAGCATTCGAGACACATTATGGGTATTGAATCTCCCCGATGAAATTAGCTTTGAGGAGCTTTGAGAGCTCCTCCCGGATAGGTCCCACCAAAGTTACTGTCACCGTTCGCTTCTTCTATTTGATAGGCCTAAAGGTGGGATCGGTTTTGAGATGGTGGAAAATGACATCAGAGTCTACCCTAGACATGTCAGTCGCTGACCAAGAGAAGACGTCGAAATTGGTGAGGAGACAAGTGATCAGCATGTCTTTTTCTTTCACCTTCAACTCAGCGTTGATTGATAAAGTTCTTTCTTTGTCTCCCCCTGTCCACCTGGAATTCTTCCCTGGCGGGTTCTTTTGGGTTTATGACAACTTGGCAGCATTTTTTACTTCTTCTGGCTTCGTGATGGAAGGAGGGAAGGTTTCAATCATATTGTCAAAGCTTAAATAGCATTCCCGAGTAACTTGAGGGTCGCTCTGGACCCTGATCTACTTTCCTCCCATGTTGAACTTCACCACTTAGTGGAACGTCGACACAATGGTCTAGTATTCATTGAGCATTGGTCAGCCGAAGATGGAATTGCAACTGCTCGGAGTGTCAACCACAACGAATGTTGATTGGCAGGTCACTCCGCACATGATGACAAAGCGGGTGACGCTCCCTTCAATTTTTTCTCTTCCCAACGAACCCATAGAGAAGTTTGTCGACAGCTTGAAGTTTTCTTCTCGTGTTCATTGCCTTGAACACGGGTTTTAAAATGATATTCACGAAACTACCGGTGTTGATCAAGATCCTCGACACCGAATAGTTTTCAAGTGTCGCCTTCACGACTACAACACCATTGAAATGGTTGGCAGTCCTTGGGAGGTCATCTTCATTGAAGATGGCCTCACCTCTCAAGGGAGAGATTTGGGACGTAGAGGCGACCTCCCGCTGACAAACCCTATTCCAACTCTTTTTTGGAGGATTCTAGGCCAGCTCATCCATGAATATAGTTAATCTCGTCAAAGAGACTTATGTCATCGATCATTGTGCATTCATGGACGCAATTAATACTCCTAAGGGAGCAAATGTCTTCATGTTCCACAACTCCTATTGATGTGGGAGATGTATTTCTGTCTTTTTTCTCTTGACAAAAGCAGGCTTCTCATTTGGTTTGCGAGTAACGAACTCCTGAAGCTTTCCTGCTTTGAGCATTTTCTCCACTAGATTGTGTCGTGCCAAAAGTCTCTGCGGAACTCACATTAGAGTTCCTTATTTTTGTTCCTGCTGAGAACAAAGTCGAGGTGATCACATCTGCTGGAAAAGTCGTGGAGGATATGGTTATTGCGGGTGGAAAGTCTTCCCGCGTTGCGGAGAAGGGGCGGAACCTGGATTGATGTCTCTGGGCACGATGGGGTGAAACAGGAGATTGGGAGTGAGAATTCTCCCCCTATTGCCTTTGAATAAGTTGGGTGAGGGAGACAACAAAAATTGGTTGTCTCTCCCTCAATGAAATAGTTAGCCATATTAATCATGTCCCTGTAGGAACTTGGTAGCCTTCGCCTGACATCGAATTTGAAGAATCTTTCTTGAGTGTCTCGAACATCCCTTGTTGGATTTGAAAATGTGTTTGGGGGCCACTATTCCACCTTCTGGAGGTAGAAAAACCTCAGGAGTTCCTTCATGAACTCCTTGTATGAGTTAATGGACCAAGACGATAGTTTGAAGATTCAATCTTGGGCCATCCCCTCAGGGTCATGGATAGCAGCTTGCAGTGGATGCCATCGGAGAGATTTTGGAGGGAGATTGCAAGCTCGAAAGCCTACAAGTGTTTGGAAGGGATCTTCTCTCCCAGTGAAACGAGAGAGATGGGTTCCCTGAACCCAACTGGGACTAGTTCCCATCTGATCATATCTAAGAAACAATAGGAATCCTCTTCTTCCTTTGGGGGGAGGGCGGCGGCGAATACGTAGAAATCGAGTACTCACGCGGGCTGGTATTCGACATCGCCCGAAAATGTTTTGGCCTAACATTGGCGAGAGATCTCCATCTTCGGTCCTTACTCGCGGAGCGGTTTGAAGGATCGGGGAGGGAGCGAGTGTTGGCCGTTGTTATTCCCCTAACAATAAAGGTTATTTGCTCTAACAATTGCATAAATGAGGATACCAGGACATTGAATTCTCATAGGGTAATAGCCTCTTAAGGGTTATGGCGAGATCCCTGAGGTGACTTCCTGGTTTGATCTCGTCCTGCCATCATAGTTGTTCTTCGACCACTCAGATCTGAAGGTTGCGTGTATGTTCTGTGGGGCGAAAAGTGTCTCAACTCCACAGCACAAAAAACACAAAGGGCCGTATTGTGAGTGGGTGAATACATGGGATGCGAACACCAGGGAAAAATACGAAAGGGATGTCGTGAGTTCCCTAGACTGTCGAGACTCTTACAAGAAGAGAGTGTCGCTTGCGGCGAGACCAGATTTCGCACAAGCGAACCTTAGTTGTGCGTGATTTTATTGATAGTTCAATATGAGTTATAGGAGTCAAATTGCTCTCTGCTAGAGTACTCACTACTCACAGATACAATCCAATAGTTATGCAAGTTCCTAGGGGTTCTTGTCTTAGTTTTTGTTGCTCCTAGAGCAGTTCATGGCCTATTATAGGCTTGAAAGGCTCTGCTCGCGGGTAGCCTCTAAAAATACGGGATGCTCGCTTACAAGATGGTAAAAAATGTCAAGTATGGAGAGCAGAGTGCTCCGCAACATCGTTGTTACGGTTGGAGAGTACATCGTCAGTGGTTGGCGAGTACATCGTCATGATCAGCGAGACTTGTTGTCCGGATGTGAGGAAACAACTTTTTTATTGTTGATGGCAAGTATGGAGGAATTTGGGCAGACACCGACGATAAACAATAACTCCATGCACGATCGGCGGAGTTAGGGCAATCGGCGTAATATGCTGGAGGAAATGCGACGCAGAAGGCAAAGCATCCATGGGATCACTGGTGACAAGCAATAATCCCAAGCATAGTCGAGGATGGAGGAAATGTGGCGTCGACGGCAGCGCTTCTACGGGATCACAATGGGGGAGGTATTAGATCAACTAAATAGGTAAGGCACGCACTGTATCATTCCTTTTAAACCCTAGACTGAGCTAATATTAAATATTTGGCCTTAAAGTTGAAGGGTATAATGGGAACTTTAAAATATAACTACTTAATCTTCTGATTTTTAATATTTAAAAATGAATTCGCCTTTATTTGTGCTACTTATGAAAAATTAGAGACTATAACAATCCATTTGAAAGTTATAGGGGGTCAAAAGACTTTCCCCTAAACTATGAGAGATTAAGGGTGCAACAAGTACTTTACCCTGAATAATAATAAAAGAAAAAATTTGAAATGGTAATAATAAAAGACAACAAAAAGATAACTACGCCCTGATGACAACAAGGCTCGGAGTCTATAACAAATTCCTTGGGGAATGTTGATGTATTGACCTGGGCGGACAGGCGGCTAAGACTGGCGGTCTGATGGCTGGGCGGTCAGCCCAGCTAATCTGGCGGTTTGGTAGCCGGGCGGTCTGGCGGTTTGGTAGCCGGGCGGTCTGGCGGTTTGGTAGCCGGGCTGCCTGCCGGCTAATCTCTGGGATCTCGGTGGTCGGCTGCGTGTTCTCTGGTAGTGACCGGGCGGTTAGTTCCTACTAACCGCACGGTTAGGCGGTCTCCTTGGCGGTTTGGCGGTTAGCTTTGTAGATGATGTCTTTTGTATTTTTAGTCCCACATTGGGTATTTGTATTCTCTCTCATCTCCTCCATTCTATATAAGGGAGGCCATACCTTTGTAATAGATACCTTTTTCTGATAATAAAATTTCAGTTATACCCGTTCCGGCTTGTTTCTAGTTCGTTTCTTACATGGTATCAGAGGACCCGATCTGTCCTCCTGATTGTGTTTTCTTCTGTCCGTCCGACCTCTGCCTACTCTCCGCGGCCTGTCTTTCAGCTCGCGCGAGCTCTCTTCTCCAGTGAATTCTTCTATCCTCCTCTTCTGTTCGCGCGGTCTGTTTGCTAGCCGCCCGACTTCTCTCCCTTTGTTTGGTTCTGCGGCTTGGTCGTGGCTTCTCTGGCCGCTGGTGTTTGCCATCGTGACCGCTGCAGATCTTTTTCTTCCTATCCGCGCGATTTCTCTCTGTTCGCCCGAGTTCTGACTTGTTTAGGCGGCCTCTCTGCCCGCCTCGGTTTGTTCATTGGTTCGCGCGGTCTTCTTGATCTCTCTACCCGTGCGGCTTCTCCTCTTGTGCTTTGCCACTGGTCTAATTGTGACCGCTGCGAACTCCTCTCTTGCTTCTCTGATCGCTGCGGTCTCTCCTCTTAACCGCGCGACCTCTCTTCCAGGATGACCAATTCTGATGGTTCCACCTCGTCTACTGTCGTTGTTCCCCCTCCTCCTCCTCCTCCTCCTGCTTCCGGGAATCTTGGCACCGTCTCTAAGCTGTTGGGGCCCAATTATCCCGACTGGAGTGTCTCCTTCACCTTTCTTCTCCGCTCTCAGCGCAAGCGTCATCATCTTACCGATGACCCTCCGCCTGCGGACTCTGCCCAGTTTACTGACTGGGATGCGAATGATGCGCTGGTTCGTACTTGGCTGGCGAACAGCTTGTCTGATGAATGTCTTCCTGTCATCCGTCACGATGAGACGGTAAAACAAGCTTGGAATCACTTGGCCGCTCTCTACTCCAAGGGGGGACAAACATCTCGCATCTATACCCTTTACGCGGATCTCTTTGCTCGCCAGTCCATGTCCCCTCCTGCAGCTTACCAACAAGTCCAAGCCCTTGGAGCTGAGATTCTACAAAATCGTCCTCTCTCGGCAGATGTGGCCACTCAGCTGAAGCACTTCCAGGAGCTCCTAGTGGTCTGTTACCTTTTGCGGCTTCCGGACTCATACGATATGATCCGGCAGCAAATTCTTGGCGAGGCCGAGTCTCCTACCCTGGATGCTACTGCTGCCCGCATCGCCGCTGTTACCTCTCTACTCCAACGCCCCTTGCTTGCCGCTCCTCCGGCTCCGGATGCCTATGCCCACCAGGCTCATCGTGGTGGATTTAGTGGTCGTGGTAACCACTCTGGAGGGCGTGGCCCTTCTCGCTACCTCTGTACTCATTGTGGCCGCCCAGGACACTTGGTTGACCGCTGCTGGACAAAGCATCCGCATCTTCGTCCCGCTGGTGATACTCCTCCTTCTTCCAAGCCATCTGCCTCCGTGGCCACGACTTCAGGTAGTGCCCACGTGGTTACCCAAGGTAAATGGCTAATCGACTCTGGCGCCACTAATCATATGACGGGCAATCCTCAGTGTTTTTCTCTCCTAGAAACACATGATCGGTTGCCCCCTGTTCTCGTTGCGGATGGTTCTCCCTCTCCGGTGCATGGAACGGGCATGGTTCAAGTTACTCCGTCCCTTCGCCTGGCGGATACTCTTTATGTGCCCAAGTTTCCGTGCAATTTATTGTCGGTTACTTCTCTTTGCAAACAACTTCAGTGCTCGGTAACATTTACTCCTTCTTCTTGTTCGTTTCAGGACCCGGACTCCAAGCGGACGATTGCTACTGGGACTGAGAGGGGCGGTCTCTACTTCCTTGATGATGTATCTGCTCTTACCGTCTTCTCTCCCGCTTCTACAGATCTTCTTCAGTGGCACCTTCGCCTGGGGCATCCTCCCTCGCGTCTCATCCACCAGCTGTTTCCTCACCTCCCTCAGCAGGACTCTCCTCTCCACTGTGATGCCTGTCAACTGGGCAAGCATCACCGTTCCCCCTTTCCTCCTAAGCAAGGTCGTGGCTCTTCCAAGCCCTTCGACCTTATTCACTCGGATGTCTGGGGACCTTCCCCTACCCTCACCATCGGGCGTGGAAGTTCCTATTTTGTAACTTTTATTGATGATTATTCTCGCTGTACGTGGGTGTATCTATTAAAGGATCGCTCCGAACTTTTTTCTGTATGGACTTCATTTTATTATATGATTAGAAATCAATTTGATGCTTCTGTCAAAATTTTTCGCTCTGATAATGCAAAAGAATATCTGAGTAGTGATTTCGCTTCTTTCTGTACGCAACATGGCATCATTCATCAAACTAGCTGCGTCTATACCTCCCAGCAAAATGGGGTGGCAGAACGTAAAAACCGTCACCTCCTCGATGTCGCTCGCACTCTCATGACGCAGATGCATGTTCCTCGTAGCTATTGGGGCTACGCGGTCCTCATCTCCTGCTACCTCATCAATCGCATTCCCTCTACCGTCCTCAAAGGCAAAACACCTTTTTCCATCCTCTATCCCTCCAAGGACCCCTTTCCCTTACCACTCCGCATTTTTGGATGCACTGCCTTTGTTCATAGCCCTGCCGCAACTCGCGACAAATTGTCCCCTCGTGCTACGAAGTGTATCTTTTTGGGTTACTCCACAACTCAAAAAGGTTACTGCTGCTTTGACCCTGTTCATCGCAAGCAGTTCGTCTCGGCGGATGTGACATTCTTTGAGAATGCCGCCTACTTCTCTTCTGATCTCCCACAGGTCGATGGATCGAACCTCCCTCTTTCTCCTACCGACTCGACCTCTCCACCCATTCTCTCCACCACATCCACTCCTCTTGAGCTTCCTCCTTCACCACCTCCACCAGCCGATCCTTCTCTGGATCATGATCTTTCTCCCTCGTCCCCTCGGCCGTCTCTCTCTTCTCCCGGGCCAGCTATCTCCGCCACGGATGCACCGGCGACTGAGGAACTCGAGGACCTGGAGCTGCCCATTGCCCTTCGCAAAGGGGTTCGGACGTGCACCCAGCACTCGCTGGCAGCTGTTATTTCTTATGATCAGCTAACACCTTCTCGCAGGGACTTCGCCCTAGCCATCTCCGCGACTACCACACCTCGCACCTACCAGGAAGCCCTTGATATTCCTCACTGGAAGGCTGCCATGGATGACGAGATTGCTACTCTCTCTGACCGGGGTACTTGGACCCTTGTGCCTCCTCCTTTTGGCACGGATGTGGTTGGTTGTCGCTGGGTGTTTGTTGTCAAGTTCCGTCCTGATGGCAGTGTGGACCGGTACAAAGCCCGTCTTGTTGCAAAAGGGTTTACTCAGACCTATGGTGTTGATTACTTTGACACGTTCTCGCCAGTCGCTCGCCTCAGCACCATTCGGGTTCTTTTATCGGTGGCGGTCAACAAGGATTGGCCTATTTCGCAGTTGGACGTCAAGAATGCCTTCCTTTATGGTGACCTTCACGAGGACGTCTACATGGAGCAACCTCCTGGGTATGTTGCTCAGGGGGAGACTCAAGTATGCCGGTTGAAGAAGGCCATCTATGGCCTAAAGCAAAGTCCCAGGGCGTGGTTCGATAAGTTCAGTAGCATCGTTGGGGCTATCGGTTTCACCAGGAGTTCGGCTGATCACTCCTTGTTCATTCGCAAGACATCTTCGGGTCTGGTTGTGCTAGCTGTTTACGTGGACGATATTCTTCTCACTGGCGACGATCAAGCTGGTGTAGCCTTGACGAAGGTCCATCTCCGCCAACACCTAGTCACGAAGGATATGGGCTCTCCAAAATACTTCTTGGGAATTGAAATCTCTCGGAAACCGGGTTCCTTGGTTCTCTCCCAACGGAAGTATGCTCTTGATTTGTTGAAAGAGGCAGGGTTGACGGGTGCTAAACCTGCCCGGTGTCCCATGGCTCCTGGAGAAGACAAGACATGGACAGACGAATCACCTCCTCTATTGGATACTACGAGGTATCGACGTCTTGTTGGCAAACTCATCTACCTTACGGTGACCAGACCAGACATCTCCTATGCAGTAGGAAAGGTCAGCCAGTTTATGCAGTCGCCTAGGGAATGTCATCTTCAATCTGCTCTAAGGATATTGGAGTATGTGAAGTCCGCACCTGGGAAAGGTCTTCTCTTTCAGAAAAACGGTCACCTAAGAGTCGAAGCGTACTCCGACGCTAGCTATGCGGACGACAAAGGGGATCGCAAGTCGACTTCCGGATTTTGCACGTTTGTTGGAGGAAACTTGGTTAGCTGGAAGAGCAAGAAGCAGTCAGTCGTCTCCAGGTCTAGTGCAGAAGCAGAATATCGTAGCATGGCATCAACCACGTGTGAGTTAAAATGGTTGCGGTCTCTCATGCTGGATCTAGGAGAGGTCTATAACTATCCTCTTCTCATGTTCTGCGACAACAAGGCTGCGATCTACATTTCCAAAAATCCGGTATTCCATGAGCGAACAAAGCACATAGAGGTTGATTGTCACTTCATTCGAGAAGAAGTGTTGAAGAACCAGATTTGCACTCCGTTTGTTACCTCGGAGAAAGAGCTGGCAGATATATTCACAAAACCTGTGTCCGCCTCTTTCTTCCACATTTGCAGCAAGCTAGGCATGATTGACATCTATGCTCCAGCTTGAGGGGGAGTGTTGATGTATTGACCTGGGCGGACAGGCGGCTAAGACTGGCGGTCTGATGGCTGGGCGGTCAGCCCAGCTAATCTGGCGGTTTGGTAGCCGGGCGGTCTGGCGGTTTGGTAGCCGGGCTGCCTGCCGGCTAATCTCTGGGATCTCGGTGGTCGGCTGCGTGTTCTCTGGTAGTGACCGGGCGGTTAGTTCCTACTAACCGCACGGTTAGGCGGTCTCCTTGGCGGTTTGGCGGTTAGCTTTGTAGATGATGTCTTTTGTATTTTTAGTCCCACATTGGGTATTTGTATTCTCTCCCATCTCCTCCATTCTATATAAGGGAGGCCATACCTTTGTAATAGATACCTTTTTCTGATAATAAAATTTCAGTTATACCCGTTCCGGCTTGTTTCTAGTTCGTTTCTTACAGGGAAGCTTAGACCGTTTGATGGGGATCCATCAGAGCTGGCTCGCCATAAGGTAGAACCCACGTTCGTGCACTCCCGCGGGAGGACTTGATCGGACAAACGATCCAACTCCACGGATGCGTTCGGCTTGTCGTTTACCTATTTTTTCATATATTGTATCACTATGTTTAAGTTTAGTTCATGTAATAGAGTCTGTCATATCTCCGGCCAATCATAGTCATCGATGTTGGGGTGTCCTAGTTTTCTTTTATTATAAATAAAGAGTATGAGGGCTTCTAAAAGGGATTGCAGATTTTGGAGAAGACTATTCCCGAAATTCGGCGATCTCCCCATAGTGACGACTCTATGAGGCCCTAGGTGACGACCCCTATGTGTTTTTTCGTATCCCATGGGCATCCCCTTATCAATATCTTTTGTTTTCCCCTCTCCAAAGCCCTAGCCACCCCCTCCAATTCCTCCAAAATAGCAGTCATTCCATCAAACTACAGCCCCTCCCTGCTGCCTTCTCCAAACCGCGCCTTTGTTTGCTTCCCTGCTGCCACCGCCCCAATTGCTAACTGCCGACAGCCTGTGTGGCCCCTGAAATCGCCGCCACCCCTCTATTATGCAGTCCGCAATATCTTGAAGTCACCAGCCTCGATTCTACAGCCCGCAATCCTTTCCCCACATCTTAAAGCCACCAGCCCTATTCTATAGCCACAGCCCCCCTGTTTACAAGCCAAGAAGTCGCAACCCACCTACTTCCCTCCCTAGAAGCCACAACCCACTTGTTTCCCTAATCTGAAAGTTGCAGCCGCTCTCCGATCTTCTCCTCAAGCAGCCCCCGTACTTTGTGAGTATTTTATTGTTGTATGGATTTTTGTTTTCATCATTAAAATATTGTGCATTGGTTTCAGGCTTGTCTGGATAAATAGCATCGTGGAATTTTGTTTTAGATTCACTTGTTATTTGCAGGAAAGATTCATTCGTCGAGCACTTTGTTTTGGCACACCCCGCAGAGGAAAGTCTTTGCTTGTTAGCCCAAAAGAATATTACTCTTTGCTTGCTTATTTATAATTGTGTGGGTTTAATATTTATTGCTCGATTTTGATTATTGTTGTCATTCCTTGCATGGTCGCATCACATTTAGTGTTAAGGTCATAAGGTAAACATTCCACGACCCGCTAGAATTGTATTGTTATCTCGCACCACATACCCTACCCTACATTAATTGGTATCAAAGCACGTGTTTGGGCCGCGTTTATGCACCATAGTAGTAGGATTTTTAGATCCCCGGTGTCTGAACCACACATCACTGATGACCAAAAGACTAACTCAAATTCGGGCACGTCTCTTGTCAAATTTCAAAGACTTGTCATAGATCATTTAGACACTATGGGTACCCAGTTTCAGGACTTCTGTCATGACCATGTAGAAATAAATAATCGGCTAGAAAATCTAGAAAACCTAAGAGACTCATCGGCACGGCAGGAGGACCCACTTCAAAGTGATCCCAACATTCATCATCGTCATGATCGGTGTCTGATGGGTTTTTAGCCTCCCTTGAGCGATACCAACGTGATATTCCCCGGTGTCCCACAATACCTATATGTGAGAACATGCGTTCCGCATCTCTTGGTTTGAGAATAACAAATACCGTGATGTACTTGATCTAGTCTATTGTGTGTTTATAGTGTGCAGGTCATAAATGTAAAAGTAAACATTAAATAAGGAGACAAGCTCTTCGTCATGGGTGTGTATGCTTGAGAATCAGAAAAAAGATGAGCATTGACAGCTGAATGATAAAACAGACATATCTTTCAAACTCGAAAGAGTTACAGGACGTGCCACACCATTCCGGAATGAGGACGGCGACATCTATAACCTGTAAAAGGTTTCGATACCGCCAGCAGTAGCACTACCGCAAGCAGTAGCACTAATTCTGGCAGTAGCAATTTCAACGTGATAGAAAAGGAAGGAGTCAAATTTAGCAAGTACTAACGTCAGCGGTAGTGCGATGCCGTCTGGCGGTAGTGTTTTGGAGAGTCCATTTTTGAAAGAAACAGTTGTCGAAAATGATGGTTTCCAAAGTTCAAAAATTTCCAAAAATGACAAGGAAAAGTTTCCTAAAATGGCGATGGAAAGTTATCTAATATGTTGATTTCAAAAAGAAGAAGATTGTTGCTTAAAGAAGTTATCGTTGGGCGATAAAGTTACCGCTGACAGTAGCAACTGAGGTCTATTTAAAGAGCGGCTCCTCTTCTTCTTGGGCATCGATACCTCTTCCACCAAAGCCACAACTCCGAATATATTAAGAGAGACTCGTCTCCATACCATCAAGAGAAATCCCTTGGGCAAACACAAAGATCTAAAGAAGTTTTTGAAGAGAAAGTGCTACCACGCTTATTCAACACAAAGGATGAACGCACCAAGAACGTCAACATCGACATCTCCTTCGTCTTCACCTTCAGAAATCCTTGGGTAATTTTTTTTTGATTATTTTATTATCATGTAATCTTTCTTATTTTATCCTTTTGTAACTTGAGTGGAGAAATTGTTCGAGGAGAACGTCGGATTCCGAAAAGGAATCCGTGGAAAATTTGTCGCAGGTAGGGGCAACTAAGTCTTGCGAGACTTAGGGGGAAATCGTCTGGTGCAGACGTTGGTTTCCTGAGAGGATTTCGTGAATTCGCTGCGTGCTGTGGCGACTAGATCGAGGGTAGATCTAGGGGTGGTTCGAGGTCTTATCTAGGAGAGATGGACTAGAACCAACTGGCCCTTGGGGATAAGGGTTGGTATAAAAAAGAAAAAAGAGTTTTTCATATTTCGTCTCGATTTCTAGCGTCATAGAAATCAAACATTTTATAATCAATTTATTGTGAAATAAAATCATGTTTTCTATTATTTTATTATCGTAGTTTTATTTCCTATTCTAAAAATATTCTAAATATTATTTCTCTCTCAAAGCATTAAAGGACAACATATTATAAATTACTTTTTAGAATACACGCACGAATTTCACTTTTTATTACTAGCGTCAGACGGTAGTACTATCGCTGGCGATAGTGAAGGAATATTGAAATCCGGTCTCTTTTAAAAGTAATCATCAATATAATATTTTCTGAGATATTAAAATATTTTTTCTTATAAAATATTCCGAAACTTCTTATAAGTAACTCTGATATTTTAAATAAGATTTAAATTTCTAAAAAACTCTTATTCACCCCCCCTAAGGGCGCCTAAAGATCCAATACTATGAGGCAGAGTCCAAAGCACGCCCCAGAGCGCCGACAAGGCCCTACCTATGTCAGACATCCACCCCACCACGACGGGCTCCATTTGTTTCCTTATGATCATAGAGATCGTGCGCCTCTGCACAATCGTCGTGATCATGATCGTAATGACTATTATGATAATCGTAGAGAGAGCGGTCTCCCACCTGCTCGACATGATTATGCCCGCGATAAGTGCTATGATTATTATCCGGAGCAGCGTAGAGGTGGTTTCCACATGAGAATGACATCACCAAGCGCATTTGCATTGATGTCCTTCGCTTTGATGGTCGCATGGACCCGAAGGCTTTTAGCGATTAGCTCATTGAAATGGATCAATATTTTGAGTGGTACGACATGAGCGACGAGCGATGTGTTTGTACCAAAATGAAATTACATGGACAAGGTAAATTATAATGGACCAGCGTAGAGAGGTCAGCTGATAGGGAAAGCTATTATTTCATCACACGATGGAATGATATAAAGCAAAGACTAAAAGACATGTATTTCCATGTGTCATACAGAGACCAGTTACTTGATCAGTTGCATGTCTTACGCCAGGGGACGCTTACTGTCGTTAAGTATATAGCTCGCTTTGATGAGTGTGTTATAAGGAGTGACATTTAAGAGGAGCCTATTGTCATCGCCTTTTGTTTTAGGGTCGGTCGGCCTTCAATTTGATATTTATAGAGTTAATCCCACGTCGCCTCGAGATAGTTGAGCAGAGCTATCAGCTCACTTTAGAGTATGAGCAGTACCTTCGCTCTTCGGGGCCAAGGCAAGGTCACTCTAGACCTAACAGCTTGACATTTAGGAGGTCTTTCCCACCACAGGCTACAGATATTGTGCCCTCCTGTGCCCTCTCGTACCCCCGTGGACACGAAGGGAAGGCCTCCATCACCGAGCAGCCTAAGTCAGGAGACACCTAGTGTTATAGATGTTCAGGCAGGGGACACATAGCAGCTCAGTGCCCTATGCAGAACCTACTTATTGAGGAAGGAGAGCCAAGTCTTGAGGTCGAAGAGGAGATTATTGAGGAGATTGCAGTCAATGTTGAGGGTTGAGAGCGAGACGATGAGAGATCTCTGTGGATGGGAGTAGTTAGACGTCTTCTGTACACCCCTCGTGCGGATGAGAACAGGCGTCGCACCACTATCTTTTACATGTATTTCCTTGATGCAGGAGGGCCCTGCAAGTTGGCTATAAATAGTGAGAGTTATGTGAATATCGTGGCCCAAAAGGGTCTAGAGCGTATGTAGGTGATGGTTGAGCCTCGCCCCCACCCCTATCGTGTCATATCGGTCAAGACCGTGATTAAGGTCACAGATTCTTGTTCTGATTAGCTTTGCCACTTTGAGGATCGAGTGTAGTGTGATGTCATCCATATGGACATCGCACATGTATTGCTTAGCAAACCTTTGTTATACGATCGTGATGA
Organism: Platanthera zijinensis; assembly: GCA_039513925.1. Lineage (NCBI taxonomy): Eukaryota > Viridiplantae > Streptophyta > Magnoliopsida > Asparagales > Orchidaceae > Platanthera > Platanthera zijinensis. The sequence continues at coordinate 147,204,289 of CM077097.1, forward strand.
CGCATTGTTGAGTCCAGCGTTCCTTCACTTGACCTGTGGCGCTTTGCTACTTCCTTAAGGGAAAAAAGTAGTGCTCTTTCCACTAATTTGAGCTTTTGGAACAGTTGGTTAAGCGTTTGATCTTACAAGTGATATTAGAGGAGGCCACGGGTTCAAGACTGGGGGGCGCTAATAAATCCCGAATTGCTCTCTACCTGTGTGGGTTCGACAGGTCGGGAGGCCGCAGCCATATGGCAACCCTGCCTCTGATCCATGTGGTGCACCACCTCTGAGCCATGTGAGGCCCACCTCTGATTCAACAAGTTGTGTTGGACGCTAGGGGGATTGTTGTGTCCAGCGTTCCTTAACTTGACCCGTAGCGCTTTGTTATTTCCTTAAGGAAAAAAGTAGCGCCCTTTCCACTAGTCTGGGCTTTTGGAACAGTTGGGTGAGTGCTTAATCTTACATACGTGCTTCAGTCGATCGAACAAGTGTTCCTTTTATGATAAGGGTCAGAAGATCATGTTGTCCCTACCAACTCAATGAAAAATCCAAGGGTCGGATTAACTCATCAGTTAGTACAAGCTCGCTTATCGAGATTCAAACAAAACTTGAGACGTAGAGAGTTTTTGAGGGATAGTGTTGAAGTGGGTATTATTTATGTAGTGGTGGCCACTAAGGCCGCTAATTGCCCTACGGATGTACATGACCCCCACCCAGATGTTTGTTCTCTTTTGAATGAGTTTGTCAGCATTATGCCAGACGAGCTCCCTAACGAGTTACCGCCCCTGCGGGATATTCATCGCGATATTGACCTAGTCCCAGGAGACTCGCTCTCAAACCAGCCCTGTTATCATATGAACCTTGACAAGCACGCTGAGCTCAAAAGACAGGTTGATGAGCTTCTTCAGAAGCATTTCATTTGTGAGAGATTGAGCCCATGTACGGTCCCCACCCTTCTTACCCCTAAGAAGGACAGCAGCTGGCACATGTGTATTGATGGTCGGGCGATCAATAAGATTATAGTGAAGTATCGCTTCCCCATTCCTCGACTCGATGATTTGTCAGACACGATGGCGAGTGCCCAGATCTACTCTAAGATCGATCTCCGTAATGGGTACTACCAAATCAGAGTTTGAGAAGGAGATGAGTGGAAGACTGCATTCAAGACCAAGGACGGTCTGTACGAGTAGTTGGTCATGTCATTCGGACTATCGAATGCCCCAAGTACCTTCATGCAAATTATGAACAAGTATTGTGGCCCTATATTATCAAGTTCCTAGTCGTATATTTTAATGAGATTCTGATGTATAGTCCGACTCAGACTAATCACATCATGCACTTGAGAGTCCTATTCGGTATCCTCCGCAAGGAGAAGTTATTCCTGAACTTAAATAAGTGTTCATTTCTGTCTGAGTCGGTCCATTTCCTGGGACTTATCGTCTTCACTACTGGAGTATCTGTTGACCCTGAAAAGGTCAAGTTCATTTTTGATGGGGCCATACCCACGCTATTCATGAAGCCCGCAATGTTCATGGACTTGCTACCTTCTATAAGAGGTTTGTTCGAGGGTTTAGCACAATTATGGAGCCTTTCACGAGTTGCCTTCGCAAGGGCAACTTTTAGTGGACTGCAACGGCCACTCGAGCGTTCAAGGAGATTAAGGACAAGATGCCTGTCACTCATGTTTATTTCAGCAGAGCATTTGAGGTTGTTTGTGACACATTGAGTGTTGGTATTGGAGGTGTATTGAGTCAAGAGGGGAACCTAGTTTCTTTTGTGAGAAACTAAATTAAGCCAAGAAAAAATACTCAAACTAAGATCGAGATTTTTATGTTATTGTTCAGTCTCTGCGCTATTGGAGACACTATCTCATGAATCAGAAGTTTGTACTCTATTATGATCACTAGGCATTGCGTAATTTAGACTCACAAAAGAAGTTAAGTCATCGGCATGTCAAGTGGGTTAAGTACCTATAGGACTTTCATTATGTTCCTAAACACCGCGCAGGTGTTGAGAACAAACCCGTTGATGCATTGAGCCGCCGAGTCTCATTATTATAGACGATGAGATCCGGAGTGGAAGAGTTCGAGAGAGTGATCATGGACTATCAGACTTGTCCTGATTTTGAAGAGTTGTATGCTAATTTATTGAGAGACCCTCCTAACTTCATCGATGGGTTCCAGATTATTGACAGTTATCTATATCGAGTTACCTCCTATGCATACATAGGACCTCTTATCATGATTACTTATTTTGAGAGTTGCATGCGGCGGCAGCGCCAGACATTTTGGTAATGAAAAGTCGATAACTATTGTAAATGACGTTTCTATTGGTCGAGCCTGAAGACAAATGTGGCTCGTGTCGTCCAACATTGTCGTATATGTCAAACGATCAAGGGCACTAAGCAAAACAATGGATTGTATACTCCACTACCTGTTCCACACCGCCCCTGGGAGGATATTAATATGGACTTCATACTCAGGCTACATTGTGCTCTGAGAAAGCACGATTCCATCTTTTTTGTCGTCAACCAGTTTTCAAAGATGCCCCATTTTACTACGTGTAGCAAGACTGTTGACGCATCTCATGCCACATCATTTTTGTGAGAGGCATCTTTAGATTTACATGGTCGTCTATAGTGGCGGATAGGGATGTGAGATTTATGAGTTATTTCTGGTAGACATTATGGCGGAAGATTGGAACCGCCCTAAAGTTCTCATCGGCCTGCCATCCTCAAACTGATGGACAAACCGAGGTGATAAATAGGAGTTTAGGAAATCTACTTAGGTGCCTAGTAGGAGAGCACGCATCTAGTTGGGACTCGGTACTCCCCATTGCGGTGTTTGCATATAATTGTTTCGTTAATAGGATTATTGGGTTGAGTTTGTTACACATAGTGTCAGGTTATGAACTTAAGAAACCTATTGATCTTATCCCCGTCCTACTAAAGTCTTGCCCTAGTGAGTCAGTTGATTTCTTAGCACGTCATTTGCATGAGTAGGTTCGACTCTCGTATATTTCTGGAAGATGAACAGTTATGGTGTGAATCCACACTGAGAAGCTCCCTCGAGGGCATACCAAGAAGTTAAGCGCTAAGAGAATGGGTCCCTACACAATAATGAGACGCATCGAGACAAATGCCTACGAGTTTGATATCCCTAAGAGCATGAGAATTCATCATGTATTTAATGTTGAAAACCTGGCGCCATATTACGAACCTAACAAATATGTGGATCCGTATTAATGAGATCCCGTGAGCCTACACTACAGCATTCCCCATCCCACCACCGGTCCACTCTCGAGCCCCGCCCAACTGTGAGTTCGCCTACTAAGGCTTCACCTTTGTCACCCCCGACCACACTGGATTCATCTACACGTGAGTTGAGCGCTGAGAGCATTACTGAGATTGTATTACATAAGTACATCCCCTCTTCATACGGTCCTATGCACTGATACTTAGTACACTGGTGAGAACAGCTATTCATTGACGACACTTGGATTGTTTTTGCAGAGCTTGATCGACTCGCCCCTGGACTTCAACTACAGTACGATTGTCTTCATTCATCGGAGATGATGACCTTTTAGTCGGGGGGAGTTGATAGGGATCCATCATAGTTGGCTCGCCACAAGCTGGGACCCACATTCGTATACTTGTGTGGGAGGACTTGATTGGATCAGCGATCTGACTCCATGAATGCGTCTGACACATCGTTAACCTATCTTTTCATATATTATATTGATGTGTTTTAGTTTAGTTCATGTAATCGGGCCCGCCGCATCTTCAGTCAAGCATAGTCATCGATGTTGGGGTGCCCTAGTTTTGTTTTTATATAAATAGAGAGTATCAGGGCTGCTAGAAGGGATTGCAGATTTTAGATAAGACCATTCCCGAAATCCAGCGATCTCCCCACAATGACGACTAGTGATGACCTAGGAGACAACTCCTAGGTATTCTCCCGCATTCCATAGGTATCTCATATCTATATCATTTGTTTTCCCCTTTTCAAAGCCCTAGCATCCCCCCTCTAATTCCTCCAAAACAGCAGCCATTCCATCAAACCGTCACCCCTCCCTGCTGCCTTCCCCAAACCACCCCTCTATTTGCTTCCTTGTTGCCTCCACCCCACCTCCTTACAGTCGTCGGCCTGTGTGGCACCTGAAACCACCGCCACCCCGCCATTCTCGCGGCCCAGTCTCCACATCCTGAAACCACCAACCTCAGTCTACAGCCCACAGTCCTATTTTCCCCACATCCTAAAGACACCAGCCATATTCTATAGCAACAGTCCCCCCCCCCCATTAACTAGGCAGGAAGCCCCTATCTCCCTCCTTAGAAGTCACAACCCACTTGTTTCCCTAATCTGAAAGTTGCAACCACTCTTTGATCTTCTCCTCGGGCATCCCTCGTACTTTGTGAGTATTTTATTGTTGTATGGACATGTTTTCATCATTAAAATGTTGTGTTGTGATTTCATGTTTGTTTGGATAAATAACATCGTGGAATTTTGTTCTAGATTCACTTGTGATTTCCAGGAAGGATTCATTCGCCGTGTGCTTTGTTTTGGCCCTTCCCGTGGAGGATAGCCTTTGCTTGCTAGCCCAAAAAATTATTTCTCTTCGCTTGTTTATTTATAATTGCGTGGGTTTAATGTTTGTTGTTAGATTTTGATTATTATCGTCGTTACTTGTATGGTCGCATCACATTTAGGGTTAAGGTCATAAGGTAAAACATTCCAACACCCACAAAGATTGCATTGTAGTCTCGCACCACACACCGTACCCTACATCACCATTGGCTGTATACCCAAACATACCAAAGATTAACATCATTATTATCAATAGTCTTAGCCCAATTAGTTGGAGAAATTTTTTTTATTTGTTCATGTCAAGAGTTGTGAGTTATCAAATTTAAACTACACTAATTATATTGCATAACATTCATCCATGCTATACCTTGGGCTTTCTCCTCTTGCTACATAATTCTTGCACATATACTCTATATACTCATCGATTTTTTGCACTTTCTAATCTTCGTTGTCTATGCTATCAAGGCGTGTGCCTAGGGCGTCGGGAGCACCTCGCGGCGCCTCAGCACGGTTGAGGTGGGTGACGTGCCTCAGATGCGCCTAGGCGTGCGCCTAGGCGTGCGCCTTGGTGCCATCTAAGCGCGCCTAGCAATTCTGGTTTTTTTTCACCTGGCCCGGCTCGGTTTAATTAGGTTTAGGATTTGATTTTCATGGGCATAAGGAGTCACCCGACCATTTTTTTTTCTATTTCACGCGTCGTCCTCTCTGCCTTCCGAAGCGCTCGCAGCTCCTCTTCCGCTTAAAGTTTCGCCCGCCACCGCTGCTTCTACTTGAAAGCTCGACGGTCGCCACTCCTCTTCCACTCAAAAGCTCGCCGACTGTCGTTCTTCTTGCTCTCAAGAGACCAACTTCTTAAAATTCTAAACATACAAACTCATTTGCTCGAAAATTTTATTGTTTATCTGGTATTTGCGTTTGGATATCTCTTTTTATTTCCTTCTATTTGATTAGTGTATCTTTATTATTGACTGAAATGCTATAGCTTTCATTTTTTCTTCCTCCATGTCTACATTTTATTATTTGTCAGTATGGAAAAATGTGATTCCTTGTCTATTGTATTTGGGTGCCAAGCACATATACCTCATTTAGTATGAAGATTGGTACTCTTTTTTTCTTCTTTCAGCTTATAAATTTTTGAATAACTAGATAAGGTTTAGGTTCTTATTTCCAGCACTTGGAGGACTGCTGTAATGTCAATCTTTGGACAATGCTATCATTACCTGCATGAATTGTGTGAGTTGATAAAGCTAACATCAATTCATCAATTTCACAGCCCATCAACTTAGCTCCAGTTATTAGTTACGTGTTAGATATCAATTCTGTTTTCTTATTCCAGTTCTATGAAGAAGCTTTTGTGAGCCACATATTTGAACATTTAATTATTGGGTCTAATTTTGTAAGCACACTTGGGCTCTGTTTGGCGCGGCGGTGGCGGTCACGAATGCGGTGATTATGAGCAGTCGTTTGTGAACGCCTAACCACACCTGAGGAATTTCATCCATTTTTATGTTCAAAACTAGTTTTTTTTTATGGAGGTCATAACATTGTCATGCCAAAAATACATTCTATGGTGGTGGTGATTTTGTCCAAACTCACTAGTGCAAAAGCCCCACCAAACGGAGCCTTAATCTTTTATATTTTTCACCTTATTACTTGAACATCTATAATCTTATGTGTTCTCTTTGCATGATCACATTATAGATTTTTAGGAGCTTTTAACCTGCAGCTATTAGTTATAGATTTCTTTGCATGATCACATTATACAGCTGTAGTTATTAGTTATTGCACCTATGTGCAATCCTTATCTATTAGCCTTAATAGAATTATCTTCATAATTGTGGTTGCCATTAATTAATTGTACATGTGCATTGTATTAGGGTAAATTTTTAATCCCATTTGTTGATTTTGATCATGCCTCGCTGCAAACAGTGAACTGGGCGCCAGTTCACTGCGTTCACTGTTTTTGTAGTGAACTAGGAGCCCAGTTCACTGTTTTGAAGTGAACTGGGAACTACGGTGAACTGGGAACTACGGTGAACTGGGAACCCAATTCACTTTTTAGAGTAAACGGGGCTTCCAGTTCACTACAAAACAGAGAACTGGAAGCAGCCAAACATGATCAAAATCAACAAATGAGATTAACAGCTTAACCAAATACAATGCATTTGTATAATTAATTAATGGCACCCCAGTTCATTGTTTTCACTAATTATCTTGTTATATATACTCATTCTTTTTGTTGTAACATGATTTAATAGCCGAAAATGGATGTGAGTGATTCTGGTTCATCCATTGTTCAATCAAGGATTGATTCAGGCTGGAAATACGTGCGCCAGATTTATGCCGCTAATAAAAACTATTTGACTTGCATTTTTTTGTGATAAAGTCACAAAGGGTGGAATTTACCGTGTTAAATGAGACATTGTTGGGGGATTTAGAAATACAAAAACTTGTCTCAAAATCCCATCACATGTACATACAGAAATTCAAGAATTCATGGAGAAAAAAGCTACAGAGAACCAAGCATTTCCCGATTTTGCAGATATCGACGCATTTGGAAGTGATGAAGAAATGGATGACAGTGTGGATATGATTCATAAAAGAGAAGGCTTCTTCAAGAGGCCTCGACCAAAAGGACCGATAGATGTTTTTTTTTCACCAAAAAATGGAAAAACATGGCCAAAAAAACAAGTTTAACCAAAAAATAAAACAAACATCTATTAATGAAGTTTGCAAGGAACTGAGAGGGCGAACTTGTAAACATATAGCCCAATGAATGTATGATGCAACTATCTCATTCAATGTTGTAACGCATCCTATTTTTGCGATGATGGTGGAGTCCATTGGACAGTTTGGAGTTGGATTGGAGCCGCCAAGTTACCATGAGATTCATGTCTCTTTGCTGAATAATGAAGTCACTGAAGTGAAAGACATGATCAAGGCATATAAGGATGAGTGGGGGATATTTGGTTGTTCTTTTATGGTTGATGGATAGACAGATTGGAAACAAATGACTCTAATAAAAAATTTAGTGAATTCACTCAAATGGACATTTTTTCTAGATTCTGTCGATGCATCTAACTACTCGAAGACGGAAAAAAATGTTTAAATTGCTAGATAGAGTAATAGAAAGGGTTGGAGAAGTGAATGTGGTGCATATTGTTACGGACAGTGTCAGCAATATTGTCCTCACTGGTAAATTGTAAAGAAATCAGTAATTATTCGTTATTAATCTAATCTTATTCAATTTTCATTTATTGTTTACATGATAGTATGATACTTTCATACCTAACAGGCTAACACTCTAATAAGTAAATTATTGGAAGTGAAACACCCAAATTTATATTGGGTGTCATGTATTGTGCATTGTATTGATCTAATGTTAGAGGATATTGGAAAAATACCCAATAGTAGTTGTACACTTAAGAGGTCAATGACCATAAATGGTTATATTTATGTTCGATCTGGACTTGTGAACATGCTAACAAGCTTTGCGGGAAAAGTGGAGCTTGTTAGGCCCGCTGTGACGAGGTTTACAACTTCTTTCTTAACAATTCAGCGCATTCACAAGCAAAGAAACAATCTAAGGAAGATATTCATCTCACCTGAGTGGTCTTCAAGCAAGTGGGCAAAGAAAAGCGGAGGTAAACAAATGCAAGGCATTATACTAATGATCTCTTTTTGGAGAAGTATTGTGAATATTTTGAAGATATTTGTCCCTTTAATTCGCGTATTAAGATTAGTGGACGATGAAAAAAGATCGGTCATGGATTATATTTATGAAGCGATGGATAGAGCTAAAGAGGTGATCATTAAGTCTTTTAATAAGAAAGAGGGCAAATATGTGAATGTCCTAAAATTGTGGATAAAAGATGGGAAAACCAACTTCATCAACCTCTTCATGTCGAGGGTCATTATTTAAATCCAGAATTTTTCTACTCAAACCCCGTTATTGCAGAAGATGGAGAAGTTATGGAGTGTTTATACAAGACAATACAAAGACAGATTTCAAGTCATGAAAAGTAAGATAAAATCATTGACCAATTAACTCTATATAGAAATGTTGAAGGGTTATTTGCAATGGAATTTGCAATTAAGCATAGGAAAATAAAGTCCCCAGGTAAATTAGACAATATTCAAACAAGTTTGTTTTGATTTATCAATTTTTAAATATTTAATATCTTAACAGATGAATGGTGGCAAGTTTATGGTGCTTCAACTCCTAACCTAGGAAGATTTGTCATAAAAGTGTTTAGTCTTACATGCAGTGCATCTGGTTGTAAGCGAAATTGGAGTTTTTTTTAACATGTAAGCTTTTAAAATTTATTACAGTGATTTATAAATTGATGATAACTTGTTTGTACTACTATTATTTATTGCAGATTCATAGCAAAAAAATTAACAGACTAGCTCAACAACGCTTGAATGATTTAGTATTTGTGAAATATAAATGAGCGTTAAGACATCGATATGATGCACGTGATCGAATAGATCCAATTTCATTGACAGATATTGATGATAGCAATGAATAGTCGATGGGCAAAATGGAAGAAGACAATGAGACTGAGCAGGAGGACATGGCTATTGATGATGAGTTTTAACTTGGGGCAAAGTTGCTAGTGCCACTGGAGTTGAGGAGGAAATTTATCACACACGGTTATCAAAAGGAAAGAATGTGTTTCCTACAAAGATATTTGAGAAAGGGACCATATCTAAGCCGAAGGCTCCTACTTCATTTATTGCACACGTTAACATTCTCATTCTTCGAAAATCAACCTAGATATAAATGGATCATATACTTTCCATTACTTAGATGCATATAACATCATCAGCCTAATAATAGTTTGATAAAATTTACCTAAGTCACCACAGTATGCTCCAATAGCATAGTACTATAGAGGCATTTTTGTAGATACTATGCGGGACCACTTTTGGAAAGAAGACCAAACCAAACTGAAAAGAGGACCAACCACCATGGAAAGTAATTTTAATTCTTGTTCAATTTCAACTATTTTTGGCAATTTCTGATTTGTTGGTTTTTTTTTCACAATTGTTCTTTTATGACTTGTAATAAACTTTAGGATGAAAGGAGAATGCAGTAAGTTTTAATTCCTCGAATTTTCCCTCCCCCATCTAAGTCTCTTTTCTCTCGTACGAACTGATGAAGTGACACGGTGTGCCCCTCCTAGGGTTCAACACTCCCCTTTGGTGGCCTTCTTTTACAATGGTGAACTACATTAGGATGTAACGATAAGGCTCATCTCTATCCTTAGAACTAGAGAATCTCAATAGATATAAGGGAGTAAAGAGAAACGATAACCCATGTGCATTGATCCAACCTTCCAATAATGATCAATGACAAAATTATTCACTAGGAAAGAAAATAACTTGGTATCAAAGCTAGTTCATAGTGGAATCTGTAGAGAAGTACACGAGTAATGCAAAAAATCAAGTCAACCTTGTATATTCTTCTTGTGTATCTAAATACAATGTATGAGTACATATATATATAGGAGGAAGAAAGAGAGAGGAGTCACATATACAAGGTGTGGGACTAATATAACAAGAGAAATGTCTTTTCTAACACTCCCCAACAACATGGAGTGTAGAAGTCGTATAGCACCAAGCTTGGACAAGAACTTATAGAATAGAGTACTCGGCAAGACCTTAGTGAGAAGATCAGCAACTTGGTCAGCAGCCGGAACATGTCTCAATTCCAGTTTCTTCATTTGAACTTTCTCTCTAATGAAGTGACAATCAACTTCAAAGTGTTTTGTTCTTTCGTGGAAGAGTGGATTCTTAGCTATGTGTATAGCAGTTTGACTGTCACGGAGTAAGATAGCTGGTGAAAGAAGTTTTACTCCAATATCACCGAGGAGACTTTCGAGCCAGGTAAGCTCGGATAAAACAGATGTCATTAAACGGCATTCAGCTTCAGCTGAAGATCGGGCAACCACAGCTTGTTTTTTACTACGCCAGGTAACAAGATGACCTCCCAATTAGGTAAAAAAACTGATGGTAGAGTGTCGATCATCCAGAGATCCAGCATAATCTGCATTTGAATACGCAACCAGAGTTGGAGTAGAAGTAGAGGAAGAGGTTTTGTATACCAGCCCTTGACCAGGGGCTATTTTTAGATATCTCAGAATGCGTTCGACGGCCTGTAGATAAGAGACATCTGAGGGGAGTGCATAAACCGGCTGACAACCCCAACAGCAAAGGATATGTCAGGTCTTGTGACCGTTGCGTAAATCAGTTTTCCAACAAGACGTCGATAGTATTCTGGATTTGAAAGAAGTGGATCTGTAACTGCGCCTTCAGCACAAAGCTTATGATTGGCATCCATGGGAGTTTTGGTCGGCTTGCATCCAGAGTAACCGGCATCCTAAAGGAGGTCGAGACAGTACTTCTGTTGAGATAGGAGAAGGCCATCCGGACGTCTTACAATCTCAAGGCCGAGAAAGTATCGTAGGTTCCCCAGATCTTTAGTTTGAAAAACAGAGCTCAGGTGTTGTTTAATCATTCATATTCCCTTTGAGTCATCCCCCGTGATTAGAATGTCATCGACATATACATGGGCGGACCCACTACTAGACACACTCAGGCAAGTGCCCGAGCATCTTTTTCACGATATAACCTAGGACATGTATTCTTCTTCCTTTCTTCGCGTGAGCCCCTGGAGAGAAAAATCATGGTGACTCCTCCAGAGTGCAGCGACGGCGACCCCTTCTCTGGAGTACAGCGGCGGCGACATTAGCCCGTGAGTCTGTGACCCCGTCCAGCCGTCCCTCACTTTTCTAGTTTTCTCTTTTGCCAATTTTGATTTTAGGAGTTTAGGTTACTCTGATTTTTCAAATCAGGAGGCTCCGGCCATGACAACGAACTATTTCACGTTAACATCTCGAACGGCTGCTTCACCTTGACATCTCGTCGTCTCGAGCGACTTCTTCACCTTGCTGCTCGGTCCTTTTCCTTTTTCAGTTTCTCCCAATTTTCAGGCGCTATTTCGCCAACCGCAAGTCTCACCGTCTCAGGAGCAGAGGAGCTGGTTAGCACTTTTCTTCTTGGTAATGATAAGTGATTCTGGCCTTCTGGGATTGTGAATCTGTGATAGTCGTGACTTGAGCTTTGCTCTGGTTTGATAGTCGTGGTCTAACCTCTCCATATTTTTTTGAAGTCAATTCTTATATGTGATTTCAATCTTATTTTGTGATTCCTGTTTGTTATTTTCTTCTATTGTGAAATTAACTCCTGGTATTTTTTTCCTGTTGTGACATTCTCAGGTCATCACATGTTGTTAGTAAGATGATTGGATGTTGTTGATTCATTTTGCTTGTCTTATTGTATTTTTTTTTTGCATTGCACATGCTCGATGATTTGACCCAATGAGATAAATTCTTGCACATTCATTTTGCTCAAGTCTTAGTGTATTTTTTTTGTGTTGCACGTGCTCGATGATTGGCCCAATGAGATAAAATCTTGCATTGCACATACTGATGAATTTACCTTTAGCTACCGCAATATTAACCTCATTACCGACATTCATCTTCATTTCTCACTTTTTCTAGCTTCGCTCTACTTGGTAGGCTATCGAGTATCGACAATCATAAGTCATGGACAACCATGTTTAAGGCATCTTCATCCTCATTTTTGTCAAACTGTTTGCTTGTTTGTGTGTTACGCCTTGGTTTCTTTGAAATTTGGGTGGTTTTCAATTTTGAATTGTATCTAAAAGGAGATGTATGCTGAACAATGACATGATTGCAAGAGAGAATTGATAGTTTGAAATTAATAGCTCTTTGACAGATGGTTAGGAAATAGATAGCTAGACAATTACTTTAATTTTAAATTTATTGTGCCCAAGCTAGGAAAAAATCCTAGTTCCGTCACTGGACATATACTAAGAGAATAGTGTCTATTGTGCGATGTCGAGTAAACAGAGAGAAGTCTGCCGAGCTCTGAGTAAAGCTGACCTCCCGCACAGCCTTACTGAATTTGTCGAACCATGCTCGGGGGATTGTTTGAGACCATAAATCGACTTTTTGAGGTGACAAACCTAAGACTCCCCCATGGTCTCAAACCCCGGAGGTTGTTGCATGTAGATTGTTTCTTGCAGATCACCATTGATAAAGACATTCAAAATATCCAGTTGATGTAAGGGTCATTGGCGATGCACAGCCACGGAAAGGACGACCTGAACTGTTTTGAGCTTGGCCACTGGAGAGAATGTTTCTTCGTAGTCAATACCTTGTTGTTGAGTAAACCCACGAGCCACCAGTCTGGCTTTAAGACGGTCAATCGTCCCATCAGGAGCATGCTTGATAACAAAGACCCATTTGCAACCAACAGTAGTCTGTCCTGGAGGAAGAGGAACCAGTTCCGATGTTCAGTTAGCCCAGAGGGCTGTCATTTCTTCGTCCATGGCTGCCTTCCAGCCTGGATGGTGAAGAGCCTCTTGCACAGAGTTAGGGACAGAAACAGAGGATAATGAAGTAGCAAAGGTGTGAAGCGTCAGGGACAGCCGATGTAAAAACACATAATTCGCCATGAGATGGGCGGTGGAGGCCGGTGTCGGATCAGCAGGCCGCAGAGTGTCAAAGGTCAAAGCCGACTGCATTGGGGCGGCGGAGCGAGGAGGGCGACGAGTATAGACACAAAGAAGAGGAGGTTTTGGAAGAACGGGAGTCGGGGCAGGTAGGAGTGGTGGTGGAGGAGATGTAATAGGGATGACAGGTCTTGGCAAAGAAGGTGGTGGAGGAGGTGGGTTTGGAGCGGTGAAGTATGGTTGATCTTCCCGAAAAGTAACATCAACAGAAACGATCACCTTGCGGATAGTAGGGGAATAGCGCAAAAATCTTTTATGGGTACGGGAATAACCGACAAACATGTGTTTGGCTGCCCGGGGAGTCAACTTGTCCGAGGACTGACCAAGAATGTGAACATAGCAAGTGCAACCAAAGATGTGAGGCGTGAGAGAGAACAGCGGAGAAGACGGGAAGAGGAGACTAAATGGATTAGCACTTTGGAGGACGGAGGAAGGGAGACGACTAATGAGATAACATGTTGTCGAAAGAGCAAAGTTCCAATACACCTTTGGGACCTGCATTTGAAGCATGAGGGAGCGAGCAACATCAAGAAGGTGTCTATTTTTACGTTCGGCGACTCCGTTTTGTTACGGTGTATAGGCACAGGAAATCTGGTGAAAAATTCCAAATTCAGAGCAGATGTTAGCAAACTCATGGCTAGTATATTCACGAGCATTATCAGTTCGGAGTGTTTTAATATTGGCAGAAAACTGTGTGCGAGTTTCAAGAACGAAAGCCCGGAACACACGGGGAAGCTCGGAGCGATCACGAAGCAAGTATAACCATGTCGTCCGAGAGTAGTCATCACTAAAGGTGATAAAGTAACGATAACCAGACACACTAGGTATTTTGTACGGGCCCCAAACATAAGAATACACTAGAATAAAAGGAGCAGAGCTTCGAGTACAATGAGGAGAAAAAGATGAACGGTGATGTTTTCCCGAAATACATGAATCACAAGAAAAGGGGAAAGAGAAATATCAGGAAGAGCCTTCTGAAGGACTGGTAGAGGAACATGCCCAAGACGCTGATGTCAATCAACGGAGGAGACTGATGAGAGGATGGTAGGAGAATCATCAAGAAGGTAGAGCCCGTTTTACGGTCGCCCTCTACCAATGATACTCTGCGTCCGTTGATCCTGCATCATAAAAGAAGTAGAGGCGAATATGATAGAACAATTCAAATCGACAGTGATGCGACTAACAAAAAGCAAATTAAACGGGGAGCCCGGGACATGAAGAGCCGAGCGGAAAGAGATAGATAAATTGAGAGGAATATCAGCAGAGCCTGAGACAGGAACGGTAGCGTCATTGGCCACAGTGATACACTTCAGATATGAAGAATCCAAGTAGTGAAGTGGCTTCAGTGAGGTGATATGGTGAGTGGCACCGGAATCCACTATCCAGCGCGGACTCGTGGAGAGACAAGTGATACCTTCATGATAGACGGAGGCAGGTGGGTGACTGAGCATCCCTTGGAGTTGCTGGAGCTGGAGGCGGACTTCGTCAAGATCAGCACGAGTGACAGAAGGACAGTGATCAGTAACAGAAGCAGTCGGACGAGGAGGAAGACCATGTTTGCGATAGCAGGTCGCCTCAAGGTGTCCATCCATGTCGCAGAAAGAGCACTTAGGCCACGACCGGCCACCACGACCCCTTCCCTGAGAGCTTGAACGTCCTCCACGAGTATGAGGAGGGAGAGGGAGTACTGGCACAGAGTGCTGGAGAAGGGTCGGGGAGGGAGGTCCATTTGTATCAGAAGGCGGTGAAACCTTTAGCAACATGGAGCACACATCAGAGAATGAAGGAGTCGCAGCAAACGAGAGGATCTGAGCCCGGACACTCTGAAGATGAGGCGGGACACGAGCCATCATCATGGCAATACCGACTGCTTCCTTTTGAGCGCGCTGAGCAGCAAGATCCGTAGCCGGGGGCTGATGTTGAATCCAGGTTTCAACCAGAGTCTTGGACCGAGCAACAAATGAGGTTAGGTCGGTACCAGCGCCGGTATCAAGAGTCTGAAGACTGATAATGATATAATAAAGGTGCTAGAGACTATCCTTGCCAGAGTAAAGGGAATGAAGTTCATCCCACATCGCCTTGGCCGTCACATGATACATAGTCATGCAGTAAAGCTCGTCATCAAGAGAGTTAAGAAGTCATGTCTGAACTCACCCATCGTTACGAAGCCAGTCGTCGGTAGGGGCAGCGGGAACATCCTGTGTTAAGTGATGTAGAAATCCCTTTGACTGAAGAACCAAGCGAACAAAATGCACCCACTCAACAAAGTTCTTCTTCCCAGTGAGAGAGATAGTAGTGATGCGTAACTCATCACGAAGTTCAAGAGTAGGAGCAGCGGCCATAGCAGGAGATGAAGTAGCAGTAGATGAATCCATGAGTAGGCGGGTAACCGAGTAGAGCAGCGGTTAGAGCAGCGGTAAAGCAAGCGGCTAGATCAGCAGCTAGAAGATGCGGCTAGATCAAGCTACAAGAGCAAGCGGCTATAGCCACGGCTAGAAAAAAAGCGACCAGAGCAGCGGCTATAGCAGGAGACCGGAAGCGGCTAAAGCAGCGACTAGAGCAGGAGACCGCAAGCGGCTAGATCAGCGGGCCGATCGACTAAAGCGGCGGCTAGAGCAGCGGTTAGAGCAGCGGCTAGAAGAAGTCGACAAAGCAGGAGACCGCAGCGAGAAGAAAAGACTACATACAGAGAAAGACCTTGCGGCAAAGAGACAGACCGCGCGACAACCCGCACAATAATTTTCACTCAGGAGAGATGATTGAGAGTGCGGCAAGAAGGTTGCGGCAAGATAAGAAGATAAGAAGAGAAGATGTTGCAGCGCCTTAGAGTAAACCGCGCAAGAGAAGGCCGCGGTGAGGCAAGCAGAGATCGCAGCAGCGAGACGATCCGCGACAGAGAGTTCAGCACCGAGAAGAGCAGCGGCTAGAGGAGAGAAAAGACATGCGGTCAAAGCACAGCAGTTAGACAGAGATCAGCGGCTAGGAGGGGAAGACCGCATGAGAAGGAGTGGTTCCACGGGAGAGAGAAAAGTTATAAAAGCGGAGCGGGAGAAGGAAAGGAGGGTGGTTCCACGGGAGGAGAGGAGAAGCCAGGTAGAAAAAAAGAAGACCGAGAAGAAGAGACGGTTAGAGAAGAGAGAACAGGCAGGCGGTTATCCGCAGAAGCTGGGCGGGTAGAAAGGAACTATCCGCCCGAAACAGGAGGTAGGACCGGATCCCTTTGATACCATGTAGAGAAGTACACGAATAATACAGAAAATCCAGTCAACCTTGTATATCCTTCTTATGTATCTAAATACAATGTATGAGTACATATATATAGGAGGAAGAAAGATAGAGGAGACTCATATACAAGGTGTGGTACTAATATAACAAGAGAAAAAGAAACAAAATGAGTCATTAGGTGGGCCTTTACAATTTCTTTTCTAACAAATCAATTGACAACCTAGAACTCAAGATGTTCCAAAAATTGGCCAAAATTGCAAACTGTAAAGCTAGGCCACATGTCATGGCTGCCAATGATGAAATTCTTTACTAGAAAACAAAACAACATGGAATCAGAGCTAGTTCATGGGGGAATCGATTGACAACCTAAAACTCAAGAAGATGTTCCAAAAGTTGATAATTAAAATTGCAGACTGTGAAGCTAGGCACATGTCATAGTTATCGCTAAACCAAGCGACTTTGCCCCAAATCGATCACGATGTTGAACCTAAGAGGTGGGGGTTCATGCGACCTCAGAGGCATGGCCACATATTCAGGCCAGTATGCATAGAGTTCTGGGAGCTCGGGTGGATTATCTATACCTAATCCAACGAATGAACTTTACTTTGGACAACCGGGAAGAGGCTTTAGGATCTGTTTAGCAGGGAGTTTTGGGAGTGGGGTGTCGTAGATTATCTCACCGCCCCGCCAAACAAGTTTTTTGGAAGGTCAGTTGGAGTCGTTGCCTCTCCAAAATTGCGAAAAATCGCGATTCTGGAGTCACGAAAAAATTATCACAACTCCAGAAATCGCGCTTCCGCCCCTCTCTTTTCCATCGCTGCTACTGCGTGAATCCTTTGCCCTAGATTGCGGAAAGTCCCTGTCGCCTCCACCGAACCCCGTCGCTGCCTCCACCGTTGAGCTCCTTCACTGTCCGGGAAACCGTCAGTCTTCCTCGCCAAGTCGTCTTCTACCTCACGCACAGTATTTCATCACTGGAGTATTTAATCGCCAAGTCGTCTTCTACCTCCACCATTGGGCTGGAGAGCTTCAAATTGTATCAATGGAGAAACAGAAAGATTTTTTGTGATTTGTCATTCCCGTTCCCATCCAATTTCCAGTTCAATGGAGAAACAAAAGAGTTCGATTTCTGGGATTCGCCATTCCCATTCAATTTCCACGGCTTGCTTTTTGTACATATAGCAAAAAATGTTATATTCTTTGAAAAAGAGCTTTGAATCTGAAATTTTGTTCATATTTTTGGTAAAGTGAATTTTTTATTGTGATATTGGTTCAATAAGGAGTCCAATACTCAAAGTTTTTATTCAGTTATATATTTGCAGTCCAATACTGAAATTGAATTTGATAAAAAAAATGGAATTCACACCGCACAACTATTTTGCCAAACAGCATAAACAACTTCTTCGTTTGAAACAGCACTACAAACGCTCATGATCCAAACAGTTTCACAGATTCTGTCACCACTCTGCAAAACAACTGATTATTCCATCACTGCTTCTCCAGTCGCTGTAGCTGAGCCAAACTGAGCCTTAACAGGCTGATAGGAGTGTCCTTCATGGTTGGAATGAATTGGACTCTAATCATTCCATCTTTTGGCCGCTAAATTATTGTACAATTAGAAAAAGAGAGCATATTAATACGTATTGGAAGGATTTTAAAATATTTTGCAACATGCGCTTTAAATTCATAGAAGGATACTTGAGAAATTTCAAGGCCTTATAGTATGTGCCATGCCATTATCCAGTCAACAGATACCAAAGTTTATAGTAATGAGGCTGTAGATAGATGTTGAATCCAAAAAACTGACAGATCTGATCATGATAATGAGCTTGAATATGCAACACATATAGATAGACCGGGTGAGAGAGGGTAGGAAGTCTTGGCAAAGCTACAAGGTCCACATAACACAGCGAGGTCCTCCACCCGCAAAATTACTAGAGACATGGAACTTATCAAACCTTCTTTTGTAAATAAAAAAAATTATGGATTGGTCTCTTATCATTCCACCTTTGAGAGACAAATTATGATATACTCAATTGGAAAAAAAGAGCATCTCAATAGGCATTGGGAGAGCTCAACAATATTCTGCAACATGCGCTTTAGATTCGTGGAAGGGTACCTGAGATATTTCAAGGTCTTTTAGCACGAGTCATATTCATATTGTCGAGCTAATAGGTACCAATTTTTACTGCAGAGAGACTACAACTAAATGTCAAATCCAAAATCTGATAGATTTGATCACAACAATGAACCCTATAGATGGATCGAGTGAGAGAAGGAAGGAAGTCTTGGCGAAGCTACAAGGTCTACCTAACCCAACGGGGCCTGTGCAAACCACGGATAGGATTACCAAACACATGGAATCTATCAAACCTTATTTTGTAAAAAACAAGTTATGGATTGGACTCTTATCATTTGATGCATCCTTTGTCGCATCATAATTCTTTCTCATATATTTATTTTTGTATTTCATTTCATGTACCCATTTTTCATTTCATGCACTCGCTCTCATTTCAATTACTTGTTTTGGCTCATCAGTTTGATCGTCCGATGAGACCCTGAATAAAAAGATCCGGTAATTTAGGTAGTAGGAATGGAAAATGCAAGCTTAATTTATTTGCGGACGCATAAATTTAATTGAAAGAGATTTAGCAATCCTTGAGAGAGCCAAACATGTTTTTTGGAAGGTCAGTTGGAGTCACTGCCGCTCCAAAATTGCGAAAAATCGCGATTCTGGAGTCGCGAAAAAATTATCACAACTCCAGAAATCGCGCTTCCGCCCCGCTCTTTTCCATCGCTGCTACTGCGTGAATCTTTTGCCCTAGATTGCGGAAAGTCCCTGTCGCCTCCGCCGAACCCCGTCGCTGCCTCCACCGTTGAGCTCCTTCACTGTCCGGTAAACCGCCAGTCTTCCTCGCCAAGTCGTCTTCTACCTCACGCACAGTATTTCATCACTGGAGTATTTCATCGCCAAGTCGTCTTCTACCTCCACCATTGGGCTGGAAAGCTTCAAATTGTATCAATGGAGAAACAGAAAGATTTTTTGTGATTTGTCATTCCCGTTCCCATCCAATTTCCAGTTCAATGGAGAAACAAAAGAGTTCGATTTCTGGGATTTGCCATTCCCATTCAATTTCCACGGCTTGCTTTTTGTACATATAGCAAAAAATGCTATATTCATTGAAAAAGAGCTTTGAATCTGAAATTTTGTTCATATTTTTGGTAAAGTGATTTTTTTTTGTGATATTGGTTCAATAAGGAGTCCAATACTCAAAGTTTTTATTCAGTTATATATTTGCAGTCCAATACTGAAATTGAATTTGATAAAAAAAATGGAATTCACACCGCACAACTATTTTGCCAAACAGCATAAACAACTTCTTCGTTTGAAACAGCACTACAAACGCTCATGATCCAAACAGTTTCACAGATTCTGTCAGCACTCTGCAAAACAGCTGATTATTCCATCACTGCTTCTCCAGTCGCTGTAGCTGAGCCAAACCGAGCCTTAGCAGGCTGATAGGAGTGTCCTTCATGGTTGGAATGAATTGGACTCTAATCATTCCAGCTTTTGGCCGCTAAATTATTGTACAATTGGAAAAAGAGAGCATATTAATACGTATTGGAAGGATTTTAAAATATTTTGCAACATGCGCTTTAAATTCATAGAAGGATACTTGAGAAATTCAAGGCCTTATAGTATGTGCCATGCCATTATCCAGTCAACAGATACCAAAGTTTATAGTAATGAGGCTGTAGATAGATGTTGAATCCAAAAAACCGACAGATCTGATCATGATAATGAGCTTGAATATGCAACACATATAGATAGACCGAGTGAGAGAGGGTAGGAAGTCTTGGCAAAGCTACAAGGTCCACATAACCCAGCGAGGTCCTCCACCCGCAAAATTACTAGAGACATGGAACTTATCAAACCTTCTTTTGTAAATAAAAAAAATTATGGATTGGTCTCTTATCATTCCACATTTGAGAGACAAATTATGATATACTCAATTGGAAAAAAAGAGCATCTCAATAGGCATTGGGAGAGCTCAACAATATTCTGCAACATGCGCTTTAGATTCGTGGAAGGGTACCTGAGATATTTCAAGGTCTTTTAGCACGAGTCATATTCATATTGTCGAGCTAATAGGTACCAATTTTTACTGCAGAGAGACTACAACTAAATGTCAAATCCAAAATCTGATAGATTTGATCACAACAATGAACCCTATAGATGGATCGAGTGAGAGAAGGAAGGAAGTCTTGGCGAAGCTACAGGGTCTACCTAACCCAACGTGGCATGTGCAAACCACAGATAGGATTACCAAAGACATGGAATCTATCAAACCTTATTTTGTAAAAAACAAGTTATGGATTGGACTCTTATCATTTGATGCATCCTTTGTCGCATCATAATTCGTTCTCATATATTTATTTTTGTATTTCATTTCATGCACCCATTTTTCATTTCATGCACTCGCTCTCATTTCAATTACTTGTTTTGGCTCATCAGTTTGATCGTCCGATGAGACCCTGAATAAAAAAATACGGTAATTTATGTAGTAGGAATGGAAAATGCAAGCTTAATTTATTTGCGGACGCATAAATTTAATTGAAAGAGATTTAACAATCCTTGAGAGAGACATTTAAGTAAACATTTTTGGACAAAATATTATTTGAAAAATATGCAATTGATTTGAGCCAAAAATATGCAATTGATTTGAGCCAAAAATATGCAATTCCGATGAATTAAGGCCTTCACAAAAGGGTTTCATTACAGGAAATATCATTGAGGGTAAATTTTTTTGGAACATAATCAAATTCCAAGCTTGCTGCTCTTTGGGAAATTATTCAAGGGCCACTCTATTTAAGTGCCGGCCAAAGAAGAAGAAAAGAGACCGGATAGAAGCAGGGAACGGACTTTGTGTTCGTTTCCCTGTATTGCCGACGAAACCCTCCCGCCTTACTCCAGTGCCCATTCCAGCCAAAGTCCTCTCTGACGGGATTCCTACCCGGCGCCGCCGCCACTCCTACCTCGGCGTCAACTCCCGACAGAACACCGCCGCACTTCGATCCAGCGCACAGAAGGCTTCCAGCGACCGATCTCCCCGCCAAGTCGTCGTTGACCTCCCTGATGACTTCGGCGACTGTTCCGACTGACGTCAACTTCAACTCCTCTCTTCCGTCAGTTGGCCTTGAGCCCCGTCCCACCCTCCGTATTTGACGTCAAATTTCGTTGCAAGCCATCCTCAGCCCACTCCTGGAACTCCTTGCACCGATTGGGCATGAATAGGGGTCAGGCCCGTGGGTAACTTCATCCCCTCATTGCTACTCAATTTGGGCTTAGTTTTATGCGTTCAATTAAATAATTTTAAGCTTGCCTTCGACGTTCTATCTACTTTATTTACCGTTAATTTCATAAATTATTGATTGCGGATTGTGCTTGTGGTTGTGTGAAACTCGCTTGGATTCAATTCGTTAGATGCTACGAAATCTCTCACAAATAACGATTAATGAATTTGTGAACTTCACGTTGGAAAAGCGATCTTGTGCGCGAAAGCTCCGTTTGGCCCGCTTGGCCTCTTTTAAAATTAAAAAATTAAAATTTAAACCAATTTATTTTTCGAAACCTACTTTTATTTTATAACAAATAAAATATATTTTGATTAAAAATGTTTTAATTTTGAAAATCTAATCTGAGTTTGGAGAATTTTCTTGAGTGTTTAATCGGGGCGATTCTAAAGCAATAGGATTTTGTACCTCCACTGGCAAAATTCACATGTAATAATTCTAAAGCCGCTCTCTTAATATATCTCCTTTAAGGATTTTCTATGTGTTGCCCCGCCCACCTGACCGCCGTCATCTTTCATTTCATGAACGTATTTCCTTTGATGTGCAAGCTCACATTAATTATTTAAAAAAATTGCATAAAATTACTGTTAATATTTTGCGAGAAACCTTTGAACATTACAAACTCATTGTCGCTCGTTATCGCCTTGAGTTGTCCTTTTCAAAGGGATGTCGGTTGAATGCTTATTGCAAGAGGCTTGGTCTAGTTCATGTCCAGAAGCCCATTGGGCCACCAGTTGAGCCACCCGTCAAGACCCCAGATATCCCACTCGATCTAGCACCAGCGACGATGCCCGACCTCTCCAGTACCAGTTTTTGCGCAGTCTCGTCGGGGTGAGCTCTTTCGACCCCGGGAGAATTGATGCATCCTTCGTCGCATCATAGTTCATTCCCACATATTTATTTTTGTACTTCATTTCATGTACCCATTTTTCATTTCGTGTACTTGTTTTGGCTCGTCAGTTTGATCGTCCGATGAGACCCTGAATAAAAAGATCCAGTAATTTATGCAGTGGGAACGGAAAAGGCAAGCTTAATTTATTTGCGGACGCATAAATTTAATTGAAAGAGATTTAGCAATCCCTGGGAGAGACATTAAGTAAACATTTTTGGACAAAATATTATTTGAAAAATATGCAATTGATTTGCATTTTTTGGAAAATAAAAATTCGGATGAATTAAGGCCCTTCCCAAAAGGGGGCTCTTTCATTGCAGGATATATCATTGAGGGTAAATTTTTGTTGGAACATAATCAAATTCCAAGCTTGCTGCTCTTCGGGAAATTATTCAAGGGCCAGTCTATTTAAGTGTCTGCCAAAGAAGAAGAAAAGGGACCGGATAGAAGCAGGGAACGGACTTAGTGTTTGTTTCACTGTATTGTCGGTGAAACCCTCCCGCCTTACTCCAGCGCCCAGTCCAGCTGAAGTCCTCTCCGACGGGATTCCCACCCCGCACCGCCGCCACTCCTACCTCGGCGTCAACTCCCGACGGAGCACCACCGCACTTCGATCCAGCGCACAAAAGGCTTCCAGCGACCGATCTCCCCGCCAAGTCGTCATCAAACTCACTGATGACTCCGGCAACTGTTTCGACTGACATCGACTTCAACTCCTCTCTTTCGTCAGTTGGCCTTGAGCCCCGTCCCATCCTCTGTATTTGACGTCAAATTTTGCTGCAAGCCATCCTCAACCCACTGTTGGAACTCCTTGCACTGATTGGGCTTGAACAAGACCAGGCCCGTGGGTAACTTCATCCCCTCATTGCTACTTAATTTGGGCTTAGTTTTATGCGTTCAATTAAATAATTTTAAGTTTGCCTTCGACGTTCTATCTAGTTTATTTACCGTTAATTTCATACATTATTGCTTGCGGATTGTGCTTGTGGTTGTGCGAAAATTGTTTGGAATCAATTTGTTAGATGCTACGGAATCTCTCACAAATAACAATTTTCGAATTCGTGAATTTCACGTTGGAAAGCAATCTTGCGCGTGAAAGCTCCGTTTGGCCCGCTCGGCCTCTTTTAAAATAAAAATTTAAACCAATTTATTTTTTGAAACCTACTTTATTTTATAACAAATAAAATATATTTTGATTAAAAAAATTTTAATTTTGAAAACCTAATCTGAGTTTACATCATCATTCCATCTTTAGATCACCAACTTAGGATATGTTCATTTGGAAAAGAGAGCATCTCAATATGCATTGGGAGGAATTTAAAATATTCTACAACATGCTCTATGGATTCGTAGGAGGGTACCTGAGATATTTCAAGGTCTTATAGCATGTGTCATGTCCATACTATCGAGCTAACAGGTACTAGTGTTTACAACAGAGAGATTGCATCTAAATGTCGAATTCAAAAATCTAACGGATCTGATCACAACAATGAGCCTGAATATAAATTACCTATAGATGGCTTGGGTGAGAGAGGGAAGTCTTGGCAGAGCTACAAGGTCAACCTAACCCAGTGGGGCCCTGTGCAAACCACCGGTAGGATTACCATAGACATGTAACCTATCAAACCTTTTGTAAAAACTATTTTGGTGAAGATACCGCCGATAGTTGAGCAATGGGGTTATGATTCAATTGTAATGAACCATATATACCGGACCGGGACACTTCTATAAGAAGCATTTTTAGGAGATAGATGAGTCGGATAAAAAATGAGAAAGAAGTAGTCTCTAAGATATCTCTTCATGCCATTATAGGTATTCCAAACCTCCAAATCATGCAACTTAAAGCATTAGTTTGCTTCTTTCTTGTTTTGGCCCTAAGTACATAACAAGCACTTATAAATTTTAACCACTTATCATCTTCAATATCCATATTGTTGAAGCCGAGAAATTCTCAACCTCAGAAATCGGACTAGGCAACCTGAAGTTACTGGTCGACCAGTCGGGAAGATGACCTCTGGTCAGGAAACAGGAACGAATTGCGCAAACAAGACCCCAGGTTGCTACGGCGGGAAGGTCCCACCACGTACCCAGTTGCTTAGGAGAAGCAACCCCTTCTCAACCAGATTGGCCGAGCTAGGTACGAAGGAGGCGAGCTGAGCAATAACGAGTCAAGGGCAGTTGCTGGGGCTCGCAAGGGCTCAGGCCGAGAATTGCTTGTCCTCTCCTTCGTACCCCTGGGGTCCTATTTATAGGGAAAACCAAAGAGGGGGGGGTCTTACTTATACCCCCACCCTGGCGAGTTGGCGACTTCCCTGGGGAGCTCGCCTGGAAGAGGCGAGTATCTGGTCATAGTCGCCACCTGGCGAGTTGGCCTGGGGAGCTCGCCATACTCGCCCGAACCTTCCGCGGCCCGGGGTGCTGGTCTGGATCCCCACCTTGTCTTGTTGACTTTGACTTTTGATGACCTGGCGGTGGTAGGGCCCTCCCTCGTCGAATATGGGTTGTACACAATCCCCGCTCTTTTTGGGCGACGTAGGAGCCCGGAAAGAATCATCCAACGCTTATTCGGCGAGGACCTCTGCCGAGTATCTGGACGGCTCGCATCGTCGCCTGCTGGTAGAGTAGTCTATAAATAGGGGGGGCTTCGTTTTTGAGACGGTCCTTGGAGCTCGCCGAAAATGTCGGGTGCTGAACAGCTGTTGAAGGACAATCTCGCCGCCCTGTCGGGCCTCCTCGGCATAGCCAGGTCGAAAAGACCGCGCGAGGATGATCCTACTTCCTTGCTCCCGCCGAAGAAGAAGAAGAAGACGAAAAAGGTCAAGCAGCCCGCCACTACGGTGGTCGGCTCGCCTCCACTGGCGCACCAGGTCGCCGCGGCGACCGAAAATCCCGTAGTGTCGTCCACCACCCAGAGGGTGTTGAACGACCTAGGGCTCGACGACCTCCCTGGATCGACCCGGGGCAGCCCGCTGGAGAATCCGGGAGTGACCGAGGAGCTCGCGGCCGTGAAGGAATCCGTGGTGCCTCAGGCCGAGGTGGTCACCTTGACAGGTCGCTACCTCGAACTCTTCCCTGCTGGGTTGTCGCCGCCACTTTGCTGACTTCTTTCCTTATGCAGATTCTCCGATTGCCGCGGACGCGGCACTTGATGTCGTCCCCCTCAGCTCGGCGCCCTTACTCGCCCTGGCGGCCGACAGGCCGTTCAAGATCGCCCGCACGGTCAGGATAGGCCTCAGCTCGGAGAAGGCGTCTGGGTCGGCTTTGGTGAAGGACCCCCCGCCTGTGAGTAAGGAGCTGTCGGCGAAGGCCACTCCTGCCGGGTCCTCTGAGCCGGTGCGCGAGGTTCCTCCGGCGAGTACGGCGGCCTCTGCTGTTGCGAGCGGCGAGAAGATACCCCCGGTGAGCGCTCCATTGCCGCCGCCGCCGCCCGCGGCGGGCACTCCTGGCCAGACGCCGAGCACCGGCCTGCCCCCTCCGCCGCCTCTGTCGAAGTCGGACTATCCGCGACCTCCTCCGCCTCCCGCGCCGAGGGCTCCGCACCACTCTGCGAGCTCATCTCAAGCTTCGCCGCCGGTGAAGAAGCCGGAGAGGCCTCGGCCACCCTACTTTCCTCCGCGGGTTGGAGACCCCGACTACGTCGGCCGAGGGTCTGGAGAGCGCGGGCAGGGCAGGCCTGCCGATCTTCCGAGCAGCTCTTCGGGGAGGCGAGATACCTCAGGGCGACCTCCTTCGCCGCGCCGATCCCGATCTCCTCGCCGTGGTGAGCCTCCTACCACTGAATACCACTCTGCTTTTTGCTTTCTGTCCTGACGATCCATCTTCCTGCTTTGTCAGATCGCCCGGCGACCTCTGGGGCGACTTTCCTCGACGCTATCGGGCTGTCCGGGAGCGAGTATCGCCAGGCCGCCATTCGCGCCCACATGGAGCTGGAGAGCAAGTTTGACCAGCTCGCTATCTGCGATTCTCACCGACGCATCTCGGCTCTGGAGGCGAGGATGGCCAAGGTCGAAGGGCTCCAGTCGACCTTGGAAAACTATGAAGCTCGCTTTCACGTGGTCAAAGAAAATGACCGCCAGCTGCAGCTGAACAACCACCGTCTGCAGCTGGTGCTTGACGAGCTGGCCGGCATCCGGGCGAGCATGGGGTCTGCTGGACGTCTGGCGAGGATGGAGGAGCAGCTCAGGCTCGGCGATGATGCGACAGCGCTGGCGACGGAGCATTACCGGCGTGCACGCGAGATCGGCTGGGCTGGGCGACATCCGCACCCTCCTGAGCGGCCGAGGGCGCCATAATTTTTCTTTATTTTTTGAATGTAACTCGCCTCGCGCGACTTGTACTTCCGGACATCTGTTTCTAATTTGATTAATTCGTGTGTGCGAATATTCTCGCCTCTGTGTGCGCGCTTTATTTCTCGATGTGCCGAGCTTTAGTTCATTTGATTATATCGCAGGTTGATCTTCATCGCGCGAGCTCGTTAGATACTCGCTGAGACGGCTGACCCCCTGTAACGCCCCCGAATTTTCGACGATTTATTTTAAATCCTTTTTCGGCGTTACGTTGACGTTTTCCGTCTCGAGCCGTTGTTAGAGTACCTCGTTAGGTGTTCTTTGAGGTTTAGCCTGTTTGCGGTTTCCCCAGCTAGCCGGTGTCTGTTTTGGAGACCCGGTTGAGCCTTTCAGGGAATTCTCGTGTTTGGCTTCGGGCGAGGTTAGCTCGAGTTTTGTTCGTCGGAAGTCGTTTTTGACTTCGCCGTTGTGTTCGTAGCTCGGGTATTTAGCTACGGTGCAAGTTTGGTCGAATTCCGAGAACGTCGCGTTTTCGCATCGTTTCGACGGTCGCTCGTTAGCGAGTCGTCATTTTATGTTAGCTTATTTATATATGTACGCATGTGGAGCATGGTGCATGGTCTACATGTGCCGGTAGTTATGTACGTGCGCGCGCGCGCGTGTGCGTGCGTGCGGAGTGGAAATCGTGTGTGCGGAGGTGTGCGTGTTCGTGCGCATAGCGCGGGTATTTATACCTGTATGAGGGATTTCATGTATTTTAGTGTATGTATGTTTATACGTATTTGGTTATATGTTAGTGTACCCTTATATATATATATATTTTTTTTATTGGTTATATATAAGTATTGTATATTTTATAATTGGTTATATATACATATTTTATTAATTGGTTATATAATATTTAGGCTTTATATTAAACCCCCCCCTCCTAATCAAAATCCTCCCCCCTAATTAAAACCAGCAGCCGCCCCCCCCCCCTTATTTATTAGATTTCATATAACCCCCTCCCTCCTCTCACCCGTGAACCAGCAAACCGCCCCCCCCCCTTTATTTTTTTATTTTTCTCCTGTGCGAATCCCGACCGAGGACGGCGAGCCCTAGCCGCACCTTCCGCCGCCCGCCGCCGGCCGCTCCGGCCTCCCCTTCCCGATCCGAGCCCGGATCCGTGATCCCCTAGGCGAGATCTTCGTTCCGAGGTAATTTATTTTGAGTTTCACCGTAGATTTTTTTTTGTGATTTGGAATGGATGTGGTTTGTTTTTCGCTCCTTGTGTTGATAGAATGCAATCTTAGGTTGGTTGGAGTGATTGGAAGCCTTCCGGAATTTTTGGGCGTCCGCCATAGCGCCGTTGTGCTGGCGAAATTTTTGGTGATTTAGCGAGGCAAGTGCTTCCCCTCTTTTCGCCGTTTGGCCTCCCTTTTTGTTCAAATCCTTGATAATTCCTTTTAGTCGTGCATATTGAAATTGATAATTTAATTTCTCCTAACCCTAACCCCTACTTGTAGCGCGCTAGAAAAAATTAGGATTTCTACCCTCCCGCTAGTAGCTTCCGATTTAGGACGGCGTCGCGGTAGGTGTGTCGCGTAGATATGGGTTAGCGTCGGGTTGAGTTTATGTTAGGCCTAGGTGTAGGTCTAGGTTTTGGGATTTTTGCCTAGTTTGCCTATTTGAGGTGTTTAGGTGTGCTTGTGCACGCACGGCCTATGGTCGTGCGTCTTTTAAATCGTGCGACCCGATGTCGGTGCTCGTACGCTAGCCTTAGGATCGAGTGAGTGTACTCACTCGCAGCGGCGTTGCGTAATCGCAACGACTAATCCCTTAGCGTTGATTTCTTCCCGAGTGTTTTGCTCGTGTATCGAGAGTCCCTTGTCGGCTGTTACTTTTCGAAGGCCGAATCGTGGGTTGTGGTCAGTAGTGGTGGTGGATGGCTCTTTTAGGGGTTGTGTGGCGTGATGTAGCCTTGGCCACACTCTTTACCTTGACCCGAGTAGTTTCTGGGCAAGTGAGTGATGGGTCTTTTGTGCCTTCACGTGTCAACCCTTGAGCAATTTGTTGACTTGGAATTAGTGGTTGGGCGTTTGGAACGCTTTCAACCTGATGCCAAGTTTCTTGTTTTTGCTACTGCCGCCTCTCACAGTTTAGGATGTTAGGCGTTTCTTCCGTAGGTGTTGCAGCATTTTTGGCATCATGGCCATGTTGACTCTGCAGGTTTTTAGGCAGAGTAGTTGCTGTTTTCCCGCACTTGGTGCAGGTTTGCTTTTCGCCCTTCCTTGGGCATTGTTGTTTTACTCTACTTTGTACCCTCTTTACCTTACTTTACTTGCTTTTACCTTACCTTCCTTTTTAGCACTTGCATTCCTTGCTCTGAGGTGTTCTATTTTTCTTCTGAACGCCTCAGGATCTGGGCGGTAGCCAGTAGGTGGCTGTTGCTGTGGTGCTGTTGGAGGTTTCCTTTCTGTTGGCTGTTGAGACTCTCCTGAGTCATTGTGAGGTAGTTTTACTGTTTTCTTACAGACATACATACTTGCCAGTGGGTTCGTGTCAGCTGTTGGCGCCCCTGGTAGTTTTACCTTTTTGTACTAGATATGCTTTTCTTCTTACTGCTACCCTTTCTGGGAGATAGTCTATTTGCTCTGGGAAGTTTTATGCTAGGTTGCTAGTTACTTTAAAAGCTAAAAGTAAAACTATATTATGTATAAGCATATGATCAGCATGATTTCAAAAAAAGAACTCACTCAACGTACTTTCTTAATTACGTATAACAAATGACTTTCCTATATATGTATAAATTAAACCTAGAAGTTTTGGTTCAGCGTAAGGGTCCTTCGGGATCACTTATGCGCTCATTTAGGATGTGGTCATAAATGAAGTATTTTCCGCTACGCATAAAAAAATCAGTTTTGAAACCGTGGACTCTTTGGTCTACTGAGCCGAGGGATACGGCCCATGAATAAATCAAGTTTTTATAATCAAATAAGTCATGATTTGAAAGGATTTGGAGTGTCGCCTGAACGTCGGCAGTTATCCCCTGCTCGACGTGGCATCACAGCGCGTAGATTTTCTCTTACTCTGATTTAATAAATAGTGAGAAAAATGCGGGTTGTGACAGTTGGTATCAGAGGGAGGTTGCTTGACAATTGGTCGGGCAACCTTCCTTTGTTTGTGTTAGATGTTTAGAGTCATATCATACACACACCGACATGTCATCGGCACGTTTTGGCTGAAGCACGAACACTGCACTACACGCATAAGCATAACATGAAGTATACGGGGCATATTATGTAGTATGGGATGCATAATATGTGTTCGTATATGGATCCACCATAGGGGCTACATGTGAGGGTTATGTAGTATGGGATGCATAACCTCACCACATGACTGCGACTAGCACGTTTTCTTTTTTGTCGCATGGGGATGTTATGTAGTATGGGATGCATAACATTTTCATGTGTACTCCGCCATGGCATGCACTAGGGCCTTTTTTTAGAATGCATAGCATAATCATGCATAGCATAACATTGCATAAGCACAACGCGCCAAGCTAAAGACGTGCAGGATGACATGTGTACACACATAATTTTTGAGTCAAAAAATAATATAATTCATGCATTCCCGATCTAGGCACAAGAGTTAGTGTGATGGTGGTGAACCATCTTAGGCTAAGCATATCATTCCTTTTGTATTAAATAAAATAAAATCTCAGAGCAAATATAGCAGTAGAAGATCATATTTATGTATGTATTGTCTGTACCTTTTGTCTAATCCTAGGAGTTTAGCTAAGTTCTAATCGTTTGTTATGTTTTAATTTTCCTTATAGTATGCCGCCGAAGCGTAGAGCGACGAGGTCGACTCCCCAGTCTGAGGGTGAGTCCTCCGGTGCTCAAAGTGATGCGTTGGTGGAAAGCCTGAGGCAGAGTAACGAGGCCTTATCAAGGCAGGTGGTGGAGTTGCAGGCCCAGATGCAGTCCTTTTTATCCGGAGCGGCGGGTCAGACTCCGGGAGTTCAGGACCCCGCCGTGGGTACAGCTGTCCTAGCCCCTCCTGCCCCTCCTGCTCCTCTCGTGCCTCCAGTGGTGGTGCCCCCCGGGATGGCGTTCATCTCCCAGTTTCAGCGGCTGCGACCTCCTACCTACGATGGTAAGGCGGACTATATGGTACTGGATGACTGGATGATCACCATGGAGGAGATGTTTCATTACTCTGGGGTGACTGAAGACCAGAAGGTAATGTTAGCCGCCTATCAGCTGAAGGGGCTAGCGAAGAGCTGGTGGATGCGAGAGAAGGAAGGCATGGTGGGAGGATGTACTTGGGCATCCTTCAAAGAGATCCTGATGAGGAAGTTTCTACCGTCAGTAGAGCGAGGCAGGCTGATGAATGACTTTATTCATTTGAAGCAGAGGCAGCTATCCGTCAGCGACTACGAGATTGAGTTTAGCAAACTCAGTCGCTTTGGTCCTAGCTTGGTGAGCTCCGAGGAGGACAGGGTGAAGCGGTTTCTTGGTGGCCTCAGGAGCGATGTCCAGCAGCTTGCAGTTGCTCATGGCGCAGTTACTTATGCGGGAGCAGTTGAGGCCGCTTTGAAGGTAGAGGCTATCGAGAACGCGAAGCAGCGTGGACAGCAGGCAAGAAGCGAGAAGAGGAGGTCAGTTGAGGAAAAGGGTCCCCAGGTTTTTGGTGCTGCTTCTGAGAAGAAGAGCAAGGTAGTGTGCAGTTTCTGTGGCCATCCAGGCCACCCAGCTGAGAGGTGCTTCAAGAGGGCAAGGGTCCAGAAGAAGGAGCATGTGCATGCTATCCAGGGTGCTCCTAGGAGGGATGTTCCTTGTCCTGTCTGCAAGCGACCCGGTCACGATGCTGCTCAGTGCTGGTCCAAGGATCGTGTTTGCTACCAGTGTGGCCAGAAGGGCCATATAAAGTCGAGGTGCCCTCAGGTTCAGTCCGCTCTTCATGCAGTTCCGCTCCAGGCTTTACCTCCGCCTCAGCCGGTGGACAAGGGTAAAGGGAAGCTGAATGTGGTATCTTCAGCGGAGGCTGAGACTTCGACGCAGGTCATTTCGGGTAAACCCCCTCGCTTGACTTTCTCTTTTGTAGCAGTTTTAGTGTTGCTATGGTTTTGTTTATTGCTTGTGCGTTTATGGTTTTGTTTGTGTATAGGGAAATTTAAGGTAAGGAACCGCTGGGCCCGCGTTCTATTTGACTCAGGTGCTACCCACTCTTTTGTGGCTAGGGCCTTTGTCGAGCGGTGCCAGTGGGTTGTTGATCGTGTTGGTGGTGCCTTTAGCGTCAAGTTCCCCTCGGGTGAATCCGTGATATCAGATCAGGGCATTCTGGACTGCCCTATTTTGTTGGGGGATTATCTGGCCAAGGCTGATCTGAAAGTGTTGGACTTAGAGGATTTCGATGTCATCCTGGGTATGGACTGGTTGTCCCGATATGATGCAGTGATTCAGTGCCGGGGAAAGCGCTTGGATTTCAGAAAGGACAGCGGTCAGCCCGGGAGTGTTTTCGGTGATTCGCGTCGGGACTCTCCGGCGATTTCTGCGGTATGTGCTCAGAGGGTTTTTCCTGCTGGTTGTTTTGCTTGTCTGGTCTCAGTGTTGGGGACTGTTAGCAGTGTGCCGCTTTTGGATGAGATTCCGGTTGCGCGAGAGTTTCCTGACGTGTTCCCTAGCGATCTTCCCGGTCTTCCTCCAGACAGGGATGTGGAGTTCGTGATTGATTTGGAGCCTGGTACGCGTCCGATTGCCAAGGCGCCGTATCGGATGGCCCCGCGAGAGCTGGAGGAGCTTCGTACTCAGCTTGATGAGTTATTGGAGAAGGGCTTCATAAGGCAGAGCTCGTCGCCCTGGGGTGCTCCGGTTCTCTTTGTAAAGAAGAAGGATGGTTCGATGCGCCTTTGTATCGACTATAGAGAGTTGAACAAAGTCACCATCAAGAACAGGTATCCACTGCCCAGAATCGACGACTTATTTGATCAGTTGCGGGGCAGTTCTGTATTTTCGAAGATAGACCTCCGTTCGGGTTACCATCAGCTTAGGATCCGAGAGTCGGATGTTCCACGGACGGCTTTCCGATCGAGGCATGGTCATTTCGAGTTCCTGGTCATGTCTTTTGGGCTGACCAATGCGCCTTCAGCATTTATGGACATGATGAACCGGGTGTTCAAGGACTTTCTGGACAAGTTTGTCGTCGTGTTCATTGACGACGTTCTGATTTATTCTCGAAATGCGGCGGAGCATGATCAGCATTTGCGGTTGGTGTTATCCGCCTTGAGGGATCATCAGTTGTATGCCAAGCTGAGCAAATGCGAGTTCTGGTTGCCCCAGGTTTCCTTCCTAGGTCATGTGGTGAACAAAGATGGTATTTCAGTGGACCCGGAGAAGATCTCAGCAGTGATGGATTGGAGTAGGCCGAGCACACCCAAGGAGATCAGGAGCTTCTTGGGGTTGGCCGGCTATTATAGAAGATTCGTCGAGGGTTTTTCTACCTTGGCAGCGCCCTTGACAAAGCTGACGCAGAAGCATGCGGCGTTCGTTTGGAGTGATAAGTGCGAGGAGGCCTTTCTGGAGCTAAAGAGCAGGTTATGTTCTGCCCCTGTGTTGACCTTGCCGGCGGAGGGACAGGACTATGACGTTTATGTGGATGCCTCGCACGTTGGACTCGGTGGCGTGTTGATGCAGGAAGGGAAGGTGATCGCTTATGGGTCTCGTCAGTTGAAGGTTCATGAGCGGAACTATCCTACGCACGACCTCGAGTTCGCAGCGGTGATTTTTGCCTTGAAGCCGTGGAGACACTTACTTTATGGGGCCCAGTGCAGGATCTTTACCGATCATAAGAGCCTGAAGTACGTGTTCACTCAGAAGGAGCTGAATTTGCGCCAGCGGCGGTGGCTTGAGTATGTTGCTGATTATGATGTTGAGATTCAGTACCATCCGGGCAAGGCCAATGTGGTGGCCGACGCCTTGAGCCGGAAGACGGGGAAAGTCTTCAATCTCACCGCAGATCGCTTAGTGGAGGAGTTTCTATTGATGGATATCACCGCAGGACGCTGTGAGTTGCAGAGCAGTTTGGTAGTGGCAGAGCCGTCATGGATTTCTCTCACCAGATTGCATCAGAAAGAGGATCCGGATTTGTTGCACTTGTACCTCAGAGCTGAGAGGGGAGAGTTGCCAGATTTCTCCATCGACGAGGCGGGTACTTTGAAGTACCGCGGCAGGTTTTGCATCCCCGCAGTTGGAGACATCAGAGTTATGGTATGCAAAGAGGCTCACGGATCCAGTGTTTCCTACCACCCGGGATCTACGAAGATGTACCATGATCTGAAGCAGATCGCCTGGTGGTATGGGATGAAGGGTGATATAGCTCGTTTTGTCTCGGAGTGTTACACTTGCAGGCGGGTGAAGGCCGACCATGGGAGGCCTGGTGGCAAGTTGGCACCTTTGGAGATCCCGACTTGGAAGTGGGAAAGCATCTCGATGGATTTCATTACAGGCTTACCGAGATCTCCGAGAGGGTTTGATTCTGTTTGGGTGATCGTGGACCGATTGACGAAGTGTGCGCACTTCGTACCATATAAGATCGATTACTCGATGAAGAAGATTGCTGAGTTGTATTTGGATGAGGTCGTCAGATTGCACGGCGTTCCAGTTAGCATCGTTTCAGATCGAGACTCTCGGTTTACATCCCGTTTCTGGAGGAGTTTGCAGG
The DNA here is from genome assembly GCA_039513925.1 of Platanthera zijinensis. Classification (NCBI taxonomy): domain Eukaryota; kingdom Viridiplantae; phylum Streptophyta; class Magnoliopsida; order Asparagales; family Orchidaceae; genus Platanthera; species Platanthera zijinensis. Next base: position 147,238,924 of record CM077097.1, read on the forward strand.
AGGGTTTGGGCACTGATTTGAGGTATTCCACAGCTTACCATCCGCAGACCAACGGGCAGACCGAGCGTGTGAATCAGATTGTGGAGGACATGATCCGGTGCTATATTCTCGATCATGGAGGTGCTTGGGATGAGCGTTTACGGCTCATGGAATTTGCCTACAACAACAGCTACCAAGAGAGTCTACAGATGGCTCCCTTCGAGGCGTTGTATGGGAGGCGCTGCAGAACCCCTTTGTTTTGGGCCGAGGCCGGTGAGAGGCCTGTTTTGGGTCCTGATGCACTCGAAGAGATGGAGGTTTCCGTGAAGCTCATTCGGGAGAAGCTTCGAGTTGCTCAGGAGAGGTATGAGAAGAACGCCAATCGGCGTAGGTCCGATTTAGAATTTTCAGTGGATGATTTGGTCTTCTTGAAGGTGTCTCCGATGGTAGGGGTGAAGAGGTTTGGCAGAAATCGGAAGTTGGATCCGAGATTTGTGGGCCCGTTCAGGATTTTGGAGCGTATTGGTGTGGCTGCTTATAGGCTGGATCTGCCAGCTAGCTTCCCGGGGGTTCATAATGTCTTTCATGTGAGCCAGTTGCGGAAGTGTGTGCGGAGCAGTGGGCAAGTCTTGGACGCTGTGCCCCCGTTGGAGCCAAATCTCTCGTATGTCGAGGTGCCGGTCCGCATTTTGGAAGCTCAAGCTCGAGTGTTGCGGACGAAGTCTATTCCTATGGTGAAGGTTCTTTGGAAGAATCAGGATTTGGAGAGCGCGACTTGGGAGCTAGAGTCGGCTATGAGGGAGGCTCACCCTCATTTGTTCCCCTGAGTTTTCGGGTACGTTTCCTCTCTAGTAGTTGGTTTCTTTCCTTCTGTTGTAGGAGTAGTTTTCGCAAAGTTTCGGGTCGAAACTTTTTGTTAGGGGGAGTGACTGTAACGCCCCCGAATTTTCGATGATTTATTTTAAATCCTTTTTCGGCGTTACGTTGACGTTTTCCGTCTCGAGCCGTTGTTAGAGTACCTCGTTAGGTGTTCTTTGAGGTTTAGCCTGTTTGCGGTTTCCCCAGCTAGCCGGTGTCTGTTTTGGAGACCCGGTTGAGCCTTTCAGGGAATTCTCGTGTTTGGCTTCGGGCGAGGTTAGCTCGAGTTTTGTTCGTCGGAAGTCGTTTTTGACTTCGCCGTTGTGTTCGTAGCTCGGGTATTTAGCTACGGTGCAAGTTTGGTCGAATTCCGAGAACGTCGCGTTTTCGCATCGTTTCGACGGTCGCTCGTTAGCGAGTCGTCATTTTATGTTAGCTTATTTATATATGTACGCATGTGGAGCATGGTGCATGGTCTACATGTGCCGGTAGTTATGTACGTGCGCGCGCGCGCGTGTGCGTGCGTGCGGAGTGGAAATCGTGTGTGCGGAGGTGTGCGTGTTCGTGCGCATAGCGCGGGTATTTATACCTGTATGAGGATTTCATGTATTTTAGTGTATGTATGTTTATACGTATTTGGTTATATGTTAGTGTACCCTTATATATATATATATTTTTTTTATTGGTTATATATAAGTATTGTATATTTTATAATTGGTTATATATACATATTTTATTAATTGGTTATATAATATTTAGGCTTTATATTAAACCCCCCCCTCCTAATCAAAATCCTCCCCCCTAATTAAAACCAGCAGCCGCCCCCCCCCTTATTTATTAGATTTCATATAACCCCCTCCCTCCTCTCACCCGTGAACCAGCAAACCGCCCCCCCCCCTTTATTTTTTTATTTTTCTCCTGTGCGAATCCCGACCGAGGACGGCGAGCCCTAGCCGCACCTTCCGCCGCCCGCCGCCGGCCGCTCCGGCCTCCCCTTCCCGATCCGAGCCCGGATCCGTGATCCCCTAGGCGAGATCTTCGTTCCGAGGTAATTTATTTTGAGTTTCACCGTAGATTTTTTTTTGTGATTTGGAATGGATGTGGTTTGTTTTTCGCTCCTTGTGTTGATAGAATGCAATCTTAGGTTGGTTGGAGTGATTGGAAGCCTTCCGGAATTTTTGGGCGTCCGCCATAGCGCCGTTGTGCTGGCGAAATTTTTGGTGATTTAGCGAGGCAAGTGCTTCCCCTCTTTTCGCCGTTTGGCCTCCCTTTTTGTTCAAATCCTTGATAATTCCTTTTAGTCGTGCATATTGAAATTGATAATTTAATTTCTCCTAACCCTAACCCCTACTTGTAGCGCGCTAGAAAAAATTAGGATTTCTACCCTCCCGCTAGTAGCTTCCGATTTAGGACGGCGTCGCGGTAGGTGTGTCGCGTAGATATGGGTTAGCGTCGGGTTGAGTTTATGTTAGGCCTAGGTGTAGGTCTAGGTTTTGGGATTTTTGCCTAGTTTGCCTATTTGAGGTGTTTAGGTGTGCTTGTGCACGCACGGCCTATGGTCGTGCGTCTTTTAAATCGTGCGACCCGATGTCGGTGCTCGTACGCTAGCCTTAGGATCGAGTGAGTGTACTCACTCGCAGCGGCGTTGCGTAATCGCAACGACTAATCCCTTAGCGTTGATTTCTTCCCGAGTGTTTTGCTCGTGTATCGAGAGTCCCTTGTCGGCTGTTACTTTTCGAAGGCCGAATCGTGGGTTGTGGTCAGTAGTGGTGGTGGATGGCTCTTTTAGGGGTTGTGTGGCGTGATGTAGCCTTGGCCACACTCTTTACCTTGACCCGAGTAGTTTCTGGGCAAGTGAGTGATGGGTCTTTTGTGCCTTCACGTGTCAACCCTTGAGCAATTTGTTGACTTGGAATTAGTGGTTGGGCGTTTGGAACGCTTTCAACCTGATGCCAAGTTTCTTGTTTTTGCTACTGCCGCCTCTCACAGTTTAGGATGTTAGGCGTTTCTTCCGTAGGTGTTGCAGCATTTTTGGCATCATGGCCATGTTGACTCTGCAGGTTTTTAGGCAGAGTAGTTGCTGTTTTCCCGCACTTGGTGCAGGTTTGCTTTTCGCCCTTCCTTGGGCATTGTTGTTTTACTCTACTTTGTACCCTCTTTACCTTACTTTACTTGCTTTTACCTTACCTTCCTTTTTAGCACTTGCATTCCTTGCTCTGAGGTGTTCTATTTTTCTTCTGAACGCCTCAGGATCTGGGCGGTAGCCAGTAGGTGGCTGTTGCTGTGGTGCTGTTGGAGGTTTCCTTTCTGTTGGCTGTTGAGACTCTCCTGAGTCATTGTGAGGTAGTTTTACTGTTTTCTTACAGACATACATACTTGCCAGTGGGTTCGTGTCAGCTGTTGGCGCCCCTGGTAGTTTTACCTTTTTGTACTAGATATGCTTTTCTTCTTACTGCTACCCTTTCTAGGAGATAGTCTATTTGCTCTGGGAAGTTTTATGCTAGGTTGCTAGTTACTTTAAAAGCTAAAAGTAAAACTATATTATGTATAAGCATATGATCAGCATGATTTCAAAAAAAGAACTCACTCAACGTACTTTCTTAATTACGTATAACAAATGACTTTCCTATATATGTATAAATTAAACCTAGAAGTTTTGGTTCAGCGTAAGGGTCCTTCGGGATCACTTATGCGCTCATTTAGGATGTGGTCATAAATGAAGTATTTTCCGCTACGCATAAAAAAATCAGTTTTGAAACCGTGGACTCTTTGGTCCACTGAGCCGAGGGATACGGCCCATGAATAAATCAAGTTTTTATAATCAAATAAGTCATGATTTGAAAGGATTTGGAGTGTCGCCTGAACGTCGGCAGTTATCCCCTGCTCGACGTGGCATCACAGCGCGTAGATTTTCTCTTACTCTGATTTAATAAATAGTGAGAAAAATGCGGGTTGTGACACCCCCCCCCCCTTGGGCTTGTCATATCTATAAATAGGAGGGGTAGGTGGGTCATAAAGCGTATTGCTGTAGCGACCTTCTTTCCTCCTGCCGAGTATCTGAACAATCAACTCGCCGCTCTCGTTGCTTTCGGATCTCGCCATCATGGTCGGTGACGACGCCAGCGCTCGCCGACAGGCCCACGCAATTAACTTCGCAGATGCGGCTTTTAAGAAGTCCATAACCACCGAGAAGGAACTGGCGACCTTCAAGGAACGCTCCCTGCCTGACGGATACTCGGCAAGACTCCCCACTCGCAGCGAGCGCCTCAATACCCATATTGAGGGTTCGCTTGTAATGTCGCTGCGTCACTTCGACGCGGGCCTGCGGCTGCCCTTCTGGCCGGAGTTCTGCGAGATCTTGCGCTACTTCGGGATTGTCCCTGCGCAGATCAATCCCAACGGCGTGGCGATCATCATGGGATTCCTCTGCTTCCTTCGGGAAGAGAGGATCGCTTTCGACCTCTCCGTCTTCCGCCGCATCTTCGCCTTTGCGGCGACCTCGGAGGGGGTCATCTTTTTCAGCAGCCATGTCTGCACCCTGGTCGGGACCGCGAACAAGGTCCATCGCTGGAGCGAGCAGCTGATTGTCGTCCATGGCGACTTCGGCGGTATTCTCGGCAGGCCGCATCAACCAGCCGATGTCGCCTTCCTTCCCCCCATCCTCGAAGGAGCTCGCGAGCAGCTCTTCGAATACTTTCGCGGTCGGCGTTTTGACGTCATTTTTTGGCGACTAAACGTCAACGTGCTCGAGCCAGTCCACCCTAACGAAAGTATGCCGAACTCGAAATGCGCCCTGGTTACTCGCTCGCCCTTTTGCCGCTGAAGCTAACCTTGTCGCGTGTTTTTGCAGTTTCCAACGAGCTTCCGGAGAAGCCGCTTCCTTTGGCGAAGGAAGTCGCCGCCACGCAGTCGGATTCTCGCCCTCCTGCCGACGTTGGGGAGAAGAAGGCGGTTAAGGGAAAGTCGCGGGCCAGCTCGCAGGGTCCCGCGAGGAAGAGGGCGAAGACCTCGTCGCCGCGATCCGTCGATTGCCGGGCGCCGACGGGCGCCCAGTCGCCCCATTTCCACCCCAACTACGGCCTCGGGCAGGGGGTGGTGGACGCCTTCGGTCGCCCGCTCGTGACCTGGTCGGCGGGGGAAAATTCGGTGTCGCTGAGCACCAACCTCCCGTCCTGGTCGACTGACTGGGAGGACAATGGGGAGGCGTTCGCCGTCCTCCACGCCATCTACGGTCGGGCCGACGCGGAGTCCGTCATGGAGCTGACCCCGACGGAGCTCGCCCATCAGTCGGCCTGCGCGCTGGCGCGGTCGGCCGAGCTGGGGCATTACTCGGCGAGGAAGCTGTTGGAGGTGACCGACGCCCTCAAGGTCGTCTCCAAGAAGGTCATCGACCTCGGCATGCAGTCAATCCGTTGGAAGGACTTCGAGGTGAGCTGTCCTTGGGTGGGTTGCTCGATTTGTGTCGTTGATAGGTTCTGACGTTGGTCATCTCGCAGGCTGCCGAGATAGAAGCGGCGAAGAAGCTCTCCGAGTGCGAGGAGAAGCTCGCCGCCTCCCAGGCCGAGCTGGAGGCGGCCCAAACTCGCGCTGCGGTGATGGAGACTAGGTTGATCGCTGCTGAAGGACGGCCGAACTCCTCAACCTCGCTACCCGAGGACCCGGCGCGAGTGGTGAAGCAATCGCGCGTCCTCTGGGAGGAGAGATCCTCCGTTCGCCGCGAGATCGCGCGGGCGGCGGGGAACGTCATACTCGCGCGCCTTAGGCTCGGGGGCCAGCTCGTCGAGGGGGAGAAGCCGCTCACTGTCGACGAGCTCATTCCCGAGCTGCTCGCCGAGGGGACTGTCCCGCCGTATGGCGCGTCGTCGCCGACCAGCTCCGGTGATTCTGACAGCAGCGGCAGCGGAAACAGCAGCGGCAGCGGAAACAGCAGCGGCGAGAGTGCAGAGAGCGACGACTTTGCAGATATTGGCGATATTGGTGATGATGAATATCGGCCTGATACTGGCGACGACGAGTCCTAGTTGCTCGCCGATATTCTTTTTGTAAATCAAAATTTTGACTTAATGATTTATACAAAGTTTTGGTTCTTCCTCTGACTGGATGTTACTCGCTAGGCTCATAGGCTCGGAGAGGGACGCTCGCTAGGTCGCAGGGGGATGGTCCCGACATCACCCATCCGCTCGCCGGGACCTACTCGCCCCTGCACCTGGATACTCGTGGACCTGCTGAGAACCGCGCGGGTGGCGTGCGGGACATACTCGCACCCCCCCGGGGGTCGCTTACTCGCGCGATTCCAGTTCGCCTCCCCGCATGGGGTCTGCTCGCCTACTCGCGCGAGATCCGCTCGTCTGCTCGCGCGTGACGAAAATTGAACCGGGCTTAGTCGTCGAACATAGCCTGCGGGCCCCTCATTCTCGTCATCGAGGAGATCGGCCGATTCCCGAGAGAAGCTCGTGGGGATACCGGTCTTACGACGCTGCTCAACTCGAGGCCTTGGATTACAATCGAGGAAATCGGCCGATTCCCGAGGAGAGGAGCTCGTGGGGATACCGGTCTTACGACGCTGCTCAACTCGAGGCCTTGGATTACAATCGAGGAGATCGGCCGATTCTCGAGGAGAGGAGCTCGTGGGGATACCGGTCTTACGACGCTGCTCAACTCGAAGTCTTGAATTACAATCGAGGAGATCGGCCGATTCCCGAGGAGAGGAGCTCGTGGGGATACCGGTCTTACGACGCTGCTCAACTCGAAGTCTTGTATTACGATCGAGGAGATCGGCCGATTCCCGAGGAGAGGAGCTCGTGGGGATACCGGTCTTACGACGCTGCTCAACTCGAAGTCTTGAATTACAATCGAGGAGATCGGCCAATTCCCGAGGAGAGGAGCTCGTGGGGATACCGGTCTTACGACGCTGCTCAACTCGAAGTCTTGAATTACAATCGAGGAGATCGGCCGATTCCCGAGGAGAGGAGCTCGTGGGGATACCGGTCTTACGACGCTGCTCAACTCGAAGTCTTGAATTATAATCGAGGAGATCGGCCGATTCCCGAGGAGAGGAGCTCGTGGGGATACCGGTCTTACGACGCTGCTCAACTCGAAGTCTTGAATTACAATCGAGGAGATCGGCCGATTCCCGAGGAGAGGAGCTCGTGGGGATACCGGTCTTACGACGCTGCTCAACTCGAAGTCTTGAATTACAATCGAGGAGATCGGCCGATTCCCGAGGAGAGGAGCTCGTGGGGATACCGGTCTTACGACGCTGCTCAACTCGAAGTCTTGAATTACAATCGAGGAGATCGGCCGATTCCCGAGGAGAGGAGCTCGTGGGGATACCGGTCTTACGACGCTGCTCAACTCGAAGTCTTGAATTACAATCGAGGAGATCGGCCGATTCCCGAGGAGAGGAGCTCGTGGGGATACCGGTCTTACGACGCTGCTCAACTCGAAGTCTTGAATTATAATCGAGGAGATCGGCCGATTCCCGAGGAGAGGAGCTCGTGGGGATACCGGTCTTACGACGCTGCTCAACTCGAAGTCTTGAATTACAATCGAGGAGATCGGCCGATTCCCGAGGAGAGGAGCTCGTGGGGATACCGGTCTTACGACGCTGCTCAACTCGAAGTCTTGAATTACAATCGAGGAGATCGGCCGATTCCCGAGGAGAGGAGCTCGTGGGAATACCGGTCTTACGACGCTGCTCAACTCGAAGTCTTGAATTACAATCGAGGAGATCGGCCGATTCCCGAGGAGAGGAGCTCGTGGGGATACCGGTCTTACGACGCTGCTCAACTCGAAGTCTTGAATTACAATCGAGGAGATCGGCCGATTCCCGAGGAGAGGAGCTCGTGGGGATACCGGTCTTACGACGCTGCTCAACTCGAAGTCTTGAATTACAATCGAGGAGATCGGCCGATTCCCGAGGAGAGGAGCTCGTGGGGATACCGGTCTTACGACGCTGCTCAACTCGAAGTCTTGAATTAAATCCTGCGTCCTTACACATTTTGGAGATTAATCCCAGAGACATCTTGGCAAGAAAGAAACTCCCCCTGAAGGGACGCTCTTGATCCTGCCGAATCGGGGGATTGGTGTCCAGACCCGTCCCTCAGAATTCCTCTGGTCGGAAGAGAGATGCATTCGGGGAGACCTAGGCCGACATGCAAGGGGGAGCTGATCTCGGCCAACAATGCAGAGGCTCGGTCTTACAAGAGCGCTTAAAGTCCCGAAGCCTCGTCCTATCGTCCGAACTAGGCTATTTAGTGAGAATGGGTTGGAGTCCCGCATCCCGATTCGGCAGTGAAGGTCGCTTACAGGTACGATCAGGATGGGGGTGGTGTTCATCGAGGGTCCTTTTCGAACGCGCTCGGAATTCACACACCTCCCTCCGGGCTCGTCCATACCCTGTCTTTGGCAGGTTCTTCTTCCGGGTGTTTTACGAGGCCGGCCTCTCCTCGAGTCCGGGAGATCAGGGTGCAGATCTGTTCCTCGCAGGTCCTCCAGACGGAAGAGAGATGCACTCGGGGAGACATAGGCCGACATGCAAGGGGGGAGCTGATCTCGGCCGACAATACAGAGGCTCGGTCTTACAAGAGCGCTTAAAATCCCGAAGCATCGTCCCATCATCCGTACTGGGCTATATATGAGGAACAAACCGACCGTTGTCTCCCGAGGTCGACTACGAGGCGGACCATGGAAACACTCAGAAACCTTGAGGTATATTTAACATAAAAAAGATGAAATCCCGCATTCTTTGTTTATTTAAGAGTTTTTACGGAAATTGATACATGAGTTACCGCTACGGGTAAAATCTTTTCAAATTATCCCCGCTCCAGGTTCCAGGCAGCTGCTCTCCCGCTTGGTCTTGTAGGTAATAGCCTCCTGCGGTCAAGGCTTCTTGGACGATGAAAGGTCCTTCCCAGTTGGGATGGAGCTTGCCTACGGCGGCTCCCCGCCCAGCGGCGTCCACCTTCTTCATGACCAAGTCCCCCGCGAGGAAGTTCTTCAAGCGGACGTTTTTGTCGAAGTGTCTCGCCATGCGCCTCTTGGTTTCCTCCTGGCGCATGGAGGCCAAGTCCCGAAGCTCTTCCACATAATCTAGGGAGAGCCTCTGAGCCTCTTCATTCTCTAACCGCCATTCCTCGCTTCCGTCTTCGGCTGCGATGACCCTTGGACTATGCACCTCAAATTCGACCGGGATGAGCGCCTCGGACCCGTGTGACAGCTTGAAGGGTATTTCCCCTGTGGCTGAGTTCGGGGTGGTCCTGAGGGCCCAGAGGACGGAAGGGAGCTGTTCGGCCCAATTCCCCTTGAGATTGGTGATCTTCTTCTTCAGCAAGTTGATGATGAGCTTGTTCGCGGCTTCTACCTGCCCATTGCTACGAGGGTGATGTACCGAGGCAAACCGAAGGTCGGTTCCCAACTGTTTACAAAAGTCCCCCAGTTCCAGGCTGGCGAACTGCGGCCCATTGTCGGTGATGATGGCCAGAGGGATCCCGAACCTGCATGCGATCTCCCCCCAGATGAAGTTTTTGACGATTTGAGACGTGGTCCTGGCCAGAGCCTTAGCCTCGATCCATTTCGTGAAGTAGTCAACCATTACCAGGACAAACTTCCTTTGCCCGCTAGCTTGAGGGAACGGGCCGATCAAATCCATTCCCCAAATTGCGAAGGGCCACGGAGCGGTAATCGAGCGAAGTTGCTGAGCCGGCTGGAGCGCGAGGGGCGCGAAGAGTTGACATTGGGAGCATTTTCTGGAGTAGGCCTCTGCGTCCTTTCGGATGGTCGGCCAGAAGTAACCGTGCCTTAGAATCCTTTGCTCCAGGGTGCGGGTCCCGGAGTGACTGCCGCACTCTCCTGAGTGAATCTCCTCGAGGACCCGGGGAATCTCGAGTTCTGACAAGCATCGGGCCAGAGGGCCTGAAATGGTTTTGCGATAGAGTTCGCCGTCCTGCAGCAAGTAGTACGCGGCCTTATACCGGAACTTTCTTTGATCTTGCCCGTCAGATGGTAGTCGGCCTGTCGCCAGGAACGTGACGAACGGATCTCTCCACGAGGCCCGCTGATCGATCTCCATCAACTCGCCTTCTTCGATGGATGGTCGGAACAACTCGATGGCGGTTCCCCCAGCCCGAGGGCCGTATTTCGCAAGATTGTCTGCCTCGGAGTTGCGTTCTCGGGGCACGTGTTCGACGTGAAAGGATCGGAACCCCCCGATCAAGCCTTTGACCTTAACCAGATATTGCTGCAAGATGGGATCTCGGACTTCGAACTCTCCCCGAATCTGAGATGCCGCCACCATGGAATCGGTAAAAGCCCTGATATCTCTGATTGTCAGTTCCTTGGCGAGTCGCAAGCCAGCCACCATGGCTTCGTACTCCGCCTGATTGTTAGTGACCGGAAAATGGATCTTGACGACTTGCTCAATCCTGGTCCCCTGAGGACTAACCAGCACCACCCCGGCTCCCACGGAGTGTCTCCCTGACGCGCCATCTACGAACATCTTCCAGGGGACCGGCCGAGAGACATCCGTGTCTGCCTCGACCTCGGCCGAGAAGTCGGCCAGGAAATCCGCCACGGCTTGTGCTTTGATCGCGACCCTTGGGGGGTAGGAGATGTCGAACTCGCTCAGTTCCACAGCCCACTTGGCGAGCCTGCCGGAGTGCTCCACTCCGTCCAAGATACTCCTCAAGGGGTGGTCGGAGACTACCTTGATAGAGTGGGCTTGAAAATAAGGACGGAGTCGCCTGGCCGAAACTACCAGGGCAAAGACTAACTTCTCCAGGATGGGGTACCGCGTTTCGGGTTGCCTTAGCACCCGGCTCACGTAGTAGATTGGAAGCTGCTTCTTTCCCTCCTCTCGGACCAACACCGAGCTGACTGCTTCAGCCCCTACCCCTAGGTAGAGCAAGAGGTCCTCGCCGCCCTGCGGACCCTGAAGGAGAGGAGCTCGAGTCAGCTGTTGTTTGAGCTTTACGAAGGCCTCCTCACACTCCGGGGTCCACTCGAACTTCTGGTTCCCCCGAAGGGCTTTGAAGAAAGGGGAACACTTTTCTCCGGCCCTGGAGAGAAACCGGCTAAGACCTGCCAGCCTTCCGGTCAACCTTTGAACTTCCTTGGAATCCCTTGGGGACGCCATCTCCACGATGGCTTTCACCTTGTCGGGGTTAGGCTCCACCCCTAGGGGAGTAAGGAGGTGCCCTAGAAACTTCCCCCTTCCCGCGCCGAAAACACACTTGGCCGGGTTGAGCCGCATCTTGTACCTCCTCAGGGTGGCGAAGGTCTCTGTCAGATCCGCTACGTGCTCCGCGGCGCTCTTGCTCTTAACGAGCAGGTCATCCACGTAGACTTCCAGATTCCGCCCCTTTTGCTCCCTGAAGACATGATCCATCATTCTTTGATATGTCGCGCCAGCGTTCTTGAGCCCGAAGGGCATCATCTTGTAGCTATAGCACCCGTCGCTGGTGATGAAGGAAACGTCGCGACAATCGGGGGGATGCATCCGGATCTGATGGTATCCTGAAAAAGCGTCAAGGAAACTCATCACAGGAAATCCGACGGCGGAATCAACCAGCGCGTCGATCTGAGGCAGGGGATAACAATCCTTCGGGCAAGCTTTATTCAACAATGAAAAGTCGATACATAACCTCCAGCCCCCTCCGGACTTCTTCACCATTACAACATTGGAGACCCGGCCTGGATACTGGATCTCCGAAACAAAACCTGCTTCCAGCAGCTTCCCTACTTCCTCCCGGATGGGTCCCGCTAGAGTGGCGGCGCTCTTCCTTTGCTTCTGACGGACGGGGGTCGTCGCTGGATCCAGGTTGAGGCGATGACAGGCAACATCAGCATCAATCCCTGGCATCTCGGCGGCGCTCCATGCGAAAACGTCCGCGTTTTCCTGTAGGCAGGCAGCTATCTCCACCTTCCCTTCCGGGGGCAAGGCTCCTCCGATCTTCAGCAGCTCCGGCTTTCCTCGCAGGGAGATCACCTCCACTTCCTCCAGCTCCTCGGCAGCTTGCAGGCCCTCTTCCTGCTCCATCATCCTTTCCAACCTTTCTGCGTCGCCCATCCAGCTGATGGTGCTGACCGCATTCAGGTAGCATTCCCTGGAGGCCCTGGGATCTCCCCTGATCCTGACTTGGACGTCGTCCCTGCAGTACTTCAGGCATTGATGATATGATGAAGGGACGGCCTTGAAGTAGTTGATGAGGGGCCGTCCGAAGATGGCGTTGTAGCCGCTGGGTGCGTCGACGATGACGAAGCGGCATCGGATCGAAGTTCCCCCGAGGGTGACCAGCAACTCAACTCCTCCTTCCACCTCTTTCTTCTCCCCGGAGAAGCCGAAGAGAGGCCCATCCGCTGCCTGAACCCGGGACGCTTCCACCTGAAGGCCGACGAAGATTCTCTTGAAGATGACATTCACCGAACTCCCGTTATCCGCAAGGATTCGGTCGACGGTGAAGTCCTCGATTGCTGCTTGAATCACCAGGGCGTCATGGAAGGGGTTCTCGTTCCAGAGCATGTCTTCCTCCGAGAAGGTGATCTCGTTCAAGGGAGGGGGGGTCTGAGACGTCGAAGCGACGCTCCTTTTGTAGATTTGGTGGAGACTTCCCTTGCGGGAAGCTCCTAGCCCCGCCCCTCCGTTGATTACTCCGACGTGCCCGCCTCCCGGACCGGGAATGACATTCCCCCTTCCTCCTTGGTCGATCCTGTCTTCGTTCCTCCTTCTCTGCGGTGCCTGGTAGGCCACCTGCCCAACCTGGGCCTCCTGCTGCGGCTGCTCCCTCTCGGCCGCCGTTGCTTCCATCCTCCTCCTTGCTTCCCAGAACTCAGGGCAAGCCAAGGTTCCGTGCCCCTCCACTCGATGGATATCGCAGTAGAGGGGAATCGCCGCTTCCTGCTGCCTTTCCTGCCTCCTCTCCTGCTGTCTCTCCTTCCGCCGGCGCTTAGCGGCTCGCTGCGTGATGGCCATGGTTTCCCTTCTTTCTCCTCCCTGCTCCCGAGGGTTGTAAGCCCTCCTTTCCTCCTGACGGATGGGCCGCCTCCACTGGGGGCGATCCCTCGGATACTGGAATCTTCTCTCCTCGCTCCTCGCCTCTCGACCTCCGACGGGCCTCCTATCCTCCTGCTTTCGAGGCCTCTCCCGCCTCTCCTGCCTCTCCACCTTTCTGATCTCCCTTCCCCTTTCTCCCTTCTCCTCTTTCCCCTGCGGCCTCTCCTGCTTCCTGTCGTTGCGCCCCTCCGGCGCCCTCTCCCTCTCCAGCAGTCTTCCCTTGTCTTGCCCAAGCGGTCGGTCTCCATCGAGCCGTGCCAGGAACTCCTTGTTCCTTTCCTCTCCCTGGATGAACACATTGGCCCTCTCCACCATCTCCTCGAACGATTTGGGCGGCCTGTGCCCCAACTCCATGTTGAACAGACCCTGCTTCAGCCCGAACTTGAGGGCCACCATCAAGGTGAACCCGTCTACCTCTTCCACCTCCAGCACCTCCTCCTGGAATCGATCGATGTACCGGCCCAAACTCTCGTGCTGCCCCTGCACGATCTTGAAGAGGGCGGTCGCCTCCTTCTTCCTCCGTTTGGACGTCGCAAACCTTGCTAAAAGGCCCCTTCGCAGATCTGAGAAGCAGTAAACTGACCCGGCTGGCAGCTGGTGGAACCAATCTCTCGCGCTACCCTTGAAGGTAATGGAGAAGAGCCGGCACTTGAGAGCATCGGACATGTTGCGAATGGAGACCACATCCTCAAACCACTGAAGATGTCCTACCGGGTCGTCCTTGCCGGAGTAGTACGAGAGGACTGGCTCTCTGAAGTTGTCGGGGACGAGGGCCGCGAGGATCTCGTCGCAAAAGGGGCTCCTCCCTTCCTGGCGGCGGCGAGTATCCTCTCCGCTCGAGCAGTCATACTCGCTCCATCGGCGAGTATCTCCATACCTCGCCGAGAGTTCTGGATCTCGAAACCGGATTCCTTGACTACTCGCCGGGTGATGTCGCGGCGGGATCACCTGTTCTCCACTCGCCCAAGCGGGCTCCTTCCCTGCTCGCCGAGTTGGTATCTCCTCGCCCGGGGGTGTCCGGCGGCGGGGGGAAGTCGCCGTCACCTCAGGCGGATTGGACAACCCGACGAGTATTGCCTTCTCCACTCTTCTTGCGAACTCTTCAAAAGCCGCCACCGTCACATACTCGCTACCTTGCCCCGGGACTCCAGCTCCTGCCGAGTTACCTCCCAACTCGCCCCGATCTCCACCATCGGCCATCTTCCAACCACGACTTTCTTCTTCGGTCGCTATCCACGCTCACCGCACCAAGTGTTGAAGCCGAGAAATTCTCAACCTCAGAAATCGGACTAGGCAACCTGAAGTTACTGGTCGACCAGTCGGGAAGATGACCTCTGGTCAGGAAACAGGAACGAATTGCGCAAACAAGACCCCAGGTTGCTACGGCGGGAAGGTCCCACCACGTACCCAGTTGCTTAGGAGAAGCAACCCCTTCTCAACCAGATTGGCCGAGCTAGGTACGAAGGAGGCGAGCTGAGCAATAACGAGTCAAGGGCAGTTGCTGGGGCTCGCAAGGGCTCAGGCCGAGAATTGCTTGTCCTCTCCTTCGTACCCCTGGGGTCCTATTTATAGGGAAAACCAAAGAGGGGGGGGTCTTACTTATACCCCCACCCTGGCGAGTTGGCGACTTCCCTGGGGAGCTCGCCTGGAAGAGGCGAGTATCTGGTCATAGTCGCCACCTGGCGAGTTGGCCTGGGGAGCTCGCCATACTCGCCCGAACCTTCCGCGGCCCGGGGTGCTGGTCTGGATCCCCACCTTGTCTTGTTGACTTTGACTTTTGATGACCTGGCGGTGGTAGGGCCCTCCCTCGTCGAATATGGGTTGTACACATATTCTTCCAAATAATTGTTTCAAGGTGCTTAAGCATGTCACGCCTAGGTAATTATTTATCCTTTTAATAAGATGGATTAATATTCGTTAATATCACTCCCACTAAATTATATATGTTGTATTCAATCTTTGTTCTGCTAATTCACAGTTGTTTTATCTTCTAAATAATACATCCATTACTCTAATTACCACTTAATTTAGTATTATCGAATTAATTAGAATTACTTCATTTGCAAAATGTATATACCAAGTCACCTTGAATTAGATACCTTTTATAATCATCTCAACAATCAATATAAGGCACATCAGTGTACCATTTTTTGTCTCCTTAAAAAGCACATTTATTTTCCTTAATGATCTATTTCTAAATTATGAACTATCATAGAACATTTACTACAATTTTTTCAATGAAACTAATCATCTTATCCTATATGAAATTTGTTATACTAAAGAACCCTAGGTTGCCTTCTCAACAAATGGATTTGGAAAGCTGACAATTTCTTATATTTTAAATTCCATAACTTAATCTGTTATTTATTTTAATTTTTTTTTTATTCTTAAAATGTATCTAGACAACAATTAATGTGGTGTGGCCATGACAAAAAAACCAACTTCCAACTTTTTTCATGAGGTTTAGGGACCGACAATCTAGTAGATAATTAAAAAAATCTAGTGAAACAAACAGCCCAAGATAAAAAATTATAACATATTATAAATAAAAAACATCAACGACATCCGAAGAAGAGATGCAAACATATCATCGAAAATTGACATAAAAACTTAGAAAAAAAACAAATAAATAAGAAGAGAATGTAAGGAGTAGGCCAGATCAATCCCCTTTAAATCAACGGACCAGATTTCATTTACTTCATTTTGGTCAAGTACAATCGCCAGAAAACTAAAACCACGTGGATGGATATGATAAAACCTCATCGACGGATAGGAAAGCTTCTTGCCCCACTGAAGAGTCAATTAACGGGGCCTGGCCCATAGTGGCCACGACATTTTGGGATTCAATGGGCAAACTACACACCATCCCTGATTCAATAGTCTCGGATAGGGTTCGATATTTCTAAGTGATTTTTTGAAAGAATTGTTCACTTAACAAGGAACTAAATTAAAAATATTGTTAGTCTTATCATCCTGAGACAGATGGGTTGACTGAACGAACGTACCGATGTCTAGAACAATACCTAAGAACATTCACACACGACAACTAGCGAAAATGGTCATATTTTTTAATTCTTATTACATATCATCATAATAACTCGTTTAATTTATTGATCAGCATGACCCATTTTGAGGTTATGTTCAGGCAGAAACCTCTTGGTTTACTCCTGTACTGTGCAGAGAACACTAGAATGAAGTAGTGTACGCAACACTCCAAGACAGAGTCATCGTGTTTCACCAACTAAGGGAATATCTTTCAAAAGCTCGCCAAAGAATGAAATCATATGCAGACTGTAAGAGAACCGACATCAAACTCAAGGAGGGAGACTGGGTGTTGCTCAAGATCCATCCTTAGAGAGAATTGACACCGACCATAACAACAAATAGAAAGTTGAATCTGAAATATTATGGGCCTTATTAGATATTTGAAGTTATCAACGACACGGCATACCGCCTGGCTCTACCACCTGAATCTAAGATCCATCATGTTTTCCATGTGTCCCTACTCAAACCACATGTAGGAAATCCGACTCTACCAGTGGTGACACTACCTCTAACAAGTTGGAATAGTAAACCCATGATCCCCTTGTCGTCATCAGCATGAGCTGGATCTTTCGGCAGGGAAAACAAACAGAACAAGGACTGGTTCAGTGGAAGGGGCTACAACCAACACACGGCATCTAGGAGAACTTAACTACCATACCTACCGATCTACTACCACTACAAAAAAAAACAGAAATTCGGAGAAGCTTGAAAGATAGAATCACTTGCATGGAAGCAGGAAAAAAAGAGGGGAATGCAGAAATAAATTTCAAAATCACGATCTACCGGAATAAGAAGGAACTCGAAACTTACGTCTGGTGCTTCCTCCTTCTTAGACATCATGCAAGAGTTGCAAAAAGCCCACGTTATGTTTACTAAAGCATCACAGTTTATGTTGCCTTCTCTATTCTTGGAAGCTCCAAAGTGGAAACACCGAGCAGCTTCATTGTACCTCCCTTAATTCGCCCTAGGGTTTCTCTCTCTCAGCTCAGAATGAAGACAACAGCAATGAGGACATCACTTTTAAAAGGGCAAGAAAATGTAAGGAGCGGGCTAGATCAATCCCCTTTAAATCAACGGACCATATTCATTTACTTCGTTTCAGTCAAAAACAGGCGCCTGAAAACTAAAACCACGTGGATGGATATGATGAAACCTCGTCAACTGAGAGGAAGGCTTCAATAAAAGATCCTTCTAGATGGCGGATCGTCCAACGGCTATTTTTGAGTTTTGTAATTTTCAATTGTATAAATATCAGTTGTATTAGTGTAATAACCAGCCATTCTATTGATTAATGAAATTAGATAAATTTTCTTCTATGTTCGCTACCTCTTTCGTGATGGTAAAGTACCATTAAAACTTAAAGGCAAGTTTTACTGTACTGCAATTAGACCAGCGATGCTCTATGGTTCTGAGTGTTGGGCAGTGAATTGTGTACATGAGCAAAAAATGGGAGTAGCGGAGATGAGAATGCTTAGGTGGATGTGTGGACACACAAGACTGGATAAAATTAGGAATGAATGCATCAAGGATAAGACAGGAGTAGTACTAATTGCAGAGAAGATGTGAAAAACTCAACTAAGATAGTTTGGACACGTACAAAGGAGACCATTAGAGACACTTGTTAGGCATTGTGAGAGTCTAGTCACTAAGCATGTTAAACGAGGGAGGGGTGGACCAGTAAAGACTTGGAATGAAACTACAAGGAAAGACATGATGTACTTAGGCATTAGTGAGATAATGACTACAGATAGGGCACAATGGCGACAAAGAATCCATATAGCCGACCCCACTATAGCGGGATAAAGGCTTGAGTGTTGTTGTTGTTGTTGTGTTTGCTGCCTCTTTTGTCTTCCTTGTCCTTGGCCTCCTTTGTAGGCCTTCTTCCTGGATAAGTTAAGCCTAGAGTAGCAAAATCTCTACAGAGATGCGCAATAAATCGAACAAAACTACCAATAGAATCAACTTTGGAGAGAGAAAATAGCAGAAATTTATTGAAATTAACCTAAATATTAAAAATTATCTAAATAAGTAAATAACAAAGTCAATGATTTAGCTAATTCGGAATAGGAATAGCAAGTAAAAAGAATCTTGCAGCAACAAAAACACAAGTAGAGAAAATCCTTCACTTTTTCTAGTGGCAATGCTCCAAAAAACTGTAAAGATGAGTGTGTGGGTACGGATTCGAGAAACAGAAAAACCCTCAATTGAGACAGGAATTTGTTCGGGTTATGAAGATTCGTTGCTAAAGAGATACCTCGATGATGCAGAGCCCTGGCGACTTTGTGCTGGCTAGAACCCAAGAAATTCAAATCGTGAACTCGTGATGCCGGCCGGAGGTAACTCTGAGCTCTGGATCTCGACTCTCGGGCTACGGGGCACTGGAGGGCTAGGAATCGGTCGGTAAGGTGACGAGTTTTGCGGACAGATCTGTCTATCGTAAGGATCTAGCAGCGATATCAAGGGAGGTTGATGAGAAGACGACGAGATTTGGGATCAGTCGGGAGTTTCCGGCGAGATCTGGCACCGATGAAGAGACGTCGGCGAAATTTTCCTGCAGATGAAGAGCCCTGATGGTGCTCTCGCGCTTCTGTTTGGGAAATCGGCAGATGGAAAAGCTAACTCATAAGCATGTCTGTACTATAACAAGTCTAAAGAAACTACCTCCCAAGAGTGAGGAAGAGAAAATCACAGCAGCAGCTATAGCACTAGCAAGCTCCAGAAGAAACCTAGCCGCACAGTCAGCTATAAACCTGAACCTGAGGCATTCAAAAAGAAGATCGCCTCAGCAAAGCAATTATCAAAAGGAAATGAGACAAATAGGTTTAAAAAGAGAAAATTTACATAAGGCTTACCAGGCCCAAAATTGAATGCTAGCAACATAAGCCAAAAAAAAGTAAAGTGAACAAGTAAAGGAAAATACTCATCAAAAGTGAGTAAAAAGGGGTGCATCAAGTGCACGGAAGAAGCCAAGCTTCAAGAATCTCAGCAAGAAGGATTAGTAAAATAATAAAATCCTAACATAGAGCTAGAGCGGAAAGAATCACCTAATACTGGAGATGGACAAAATCATCAACAAGGGCCTAGGCTGGTGGCAACATGTCCAACCAAGTCTATCAGGCCTAATTATCTTCTAGGTGTTATGTTGGTGGTATCAGTCCAACTCAACCAAACAGCTCATACTGTCTTAGTAAGACAAGACATAAAACAAGGGTGGCGGTATCGGTCTGACCCACCCCAAAACCACATCCTACTCCAGTACTAAGTGACTCGGGAAGACTCTTGTTGGTGGTTCCACGTACCACCAAGAAGTCTCACTGAACCCTAAACAATCTAGAGCAACCCACCTAAGAGCCTTATATAAACCAGTAGACTAAACATTCAGTTTGTCTAATCAAGTGGTTTGACACAAAATAAAATAGAAAGTGATTTGATACAAAAAAATATCAGCAGGCAGCTTGATACTAAACCCTGACCAATAGCTTGATATTAAACGTAAACATGTAATTTGATCTCAACTAAACATATACAATTAGTTTGATCACAAACATAAACAATTAATTGGACACAAAAAAATGTATAATTAATTCAATACCAAAACATATACGATTAATTTGCTACCAAACATAAATAATTAATTTGCGTGGTTTGAATCTAAACTTATGCAAGAAATGAATCGAACTGGACATGATTTAAAGCTACAGCAAACCTATTGAAAAGAACAATGCTTCATGCTATATACTCGATTTGGGCATGATTCAAAGCCAAAAAAAAGGAACAACAATCTAAACTCCTTCCGGTCACAATTTTAACAACCAAGGGATTTGAACAAGAACAAAGCTACAATCCTTAACAAATCTGGGCATTATTTAGCAAGGAAACCGCAGCCCTAGGCTTGGAGAAAAGGATGGTGAACCCTCAGAAAGGTTACCTTGGAACAAAGGTCTAGCCTAGAGGAGCTCGGATCCGGCCTCAAACTGAAGTTCTGAGCTTTACTGGGCAGGGAGACGGCGGTCGGAGTTCTTCCAGGCTTCCGCCTATTTCGCTCGATCCGCAAGGAGCAGGCCGCCGGGTTTGAGGGGAAGGAAATGACCTAACCTAATAATAAATCGTATATATATAAATCCTTTTACCTAAATGAAATTTTAATTAAGTATTTATACATATATACTGATATATCTATACACATTTATACATACTTATACATATGCATCTACTTATACACATACACTAACACATATACATATACTTATTCATATACTTATACACATATAATTCGACGCTTATAAATATATATATACCGCACCTACCCATACATACCCGCACACATGCATTTATAAAGCTTCACACTTACGTGCACGTATGCGTTTATACACTGGCACGCCTAAATCACTCACCAAACTAAAATGCGTAAATATATATATACGCTTATAAAATGACTATCCGCGCCCAAGCGTTCACAAACGCACAAATATATAAACTAATACGAAATTAGCACAAGCCTCACCCAGCTTGGCCACGTAAAGCCATGCACGGAAAAGCAACTACTACTCGCTACCAAGCAACCGTCGAAACGACGCGAAAACAAATGATCTCGGAATTCGACAAAACTCGCACCGTAGCTAGACATTCAAGCTGCGAAAACAACGGCGAAGTCGAAAACAACATCCGACGATCACCTACCCGAGCTAACACCTCTCGAAGCCAAAGCACAAGCATTCCCTGAGAGGCTCAGCCGAGTCTCCAAAACCGACTCCGGCTAGCTGGGGAACCCTACAAACAGGCCACAAACACTAAGAACACTTAACGAGATACTCTAACAACGGCACAAGCCGGAAACGCGTCAACGTAACGCCAAAGGAATATTAAATAAATACCGAAAAATCCGGGGCGTTACAGATACTCCCCCTAAAAGAAAGTTTCGCCCCGAAACTTTACGCACAAGCTTCTATCGAGGAAGGGACAGAAATAGCCTAACAAGAGCTATAAAGGAGAAGGCAAAACATACCAGACACAAATCAAGGAAAAAGATGAGGGTGAGCCTCTCTCATTGCCGACTCCAACTCCCAAATCGCACTTTCCACCTCCTGGTTCCTCCACAAGACTTTAACCATGAGAATGATCTTTCGCCGCAACACTCGATCTTGAGCATCCAGAATGCGGACAGGCTTTTCTACAAAAGTCAGATTTGGCTCCAACTGAGGCACAACATCCAATACTTTCCTACTACTCAGCACGCATTTCCGCGGCTGACTCACATGGAAAACATTATACATACCTGGAAAGGTTGCTGGCAAATTCAACCTATAAGCTATCACACCAATAAGCTCCACTATCTTGAATGGGCCCACATACATCGGGTCCAACTTATGGTTCTTACCAAACCTCTTTACTCCAACCATCGGGGACACCTTCAAGAATACCATATCCTCCACTGAAAATTCCACATCGGATCTACGCCGGTTGGCATTTTTCTCATATCTCTCCTGAGCTAACCGAAGCTTCTCTCGAATAATCTTCACAGCAACTTCCATTTCCTCGAGCGCATCAGGACCCAGCAAAGGCCTTTCACCAGCCTCGGCCCAAAATAAGGGAGTTCTGCAGCGCCTCCCATACAAGGCTTCAAATGGAGCCATTTGCAGGCTCTCCTGATAATTGTTATTATACGTGAATTCCATCAGCCTCAAACGTTCATCCCACGCTCCTCTGTGGTCCAAAATATAACAGTAGATCATATCTTCCACAATCTGGTTGACTCGCTCCGTCTGCCCATTAGTCTGCAGGTGGTATGCGGTAGAATATCTCAGGTCTGTACCCAAACCCTCCTGTAAACTCTTCCAGAAGCGGGAATTAAACCTGGAGTATCGGTCTGATATGATACTAATAGGAACTCCATGCAATCGGATGACTTCGTTCAAATACAGCTCCGCTATCTTTTTCATCGGATAATCAATCTTATATGGCACGAAGTGAGCACACTTCGTTAGTCTGTCCACTATAACCCAAACGGAGTCAAAACCTCTAGGAGATCTCGGTAAGCCCGTAATGAAGTCCATAGAAATGCTCTCCCATTTCCAAGTAGGGATCTCCAATGGAGTCAACCTGCTACCCGGCCTTCCATGATCGGCCTTAACTCGCTTGCAGGTGTAACACTCAGAAACAAAACGTGTTATATCACCCTTCATACCATACCACCAGGCAATCTGCTTCAAGTCCCGATACATTTTAGTGGAGCCCGGGTGGTAGGCAACACTCGAGCCATGCGCTTCCTTACACAACATGACTCGAATGTCCAAAATAGCGGGGACGCAAAACCTGCCACGATACTTCAAGGTACCCGCATCATCAATAGAAAAGTCTGGCAATTCCCCCCTTTCAATTCTGAGATACAGGTGCAAAAGATCCGGATCATTCTTTTGGTGTAGCCTAGTAAGTGAAATCCAAGAAGGCTTTGTCATGGCCAAGCTGCTCTGCAAGTCACAGCACCCCACAGAGATGTCCATCAAGAGGAACTCTTCCACTAAACGCTCAACGGAGAGGTTAAAGATCTTCCCCGTCTTACGGCTCAGGGCGCCCGGATGATACTGGATCTCACTTCATAATCTGCAACATACTCTAACCAACGCCGCTGGCACAAATTCAGCTCCTTCTGGGTGAAGACATACTTTAGGCTCTTATGATCGGTGAAGATCTTGCACTGCGCGCCATAAAGTAAATGTCTCCACAGCTTAAGGGCATAAATCACTGCTGCGAACTCTAGATCATGTGTAGGGTAATTCCTCTCATGAGTCTTCAATTACCTTGACCCATACGCAATCACTTTCCCCCTTGCATCAACACACCTCCGAGCCAACCATGCGAGGCATCCACATACACATCATAGTCCATGTCTTCTGTAGGCAATGTCAAAACAGGGGCAGTGCACAACCTGCTCTTTAGCTCCAGAAAGGCTCCCTCGCATTTCTCACTCCAAAAGAAAGCCACATTCTTCTGCGTCAGCTTAGTCAAGGGTACAGCAAGGGTAGAAAAACCCTCCACGAATCTTCTATAGTAGCCGGCCAACCCCAAGAAGCTCCTAATCTCCTTGGGTGTGCTCGGCCTACGCCAATTCATCAATGCAGCTATCTTTTCCAGGTCAACTGAAATGTCATCTTTGTTAACCACATAACCCAGGAAGGAAACCTGGGGCAACCAGAACTCACATTTACTCAGCTTGGCGAATAACTGATGGTCTCGCAGAGCAGATAAAACCAAGCGCAAATGCTGACCAAGCTCCTCCGTATTTCGAGAAGGGCAATGTTAATAGCACTCCTCTATTGGCTAATAGCACCCCAAAAAAGTCAAAATAACACATTGAAATGGCTGCTAATAGCGACTTCAGGGGTGCTATTAACATTGCCCTTGTTTTATCATTTTTGGTAAGCAGCTCGCCCCCAACTTTCGAGGACTTGGACCCGCGTTCCAGCTCTCAAAATGCAAAACACACTACTCACATTTCTCGCTATTCTCGTTTCTTCCTCCTCCCTCGAAGAATGTTGGGAAACAAAAAATCTCCTTGTACTAATCGGACACAAGATTCATGTGGAAAATTTTCTAAAAAAAATAATGAGGGAAAAATCACAGGACATAGCACACGATCAATTCACTACTAAAACAATAAAGATTACAACAGAAATTCTAAGTTTGCCCGACCTAAATTCCTCCGGATTCATAGAAGAATAACCACAGCAAGCAAACACACAAAAATCACAGCACAGAGGACATGATTTAAGTGAAAAAATCCTATCAAAAGCAACGAGGGAAAACTCACGAGGCGGGGCACATGATCAATCCTTTATTAAAACAATAAGGATTACAACAGAAGTTTTAAGTCTGTCCAACCTAGATTTCCCTGGATTCACAGATTGAATCCCCTCTCACAACTCATGGTGGAAATAACTTTTCTTCAAGAAAAAAAAAACTCAATTTCTTCTCAAGCTCCAAAAGCAAATGACGGCGAGACGAGCAAAATACTCCTTACAACGAAGACAAAAACACTAGTGGTGAGAAAACTTGTTCTTCCTCCTTAAAAATTCCTTCTATCAACAATGGCGGGAGAACCCTGTTTTTCTCTGATTCTTACAAAATGACGGCTTTAAATTTGAGGAATTAATAATCTGCCAAACATCACTCCCTATTTAGGGTAAAAGGGCGAACCTTTCTCGGTCATTAAGTTGCATTAGCACCTCAAGACACAAAAGGGTGCCATCACGATGATATCGAAGATTTATCGTGACGATATAAGCTCGTTGTTGGGTACATTGGAAAATGTGTACCTGATTTGAAGAACCTCAACTTAGCTCAATGATATACATCAAGGTGTATTTGATGTTGTTTTGAGTTGACATGTGCAGGTGAAGAAGTATTAAAGAATGCAGAAAAATATTCTAAGTCCACGTGTCGACACCTGAAGAAATTGTGTCGACACTTCAGAATATTTGTGTCGACACTTCAGAATATCGGTGTAGACACAGAGAAAGATAGTCGACCACATTTATGTCGACACTGGGAAGCAGTGTCGACACATAAAGAAAATCGTCGACCTCAGCACTGGGAAGCAGTGTCGACACAGTGAAAGATAGTCGACACCCAGAGAAAGTTAGTCGACCAGTGAAAGATAGTCGACTAGTGAAAGATAGTCGACCAGAGAAAGATAGTCGACTAGTGGAAGATAGTCGACTAGTAAAAGATAGTCGACCAGAGAAAGATAGTCGACTCACAGAAGAAGATAGTCGACCTCAACTGTGTCGACACAGGGAGGATGTGTCGACACCTTGAGATTGAGTCGACACATATTGGCAGAAGTCGACTATGCTTGTGTCGACTCCAGAAGACTGAGTCGACACATTTTGGCAGGATTGAAGATTGTTGTGTCGACACCTGAAGGCTGAGTCGACACATACTGAGCTCTGAATCTACAACAACTGTGTCGACACACAGGACTTTTGTCGACACACTGCAGAGTCAAGACCAAGTTATTTTCTGAAGAAGTTGTGTCGACTTAAAGGCAACTTAGTCGACATCATCAAAGACTGTGTCGACACCAAAGTCACTTGTGTCGACACAGATAGACAGATTGGTCTCGACACTTTCTGACAGACTGTCTCGACATTTTGCTGTCCAAGGCTAAGGTACAGGAACTGTTTGAAGACTTGACAGCTGTGGGTTGCCACCGTTTAACTGAAGCTGTCAGACCTGTCAGAAAACAGTTAGAAACCGGGTCAGCCGGTTACCATGAAGAAAGTCTATAAATATACATATTCAGAAGAAAATACATACATAGAAGAAGATCTAAGAAGAAGAAAAAAAAAGGGATTACGATCCTATTGAAGTTTCAATTCAAGAAAGTGCTAAGCTCTAAAGAAGATCTTCATCAGAAGATCTAAGAAGAAGAAGTCTGAAGTATCAGAAAAGGTGTTGGATAGAGAGGGATCCAGTCATCTTGAAGAAGAAGAAGGAAGCCATCAGTGGTTTCTCAAGAAACTGTTTGGAAATCAACTCAACTAAGTTCAGATTCAAGAAGCTTTGAAGAAAGCTCAGTTTCAGTTGATTTCATCAGCTGATCAAGAAGTGTCTTGTCCTCTTCTCTCTCAACAAAGGCAAGACATTAAAATATCTTTTCTAAATTTCTGTAGGATCTGTTTACATAGATCTGAGTTGTAAGCCTGTGTTATAAAGGCTGAGTGTAGGAGAGGTGATCTCTGAGTGGTAGGGCTATTTGCCTAAGTGTAGGAGAAGGTTCTTCTCTGAGTGGTAGGCCTTGAGGCAAGGATGAGGTAGGGATGTTGAGCCTGAGTTGTAGGAACCTATCCAGGTTCTGAGCTGTAGGATCTGCGGATCTGAGAATAGTGGAAGTTTGGCCGAATCTAGCATACTGCTAGATAGGTGGAGGGGGAAAGTGGATGTACCCAAATCTTGGGGAACCACTATAAACATTGTGCAATCTGTGATGTTTCAATTTCTGTGATTGCTGTGCTGGATATTTTATTTCTACAATTGAATTCTGCCTAGAAGTATAAACAAGCAATAAGAACCTATTCACCCCCCCCCCCTCTAGGTGTTTAGGTTGTCTTGAAAGTAAAACTATCAAGTGGTATCAGAGGGAGGTTCCTCAAAAAGGACTTAACAGTCTGAGGTAGATCTGAAAGGCAGAATCAAGATTCAAAAAGATGGGTTCTGGTGAGAATCATAAGGAGCTAGGATCTATGAAATTACCCATATGCAAGAAAGAAATTTTTGGAATTTGGAAAGAAAGAGTCAGATTGTTTATGGAGGCATCTGACCCAAGGATTTACATCACAGTACAGGAAGGCCCCTTCATTCCAATGAAGGTATCAGTTCTTGATGCAAATATCCAAACTCCAAAAAGTTATTCAGAAATGACCAAGGATAAAATCATCTTGGCAACCATGGATAAAAGAGCTCAGAACATTATTGTTAGTTCCATAGATGATTCAACATTTCAGAATCTGATTCACTACAAGACCTCTAAAGAGATGTGGGACACATTGATTGTTTACATGGAGGGATCTGAAGAAGTAAGGCAGGACAGGAAATCTATGCTCAATCAGGAGTATGAAAGTTTTAGACAAGGAAAATCTGATAGCATAACTGAGTGCTACAAGAAATTCTATAGAATTGTGAATGAGCTTATGTCCAATGGAAGAGTCTTCAGTACTTATGAACTGAATGAAAAATTCTTGAGATCCTTAACAAAGGATTGGGACACAAAGATCTGTGCCATAAGAGAAGTGGCTAAATTGGCAGAGATCTCTCCTCCCACCTTGTTTGGAAAGTTGCTATCCTATGAAATGCAACTTATGGTGAGGAAGGAGGAAGAAAAGAATTCAAGAGGAGAGCATAGAGAAAAGATTGTGGCATTCAATGCAGAAGCCACTAGAAAGAATAGGAGGAAATCACCATCTCCTCCTAAGGAAGTTGCAGAAGATAGTTCTGAAAATTTAGATAAGGGTTCAGAAAGCTGTAATTCAGATGCAGACTTTGCTGCATTCACAAGGCAATTCCAGAGGTTTTTGAAAAAAAAGCAATGGAAGTCTAGGCCTTCCACATCACAGCAAGTTGATGACTATTATCAGAAGAAAAGGTCATCAAGGAAAGAGAAGAGCAGATCAAAGCCCAGCAAAGCCACTACTTCAAAGATTGTCTGCTATTGTTGCAATAGGCCTGGACATGTAGTGGCTGACTGTCCTGATAAGAGAAAGGAGTCTTCAGACAAGAAGAAGACTCATCAAAAAGGCAAGAAGGAGAAATCCTTTGTTGTAAAGAAAGATAAGAGTCTAACAGACCAGTCAACTTCAGAGTCAGAATCTGAAGCTGAAGCATATATTGGACTATATGCTGCATCTGAAGAAGAGAAGTTTCTACAGTTGCTAGACTCCATCAATGAACAAAAGGATCATCAGTGTATGGGGCTGATGGCAGGATCAGAAGAGGACATATGCCAGAATCAGTCTGGTCCTAATAAGGTAAAATGTCCTTCTATTACATCTGTTTGTAGTACAAGTGAAGAATCAGCTATATCTGCATCAAGAGATGTAGATGCATCTGAATCTGAAGGAGATGTCTATCAATTGATAGATAAGTATGGGGATTTGTTGCAGACCCTTAAGAAAAGCAAGAACCTGGTTAAATCTCAGGCTCAGGAAATTGCTGAACTAAGGGTTGCTACAACTGAGTTAGAGAAAGTTATTGATCAAAAATTAAATGAAATTGTCAAGCTGAAGAATATAACTATTATTCAGATGGGCACAATTAATTATATTAATGATCAAGTGAAGAGTCTGGAGGTCAGACTTAAAATTGAAAGGGATTTAGTGGCTAGTTACTCTAAGCCAAAATCTGTCTTACCCTTGATAGATGAATTTGTCACTCAAAAGGGTAAGGCTGGATTAGGATTTAAAGGTAACTCCAGGGCTGGCAGATTCAAGAGGAAAGGCAAAGCTCCTGTTCAGCCACTAAACCTTTCAGTCCCCATAAAGTTTAGTAAGGTGGAAGTGCCTTCTAACAAATATGATCATGAAGATATTCAAGGTCATATTAAGACTAATGTTCTGAAGAATAAGGGTGTAAATGCAAGCAGGCCTACCCATGGTCATAAACCAAATGGTTTTAAGAAATCAGTAGGTGAAGTTGCTGCAGCACCAGCAATGAACAGAAATTCTTCTGACAAGGATGTATCTAGATCTAGATACAATAAGTTTGAATGTTGGTGTTGTGGCAAGAGAGGCCATTTTGCACTAGACTGCTGGTATAACACAAGTGTTATAAAGAACAATAGTCTACTTGTTAGAAGAGGTTATGGTAGCTTTATTAATGCTAACCTGAACCAAGAACCCAAGACTTACTTGGGTTCTAAGGGTAAGTAATTCTGTGTTGCAGGATAGTCCAAGTGGCCATGCCCCTATATGGTACTTGGACAGTGGTTGTTCCAGACACATGACTGGAATAAAGGGGCTGCTGAAGGAGTATTCATCTGTCAAAGATGGACCTAAAGTGATCTTTGGTGGATCTGAAAAAGGAGTCATCAAAGGGTTGGATCAAATGACTCAACAGGTATAAGCAAAAGTATGGACAAGCTCTCCATTACTGAAGTATCAAAGGAAGATGGAGCATTGGAAAATGAAGGCTTCTGTCCAGGGGGAGAACAAGACACTATAGAAGCTGATGAAAACCAAGAGATTCAGCTAAATGAAGGAGCTGGAGATGTTTAACCAGAAGGGAATCTTCCTCCAGCTACAAGATATTTAAGAGATCATCCAGCTGATCAGATAATAGGTGATCCGAGACAGGGGGTGCAAACTAGAAGCAGAAATCAAAACACAGGTCTACATTCAAGTTTCCTGTCACAAATAGAGCCTAAGAAGTTTGAAGAAGCTATCTAAGACCAGCACTGGATTGATGCTATGCAAGAGGAGCTGAATCAATTCAGAAGGTGCAATGTTTGGGAGCTTGTTCCTAAACCAAGAGGCCACAAAATAATTGGCACAAAATGGATCTATAGGAACAAGCTAGATGAAAGTGGAATAATAGTGAAGAATAAAGCAAGATTGGTTGCAAAAGGATACAGGCAGGAAGAAGGGATTGACTTTGATCAAACCTTTGCTCCAGTACCAAGGCTGGAGGCAATCAGAATGTTTCTTGCCTGTGCAGCCTATCAAGACTTCAAAGTATACCAGATGGATGTGA
Source organism: Platanthera zijinensis (assembly GCA_039513925.1). Lineage (NCBI taxonomy): Eukaryota > Viridiplantae > Streptophyta > Magnoliopsida > Asparagales > Orchidaceae > Platanthera > Platanthera zijinensis. The sequence goes on from CM077097.1 coordinate 147,268,097, forward strand.
AGTCAGCATTTCTGAATGGAGATCTTAAAGAAGAAGTATATGTAGAGCAGCCATCAGGTTTTGTAGATCCTCTTAAACCTGATTTTGTTTATAAGCTTAGGAAAGCTCTGTATGGGTTAAAGCAAGCTCCAAGGGCTTGGTATGAAACTCTGTCTACTTTTCTCATTGAGAATAAATTCTCAAGAGGAAAAATAGACAAAACTCTATTCCTTAGGGAATCCAAAGGTAAGATCATCTTAGTCTAGATATATGTTGATGACATAATCTTTGGATCTACTCAAAACAACCTTTGTAAAAAGTTTGCCAAACTTATGCAAGGGAAGTTTGAGATGAGCAGTATGGGGGAACTTAAGTTCTTCTTGGGACTCCAAGTAAGACAGACTGATGATGGCTTGTCCATATCCTAGTCTAAGTTCACCAACGAATTGATTAAGAAGTATGGTATGGAGTCATCCTCCACCATGAGAACTCCTATGGGAACAAATATGCCCATATGCAAAGATGATGCAGGTAAACCTGTTGATGAGACTTTGTATAGAGGAATAGTTAGCTCACTACTATATCTCACTGCTAGTAGATCAGATATTATGTATGCTACATGTGTCTGTGCTAGGTACCAAGCCTGCCCTAAAGAATCTCATTATACTGCAGTCAAAAGGATCCTGAGATATCTTAAGGGCACACCTAATCTAGGTCTTTGGTACCCTAGAAATAGAGATTTTCTACTAACAGGTTATTCAGATGCAGATTTTGCAGGATGTAGAGAGAATAGGAAGAGTACTACAGGTACTTGTCAATTCCTGGGAGGAAGACTAATATCATGGAGTAGTAAGAAGCAGACCAGTGTGGCAATTTCCACAGCTGAGTCTGAGTATGTTGCTGCTGGAAGCTGCTGTACACAGCTATTATGGATGCAGCATCAACTTAAGGATTATGGTATTCAAGTAAGTAGAACACCTCTTTTGTGTGATTCTAAGAGTGCAATTTCTATTGCTAATAATCCTGTTTCTCATAGTAGAACTAAGCATATAGAAATTAAATACCATTTTCTTAGAGAACATGTAGAAAAAGAAGACATCTCATTGGAATTTGTGAAAACAGATTATCAAATAGCAGATGTGTTTACTAAGCCCCTAGATGAGACCAAATTCAATAAATTTAAAATTGAATTAGGTATGTTAACCATTGATTAGTGTAATCACAAAATCATCAACAATGAAGTTGAAGTGGTAACAAGACATTCAAGTGATATAAAGACACATTGAAGTAGTATCAAGTACTTTGTAGTACTTATAAGTTGTGTTGAACAAACAGAAATTGGCTAAGTAAGATGGTGTCGACACATTCAGTAATAATGTGCCGACTCAGGGTAGTAATGTCGACAAGTCAGAGATATTGTGTCGACACAGAAAATATGTGTCGACACTTAAGAATCTTATTGTCGACTTATCCAGGAATGTAGTGTCGACTTCACCAGGATAGTGGTGTAGACACTTACAGATTTTGTGTCGACACTTATACTAAGAGTCGACACAGAATTTCTGATGCTCTACTATATATCTCTGGTGTCGACATATCCGCAAATTGGTGTCGACACATAATAGACGGACTTGAAGTCGAGACAATAGAAGCTTGTGTCGACACATTCCATCTGTGTCGACACTTATAGTCTGTTTTTGGCCACTTTTGATCTTCTTTAAACAGAAGGTATAAATAGGTCAAAAACTCATTCTGTCGACACGCTTACAAGGTTTTCGAGACTGAAACCCTGTGTCGACATTCTCCCTCTCTCTCTCTTTCTCTCATCTTTCAAGCTTTCTCGACTGATCTATGGCGCCAAAGATTGAAGATAATATAAATGAAGGATATGAGTTGGTGCGCCAGGCCTTTGCTGCTGCCCCACCAGATGTTCACGGGGTTATCTCTCTCCTCTCCGACTCGGGATTAGAATTTCTGGTCTCCGAACCATCTAAGATATGGAAGAAGGAGGTGCATGAGTTCTTTACTTCTGCATCTGTAGATTCTGAAAGTCACGAGATAAAATCCACAGTTCATGGGTCAACAGTGGAAATTACTCCAAGTAAGTTAAGAACAATTCTTCAATTACCTATAATTGAGAATGAAGAGGACGTCCCTGCTTCTAAATCAAGGGAGGCTCTTCAATGGTGTGGATTGGATTCCACCATGAAAATTGGAGCTTCTTTCAACAGGAAAGGAATGAATCAACAGGGCAAGTTTCTGTCTGAGGTGGTTGGCAAAGTAATTCTGTGCAAGCCAGGTGGACATGATAGGATTTCCGCCTATATGTTCAGCCTCATGACCAGGATTGTGTTTACAATTCCAACAGATTGGTCTACTGTAATCTTTGAAAAGATTAAGGAAGGAATCAAGAAGCCAAATCTGGCTAGAATAATGAGTATATACCTAACTAAGGAGATTCCTGATGTTATGCAACAATTATCTGGAACAAAAATTAATCACATGAGAAGGATGGACATGAGATTGTTTTCCAGATGGGATAGGGTGCTGACCAAAGAGATGCCTGAAGTGGAAAGGCAGGATTCACCTGAGAAATCCCCAGGTCATGCTACCAGTACTGAGCACCCACAAAAAGAGCAAGTAAGACAAGAGGTTAAAGATCAGCCTGCTTCTACACAAGTTCAGGATGCCACTATACCTGCAATTCAAGGAGAAGAAGTAAGAATACCAGCTCAGCAAGTTTATTCACCTACACAGGCTGTATCTACTCATGACCAGGTACATGTGCAGGGGGAGCTGGTGTATTTTCCTACAAAAGACGTTTCTAATATTTCTATTTCTGCACAGGTCCAGGGGAAGCAAGTGTCCTCACCTGCCCAGGACATCACCAATACTGAACAAGTACAGGGGGAGAAGCTGTCTGAGCAAGTGCAAGAGGAAGCTCAAATTGATTTATCTCAAGATTTGAATACTGCAGATGTTCCAGCCCAGAAGGAATATACTCTAGATGAGTTATTTCCAAATGATGAAATAGTTACTGATAGAATGGAAGTGGAGCAAGCAATTGAGGGGGAGCCTGTGCATGTTGAGGCTGAACAATATGGCACTGAAGCAGATGTTCCTCCTCCTCCCAAAGACAGAGTTCAAATTGATAGTACTTCTGATTCTGAGAATGAAGAAGCCAGGATGGCTAAGAAGAGAAAACTTATGGTCTTCAAGAGAAGGAGCAAGAGCTATAAGCAGGCTCTACAGCCTACAGCACATCACACTCCTTCTGAATTTGATTATAACAAGTTTATGGTCGATTTACAAGTGAAATTGGATGAACACAGAGTGGCTATTGAAAAATATGTTGATGAGAACAACAAGTCCCTGCAATTTGACTTGGCTCAGGATATAAAGTCTATTCAATTTGAAGTCAATATGCATAAGAAGGAGATGACAGATTGCTTCCTTAAGGGAGGTAATGTTGTGGTATATTTGGCAAAAAAACAGCAGTCCATCATCCCTAAAGTGGATGATATTGCTTTAAAGCAAAGCTATGTTTTGGAAAATCAGATAAGGATGAATGACAATTTAACTGAATCTCATCAAGAGATCATTGATGAATTGAAAAAGACTATTCCAGGCCTGCCTGCAGCTAGAGCAAAGGAAATGGAAGAATTTGATAAAAAATTTCAAGCTGCTATTGATTCTGTTAAAACTGCTATCACTACCTCTCAAAAGGACATATCTGACAAGCTTCTAAAGTTAAAACCATTTTTTAAAGAGGGTGTGAATTATCTGGATGGACAAATCAGATTTCAGAAGGAAGATCTAAGAGATCATATTACTAGAGAAGCCATAAAGGGGGAGAGGTTGTTAGTTCATGCAGGCTCAGAGCACACCAAATGGGTGACCAATAGTATTCGAGCCACATTGGGATATCCACCTTTGTGTGATGATGCTATGGTGGCTGAGTCAGGAATACAAACAGGTCTACTTGAAGGCAATCAACCTGAGGTTGCCCAAGTCATTTACCCTCCTCCAGATTTTGATATGATTGATCAGCAAGTTCAAGGAATGTATAGTCCTCCAAAGGAGGTTAACAGGGTTGTTATTGGGAAAGTAGATAAGCCTGAGGCTACTTTGAAAGAACAGCAAGATGCTCTACTATCTAAGAAAAGATTTAGAGAGCAGGCTGAACTTAAGCCAGACTTTGAGCAGTGGAGTCCTACTTCCAGAAACATTATACTCACTGCATGGAAGGCTGTCAAAGACCAAGTACATGAAAGAGGCAAGTGGTTCAATGAGATGGAATGGCAGAAGTATGAAGCCAGGCAAGAGGCAATAGTACAGTTTAGAAGAAAAGCCAAGCTGGGTAGGCTGCCACCAGATGCTCAGGAGCCGAGCAAGTACTTTCCAAAGCCCTTTCATTATTTTGAAAGGCAAAGGCTCAAGGAAGAAGCTCTGAAGAAAGCTGAGCTAAAAGGCAAGAAACCAGCTAAAGATTCTGAAGCTCCTGTGAAGGCTCAAATCCAATCTGGCAAAGGGATTGTCATAAGAGAGCCTGATCAGTCTTAATTTTTAGTTCTTTCAAAGTGTTTTGTTATGTTTTGATCATTAAATGTAAAACTCTGTATTCAAACATTATCAAGTTATAAACAAAATGTTGTTTGGTATCATATAATGTTCATTCTATGATGGATTGTTTTTATTTTGTTTATATTAAGTATTCCTGTTATGTCATATATCATCAGTTTATACTTTTTATAAATGATGTATATCATTGGCTATAAGGGTTATGACTTCTCCAAATAGGGGGAGATTGTTGGGTACATTGGAAAATATGTACCTGATTTGAAGAAGCCCAACTTAGCTCAATGATATACATCAAGGTGTATTTGATGTTGTTTTGAGTTGACATGTGCAGGTGAAGAAGTATTAAAGAATGCAGAAAAATATTCTAAGTCCACGCGTCAACACCTGAAGAAATTGTGTCGACACTTCAGAATATTTGTATCGACACTTCAGAATATCGGTGTAGACACAGAGAAAGATAGTCGACCACATTTATGTCGACACTGGGAAGCAGTGTCGACACATAAAGAAAATCGTCGACCTCAGCACTGGGAAGCAGTATCGACACAGTGAAAGATAGTCGACACCCAGAGAAAGTTAGTCGACCAGTGAAAGATAGTCGACTAGTGAAAGATAGTCGACCAGAGAAAGATAGTCGACTAGTGGAAGATAGTCGACTAGTAAAAGATAGTCGACCAGAGAAAGATAGTCGACTCACAGAAGAAGATAGTCGACCTCAACTGTGTCGACACAGGGAGGATGTGTCGACACCTTGAGATTGAGTCGACACATATTGGCAGAAGTCGACTATGCTTGTGTCGACTCCAGAAGACTGAGTCGACACATTTTGGCGGGATTGAAGATTACTGTGTCGACACCTGAAGGCTGAGTCGACACATACTGAGCTCTGAATCTACAACAACTGTGTCGACACACAGGACTTTTGTCGACACACTGCAGAGTCAAGACCAAGTTATTTTCTGAAGAAGCTGTGTCGACTTAAAGGCAACTTAGTCGACATCATCAAAGACTGTGTCGACACCAAAGTCACTTGTGTCGACACAGATAGACAGATTGGTCTCGATACTTTCTGACAGACTGTCTCGACATTTTGCTGTCCAAGGCTAAGGTACAGGAACTGTTTGAAGACTTGACAGCTGTGGGTTGCCACTGTTTAACTGAAGCTGTCAGACCTGTCAGAAAATAGTTAGAAACCAGGTCAGCCGGTTACCATGAAGAAAGTCTATAAATAGACATATTCAGAAGAAAATACATACATAGAAGAAGATCTAAGAAGAAGAAAAAAAAAGGGATTACGATCCTATTGAAGTTTCAATTCAAGAAAGTGCTAAGCTCTAAAGAAGATCTTCATCAGAAGATCTAAGAAGAAGAAGTCTGAAGTATCAGAAAAGGTGTTGGATAGAGAGGGATCCAGTCATCTTGAAGAAGAAGAAGGAAGCCATCAGTGGTTTCTCAAGAAGCTATTTGGAAATCAACTCAGCTAAGTTCAGATTCAAGAAGCTTTGAAGAAAGCTCAGTTTCAGTTGATTTCATCAGCTGATCAAGAAGTGTCTTGTCTTCTTCTCTCTCAACAAAGGCAAGACATTAAAATATCTTTTCTAAATTTCTGTAGGATCTGTTTACACAGATCTGAGTTGTAAGCCTGTGTTATAAAGGCTGAGTGTAGGAGAGGTGATCTCTGAGTGGTAGGGCTATTTGCCTGAGTGTAGGAGAAGGTTCTTCTCTGAGTGGTAGGCCTTGAGGCAAGGCTGAGGTAGGGCTGTTGAGCCTGAGTTGTAGGAACCTATCCAGGTTCTGAGCTGTAGGATCTGCGGATATGTGAATAGTGGAAGTTTGGCCGAATCTAGCATACTGCTAGATAGGTGGAGGGGGAAAGTGGATGTACCCAAACCTTGGGGAACCACTATAAAACATTGTGCAATCTGTGATGTTTCAATTTCTGTGATTGCTGTGCTGGATGTTTTATTTCTACAATTGAATTCTGCCTAGAAGTATAAACAAGCAATAAGAACCTATTCACCCCCCCTCTAGGTGTTTAGGTTGTCTTGAAAGTAAAACTATCAGTCGTCTCGGCGATATGAGCACGGTCACATTGATGAGCAACAACAATCATCACTACGACATACTACCGCTAGCGGTAGTGCTAAAACACTACAAAACCTGCAGTACTGAACTCTTGTAGCAAAACTGCAACAACAACTTCATAGCCTGATCTGATTTCCTACTCTTTCAGAGCAGGACCCCGACAAATCCCCCCCCCCGACCATAAAGAAGACTTTCAATACATGATATCTTCATATTGACATCATGTTGATCTGTGTCTGGCAAGACTCGTGTTTCTCTCTCGGCACGACATTCGTCATCATGTCTGAAGGATTTTCATATGTATGGACCTTCACCACCCTCAGCAGCTTCTCCTTGACTTTATCTTATATCCAATGATACCTTACATCAATATGCTTCGTCTTGGAGTGGTATGCAGAATTCTTGGTCAAAAAAATGTCGCTCTGACTGTCACTAAAAACAGTGAACACTTCTTGTTGAAGTCCAAGTTCAATATGAACTTCTTCATCCACAAGATCTCTTTTTACGCCTCCTTCAGAGTGATGTATTTTGCCTCATTCGTCGACAATGTTGCGCACTTCTGCAACTTCGACTACCACAACACAGCTCCCCTATAAATATAACTGCAAACCCTGAAGAGAAACTTCTGGAGTCAACATCTTCTGACATATCTGAATCAGAGTATCTAACTAGGGTCGGCTACCCTCCTACTACAAACAGTAATTTGAGGCACCTCTGAGATATCCGAGTATCTACTTTACAGCATCCCGTTGGATCTTCCCCGGGTTCGCCAAGTATCTGCACATTACCCCCACTATATAAGCTATGTTTGGCCTCGTGCAGACCATAACATGCATTAAACTCTTCATCGCATATGCATAGGGGACATGGCTCATCTCCTTCACTTTCTTTTTAGATAAAGGACACTGAGAACATGATAGCTTGAAGTGTTTGTCCAATGGAGTAGCCACAGTCTTTGTCTTCTTTATCATGAACCTCTTCAGCACATTCTCCACATACTCAGCTTGAGATGGCCACAAATGACCTGCACTTTTGTCTCTAGTGATCATAATCCTCAAGATCTTCCTTGTCGTTCCAAATCCTTCATCTCAAATGACTCGCTAATCACTTTCTTCAGCTCAGCAATGCTCAACTTGTCATCACTAACAATCAGCATGTCATCCATGTACAATAACAAAATAGTGAGGGCTTTCTCGATCTTCCTCACATAGACACAGTGATCAGTCATGGTTCTCTAGAACTTACTCTTCAGCATAAATGAGTCAAACTTCTTATACCACTGTCTGGGTGTCTGCTTCAACCCATATAGACTCTTCTTGAGTAGGTAGACTAGATACACCTTTCCCTTGAATTTAAAACTTTCAGATTGCTTCATTTATAGCTCCTCCTCCAAATCTACATGCAAGAATGTCATCTTGACATCCATCAGCTCAACCTCAAAATCCCTAAAGACAGTCAGACCCAGTACCTGTCTAATGGAACACATTTTCATCATTGGTGAAAATATCTCATCATAATTCACATCGTGCTTTTGATTGACTTTTGACCACCAACCTTGTCTCGTACCTTAGTCGTGGGAGACTTTCATCCGTCTTCAGCTTAAAAATCCACTTGCTCTTTAAAGCTCTCTTCCCCTTTAATAGTCGGACCAAATCATATGTCTAATTTTCCTGGGGCGAATCTAGCTACTCCTCCAAAGCTATAGTCCATGATTTGCTATCTTCAGCCCTTTGAACCTCCTCAAAAGACTCAGGCTCACCACTATCAGCAAGCAAAACATAGTCCTGCGGTGGATACATGGTGCTAGACCTCCAAACTCTATCAAATCTCCGGAGGAGTATCTCCACAACAGGTGGAACATCTACAGGCAAAGCTCCCCTTCCATCTAGAGTCCCCTCCTAATTTGGAATTTGCATTGCTTCCTCCTTGGCATGCCCTCATCAATACCAACATTCTCTGGTTCAAGGTCTAAATCAGAATACTCCACAACTGGTAGGATCTATGGCTCAGTAACCTCCTGCTCATTAACAATCCGGTCTTCCATAAGGACTACATCCTTGCTTCTGGTCTATAGCCAAACTCATCATGTGGGAATCCAAGCAAGATGCACTCCCGATACTTCTTATTAAGCTTCGATCTCTTCTATTTGGGGACATGGACATGTGCCTTACAACCGAACACCCGCATGTGTCCATAATACACCTCCTTACTGAACCAAACAAGCTCTAGGATATCTCCATCCAAAGGTGCAAAAGGGACAAATTGATCAAATACACTGCAGTTTATATGGCCTTTGCCTATAACTTCTTGTCAATTCCTGCCTAAGAGATCATGCACCTGATCTTCTTCATAATTGTCATGTTATCCTCTCTCTAACCCATTCTGTTTTAGTGTTCTCAGAACTGTCATCTCGTGCACGATGTCATGCGGCCTGTAGTAGACATCAAAAGCTTCGTTGTGTTCTCCCCCATTGTCTGATCGAACCCGCTTGATCACCTTCTCGGTTATCTTCTCTGCCTTCTCCCTAAACTCCATGAACTTTGCCAAAACATCATTCTTTTTCTTTAAGAATAGACACATACCTTCCTAAAGTGATCATCTATGAACGTGACAAAATAAACAGCTCCGCCCGCAAACTTGGGCTCAACTAGACCATATATATTCATGTGTATCAAGCTCAGCAGCTCCGCCTTCCTCTTCGATTCAACTTCTGCAAAGGATACTCGTCTTTGGTTGCCAACCAAGCAGCAAGCACATGTGTCAGGACACTCACCTGACAGATCTGAAAGAATATTATTTCGCGTCAAGATCTTCAAGTTCTTCTCATTGATGTGGCCAAGCTGTGATACCACAAGCCCATAGAGTTATCTTCAGTTGTATTCACACTCGGACTGCAGATATTGACCTTTGCTCGATACAAATTATAGCACTTCTTGCCCCAAGACACCACAAAGGACCCCTTCGCTAACCTCCAAGCACCTCTGCCTTCAATGCTTGTGAAGCCTCCATCATTTAATCTGCCAACAGAAATGAGATACATCCTCAAGTCAGGAATATGCCAGACATCCTTGAGGATAGCCATCCCCAGATCAGTCTCTACGTGGACGCCTCCACTATCAACTATCTTCGACACGCCAACATTTATCATCCAGATAGTGCCAAGATCTCCAATAGCATACGGGTAGAAGTAATCTCTGTGAGGAATGTAATGGTAGGAGGCACCACCATCCACAATCCAATCCATATTTATACACTCCTCGCAAGCAGCCCTACTTTAATATAATCACAGTGACTCATCCATTGCAATTGAGGTTGCACCTGCGCCCTCACTCGATTCTCCAGTCTCCTTTGACTTCCCCTTATGATCTCTTTGCAATTTGTAGCAGTCCTTCTTAAGGTGATCATTCTTCTTATAGTAATAACACTAAATTTTCTTTTTTGGACTTAGGTCTGGACTTATTTTTATAAATAACTCTTTGCTTACCTTTTTATTCAACGATTTTCCCCTTCCCTCCAGGAGTAGGCCATCTGATGTAGACACTCAAGAATCCTTTCTTCTTAGTTCCTCATTTAGAAGACAACTTGTCATTATCTTCATCGTCACAATACCATCAGGTGTCGAATTACTTAACGACACCACCATAGTTTCCCAACTCTCTAACAAGAAACTAAAAACCATTAAATCTTGCATGTTGTCCCCCAAGGCGATCTTCATGGCTTCCAACAAATTTATGATGTTCTGGATAAGGTTCAGATGCTCATTCATCTAAGAACCATCCTCATACTTCAAGTTCACAAGCTTTATGATCAAGAAAGCTTTGTTGACTGCCGTCTTCCGCTCGTCCAACGCTTCCAGTTTCTCCACAGTTCCTTGACCAATGACTCAGTGGAGACATGATGAAAAATAGATTCACTAAGCCATTGTCGGATGAACCCAATTGTCTTTCGATCCATCATCTTTCACTTATCATCCAACATAGTAGTCGACCTCCCTGAAAACAGAGTACGAAGATCTTTACAATACAAAAGATCTTACATTCGCGGCTTCCAAATGCTCCAGTTTTTTTACATTCATACTAATCTTTTTTTTGTTCTGCTCCATCTTCTCTGAATAGCCTGACGGTCCGAGACGAACCCCCCTCTGATAACACTTTATTAGGAAACAAAAAAATCACACTTGTCTTGGGTAACTAGACACATAGAAGAATAACTATAACAAATACACGCACAAAAACTACAGTACAGAGGACATAAGATTTACATGGAAAACCCTCTCAAAAGAAATGTGGGAAAAACTACGCACGATCAACCCACTATTAGAACAATAAGGATTACAATTGAAATTTTAGGTTGTCCAACCTAGATCCCCCCAAATTCTCATATTAAATCTCTTCTCACAACCCATTGTGAAAATGACTTTTTTTCAACAAAAAAAACAACAACTCAAATCTCTTCTCAAGCCCCCAAAACAAATGAAGATAATATGAGCAAAAACTCTTTACAACAAAGACAAAGAACACTGGTGATGAGAAAACGTGTAATTCCTCCTGAAGAACTCCTTCTAGCAACAATGGCGGGAGAACCCTGTTTGTCTTTAGTTCTTACAAAATGATGGCTTCAAATATGAGAGAGTAATTATCTATCAAGCACCAATACCTATTTAGGGAAAAAAGGGTGAATCTATCTTAGCCATTAAATCAACCCCTAAGAAGATCTGACGACTTCAGATTGCATATTTATGAATTATTTTTTGCCAGCGGTGGTATCCATTAAGCTGCATCAGCACCTCAAAACACAAACAAGGATCATCACGACAACATCGGAGACTCATCACAACGATATAAGGTCGTCTCGATGATATGAGCACAATCACATTGACGTGCAGCAGCAATCGTCGCGGCGACATGCTACCATCGGTGGTAGTGCCAGAACACTGCAACACTGAAATCATATAGCAAAACTATAATAACAACTCCAAAACCTGATCGCATTTCCTGCTCTACAGGGGTTGGACTCCAACAAAGAAGTCATTCTCGTTTCTTCTCCACCTCGTCCAACAGGTTTGTCTCCGATGACGAAGAATTCAAGGATCTTATGCGCGCCATCTCATATGGAAGGGCGACAAAGTCGATTACAGTGGTGAGGAAATAGAGTTCGGTGCCGACAATTGGAAGGATAAAAGAAGGGGATTCGTTCGAGTTCGATAGCGAGGTCGTGATTTCTCTGCAAGATATGTAGTGTTTTTTTTGTCTTGAAGTGCATCTTGCTGACTAATTTCCATTTCCACGATCTTGTTTGATCTTTATATCTGTTAGAGCTTGGAGGTTTGGCGTACTGGTCTCGGAGGTCTATTGGTTTATCATTTTGGCGGTCTGGCTTGGCGGACAGAGAGCTTGGCGGTTTGGTGGAATTTTCTCGGTAGCCTGTTGGTTTGGCGGTCTGGCGGTCTAGCTTGGCAGACAGAGGTAACGGTCAAGTCTGGCGACGTGTCTTAGTGGGCTGGCGGTTTAGCAAGTCCTAGCGGTTTGACAAATTTGCAGTGCAGTCTTGGCAGTTTGGCAAACCGCTGTTGTCGACCAGCATCCCGCAGTGCTGTCCAGGTGGTTGTCTACTCTAGTTGCGGTCTGGTGGCAACCCGTAGATGCGGTCTGGTGGCAACCAACAGTTGCGGTCTAGTGGCAACCCGGATTGGTGCTTGACGGTTTCCAGATAGCCGTGTGGCAGATAGTTCTCCAGTTGTATAGCCTTGCGATTTGACCTATTCAAATTGCATAGTCCGTGTGGCTTGTGTTTAGTCTCACATCACCTGTTGTATTCTCCTCTCTCCTTATTATCTATAAATAAGGGGACATACCTTTGTATTATTTATCTTTTTTAAACAATAAAATTTGCTTTTATTTAACCATTTTTCACATGGTATCGGAGCTAACTGGTTCTTTTGCTCTGGTTTGTTGTCTAGCTTCTTGATAAGAGCACGCGGTCTCTTTTTCTAATCGTTTGCGGTCTCTCTCTCGCCCTCCCTTTGTCAGTCACTCTTCTTGTGACTTATTCTTTGTTCGTGTGGCCTTGCTACGTTCGTGCAATATTTTTTGTGTTCGCGCAATCTCTCTTTCTTTTTGTGGCTTCCTTTGTTCACGTGGTCGTGCTCTGATTGCGTGATCTCTTGTTTTGTCCTTTTTTTATGACAAGTTCTTTTCCGGCTTCTCACTCTAATCGCGCGGTTAGGTTTTTGCTGACGACTTTCTCTGTCATGCGCGGGTTTCTTCTCTCTTTGTTGTTCGCGCTTCCCGCGCCTAGATCTCTTGTGCTCTCTATTTGTGATTTCTTTTAAACCGCTTTGTTTGCGCGGTTTCTTTGTTCGTGCGGTCTCCCTTGCTTCTTTTGCGTGTCTTTCTTTGTTCGCTCCTTTTGCAGTCTTCCTCTTTAATCGTGCGGTTAGAGGTTTCTGTCCGCTTGTCTCTTTCTATGGAGGGTTCTTCTTTTTCTCTCTCCAAGAGGTCGACTTTTCTTGTCTCCTCTTCAAGAAACGCTCATTTAAAGAATGAGGATAAGTGGTTTATTGACTCTGGGGCCACTTGTCGCATGACCGGCAAATCTCGTTTGTTCTCCTGCTTGAACAAGCATAATCGGGTATCTTCAGTCATTGTTGCAAATGATACTTCATCTCCTGCATGTGGAGTGGTATTGTGCAACTCACTCTATCTTTGCATCTTGAGGACACTCTCTATGTTCCCACTTTTCCGTGCAATTTACTGCATGTTCATACTCTCTGCAAATAATTAAACTGCACGGTTACTTTTACTTCTCGTACTTGATCTTTTTAGGATTTTGTCTACAAGAACACGATTGCTACTGAGATTGCGAGTGACGGCCTCTTCTTTCTTGACAATTTCATTACTCTTTTTGCTTCTACTTCTCTTCTACAATGACATCTTCATCTTGTTCATCCCCATCCTCGCCACATTTACCGAATTCTTCCAGATCTACCTCAAGGGGATTCCTCTCTGAATTGTGAAGCCTGCCAGTATGAAAAACACCATCGCTCTTCCTTTCCAGCAAGACAAGGACGTAGTTCTTCGCACCTTTTTGAACTAGTTCACTTTGATATCTGCGGTCCCTCTTCTACTAGCACTGTTGGTAGAGGTAGCTTGTATTTTGCTACCTTCATTGCTAATTTCTCCATGTGTACTTTGTTGTACCTTTTAAAAGAGCATTCTGAACTTTACTCTGTATTTACTATCTTTTATAGTGAGATTCGCACACAGTTTAATGTGCCTATTAAAGTTCTTCGTACTAATAATGTCAAGGAATATCTCAGCCGTCAATTTTCAGATTTTTCTGTAAGTCATTGTTTACTTCATCAAACTACTTGTCCATATACTTCTCAATAGAATGACATGATGAATGCAAGAATCGTCATCTCCTGAATGTTGCTCGCAATCTTCTCATACAAATAAATTTTCCACGGTCATATTAGGGTCATGTTATGCTCCTCTCGTGTTATCTCATCAATTGTATTCCCTCATTGATTTTTCAGGACAAGACCCCGTTCTCCATTTTGCATCCAGGATCCATGTCATTTTCTTTACCTCTATGAGTTTTTGGTTACGTCATTTGTTCACGTACATTCCCATGGTCATGACAAACTTTCTCCTCATACTGTTAAGTGCATATTTCTTGGTTATTTCCCGACTCAAAAAGGATATCGCTGCTTTGATTTTCTTTTTTACAAACAGTATATTTCAGCTGATGTCACATTCTTTGAAGATATGTCATACTTTTCTCATGCTTCTTCTCGATACTGTTTCTTTGTCTTTGAAGTCATCTCTATCAGTTACCGAGCCAGCCACATCTCCTGACAGTGGATCTGTTACTTTAGACAAGATAGATCTTGATCTTCTCATTGCCCTACGAAAGTGAGTATGGACATGCACTAAGCATTCTATTGATGTTGTTGTCTAATATGCTTAACTTTCCCCAGTTGGAAAGCATTTTTCTCTTGTTATCTCTACTAATATCACCCCAGTCACATATCAAGAGTCTCCTTCCATCCCTCATTGGAAAGTTGTTATGAATAAAGAAATGAATACCTTAACTAAGAGGGGTACTTGGACTCTTGTTCCCACACCCCTAGGCGCAGATGTGGTTAGTTGTCGGTGGGTCTTTGTCATCAAGTATCGTCTTGATGGTAAAGGCTTTGCTCAGACGTATGGTGTGGACTTATTTGATACCTTCTCCTTAGTTGCTCGCATCAGCACCATCTATGTTCTTTTCTCTGTAACAATTAACAAAGGCTGAGAGATGTATCAATTAGATGTGAAGAATGTCTTACTGTATGGTGATCTGCAAGAAGTGATTTACATAAAGCAACCTACTAGTATGTTGCTCAAGGAAGTCTCAGTGTGTAAGCTATAGAAGGCAATTTACGGCCTCAAGTAGTGTCCATGGGCTTAGGTTCGACAAGTTCAGTGAAGCTTTCTCTCTTATTGGATTCACTCGGAGTTCTGCTTATCATTCTCTTTTCATACGCAAGACTACTAAAGGCCTCGTGATTTTCGCTGTCTACATAGTTGACATCCTCCTTACTAGTAATGATAAGGAGAGAATTGATCTGACAAAAAGAAACCTTCGACAACATTTTGTTACAAAAGATAGGAGAACTCTTAAGTATTTTTTGGGAATTGAAATTTTGCGAAAAAGTAACTCTTTTGTGCTTTCACAGCGAAAGTATGTGTTAGATCACTTAAAATAAACTGGTCTTCTTGGGGCGAGCCCTGCTCGTTGTTTGATGGTTGTTGGTGATGACAAGGGTTGGACTAAGAATTCTCCTCTTCTTCTAGATAGTATTATGTATATACAACTAGTTGAAAAACTCATCTATTTGACTTTTACCAGATCAGATATTTGTTAAGTAGCAAAGAAGGTCAGTAAGTTTATGCAAGCTCCCAGAGAGTGTCATCTTCGTTCAAATATGAAAATTTTGGAGTATGTTAAAGGATCTTTGGGAAAGGGGTTATTGTTTCAAAAGCATGACCATTTGAAGATTGAAGCGTATTCTGATGCCAGTCATGCTGATAATAAAAAAGATATAAAGTTTACATCGTGTTTTTGCACCTTTGTAGGAGGAAATCTTGTTTGATGGAAAATCAAAAAGCAGTATGTGGTTTCTAGGTCAGGTGTTGAAGCTGAGTACAGAAACATGGCTTCAACAACCTGCTAGTTGAAATGGTTGTGAACACTTATGATTGACTTAGGGGAAGTCTAGGATCATCCTCTTCCTATGTTCTATGACAACAAAGCCGTTATTTACATATCTAAGAATCCAATTTTTCACGAGAAGACAAAACACATTGAATTTGACTGCCATTTCATTAGAGAAGAGATACTGAAGAATCAAATTTGCACTCTATTCGTCATTTCTGACAAAGAACTGACAGACATCTTCACAAAACCAGTTTCTCTTTCAGACATTTGTAGCAAGCTGGGTATGGTTGACATATATACTCCTGTTTGAGGGAGAGTGTTAAAGCTTGGTGGTTTGGCGGTCTGGTCTCAGCAGTCTATTGGTTTGACGGTTTGGTGTTTGGCTTGGAGGACAGAGAGCTTGGCAGTTTGGCGGACTTGTCTCAACAATCTATTAGTTTGGCGATATGGCGGTCTAGCTTAGCGGACAAAGATAGCGGTCAAGTCTGGCCACTTGTCTTGGCAGACTGGCGGTTTAGCATGTCCTGGTAGTTTGACAAATTTGCAGTCCAGTCTTAGCGATTTGGCAAACCGTTGTTGTCGGCCAGCATCCCGCGGTGCTGTCCGGGTGATTTGTCTACCCTAGTTACGGTCTGATGGCAACCTGCAGATGCAGTCTGATGGAAACTAGCAGTTGTAGTCTGGTGGCAACCCGAATTGGTGCTTGATGGTTTCTAGCTTATCGCGTGGCAAATAGTTCTCCAGTTGTATAGCCTTTCTGTTGGGGCTGCGGTCCGGAATCGCCCCCGCGCTGCGGTGCTATGCGGTAATGGCTTAACTGGCTGCCCCGTGGATCCGCCCGAGGATGTTTGATATAAAGATTAGTTGCGCCGTCCTCCATCAGTCCGGGCTTTTGGTTGAGTTGGTTGCGCTAAGTCCTCTCAATTGGTATCAGAGGGGGTCGCGGGTTCGAAACCCCGGGGTCGTTTCTGGGGGGGATTGTTGGGGCTGCGGTCCGGAATCGCCCCCGTGCTGTGGTGCTATGCGATAATGGCTTAACTGGCTGCCCCGTGGATTCGCCCGAGGACCTTTGATATAAAGATTAGTTGTGCCGTCCTCCATCAGTCCGGGCTTTTGGTCGAGTTCGTTGCACTAAGTCCTCTCAATTGGTATCAGAGGAGGTTGTGGGTTCGAAACCCCGGGGTCGTTTCGGGGGGGGATTGTTGGGGCTGCGGTCCGGAATCGCCCCCGCGCTGCGGTACTATGCGGTAATGGCTTAACTGGCTGCCCCGTGGATCCGCCCGAGGACCTTTGATATAAATATTAGTTGCGCCGTCCTCCATCAGTCCGGGCTTTTGGTGCAGTTGGGTATGCGCTTGATCCTTCAATTAGTATCAGAGGGAGGTTACGGGTTCAAGACCGGGGGGGCGCTATTAAATCCTGATTTTTCCCTTCTACCTGTGTGGGTCAGGCAACCGTGGACATGTGGTAACCCCACCTCTGAGCCGTGTGGGCCATGTGGTAACCCCACCTCTGAGCCGATGGGTTGTGTTGGACGCCGGGGGGGATTGTTGGGTCCGGCGTTCCTTCACTTGACCCGTGGCGCTCTGCTATTTATATAAAAAATTAAGTAGCGCCCTCTCCAACAGTCCGGGCTTTTGGTGCAGTTGGGTATGCGCTTGATCCTTCACTTTCTTTTGACCTAATCAAATCGCATAGTCCGTACCACTTGTGTTTAGTCTCACATCGCCGGTTGTATTCTCCTCTCTCCCCTATTTTCTATAAATAAGGGGCATACATTTAGATTATTTATTTTTTTGGAGCAATAAAATTTGTCTTTATTTAGCCATTTTTCAAAGTATCCATGAAATGATTGATGTTTCTCTTCTCATTTTGGGTTTACCTTTTAATAAAATTGTAGAATAGATAAGAAATTGAATGGGAAAAAAGTTCTTCCCGAATATGAATTTTGTCATTTCTTCTTCTATTGTTTTGATTTTGTTAGCCCTCAATCAACAAATTGCAAAGCAAGACAATACTACAATGCCCTTTGTTTGTGAAGTGTCTGCTATAGTAATTGTTGGGTCCATTGCCCACAATGTCCTGGATTTGAGTGAAGTCAATCTTATCAATGATATACACATATCAGTAAATGACTATGATAGGTCAGGTAGCCTAAGTGGCTAAGTCAGGTAAACACTTACCAAGGTGTGGGATGACAGGAATCTGTCTAAGTCCACAGACGTTGAGTGAAAAAATATCGCTCAATGCTAGATGACTTATAGCGCTGAGTGTAGCCTATACTGTCATAGCCTAAGTTGGAATGAGCTGAAATGTGGTCAAGTCCACGGGCGTTGAGTGAAGTCAACTCACTCAACGCCATGCTTCTAAAGAGAAAGTTGGCTAAGTGTTTTGGCGTTGAGTAATGAATACACACTCAATGCCATACAACAAAAAGGCTATAAGTTGAACTAAGTTCAGAATTTATCGAACTGAGTTCAAAGTTCGTCGAGCTCAGCTCACCTTTCGTCGAGATAAATTCAGAGCTTGAGATTCTAAGTTCGTCAAGCTCAGTTGAGATTTCGTCGAACTGAGTTCAGAGTTCGTCGAGCTCGGCTCACCTTTAGTCGAGCTGAGTTCAGAGTTCGAGTTCTGACTTCATCGATCTTAGTTGAGATTTCGTCGAACTGAGTTCAAAGTTCGTCAAGCTCAGATTCACCATTCGTTGAACTCAATTCAAAGTAAGACAGTCTAAGCCCAACCGTTTTAAACACAGAAAATTGGCTAAGGCAAAAAGCGTTGAGTGAGGCTTACTCACTCAACGCTCTCAACACCTTTATGCAGAAATGAGTTGAAAGCTGGTAGCGTTGAGTGAGACATGTTTACTCAACACTCTCAACGCTTAAGGTGCTGAAGAAGCAGAAATTTGGTTAAGGTAAAAAGCGTTTAGTGGAGGTTACTGACTCAACACTGTCAACTCCTAGTGAAGACAGAATTTTGTCTAAGGGGTTTGGCGTTGAGTGATGCTTACTCGCTCAACGCCAAGCAACAGATAATTGATAAAGCAAGTTAGCATTGAGTGAAGCCGAATCTCTCAACGCCTAGTATCAGACTTTATATTCTAAGTAGTATGGCATTGAGTGAAGGGCACTCACTCAACGCGAAGAGACAGTAAATCTGTCTAAGTATTTTGGCGTTGAGTGATGCCTACTCACTCAACGTCTATTCTCTGATGCTCGATTTTGGCTAAGTCCACAGGTGCTGACGCCAGCAAAATCGACAAAATCAACTAAGATCAATTCAGACATGGGGAAGCTACACTACACGACAAAACTTGTCATGAAGCTATTGTACATCTTCTTCCGTTAAAGCAAGGCGCAGCTGGAAGCTGTAGGTGGGGCCCACCAATCTCTAAGAGTCGTTGATTGGCAAACTACAAAAGGAAGAGATAGGGCCAAGACAAAGACAACTTTTAGGGCATACAATATTCAAAAAGGAGAGCAGTCGTCTTCATCTTCTTCGTCATTGCTGCATGTGAAAAGCTTGAAGCTCTCCAGCAAGAAAAGTTTAGTTAGCTGTGCAAGTCTCCATCTACCACGACAGATTCAGAATCAGTTCTGAAGAAAGAAGAACCTTCATCCTTTAACAGGTTCAGTGAGTTGTTTAAATACTCAAGATCAAAAGATCTTTAGCCTTCAGCAACAAGTTCAGAAGTTATCTTTTAAGTTCTTCCAGCAAATTCTTTCTCTACTGTGAGGAGAGTTGGAGCAGAAATTTTTCTGCTCAAGTTATAGACACAGAGAAATCTCTCTGTGTCAAATTAAATTAAACTATTTCTTTTTGTAGCATCCTTCTAGATCTGAGCTATAGGACCTTTGTGTCTGAGATGGGCAAATTTGTCTGAGCTGTAGGAGAGTGCTGCTCTCTGAGGTAGGTGAGTTTTACTCACTGAGTAGTAGGGCAGTTCTTCCTGAACTGTAGGAGAGTGCATCTCTCTGAGTTGTAGGAGCAAGCTTGCTCTGAGGTAGGGCTATCCTCCATAGCCTGAGTGGTAGGGCTTAAGTGCCTGAGGTAGGTGATACTTGTATCACTGAGTGTAGGCCTTTATAGCTGAGGTGTAAGTCTTGGAGAAGACTGAGAGATCCTGAGAGATCTGAGATGTAAGCTCCTTGGAGCATTGGTTTGGATAAGTGTCTTGACTAACATGAAGTTAGTAAGGTGGGAGGAGAGTAGATGTACCCATAATTTTGGGGAACTACTATAACACACTTGTGTGCTTTTCTGTGTTTGCTTTTATTTTCTTAATTGCATGTGCTAAGGACAAGCTCTAGATCACTCTAATCTGAAAGCTAAAGGAAATAAACAAGTGATTTAAAAGGCTATCAAAAGACCTAAGCAAACCTATTCACCCACCTCTAGGTTGCTAGCTATCTTGAAATAAGATCTTTCAAGTGGTATCAAAAGGTAGTTGCTTAAAAAGGATTTAATAATCTGAGTGATCCTTCAATGTAGTTGTTGCTAAGTGGTCATGGGCTCAGGAGAGAGCCAGAGAGAGCTGAGTTCCATGAAACTCCCCATCTGCAGAAAGGAGCAGTTTGGAATATGGAAGGAGAGACTGAGGCTATTCATGGAAGCCTATGATCCAAGAATTTTTGCAACTGTTAGAGAGGGACCTTATTGAAACCAAAAACTTGGTCTCTCGTGGAGTTCGGGGTCCCAAAAGAGGGGTGTCCTCACACCTACTACACTCGGGGGAACGTCACGGACCAAAGACTTGGGAAGCTAGGAACAGACACTCTGCTATAGCGTGGAGGTCCCACCACACACCCGGAAGGTCACCAGAGCACTCCCCCTCCCTCACTAATGGCCGAGCTGGGCACCTTGGAGAGCTCTCTCAATTCAACCAAGAAGAAAACCAAGGGAGGAGGAGGCCAAAAAACTCATCCCCTCCAAAGGCACCCAAGGGGGTCTATTTATAGTTTTTCCAAGTCTTGGGGGTAAAATGACTAAAATGCCCTTAGGACAAAAAAACTTCTAGCCAATAACAAACCTCCACACCGGGGGATAGAGAGGTAATTCCACCCCGATGGCACAATTGTAAAAGCACGGCCCAAAGAGAGGTCCAGGGGTGGATGAGGGCCGAACCATGCTCCCCACCCCCTCCAGGGAAACCACCCGCCGGGGGCGAGCACCAGGCCGCAGGCCTCGCTCGCCCATAGGGCAGGCCGCCCGGGCGAGCAGCAGGTCGGGAGCCTGGCTCGCCTGCAGGGCAGGCCGCCCGGGCGAGCCGCAGGCCGGGAGCCTGGCTTGCCTGCAGGGTAGGCCGATGCGCCTTTCTCGCCGCTCCTACCTCGCACCAAGGCAAGCTGGGGGGGGGGACCGGCCATCTTGCCACACTCACCCAAAAAAGGGACCGGGGGGAGGTAGATTTTTCCTCTCCCTACTTGTATATTTCCAAGGCCAAGCTAAAATTGGCCACCAAGAGTGCAAGATCTCTGAAAAGCTTAAAAAACTCATAGTTGGTCCTGCGCCTGCCGGGAGGGCCCTACTCTGCGAATACGGGGTTGTACACAATCCCCGCTCTTTTCAAGGTTGGCACAAGCTCAGAAAGAAATATCCAACCCAACATATTCGCTGAGTGGCCTATTCTCGCAGTAGGAAAGATTATAAGGCCTCTCTGAGGGGTCAACTTGTCATGCCAGCTATGAGAGCCTGGGTGACGTGACAGTCTCAGGGTGAAAACACTTAGCCTCCCGAGGGGTCAACCTGTCATGCCAGCTAATGGGAGCCTTGGTGACGAGACAGCCTCGGGACAAGGGAACTTGGGCTTCAACGAGAGGTACGCCTGCCCTGCCAGCTAGTGAGAGCCTGACAGCGGGAGCATCATCGAAGCAAAGGAACTGGGCTTCCACGAGAGGTACGCCTGCCCTGCCAGCTAGTGAGAGCTTGACAGCGGGATCATCATCGAAGCAAAGGAACTGGGCATCCACGAGAGGTACGCCTGCCCTGCCAGCTAGTGAGAGCCTGGCAGCGGGACCATCATCGGAGCAAAGGAACTGGGCTTCCACGAGAAGTACGCCTGCCCTGCCAGCTAGTGGGAGCCTGACAGCGGGACCATCATCGGAGCAAAGGAACTGGGCTTCCACGAGAGGTACGCCTGCCCTGCCAGCTAATGGGAGCCTGATAGCGGGACCATCATCGGAGCAAAGAAACTGGGCTTCCACGAGAGGTACGCCTGCCCTGCCAGCTAGTGAGAGCCTGACAGCGAGACCATCATCGGAGCAAAGGAACTGGGCTTCCACGAGAGGTACGCCTGCCCTGTCAGCTAGTGAGAGCCTGACAGCGGGACCATCATAGGAGCAAAGGGACTTGGGCTTCCACGAGAGGTACGCCTGCCCTGCCAGCTAGTGAGAGCCTGACAGCAAGACCATCATCGGAGCAAAAGGACTTGGGCTTCCATGAGAGGTACGCCTGCCCTGCCAGCTAGTGAGAGCCTGATAGTGGGACCATCATCGAAGCAAAGGAACTGGGCTTCCACGAGAGGTACGCCTGCCCTGCCAGCTAGTGAGAGTCTGACAGCGGGACCATCATCAGAGCAAAGGGACTTGGGCTTCCATGAGAGGTACGCCTACCCTGCCAGCTAGTGAGAGTCTGACGGCGGGACAATCATCGGAGCAAAGGAACTGGGTTTCCATGAGAGGTACACCTGCCCTGCCAGCTAGTGAGAGCCTGATAGCGGGACCATCATCGGAGCAAAGGAACTGGGCTTCCTCAAGGTAGCCTCAACCCATCCAGCCAGTGAGAGCCTGGCATGGGGAGGTTCTCTTGGGGGGTACTAAGCATCTCAACCAAACCTTACCAAATCCAACATCCTCCAAAGGGGAAAACATGATGGGTTACATGACCCCCCAGACTCAACTAGTCGGGGGCTGAACTCATTACAACATAAAAAAGAAATACAAGATTCTGCCGAGGCGAGGCTTCTTTAAGGGGTCTAGGAACGGTCTCCACTCCAACGTGAGTCGCTCATATGGTACCTCGGGTTATTACATCGACCCGATCCTCACATATGTCATTCGCCCTCACTTGGGGTGGAGCTTTAATATGTGTCGGCGGCTGAGGCTGGGCAGGGCCTCTCGCCCCCCTCACCTCTAGGAACTCAGGGCAGGTAGTCGTGGCGTGCCATTCCACTTGGTGAAAGTCGCAGTACAACAATGCTCTATCTCCCCTCCTTCGGCGGGCTCGGCGGTCTCTCCCGTTGCCTCTTCCTCCTTCACCTATTGCCAAGGCTTGTTGTGGTGGGGGTAGGAGCTGTCTCGGGGCTTGCCTCTGGAAGTTGAACCTCCCTTGACCCCCGTGAAAGTTTCCCCCACCCTGGATGAGAGCTCTTCCTAGATCCTGGGCAGGTCCTCCCCGCTGCCTCCAGCCTGGTTCCGGGCCCTCCTGTCCCTGGAACCCCTGAGCTCTCTGCTCATCTCTTCGTCTTCCTTCCTAATTCCTTGAGCTACCTTGCTCCTTCGGCTCCGACTCTGTTAGCTTTGCCAGCTTCTTGACAAATCCCGGGTTGGCTGCCTCCATGGATATCTCCTCTGACGCCCTTTCCATCAGCTCCTCGAAGGAAAGGGGGGCCTTTCGGGTCAGGCTCATCTTGAAGAACCCCTCGCACAACCCCACCGTGAACGCCATCTGGAGGGCATACCTCGGCATCTCCTAGATATCAAGGATCTCCTCCTGGAACCTGTCAACATAGTGGGCCAGCAACTCCTCGGCCCTCTGCCTTATCAGAAAGATGGACTCGGGACTCTTCTTCCTCTTCTTGGAGGTGGAGAAGTGGAGCTGGAAGCTCCGGCTCATGTCCTCAAACCCATAGATCGACATTGGAGGGAGTTGATGAAACCAGTCCCTTGCCTTCTCCTTCAACGTGATCGCAAAGAGGCGACACTTGAAGGCGTCCGTAATCGGCCTGATAGAGACGGTATCCTCGAACCACTACAGGTGTTGGACTGGGTCATCCTTCCCAGTATAGTAAGCAATGTCTGGCTCTCTGAACCCCTCGGGAACGGGAGCTGAGATGATCATCTCGCTGAAGGGTGATCCTCTAAGGGGTGTTCTTGCCACCTCTACTCGCGCGACCTGCTCGCCTGGAGGGCTAGCACTCGTCGGGCTAGGGAACAACTCCCGACCGAGGAGGTCTCGCTCGACCCCCTCTCCCATCCTTTCCTTCCCAGGTCGCCTACCTGGTGTACTTCCTTCTCCCCCTGTTGGGGTCATCTCGCCTGAGCCCCTTGGAGGCAGCTCGCTGAGACCACTCTGGGTCAGCTCGTCGGGACCCCTGGGAGCTAGTCCCTGGGGGGTGGGGGTTGAGCTGTCAGCCCGAGGGGCAATGCTTCTAAGCATCTCCATGATGCCTTGGATAGAAACCATGAACTCCTCCCTTCCTACGAAGGGTCCGAGGTTGGGGAGCTCGCCGAGATCATCACCACCTCCCTGATCTCCAGCCATGACACTCTCCCGAGATCTTCTGTGCTGGTCACTCTCCACGCTCATCGCACCAAAATGTTGAAACCAAAAACTTGGTCTCTCGTGGAGTTCGGGGTCCCAAAAGAGGGGTGACCTCACACCCACTACACTCGGGGGAACATCACGGACCAAAGACTTGGGAAGCTAGGAACAGACCCTCGGCTCTAGCATGGAGGTCCTACCACACACCCGGAAGGCCACAAGAGCACTTCCCCTCCCTCACCAATGACAGAGTTGGACACCTTGGAGAGCTCTCTCAACTCAACCAAGAAGAAAACCAAGGGAGGAGGAGGCCAAAAAACTCATCCCCTCCAAAGGCACCCAAGGAGGTCTATTTATAGTTTTTCCACGTCCTGGGAGTAAAATGACTAAAATGCCCTTAGGACAAAAAAAACTTCTAGCCAATAACAAACCTCCACACCGGGGGATAGAGAGGTAATTCCACCCCGAGGGCACAACGGTAAAAGCATGGCCCAAAGAGAGGTCCAGGGGTGGATGAGGGCTGAACCATGCTGTCACAACCCGCATTTTTCTCACTATTTATTAAATCAGAGTAAGAGAAAATCTACGCGCTGTGATGCCACGTCGAGCAGGGGATAACTGCCGACGTTCAGGCGACGCTCCAAATCCTTTTAAATCATGACTTTATTGATTATAAAAACTTGATTTATTCATGGGCCGTATCCCTCGGCTCAGTGGACCAAAGAGTCCACGGTTTCAAAACTGATTTTTTTATGCGTAGCGGAAAATACTTCATTTATGACCACATCCTAAATGAGCGCATAAGTGATCCCGAAGGACCCTTACGCTGAACCAAAACTTCTAGTTTTAATTTATACATATATAGGAAAATCATTTGTTATACGTAATTAAGAAAGTACGTTGAGTGAGTTCTTTTTAGAAATCATGCTGATCATATGCTTATACATAATATAGTTTTACTTTTAGCTTTTAAAGTAACTAGCAACCTAGCATAAAACTTCCCAGAGCAAATAGACTATCTCCCAGAAAGGGTAGCAGTAAGAAGAAAAGCATATCTAGTACAAAAGGTAAAACTACCAGGGGCGCCAACAGCTGACACGAACCCACTGGCAAGTATGTATGTCTGTAAGAAAACAGTAAAACTACCTCACTATGACTCAAGAGAGTCTCAACAGTCAACAGGAGGACCTCCAACAGCACCACAGCAACAGCCACCTATTGGCTACTGCCCAGAACCTGAGGCGTTCAGAAGAAAATAGAACACCTCAGAGCAAGGAATGCAAGTGCTAAAAAGGAGAGTAAGGTAAAAGCAAGTAAAGTAAGGTAAAGAGAGTACAACTAGAGTAAAAACAACAATGCCCAAGGAAGGGCGAAAAGCAAACCTGCACCAAGTGCGGGAAAACAGCAACTACTCTGCCTAAAAACCTGCAGAGTCAACATGGCCATAATGCCAAAAAAAAATGCTGCAACACCTACGGAAGAAACGCCTAACATCCTAAATTGTGAGAGGCGGCAGTAGCAAAAACAAGAAACTTGGCATCAGGTTGAAAGCGTTCCAAAACGCCCGACCACTAATTCCAAGTCAACAAATTGCTCAAGGGTTGACACGTGAAGGCACAAAAGACCCATCGCTCACTTGCCCAGAAACTACTCGGGTCAAGGTAAAGAGTGTGGTCAAGGCTACATCACGCCACACAACCCCTAAAAGAGCCATCCACCACCACTACTGACCACAACCCACGATTCGGCCTTCGAAAGGTAACAGCCGACAAGGGACTCTCGATACACGAGCAGAACACTCGGGGAGAAATCAACGCTAAGGGATTAGTCGTTGCGATTACGCAACGCCGCTGCGAGTGAGTACACTCACTCGATCCTAAGCCTAGCGTACGAGCACCGACATCGGGTCGCACGATTAAAAGACGCACGACCATAGGCCGTGCGTGCACAATTACACCTAAACGCCTCGATTAGGCAAACTAGGAAAAATCCCAAAACCTAGACCTGTACCTAGGCCTAACATGAACTCAACCCGACGCTAACCCATATCCACACTACACACCTACCGCGACGCCGTCCTAAATCGGAAGCTACTAGCGGGAGGATAAAAATCCTAATTTTCTAACGCGTTTTCAAAAGGGGTTAGGGTTAGGAGAATTTCAATTAAAGATTTCTAATTGCACGAACAAAAGAAATTATCAAGGAATTTAACA
The DNA here is from genome assembly GCA_039513925.1 of Platanthera zijinensis. Classification (NCBI taxonomy): domain Eukaryota; kingdom Viridiplantae; phylum Streptophyta; class Magnoliopsida; order Asparagales; family Orchidaceae; genus Platanthera; species Platanthera zijinensis. The sequence goes on from CM077097.1 coordinate 147,294,640, forward strand.
AAAAGGGAGGCCAAACGGCGAAAAGAGGGGAAGCACTTGCCTCGCTAAATCACCAAAAATTTCGCCAGCACAACGGCGCTATGGCGGACGCCCAAAAATTCCGGAAAGCTTCCAATCACTCCAACCAACCTAAGATTGCATTCTATCAACACAAGGAGCGAAAAACAACCCACATCCATTCCAAATCACGAAAAAAATCTACGGTGAAACTCAAAATAAATTACCTCGGGAGGGAGATCGCGCCTAGGGGAGTCCGGATCCGGCCTCGGATCGGAAAGGGGAGGCCGGGGCTGCCGGCGGCGGGCGGTGGAAGGAGCGGCTAGGTCGTCGCCGGGCTCGGGCTCGCACAGGAGAACAGAAATTAAAAAGGTAAAAGGGGGGGCGGGCGGCTGCTATCTCACGGGAGAGGGCCGGCTTTAGCTTTTTATTAGGGGGAGGGGGTTTATTAGAAACCTAAATATAATTAACCTAATATTAACCTAAATCAAAAACTAACCAAAACCTAATACTTAAACCATAACCTAATACTTAAACCATATATTTAAAACAAATTTAAAACCTAAACTAATACACTAATTAAACCCTAATAACATACAACCCAAAATAACTATTAATACACATAATAGTATACACCCTCGCACGCATGCACACGCACGCGTACGTACAAAAATATAAAACCTAGCACGCAAGAGCACGCACGAAATCGTACCCCTCCGCGCACACATACTAACACCCCGCGCGCACGCACACGCGCGCGCGCACACGCGCGCACGAGCTCGTACAAAATACCGGCACGCAACACATGCGTAAAAAGACATGCCGTCATAGAAAATGACGACTCGCGCAAATTAACTACCGCCAAAACGACGCGAAACGCGACGTCCTCGGATTTCGACCAAAATCGCACCGTAGCTAAATACCCGGGCTACGAGAACAACGGCGAAGTCAAAAACGACTTCCGACGAACAAAACTCGAGCTAACCTCGCCCGAAGCCAAACACGAGAATTCCCTGAAAGGCTCAACCGGGTCTCCAAAACAGACACCGGCTAGCTGGGGAAACCCGCAAACAGGCTAAACCTCTAAGAACACCTAACGAGGTACTCTAACAACGGCTCGAGACGGGAAACGGCAACGTAACGCCGAAAAAGGATTTAAAATAAATCATCGAAAATTCGGGGGCGTTACAGTCACTCCCCCTAACAAAAAGTTTCGACCCGAAACTTTGCGAAAACTACTCCTACAACAGAAGGAAAGAAACCAACCACTAGAGAGGGAACGTACCCGCAAACTCAGGGGAACAAATGAGGGTGAGCCTCCCTCATAGCCGACTCTAGCTCCCAAGTCGCGCTCTCCAAATCCTGATTCTTCCAAAGAACCTTCACCATAGGAATAGACTTCGTCCGCAACACTCGAGCTTGAGCTTCCAAAATGCGGACCGGCACCTCGACATACGAGAGATTGGGCTCCAACTGGGGCACAGCGTCCAAGACTTGCCCACTGCTCCGCATACACTTCCGCAACTGGCTCACATGGAAGACATTATGAACCCCCGGGAAGCTAGCTGGCAGATCCAGCCTATAAGCAGCCACACCAATACGCTCCGAAATCCTGAACGGGCCCACAAATCTCGGATCCAACTTCCGATTCTTGCCAAACCTCTTCACTCCTACCATCGGAGACACCTTCATGAAGACCAAATCATCCACTGAAAACTCCAAATCGGACCTACGCCGATTGGCGTTCTTCTCATACCTCTCCTGAGCAACTCGAAGCTTCTCCCGAATGAGCTTCACGGAAACCTCCATCTCTTCGAGTGCATCAGGACCCAAAACAGGCCTCTCACCGGCCTCGGCCCAAAACAAAGGGGTTCTGCAGCGCCTCCCATACAACGCCTCGAAGGGAGCCATCTGTAGACTCTCTTGGTAGCTGTTGTTGTAGGCAAACTCCATGAGCCGCAAACGCTCATCCCAAGCACCTCCATGATCAAGAGTATAGCACCGGATCATATCCTCCACAATCTGATTCACACGCTCGGTCTGCCCGTTGGTCTGCGGATGGTAAGCTGTGGAATACCTCAAATCAGTGCCCAAACCCTCCTGCAAACTCCTCCAGAAACGGGATGTAAACCGAGAGTCTCGATCAGAAACGATGCTAACTGGAACGCCGTGCAATCTGACGACCTCATCCAAGTACAACTCAGCAATCTTCTTCATCGAGTAATCGATCTTATAAGGTACGAAGTGCGCACACTTCGTCAATCGGTCCACGATCACCCAAACAGAATCAAACCCTCTCGGAGATCTCGGTAAGCCTGTAATGAAATCCATCGAGATGCTTTCCCACTTCCAAGTCGGGATCTCCAAAGGTGCCAACTTGCCACCAGGCCTCCCATGGTCGGCCTTCACCCGCCTGCAAGTGTAACACTCCGAGACAAAACGAGCTATATCACCCTTCATCCCATACCACCAGGCGATCTGCTTCAGATCATGGTACATCTTCGTAGATCCCGGGTGGTAGGAAACACTGGATCCGTGAGCCTCTTTGCAAACCAATACTCTGATGTCTCCAACTGCGGGGATGCAAAACCTGCCGCGGTACTTCAAAGTACCCGCCTCGTCGATGGAGAAATCTGGCAACTCTCCCCTCTCAGCTCTGAGGTACAAGTGCAACAAATCCGGATCCTCTCTCTGGTGCAATCTGGTGAGAGAAATCCATGACGGCTCTGCCACTACCAAACTGCTCTGCAACTCACAGCGTCCTGCGGTGATATCCATCAATAGAAACTCCTCCACTAAACGATCCGCGGTGAGATTGAAGACTTTCCCCGTCTTCCGGCTCAAGGCGTCGGCCACCACATTGGCCTTGCCCGGATGGTACTGAATCTCAACATCATAATCAGCAACATACTCAAGCCACCGCCGCTGGCGCAAATTCAGCTCCTTTTGTGTAAACACGTACTTCAGGCTCTTGTGATCGGTAAAGATCCTGCACTGGGCCCCATAAAGTAAGTGTCTCCACAGCTTCAAGGCAAAAATCACCGCTGCGAACTCGAGGTCGTGCGTAGGATAGTTCCGCTCATGAATCTTCAACTGACGAGACCCATAAGCGATCACCTTCCCTTCCTGCATCAACACGCCACCGAGTCCAACGTGCGAGGCATCCACATACACGTCATAGTCCTGTCCCTCCGCCGGTAAGGTCAACACCGGGGCAGAACATAACCGGCTCTTCAGCTCCAGAAAGGCCTCCTCGCACTTATCACTCCAAACGAACGCCGCATGCTTCTGCGTCAGCTTTGTCAAGGGCGCTGCCAAGGTAGAAAAGCCCTCGACGAATCTTCTATAATAGCCGGCCAACCCCAAGAAGCTCCTGATCTCCTTGGGTGTGCTCGGCCTACTCCAATCCATCACTGCTGAGATCTTCTCCGGGTCCACTGAAATACCATCTTTGTTCACCACATGACCCAGGAAGGAAACCTGAGGCAACCAGAACTCGCACTTGCTCAGCTTGGCGTACAATTGATGATCCCTCAAGGCGGATAACACCAACCGCAAATGCTGATCATGCTCCGCCGCATTCCGAGAATAAATCAGAACGTCGTCAATGAACACGACGACAAACTTGTCCAGAAAGTCCTTGAACACCCGGTTCATCATGTCCATAAATGCTGAAGGCGCATTGGTCAGCCCAAACGACATGACCAGGAATTCGAAATGCCCATGCCTCGATCGGAAAGCCGTCCGTGGAATGTCCGACTCCCGAATCCTAAGCTGATGGTAACCCGAACGGAGGTCTATCTTCGAAAATACTGAACTGCCACGCAACTGATCGAATAAATCGTCGATTCTGGGCAGTGGATACCTGTTCTTGATGGTGACTTTGTTCAACTCTCTATAGTCGATACAAAGGCGCATCGAACCATCCTTCTTCTTTACAAAGAGAACCGGAGCACCCCAGGGCGACGAGCTCTGCCTTATGAAGCCCTTCTCCAATAACTCATCAAGCTGAGTACGAAGCTCCTCCAGCTCTCGCGGGGCCATCCGATACGGCGCCTTGGCAATCGGACGCGTACCAGGCTCCAAATCAATCACGAACTCCACATCCCTGTCTGGAGGAAGACCGGGAAGATCGCTAGGGAACACGTCAGGAAACTCTCGCGCAACCGGAATCCCATCCAAAAGCGGCACACTGCTAACAGTCCCCAACACTGAGACTAGACAAGCAAAACAACCAGCAGGAAAAACCCTCTGAGCACATACCGCAGAAATCGCCGGAGAGTCCCGACGCGAATCACCGAAAACACTCCCGGGCTGACCGCTGTCCTTTCTGAAATCCAAGCGCTTTCCCCTGCACTGAATCACTGCATCATATCGGGACAACCAGTCCATACCCAGGATGACATCGAAATCCTCTAAGTCCAACACTTTCAGATCAGCCTTGGCCAGATAATCCCCCAACAAAATAGGGCAGTCCAGAATGCCCTGATCTGATATCACGGATTCACCCGAGGGGAACTTGACGCTAAAAGCACCCCAACACGATCAAGAACCCACTGGCACCGCTCGACAAAGGCCCTAGCCACAAAGGAGTGGGTAGCACCTGAGTCAAACAGAACGCGGGCCCAGCGGTTCCTTACCTTAAATTTCCCTATACACAAATAAAACCATAAACGCACAAGCAATAAACAAAACAATAGCAACACTAAAACTGCTACAAAAGAGAAAGCCAAGCGAGGGGGGTTTACCTGAAATGACCTGCGTCGAAGTCTCAGCCTCCGCTGAAGATACCACATTCAGCTTCCCTTTACCCTTGTCCACCGGCTGAGGCGGAGGTAAAGCCTGAAGCGGAACTGCATGAAGAGCGGACTGAACCTGAGGGCACCTCGACTTAACATGGCCCTTCTGGCCACACTGGAAGCAAACACGATCCTTGGACCAGCACTGAGCAGCATCGTGACCGGGTCGCTTGCAGACAGGACAAGGAACATCCCTCCTAGGAGCACCCTGGATAGCATGCACATGCTCCTTCTTCTGGACCCTTGCCCTCTTGAAGCACCTCTCAGCTGGGTGGCCCGGATGGCCACAGAAACTGCACACTACCTTGCTCTTCTTCTCAGAAACAGCACCAAGAACCTGGGGACCCTTTTCCTCAACTGACCTCCTCTTCTCGCTTCTCGCCTGCTGTCCGCGCTGCTTCGCGTTCTCGATAGCCTCTACCTTCAAAGCGGCCTCAACTGCTCCCGCATAAGTAACTGCGCCGTGAGCAACCGCAAGCTGCTGGACATCGCTCCTGAGGCCACCCAGAAAACGCTTTGCTCTATCCTCCTCAGTAGCCACCAAACTCGGAGCGAATCGACTGAGTTTGCTAAACTCAATCTCGTACTCGTTGATGGTGAGCTGACGCTGCTTCAGATGAAGAAAATCATTCATCAGCCTGTCTCGCTCTACTGACGGTAGGAACTTCCTCATCAGCAACTCCTTGAAAGAACTCCAGGAACATTCTCCGACCATGCCTTCCTTCTCTCTTAACCACCAGGTCTTTGCCAAACCCTTCAGCTGATAAACGCCCAGCATCACCTTCTGATCATCTGAGATACCTGAATAGTGAAGCATCTCCTCCATAGTGATCAGCCAGTCGTCCAATACCATGAAATCCGCCTTCCCATCGTACGTGGGAGGGCTCAGCCTCTGGAACTGGGAGATGAAAGTCATCCCGGGGGGCACCACCACTGGAGGCACGAGAGGAGCAGGAGGGGCAGGGGGGCTAGGACAGCTGTACCCACGGTGGGGTCCTGAACTCCCGGAGTCTGACCCGCCGCTCCGGATAAAAAGGACTGCATCTGGGCCTGCAACTCCACCACCTGCCTTGATAAGGCCTCGTTACTCTGCCTCAGGCTTTCCACCAACGCATCACTTTGAGCACCGGAGGACTCACCCTCAGACTGGGGAGCCGACCTCGTCACTCTACGCTTCAGCGGCATACTATAAGGAAAATTAAAACATAACAAACGATCAGAACTTAGCTAAACTCCTAGGATTAGACAAAGGTACAGACAATACATACATAAATATGATCTTCTACTGCTATATTTGCTCTGAGATTTTATTTTATTTAATACAAAAGGAATGATATGCTTAGCCTAAGATGGTTCACCACCATCACACTAACTCTTGTGCCTAGATCGGGAATGCATGAATTTATATTATTTTGACTCAAAACTATGTGTGTACACATGTCATCCTGCACGTCTTTAGCTTGGCGCGTTGTGCTTATGCGATGTTATGCTATGCATGATTATGCTATGCATTCTAAAAAGGCCCTAGTGCATGCCATGGCGGAGTACACATGAAAATGTTATGCATCCCATACTACATAACATTCTCATGCGACTAAAAAGAAAACGTGCTAGTCGCAGTCATGTGGTGAGGTTATGCATCCCATACTACATAACCCTCACATGTAGCCCCTATGGTGGATCCATATACGAACACATATTATGCATCCCATACTACATAATATGCCCCGTATACTTCATGTTATGCTTATGCGTGTAGTGCAGTGTTCGTGCTTCAGCCAAAACGTGCCGATGACATGTCGGTGTGTGTATGATATGACTCTAAACATCTAACACAAACAAAGGAAGGTTGCCCGACCAATTGTCAAGCAACCTCCCTCTGATACCAACTGTCACAACCCGCATTTTTCTCACTATTTATTAAATCAGAGTAAGAGAAAATCTACGCGCTGTGATGCCACGTCGAGCAGGGGATAACTGCCGACGTTCAGGCGACGCTCCAAATCCTTTCAAATCATGACTTTATTGATTATAAAAACTTGATTTATTCATGGGCCGTATCCCTCGGCTCAGTGGACCAAAGAGTCCACGGTTTCAAAACTGATTTTTTTATGCGTAGCGGAAAATACTTCATTTATGACCACATCCTAAATGAGCGCATAAGTGATCCCGAAGGACCCTTACGCTGAACCAAAACTTCTAGTTTTAATTTATACATATATAGGAAAATCATTTGTTATACGTAATTAAGAAAGTACGTTGAGTGAGTTCTTTTTAGAAATCATGCTGATCATATGCTTATACATAATATAGTTTTACTTTTAGCTTTTAAAGTAACTAGCAACCTAGCATAAAACTTCCCAGAGCAAATAGACTATCTCCCAGAAAGGGTAGCAGTAAGAAGAAAAGCATATCTAGTACAAAAGGTAAAACTACCAGGGGCGCCAACAGCTGACACGAACCCACTGGCAAGTATGTATGTCTGTAAGAAAACAGTAAAACTACCTCACTATGACTCAAGAGAGTCTCAACAGTCAACAGGAGGACCTCCAACAGCACCACAGCAACAGCCACCTATTGGCTACTGCCCAGAACCTGAGGCGTTCAGAAGAAAATAGAACACCTCAGAGCAAGGAATGCAAGTGCTAAAAAGGAGAGTAAGGTAAAAGCAAGTAAAGTAAGGTAAAGAGAGTACAACTAGAGTAAAAACAACAATGCCCAAGGAAGGGCGAAAAGCAAACCTGCACCAAGTGCGGGAAAACAGCAACTACTCTGCCTAAAAACCTGCAGAGTCAACATGGCCATAATGCCAAAAAAAAAATGCTGCAACACCTACGGAAGAAACGCCTAACATCCTAAATTGTGAGAGGCGGCAGTAGCAAAAACAAGAAACTTGGCATCAGGTTGAAAGCGTTCCAAAACGCCCGACCACTAATTCCAAGTCAACAAATTGCTCAAGGGTTGACACGTGAAGGCACAAAAGACCCATCGCTCACTTGCCCAGAAACTACTCGGGTCAAGGTAAAGAGTGTGGTCAAGGCTACATCACGCCACACAACCCCTAAAAGAGCCATCCACCACCACTACTGACCACAACCCACGATTCGGCCTTCGAAAGGTAACAGCCGACAAGGGACTCTCGATACACGAGCAGAACACTCGGGGAGAAATCAACGCTAAGGGATTAGTCGTTGCGATTACGCAACGCCGCTGCGAGTGAGTACACTCACTCGATCCTAAGCCTAGCGTACGAGCACCGACATCGGGTCGCACGATTAAAAGACGCACGACCATAGGCCGTGCGTGCACAATTACACCTAAACGCCTCGATTAGGCAAACTAGGAAAAATCCCAAAACCTAGACCTGTACCTAGGCCTAACATGAACTCAACCCGACGCTAACCCATATCCACACTACACACCTACCGCGACGCCGTCCTAAATCGGAAGCTACTAGCGGGAGGATAAAAATCCTAATTTTCTAACGCGTTTTCAAAAGGGGTTAGGGTTAGGAGAATTTCAATTAAAGATTTCTAATTGCACGAACAAAAGAAATTATCAAGGAATTTAACAAAAAGGGAGGCCAAACGGCGAAAAGAGGGGAAGCACTTGCCTCGCTAAATCACCAAAAATTTCGCCAGCACAACGGCGCTATGGCGGACGCCCAAAAATTCCGGAAAGCTTCCAATCACTCCAACCAACCTAAGATTGCATTCTATCAACACAAGGAGCGAAAAACAACCCACATCCATTCCAAATCACGAAAAAAATCTACGGTGAAACTCAAAATAAATTACCTCGGGAGGGAGATCGCGCCTAGGGGAGTCCGGATCCGGCCTCGGATCGGAAAGGGGAGGCCGGGGCTGCCGGCGGCGGGCGGTGGAAGGAGCGGCTAGGTCGTCGCCGGGCTCGGGCTCGCACAGGAGAACAGAAATTAAAAAGGTAAAAGGGGGGGCGGGCGGCTGCTATCTCACGGGAGAGGGCCGGCTTTAGCTTTTTATTAGGGGGAGGGGGTTTATTAGAAACCTAAATATAATTAACCTAATATTAACCTAAATCAAAAACTAACCAAAACCTAATACTTAAACCATAACCTAATACTTAAACCATATATTTAAAACAAATTTAAAACCTAAACTAATACACTAATTAAACCCTAATAACATACAACCCAAAATAACTATTAATACACATAATAGTATACACCCTCGCACGCATGCACACGCACGCGTACGTACAAAAATATAAAACCTAGCACGCAAGAGCACGCACGAAATCGTACCCCTCCGCGCACACATACTAACACCCCGCGCGCACGCACACGCGCGCGCGCACACGCGCGCACGAGCTCGTACAAAATACCGGCACGCAACACATGCGTAAAAAGACATGCCGTCATAGAAAATGACGACTCGCGCAAATTAACTACCGCCAAAACGACGCGAAACGCGACGTCCTCGGATTTCGACCAAAATCGCACCGTAGCTAAATACCCGGGCTACGAGAACAACGGCGAAGTCAAAAACGACTTCCGACGAACAAAACTCGAGCTAACCTCGCCCGAAGCCAAACACGAGAATTCCCTGAAAGGCTCAACCGGGTCTCCAAAACAGACACCGGCTAGCTGGGGAAACCCGCAAACAGGCTAAACCTCTAAGAACACCTAACGAGGTACTCTAACAACGGCTCGAGACGGGAAACGGCAACGTAACGCCGAAAAAGGATTTAAAATAAATCATCGAAAATTCGGGGGCGTTACACATGCTCCCCACCCCCTCTAGGGAAACCACCCGCTGGGGGCGAGCACCAGGCCGCAGGCCTCGCTCACCCGCAGGGCAGGCCTCCCGGGCGAGCAGCAAACCGGGAGCCTGGCTCGCTCGCAGGGCAGGCCGCCCGGGCGAGTCGCAGGTCGGGAGCCTGGCTTGCTTGCAGGGAAGGCCGATGCGCCTGTCTCGCCGCTCCTACCTCGCACCAAGGCAAGCTGGGGGGGACCGACCATCTTGTCACACTCACCCAAAAAATGGACTTGTGGGAGGTAGATTTTCCCTCCCCCTACTAGTATATTTCCAAGGCCAAGCTAAAATTGGCCACCAAGAGTGCAAGATCTCTGAAAAGCTTAAAAAACTCATAGTTGGTCCTACGCCTGCCGGGAGGGCCCTACTCTGCGAATACGAGGTTGTACAGACCTGTCATTCCTATGAAGGTCTCTGCTCTGGATGCCAACATCCAGTCACTAAAGACACTCTCTGAAATGACCAAAGATGAGGTCATATTAGCTGGCCTGGACAAGAGAGCACAAAACATCATTGACAGTGCTGTAGATGACTCGACCTTCCTGAACTTGGTTCACTGCCAGACCTCCAAGGAGATGTGGGACACCCTTGCGGTCTACATGGAGGGTACTGATGAGGTAAGCGATGATAGGAAGTCTCTGCTCAACTAAGAGTATGAGGCTTTATGGCAAATCTTGAAGGAGAACATAACTACCTGTTATGAAAGATTCTTCAGGATCATAAATGAATTGAAGACCTATGGTTGGGTTTTCAATAATTATGAAATAAATGATAAGTTTCTCAAATCTCTCACTGTAGACTGAGATACTAAGATCTGTGTCATAAGAGAGATGACCAAGCTTGCTGACACTCCTCCCCAAATATTGTTTGGGAAGTTGTTCTCCTATGAGATGCAGCTGGCTGCCAGGAAAGAGGAGGATGCCTCCAACAAATCACTGGCCCAAGAAAATACCTTGGCCTTCAAAGCTGAAAGCACAAGGAAAGGCAAGGAAAGGATTTCTTCTCCACCAAGGAGACCAGCTGAGTCAGACAACACTGACTCAAAGGCATCAGACAGCAGCATGTCTGATGAAGATTTTGCAGCCTTTTCCAGACAACTCTAGAGGTTAATAAAGAAGAAACATTAGAAGAAAAGGCCTTCCAATTCCACTCATCACAGAAAGAACCAGTCCAAGACTGACAGGTATGATTCTAAACATAATAAATATAACTCCTCTAAAGTAATTTGCTATTGTTGCAGCAAGCCTGAGCATGTGATAGGTGACTGCCCGGAGAAGAGGAAGGAGACTGAGGAGAAGAAGCAGCCCATCACAAAGGAAAGAAGGAAAAGTCCTTCATTGTTAAGAAGGAAAAGATTTGGACAGACTCATCATCTTCTAAGTCTGAAGAAGAGGAAGCCTATATTGGGCTAGTTTTTGCTGCTGTTAAATATGAAGCTATTATAGTAAGAGAAGTCAATCGTCCAGGGAGGATAGGAATCAGAGCCCCTCTGATACTGTTAGATAGTGAGTCAGAGGTGGATGAAGATGTTCATAGCTATAGAGGGCTGATGACAATGACAGATGAGGAAGGCAACCAGGATTAGCTTGGTTAGAGCAAGGTACATCTATCACCTAACTCTGCTTATTTGTCTGAGTTTGAGACTAGTCCTTGCTCAGAAGCCTCTTCACCCTATGATGAAGAAGATTATGGATCTGAAGGAGATGTCAATCAACTGATTAACAAGTATAGAGAACTTCTGAATGCCTTCAAGAAAGTCAAGAAGTTGTCTAAGAAGCAAACTCAAGAGATTTCATCTCTTAAGCTTGCAGTTGCCCAGCAGACTGTAACAACAAATCTGCTGGACCATAAAGCTAGGGAATTAGCCAACTGAAGTCCCTCTTAGACATTCAGGTAGCCTCCATCAAGCACAAGAACTATCTCATCAAGGAGCTTGAAGATAAGCTTGAGAACGAGAAAAGATTAGTGGCTAGCTATTCTAAGCCAAGTACTGTCCTCCCCTTGATAGACTTCTTCTCCTCTAAAAAGAACAAGAAGGGGTTGAGATTCAAGGGAAGCACAAGAGTTGCTCCTTCCAAAAGGAAAGGCACAGCTCCACCTCCACCTCAGTCTATTGCTTCTAAGCCTCCCATTCTTGTAGAAAAAGTTTTGATACCTTCTAACATATATGACCAAGAAAGCTCTTATGGTCATTGGGAGAGGGGTTGTTCATCTGGAGTGAACAAAGATGTTCACTGCCATGGTGAAAGTTTTGGCAAGGTGTGTGCAGTCAAGGCTGCCAATGAGAAATTTCAAATGGCCAAATCTGGACCATTTGTCTTTGGTGCTTCTACACCAACTCTCAAGAATGTTGCTGCAACCAAGGCTCAAAATATGACAGAAAAGGTTCTGACTAAGGGCAAGTCCAAGAATCAGGCTGATCTCGGCATATCTGAGCCATCAGAAGCATGCTTTCTGAAAAGAAGCTAGTTGCTGCTGGCACTCAGGGTAGACTAAATCATCCAGCTATAAGACTTAACTTCAATCAAATTCTGGCTGAAAGAAATCAGAAAAAGGCTGCAACACATCTTCCTCATGTCAAGGTTGTTGCTCATCAAGCTGCGGGGCCTTCACAGAAAAGAAGATATAACATACATGATTGTTGGTGTGTTGGTAAGATAGGGTATTTTGTCATTGACTGCTATCACAATCCCAATGTGGCCATAGCTAGGGTTAGTCCACCAATCAGAAATTCTGCTAGTGAACATGTTCAGTTTCATGCTAACATGCACCTAGGACCCAATAGATATTGGGGTCCTAAGGTTAAGTAATTTATATGTTGCAGGATAGTTCAAGGTGTTATACCCCTATATGGTACTTGGACAGTGGTTGTTCCAGGCACATGACTGGAACAAGGAGCAACTTGAAGGAGTTTACTCCAGTAAAAGATGAACCCAAAGTCATCTTTGGAGGTTCAAATAGAGGTGCAACCAGAGGATATGGTAAGATTACCAATGACATAGTCACCATCACCAAGGTAGCTTATGTTGAAGGGTTGCAGCCCAACCTTATAAGCATAAGACAGCTTTCTGATCTTGGCTATGTTATTGTCTTCCACAAGGATGAGTGCCTAATTAGGAGGTCAAGTGATCAAGAGGTCATCTTGACAGGCACTAGGAGTGGAAATATTTATTGCTTGAACTTTCTATGTCTAGACACAGATTCTCCTATCTGTTTAATGTCAAATAAGAAAGTCTCCTACTATGTTCAGTGGCACAAGAGACTAGCCCATTTGAATTTCAAGACTATTGGCAAGCTCTCCAGTCAAGAGCTAGTTAGGAATGGCCCCAATGTGAAGTGCTCTAAGGAGGGCATTTGCTCAGCTTGCCAAGAGGGTAAGCAGACAAAAGTCACCTTCAAAGGTATTGGGACCAAAGACTCTGTGAGGTGCTTATATCTCTTACACTTGGACCTATTTGATCCTATGCCAGTTCACAGTTTTGGTAGGAAAGTCTACACCCTTGTGGTAGTTGATGACTATTCCAAGTTTACTTGGGTGTTCTTTCTTAAGAAGAAGGATAAAACCCTTGATGTCTTCATGAGGTTTGTCAAGTAAATTTAGAATGAGCTTGGCTATTCTGTGGTCAAAATCAGAAGTGACCATGAGATAGAATTCCAGTCTGATAGCATGACAAAGTTCTGTAAAGCGCATGAGATTCATCAAGAATTCTCTTCTCTTAGAACACACCAGCAAAATGGGATAGTTGAGAGAAAAAATAGGACTCTTATAGAGGCGGGTAGAACACTATTGAGTGACACATCTCTCATATAATATTTCTGGGCTGAGGCAGTAAATATTGCATGTCATGTCCTCAATAGAGCCTCTATCACCAAAGGCCACAAGAAGATTCTCTATGAGATCTTGAAGGGCATAAAACCAAATCTAGGCTATCTCAGAATCTTTGGTAGTAAATGTTTTATGCTTCACAATGGCAAGTCCTATATGACTAAGTTTGTTGTCAAATCCTATGATGGAATATTTGTTGGGTACAACAATCATAGCAAGCCTATAAGATCTACAACTTGAAAAGCCAAGTTGTAGAAGAATCAGTTCATGTAATCTTTGATGAGTCTACCATGATTAACAATGGACTGCCTAGTTCCTCTTATAGTACTACAGGTATAGAACAGATGATGGACAAACTGACCATTAAGGAAGCATCACCAGTTATCCAAGATGATATGGATACTCCAGAAGATCTACCTAGCACACTAGGAGTGGATGAAGACCAACAAGAAGATGCCCATATTGTAGAAAGAAGACTGCCACCTGCAGTCAGACATATAAGAGATCATCCAGCATACCAGATCATTGGTGAGGCAAGTCATGGAGTAATTACAAGGAGCAAAAGTCAGAACACATCCATGTATTCAAGCTTTCTATCACAAGTTGAGCCGAAGAAGTTTGAAGAGGCCAACATAGACCAGCATTAGATTGGAGCTATGCAGGAGGAATTGAACCAGTTCAAGAGGTGCAGGGTCTAGAAGCTGGTTCCTAGACCTCATGGTCATAATGTCATTGGAGTCAAGTGGTTCTACAGAAACAAGCTTGATGAGAATGTCATTATAATTAAGAACAAAGCCAGAATAGTAGCTAATGGGTACATGCAAGGAGAAAGGATTGATTTTGATCAAACCTTTGCCCCTGTAGTAAGATTGGAGGCCATCAGATTATTCCTTGCATATGCAGCACACAAGGGATTCAAGGTCTACCAAATGGATGTGAAGTCAGCCTTCCTAAATGGTGACTTAAAAGAAGAAGTCTATGTTGAGAACTCTCCAGGTTTTGTAGTTCCTAACTCACTTGATTTTGTTTATAGACTTAGGAAAGCTCTATATGGGCTGAAGCAAGCCCCTAGAGCATGGTATGAGACATTATCTAGTTTTCTCATTGAGAACAAATTCTCAAGGCGGAAAATAGACCAGACCCTATTCCTAAGGGAATCTAAGGGTAAGATCATCCTAGTTCAGATCTATATAGATGACATCATCTTTGGATCTAATGATGACAACCTCTGTAAAAAGTTTGCTAAACTTATGTAGGGTAAGTTTGGGATGAGCAGTATGAGTGAACTTAAGTTCTTCTTGGGCCTCTAAGTAAGACAGACTGATGATGGCTTGTCTATATCCCAGTCTAAGTTCACTAGGGAGTTAATCAAGAAATTTGGCATGGAGAATTCCTCTACCATGAGAACTCCTATGGGGTCAAGTATGCTTGTAGGCAAAGATGAAGCAGGGAAACCTATTGATGAAACTTTATAAAAAGAGATAATTGGCTCCCTTCTATATCTGACTGCAAGTAGGCCAGACATCATGTATGTTATATGTGTTTGTGTTAGGTATCAGACTTGCCCTAAAGAATCTCACTACTCTGCAGCTAAGAGTGTTGAAACAAAAAAACTTGGTCTCTCGTGGAGTTCGGGGTCCCAAAAGAGGGGTTACCTCGCACCTACTACACTCAGGAGAATGTCATGGACCAAAGGCTCAGGAAACTAGGAACAGACCCTCGGCTCTAGCGTTGAGGTCCCACCTCACACCTGAAAGACCTTTGAGGTCTCCCCCTCCCTAGCCAATGCTGAGCTAGGTGCCTTGGAGAAAGAAAGTAAGGAGATTCAAGTGATGGAGAAGTGATCCCTCCAAGGCACCCTCAAGGGTCTATTTATAGTTTTTTGGGGATGGCCTGCCAATATCCAACCTCCGTTGCTCTGAAGTTACTGAAATGCCCCCAAATTGGTCTCCCAAAGCCAAATCCCGCTGTTCCAAATATCTAAATGCAGTCAACCTAGGGCAGACCCTAAAGCCGGGCGGTACTCGGCGACCTGGGGGGTAATCGGCGGCCTGGGGGTACTCGGCGGCCTGGGTGGTACTCGGCGGCCTGGGTGGTACTCGACGGCCTGGGTGGTACTCGGCAGCCTGGGGGGTACTCGGCGGCATGGGTGGTACTCGGCGGCCTGGGGGGTACTCGGCGGCCTGGGGGGTACTCGGTGTCCTGGGGGGTACTCGACGGCCTAGGGGGGTACTCGGCGGCCTGGGGGGTACTCGGCGGCCTGAGGGGTACTCATCGGCCTGGGTGGTACTCGGCGGCCTGGGTGGTACTCGGCAGCCTGGGGGGTACTCGGCGGCCTGGGGGGTACTCGGCGGCCTGGGGGGTACTCGGCGGCCTTGGGGGTACTCGGCGGCCTGGGTGGTACTCGATGGCCTGGGGGGTACTCGGCGTCCTGGGGGGTACTCGGCAGCCTGGATGGTACTCGGCGGCCTGGGTGGTACTTGGCGGCCTGGGTGGTACTCGGCGGCCTTGGTGGTACTTGGCGGCCTGGGTGGTACTCGGCGGCCTGGGTGGTACTCGGCGGCCTGGGTGGTACTCGGCGGCCTGGGTGGTACTCGGCGGCCTGGGTGGTACTCGGCGGCCTGGGTGGTACTCGGCGAGTTGGACGAGCTCGATGCTAGGTGACCCCCCGAGGGGGCCGGGGAGAGAGACAAATATTTTCTCCCCCTACTAGTATATTTTCAAGGCCAAGCCAAAATTGGCCACCAAGAGTGCAAAACCTCTCAAAAGCTTAAAAACTCAAAACTAGTCCTGCGCCTGTCGGGAGGGCCCTACTCTGCGAATACGGGATTGTACACAATTCCCGCTCTTTTCGAGGTTCACACAAGCTCGGAAAGAAACATCCAACCAAACGTATTCGCTGAGTGGCGTTCGTGGGGCCGAAAATACTCGGTCTCTCTGAGTGGTCAACCTGTCATGCCAGCTAATGGGAGCCTGGATGACGAGACGGCCTCGTGGTGAAAAACACTTAGCCTCCCGAGGGGTCAACCTGTCACGCCAGCTAATGGGAGCCTGGGTGACGAGACGGCCTCGGGGTGAAAACACTTAACCTCCCGAGGGATCAACCTGTCACGCCAGCTAATGGGAGCCTGGGTGACGAGACGGCCTTGGGGTGAAAACACTTGGCCTCCCGAGGGGTCAACCTGTCACGCCAGCTAATGGGAGCCTAGGTGACGAGACGGCCTCGGGGCAAAAACACTTAGCCTCCCGAGGGGTCAACATGTCACGCCAGCTAATGGGAGCATGGGTGACGAGATGACCTCGGTGTGAAAACACTTGGCCTCCCGAGGGGTCAACCTGTCACGCCAGCTAATGGGAGCCTGGGTGACGAGACAGCCTCAGGGTGAAAACACTTGACCTCCCGAGGGGTCAACCTGTCACGCCATCTAATGGGAGCCTGGGTGACGAGACAGCCTCGAGGTGAAAACACTTAGCCTCCCGTGGGGTCAACCTGTCACGCCAGCTAATGGGAGCCTGGGTGACGAGACGGCCTCGGGGTGAAAACACTTAGCCTCCCGAGGGGTCAACATGTCACGCTAGCTAATAGGAGTCTGGGTGACGAGACGGCCTCGGGGTGAAAACACTTGGCCTCCCAAGGGGTCAACCTGTCACGCCAGCTAATGGGAGCCTGGGTGACGAGACGGCCTCGGGGTGAAAACACTTGGCCTCCCGAGGGGTTAACCTGCCACGCCAGCTAATGGGAGCCTGGGTGACGAGATGGCTTCGGGGCGAAAACACTTGGCCTCCCGAGGGGTCAACCTGTCACGCCAGCTAATGGGAGCCTGGGTGACGAGACGGCCTCGGGGTGAAAACACTTGGCCTCCTGAGGGATCAACCTGTCACGCCAGCTAATGGGAGCCTAGGTGACGAGACGGCCTCGGGGTGAAAACACTTAGCCTCCCGAGGGGTCAACCTGTCACGCCAGCTAATGGGAGCCTGAGTGACGAGACGACCTCGGGGTGAAAACACTTAGCCTCCTGAGGGGTCAATATGTCACGCCAGCTAATGGGAGCCTGGGTGACGAGACGGCCTCGGGGTGAAAAAACTTGGCCTCCCAAGGGGTCAACCTGTCATGCTAGCTGATGAGAGCCTGGGTGACGAGATGGCCTCGGGGCGAAAACACTTAGCCTCCCGAGGGGTCAACCTGTCACGCCAGCTAATGGGAGCCTTGGTGACGAGATGACCTCGGGGTGAAAACACTTAGCCTCTCGAGGGGTCAACCTGTCACGCCAGCTAATGGTAGCCTGGTCAGCAGAATCATCCCAGAGCTAAAAGGACTTAGCCTCTATGAGAGATCAACCTGCCCTGCCAGCTAGTGGGAGCCTGGTCAGCGGAATTATTCCGGAGCTAAAAGGCTTAGCCTCCACGAGAGATCAACCTGCCCTGCCAGCTAGTGGGAGCCTGGTCAGCGGAATCATCCCGGAGCTAAAAGGACTTAGCCTCCACAAAAGATCAACCTGCCCTGCCAGCTAGTGAGAGCCTGGTCAGCGGAATCATCCCGGAGCTAAAAGGACTAAGCCTCCACGAGAGATCAACCTGCCCTGCCAGCTAGTGGGAGCCTGGTCAGCGGAATCATCCCGGAGCTAAAAGAACTTAGCCTCCACGAGAGATCAACCTGCCCTGCCAGCTAGTGGGACTCTGGTCAGCGGAATCTTCCCGGAGCTAAAAGGACTTGGCCTCCAGGAGAGATCAACCTGCCCTGTCAGCTAGTGGGAGCCTGGTCAGCGGAATCATCCCGGAGCTAAAAGGACTTGGCCTCCACGAGAGATCAACCTGCCCTGCCAGCTAGTGGGAGCCTGGTCAACGGAATCATCCCGGAGCTAAAAGGACTTGGCCTCCACGAGAGATCAACCTGCCCTGCCAGCTAGTGGGAGCCTGGTAAGCGGAATCATCCCGGAGCTAAAAGGACTTGGGCTCCACGAGAGATCAACCTGCCCTGCCAGCTAGTGGGAGCCTGGTCAGCGGAATCATCCCGGAGCTAAAAGGACTTGGCCTCCACGAGAGATCAACCTGCCCTGCCAGCTAGTGGGAGCCTGGTCAGCGGAATCATCCCGGAGCTAAAAGGACTTGGCCTTCACGAGAGATCAACCTGCCCTGCCAGCTAGTGGGAGCCTGGTCAGCGGAATCATCCTGGAGCTAAAAGGACTTTGCCTCCACGAGAGATCAACCTGCCCTGCCAGCTAGTGGGAGCCTGGTCAGCGGAATCATCCTGGAGCTAAAAGGACTTGGCCTCCACGAGAGATCAACCTGCCCTGCCAGCTAGTGGGAGCCTTGTCAGCAGAATCATCCCGAAGCTAAAAGGACTTGGCCTCCACAAGAGGTCAACCTGCCCTACCAGCTAGTGGGAGCCTGGTCAGCGGAATCATCCCGAAGCTAAAAGGACTTAGCCTCCACGAGAGATCAACCTGCCCTGCCAGCTAGTGGGAGCCTGGTCAGGGGAATCATCCCGGAGCTAAAAGGACTTGGCCTCCACGAGATATCAACCTGCCCTGCCAGCTAGTGGGAGCCTGGTCAGCGGAATCATCCCGGAGCTAAAAAAGACTTGGCCTCCACGAGAGATCAACCTGCCCTGTCAGCTAGATGGAGCCTGGTCAGCAGAATCATCCCGGAGGTAAAAAGGACTTGGCCTCCACGAGAGATCAACCTGCCCTGCCAGCTAGTGGGAGCCTGGTCAGCGGAATCATCCCGGAGCTAAAAAGGACTTAGCCTCCACGAGAGATCAACCTGCCCTGCCAGCTAGTGGGAACCTGGTCAGCAGAATCATCCCGGAGCTAAAAGGACTTAGCCTCAACGAGAGATCAACCTGCCCTACAAGCTAGTGGGAGCCTGGTCAACGGAATCATCCCGGAGCTAAAAGGACTTAGCCTCCACGAGAGATCAACCTGCCCTGCCAGCTAGTGGGTGTCTGGTCAGCGGAATCATCCCGGAGCTAAAGGGACTTAGCCTCCACGAGAGATCAACCTGCCCTGCCAGCTAGTGGGAGCCTGGTCAACGGAATCATCCCGAGGCTAAAAGGACTTGATCACAAATGTTTTCCGGCAGTCTTTTTCATTAATCATAGGTTATACAATGCAAACAAAGTTCATTACAAGAGATGATCTACTTCGTGTACCTCCCTTTTTCCTCGTGCATCAAAGGATCCCTCCCTGGGTGCCACATCAACCCTGTCCTCACACCTCTCCCCTCCTGTCTTGGGTTGGACTTCTTCAATCCGTACCGGATCTTGCGGTTGTTGAGGCTATGGTGCCGGAGCTCTTGTCCTTCTCAACTCCTGGAACTCGGGGCAAGTAGCTGTTGCATGGTCCTCCTCCTGGTGGAACTCACGGTAGGGTAACTCTACTCTGACTCTTCCTCTTCCCACGCGGTTTCTCCTCTCCCTTCAACCGATCGCCATCGCTTGCTACGGTGGGAGTAGGAGCTGCTTAGGGGCTTGCCTTTGGCAGGTCCTCCCTACTGCCTCCAACCTAGCTCCGGACCCTCCTATCCTTGGAACCCCTGAGCTCTCTGCTCCTCTCTCCTTCTTCCTTCCTGATGTCTCGAGCCACCTTGCTCCTTTGACTCTACATCCGTCAACTTTGCCAATCTCTTGACAAATGCCGGATTGGCCGCCTCCATGGCTATCTCCTCTGCCGCCCTTTCCATCAGCTCCTCGAAGGAAAGGGGGGGGCTTCCGAGTCGAGCTCATCTTGAAGAAGCCCTCCTTCAGCCCAACAATGAAGGCCATCTGGAGAGCATATCCCGACATCTCCTGGATATCCAGGATCTCCTCTTGGAACCTGTCAACATAGTGGGCTAGCGACTCCTCGGCCCTCTGCCTTATTAGAAAGATGGACTCAGGACTCTTCTTCCTCTTCTTGGAGGTGGAGAAGCGGAGCTGGAAGCTTCGGCTCAAGTCCTCGAACCCATAGATCGACCTCGGGGGGGAGTTGATGAAACCAGTCCCTTGCCTTTTTCCTTCAACGTGATCGCAAAGAGGCGACACTTGAAGGCATCCTTCATCGGCCTAATGGAGATGGCATCCTCGAACCACTGCAGGTGCTGGACTGGGTCATCCTTCCCGATATAGTAAGCCATGTTTGGCTCTCTGAACCCCTCGGGAATGGGAGCTGAGATGATCAGCTCGTTGAAGGGTGATCCTCTAAGGGGTGTTCTCGCCACCTCTACTCACGCGGCCTGCTCGCCTGGAGGGCTAGCACTCGTCGGGCTGGGGAACAGCTCCCGACCGAAGAGGTCTCGCTCAACCCCCTCTCCCATCCTTTCCTTCCCAGGTCGCCTACCTGGTGCACTTCCTTCTCCCCCTACTGGGGTCACCTCTCCCGTGTCCCTGGGAGGCAGCTCGCCGAGACCACTCTGGGTCAGCTCGCCGGGACCCCTGGGAGCCAGTCCCTGGGGGGTGGAGGTTGAGCTATCAGCCCGAGGGACAATGCTTCTAAGCATCCCCATGATGCCTTGGATGGAAGCCATGAACTCCTCCCTTCCCACAAAGGGTCCGGGGTTGGGGAGCTTGCCGAGATCATCACTACCTCCCTAATCTCCAGTCATGACACTCTCCCGAGATCTTCTGTGCTGGTCACTCTCCACGCTCACCGCACTAAAATGTTGAAACCAAAAAACTTGGTCTCTCGTGGAGTTCGGGGTCCCAAAAGAGGGGTGACCTCGCACCTACTACACTCAGGAGAATGTCATGGACCAAAGGCTCAGGAAACTAGGAACAGACCCTCGGCTCTAGCGTGGAGGTCCCACCTCACACCCGGAAGACCTTTGAGGTCTCTCCCTCCCTAGCCAATGCTGAGCTAGGTGCCTTGGAGAAAGAAAGTAAGGGGATTCAAGTGATGGAAAAGTGATCCCTCCAAGGCACCCTCAAGGGTCTATTTATAGTTTTTTGGGGATGGCCTGCCAATATCCAACCTCCGTTGTTCTGAAGTTACTGAAATTCCCCCAAATTGGTCTCCCAACAGCCAAATCCCGATGTTCCAAACATCTAAATACAGTCCACCAGGGGCAGACCCTCAAGCCGGGTTGTACTCGGTGGCCTGGGCGGCGGCCTGGGTGGTACTCGGCGGCCTGGGGGGTACTCGGCGGCCTGGGTGGTACTCGGCGGCCTGGGTGGTACTCGGCGGCCTGGGGGGTACTCGGCGGCCTGGGGGGTACTCGGCGGCCTAGGGGGTACTCGGCGGCCTGGGGGGTACTCGGCGGCCTGGGGGGTACTCGGCGGCCTGGGGGGGGGGGTACTCGGCGGCCTAGGGGTAGTCGACGGCCAGGGTGGTACTCGGCGACCTGGGGGGTACTCGACGACCTGGGGGGTACTCGACGGCCTGGAGGGTACTCGACGGCCTGGGGGGTACTCGACGGCCTGGGGGGTACTCGGCGGCCTGGGGGGTACTCAGCGGCCTAGGGGGTACTCTGCGGCCTGGGGGGTACTTGGCGGCCTGGGGGGTACTCGGCGGCCTGGGGGGTACTCGGCGACCTGGGGGGTACTCGGCGGCCTGGGTAGTACTCGGCGGTCTAGGTGGTACTCGGCGGTCTGGGTGGTACTCGACGGCCTGGGTGGTACTCGGCGGCCTGGGGGGAGCTGGGCGAGCTCGATACTGGGTGACCCCCCGAGGGGGCCGGGGAGAGAGACAAATATTTTCTCCCCCTACTAGTATATTTTCATGGCCAAGCCAAAATTGGCCACTAAGAGTGCAAAACCTCTCAAAAGCTTAAAAACTCAAAACTGGTCCTACGCCTGCCGGGAGGGCCCTACTCTGCTAATACGGTGTTGTACAAAGAGAATCTTGAAATATCTTAAGGGCACTCCAGATATTGGTCTTTGGTGCCCTAGGAATGGGGAGTTTGAACTAACTGTTATTCAGATGCAGATTTTGCAGGCTGCAAAGAGGACAGGAAGAGCACATCTAGCACCTGTCATTTATTGGGAAGGAGACTAGTATCTTGGACTTGGAGCAGCAAGAAACAAACCAGTGTGACAATATCAACTACAGAGTCAGAGTACATCTCAGTAGGAAGTTGTTGTGCTCAGTTGATGTGGATCCAGCACCAGCTTCAAGAGTACAACCTCTAGATAAGTATAACTCCTTTATTCTGTAATTCTACTAGTGCAATCTCTATTGCTAAGAATCATATCTCCCATAGCTGGACTAAGCATATAGAGATTAGATATCATTTCATTAGGGAGCATGTGGAATGTGAAGACATCACCCTTGAGTTTGTCTCAACAGACAAGCAAGTGGCTGACATCTTCACTAAGCCACTAAATGAAGCCAAGTTTAACACCTTCAAATTTGAGTTGGGTGTGTTAAACTTAGTATAGCTTCACTTGCTCCTCATCTGGTTGCAAACTATTTGGCATTATGCAGATATGATGGTTCATTAAAAAAAATGAAGATTCTCCAATTGAGGGGGAGCAAGTCCAGTACAATTCCAACATTTCACTACTGCTTAATTGAGGGGGAGCAGGTGATAAGATGATCAGTTGACCAAGTGCATCCTACCAGCTATTTACTGCAGTCAAAAAGGGGGAGAGGATAAGATGATCAGATGATCAGATAAGCAAGGCAGCAATAATTCAGGGGAAGCAGATGACAGATGCAGTAATGTTTCATTCTGCAAGTAGGGAAGTGTGGTAACTATAGATCACCTCTCAATTATTTAGTTTTCTTCTATTATGCCTTGTGTTGCATGGTTCTGTGTATGTCATTGACTTTGCTTAAGAGTTTTGACTTTCTTAAATAGGGGGAGATTGTTGGGTCCATTGCTCATAATGTCCTGGATTTGAGTGAAGTCAATCTTATCAATGATATACACATATCAGTAGATGACTATGATAGATCAGATAGCCTAAGTGGCTAAGTCAGGCAAACACTTACTTAAGGTGTAGGATGAAAGAAATCTGTCTAAGTCCACGGGCATTGAGTGAAGGAATATCACTCAATGCCAGATGACTTATAGTGCTGAGTGTAGCCTATACTATCATAGTCTAAGTTGTAATGAGTTGAAATGTGGCCAAGTCCACATGCATTGAGTGAAGTCAACTCTCTCAACATCATGCATCTAAAGAGAAAGTTGACTAAGTGTTTTGACGTTGAGTAATGAATACACACTCAACGTCATACAACAAAGAGGCTGTAAGTTGAACTAAGTTCAGAATTCGTCGAACTGAGTTCAGAGTTCATCGAGCTCAGCTCACCTTTCGTCGAGCTGAGTTCAGAGCCTGAGATTCTGAGTTTGTCGAGCTCAGTTGAGATTTTGTCGAACTGAGTTCAGAGTTCGTCGAGCTCGACTCACCTTTCATCGAGCTAAGTTCAGAGCTCGAGTTCTGAGTTCGTCGAGCTCAGTTGAGATTTCATCGAACTGAGTTCAAAGTTCATCGAGCTCAAATTTACCATTCGTCGAACTCAGTTCAATATAAGATAGTCTAAGCCCTGACGTTTTAAACATAGAAAATCTACTAAGGCAAAAAGCGTTGAGTGAGGCTTACTCACTCAACGCTCTAAACGCCTTTATACAGAAATGAGTTGAAAGCTGGTAGTATTGAGTGAGGCATGTTCACTCAACACGCTCAACGCTTAAGTTGCTGAAGAAGCAGAAATTCGGTTAAGGCAAAAAATGTTGAGTGAAGGTTACCGACTCAACGCTGTCAACGCCTAGTGAAGACATAATTTTGTCTAAGGGATTTGGCGTTAGGTGATGCTTACTAACTCAACGCCAAGCAGTAGATAGCTGATAAAGAAAGTTAGCGTTGAGTGAAGCTGAATCTCTCAACGCCTAGTATCAGACTTCATATTCTAAGTAGTTTGGTGTTGAGTGAAGGGTACTCACTCAATGCCAAGAGATAGTAAATCTGTCTAAGTGTTTTGGCGTTGAGTGATGCTTACTCACTCAACGCCTATTCTCTGATGCTCGATTTTGGCTAAGTCCACAGGTGCTGACGTCAGCAAAATTGACAAAATAAACTAAGGTCAATTCAGATACGGGGAAGCTACACTACACGACAAAACTTGCCGTGAAGCTACTATACGTCTTCTTCTGTTAAAGCAAGGCGCAGCTGGAAGCTGTAGGTGGGGCCCACCAATCTCTAAGAGTCGTTGATCGGCAAACTACAGAAGGAAGAGATAGAGCCAAGACAAAGACAACTTTTAGGGAATACAATATTCAAAAAGGAGAGCAGTCGTCTTCATCTTCTTCGCCATTGCTGCATGTGAAAAGCTTGAAGCTCTCCAGCAAGAAAAGTTCAGTTAGCTGTGCAAGTCTCCATCTGCCACATCAGATTCAGAATCAGTTTTGAAGAAAGAAGAACCTTCATCCTTTAACAGGTTCAGTGAGGTGTTTGAAGACTCATGATCAAAAGATCTTTAGTCTTCAACAGCAAGTTCATAATTTATCTTCTAAGTTCCTCTAGCAAATTCTTTCCCTGCTGTGAGGAGAGTTGGAGCAAAAATGTTTCTGCTCTAATTGTAGACACAGAGAAATTTCTCTATGTCAAAGTAAATTAAACTATTTCTTTTTGTAGGATCCTTCTGGATCTAAGCTGTAGGACCTTTGGGTCTGAGGTAGGGCAAATTTGTCTAAGCTGTAGGAGAGTGCTACTCTCTAAGGTAGGTGAGTTTTACTCACTGAGTTGTAAGGAAGTTTTGCCTGAACTGTAGGAGAGTGTATCTCTCTGAGTTGTAGGAGCAAGCTTGCTCTGAGGTAGGGCTATCCTCCATAGCCTGAGTGGTAGGGCTTAAGTGTCTGAGGTAGGTGATACTTGTATCACTGAGTGTAGGCCTTTGTGGCTGAGGTGTAAGTCTTGGAGGATACTAAGAGATCCTGAGGGATCTGAGGTGTAATCTCCTTGGAGTATTGGTTTGGAGAAGTGTCTTGACTAATAGAAAGTTAACAAGGTGAGAGGAGAGTGGATGTACCCATAATTTTGGGGAACCACTATAAAACACTTGTGTGCTTTTTTGTGTTTGCTTTTATTTTCTTAATTGTAGGTGCTAAGGATAAGCTCTAGGAAATTAATTGGCAGGGGAAGTTTGAGATGAGTAGTATGAGTGAACTTAAGTTTTTCTTTGGCCTTTAAGTAAGACAGACTGATGATGGCTTGTCCATATCCCAGTCTAAGTTCACTAAGGAGTTAATCAAGAAATTTGGCATGGAGAATTCCTCTACCATGAGAACTCCTATGAGGTCAAGTATGCCTGTAGGCAAAGATGAAGTAGAGAAACCTGTCGATGAAACTTTGTAAAAAGGGATAATTGGCTCCCTTCTATATCTGACTGTAAGTAGGTTAGACATAATGTATGTTACATGTGTTTGTGCTAGGTATCAGGCTTACCCTAAAGAATCTCACTACTCTGCAGCTAAGAGAATCTTTAGGTATCTTAAGGGCACTCCATATCTTGGCCTTTGGTGCCTTAAGAATGGGGAGTTTGAACTAACTGATATTCAGTTGTAGATTTTGCAGGTTGTAAGGAGGATAGGAAGAGCACATCTGGCACCTGTCAGTTATTGGGAGGGAGATTGGTATCTTGGAGCATCAAGATACAAACCAGTGTGTCAATATCAACTACAGAGTCAGAGTATATCTCAGCAGGAAGTTGCTGTGCTCAGTTGCTATGGATCCAGCACCAGCTTCAAGAGTACAACCTACAGATAAGTAGAACTCCTTTATTCTGTGATTATACTAGTGTAATCTCTATTACTAGGAATCATGTCTCTCATAGCAGGACTAAGCACATAGAGATTAGATATCATTTCATTAGGGAGCATATGGAATGTGAAAACATCACCCTTGAGTTTGTCCCAATATACAAGAAAGTGACTGACATCTTCACTAAGCCACTAGATGAAGCCAAGTTTAACACCTTCAAATTTGAGTTGGGTCTGTTAAACTTAGAATAGATTTATTGCTACTCATCTGGTTGCAAACTATTTGGCATTATGCATATAGGATAGTTCATTAAAAAATGAAGATTCTCCAATTGAGGGGGATCAAGTCCGGCACAATTCCAACATTTCACTGCTGCCTAATTGAGGGGAGGGGGCAGGTGATAAGATGATCAGTTGATCAGGTGCATCCTACCAGCTATTTGCTGCAGTCAAAAAGGGGGAGAGGATAAGATGATCAGATGATCAGATAAGCAACGCAGCAGCAATTCAGGGGAAGCAGATGGCAGATGCAGTAATGTTCCATTCTACAAGAAGGGAAGTGTAGTAACTATAGATCACCTCTCAATTATTTAGTTTTCTTTTATTATATCTTGTGATGCATGATTCTGTGTATGTCATTGACTTTGCTTAAGAGTTTTGACTTCCTCAAATAGGGGGATATTGTTGGGTCCATTGCCCACAATGTCCTGTATTTGAGTGAAATCAATCTTATCAATGATATACGCATATCAGTAGATGACTATGATAGGTCGGGTAGCCTAAGTGGCTAAGTCAGGTAAACACTTACCTAAGGTGTGAGATGAAAGAAATTTGTCTAAGTCCACAAGCGTTGAGTGAAGGAACATCACTCAATGCCAGATGAATTATAGCGCTGAGTTAGCCTATACTGTCATAGCCTAAGTTGGAATGAGGTGAAATGTGGCCAAGTCTACAGGCATTGAGTGAAGTCAACTCACTCAATGTCATGCTTCTAAAGAGAAAGTTGGCTAAGTGTTTTGGCGTTGAGTAATGAATACACACTCAACGTCATACAATAAAGAGGTTGTAAGCCTGTAAGTTGAACTAAGTTCAGAATTCGTCGAACTGAGTTCAGATTTCGTCAAGCTTAGCTCACCTTTCATCGAGATAAGTTTAGAGCCTTAGATTGTGAGTTCGTCGAGCTCAGTTGAGATTTCGTCGAACTGAGTTCAGAGTTCATCGAGCTCAGCTCACCTTTCATCGAGCTAAGTTCAGAGCTTGAGTTCTGAGTTCATCGAGCTTAGTTGAGATTTCGTCGAACTGATTTCAAAGTTCGTCGAGCTCAGATTCACCATTCGTCGAACTCAGTTCAAAGTAAGACAGTCTAAGCCCAGCCGTTTTAAACACAGAAAATTGACTAAGGTAAAAAGCATTGAGTGAGGCTTACTCACTCAACGCTCTCAATGTGTTTATGCAGAAATGAGTTGAAATCAAGTAGCGTTGAGTGAGACATGTTCACTCAACGCCCTCAAGGCTTAAGTTGCTGAAGAAGCAAAAATTTGGTTAAGGCAAAAAATGTTGAGTGGAGGTTACTGAGTTAACGCTGTCAACGCCTAGTGAAGACAGAATTTTTTCTAAGGGATTTGGCATTGAGTGATGCTTACTCACTCAACGCCAAGCAATAGATAGCTGATAAAGCAAGTTGGCGTTGAGTGAAGTTGAATCTCTCAACGCCTAGTATCAGACTTCATATTCTAAGTAGTTTTGCGTTGAGTGAAGGGTACTCACTCAACGCCAAGAGACAGTAAATCTATCTAAGTGTTTTGGCATTGAGTGATGCTTACTCACTCAACGTCTATTCTCTGATGCTCGATTTTGGCTAAGTCTACAGGTACTGATGTCAGCAAAATCGACAAAATCAACTAAGGTCAATTCAGACACAAGGAAGCTACACTACAAGACAAAACTTGACATGAAGCTATTGTACGTCTTCTTCTGTTAAAGCAAGGCGCAACTGGAAGTTGTAGGTGGGGCCCACCGATCTCTAAGAGCCGTTGATCGACAAACTACAAAAGGAAGAGATAGGGCCAAGACAAAGACAACTTTTAGGGCTTACAATATTCAAAAAGGAGAGCAACCGTCTTCATATTCTTCGTCATTACTTCATGTGAAAAGCTTGAAGCTCTCCAGCAAGAAAAGTTCAGTTAGCTGTTCTATCTGCCACAACAGATTTAGAATTAGTTCTAAAGAAAGAAGAACCTTCATCTTTTAACAGGTTCAGTGAGGTGTTTGAAGACTCAAGATCAAAAGATCTTTAACCTTCAGTAGCAAGTTCAGAAGTTATCTTCTGAGTTCCTCCAGCAAATTCTTTCCCTGTTGTGAGGAGAGTTGAAGCAAAAAATTTTCTGCTCAAGTTATAGACACAGAGAAATTTCTCCGTGTCAAAGTAAATTAAACTATTTATTTTTATAGGATCCTTCTAGATCCGAGCTATATGACCTTTGGGTTTGAGGTTGGGCAAATTTGTCTGAGCTGTAGGAGTGTGCTGCTCTCTGAGGTAGATGAGTTTTACTCATTGAGTAGTAGGGCAGTTTTGCCTGAACTGTAGGTGAGTGCATCTCTAAGTTGTCGGAGCAAGCTTGCTCCGAGGTAGAGCTATCCTCCATAGCCTGAGTGGTGGGGCTTAAGTGCCTGAGATAGGTGATACTTGTATCATTGAGTGTAGGACTTTGTGGCTGAGGTGTAAGTCTTGGAGGAGACTGAGAGATCCTGAGAGATCTGAGGTGTAAGCTCATTGGAGCTTTGGTTTGGAGAAGTGCCTTGACTAACATGAAGTTAGCAAGGTGTGAGGAGAGTGGATGTACCCATAATTTTGGGGAACCACTATAAAACACTTGTGTGCTTTTTTGTGTTTGCTATAATTTTCTTAATTGCAAGTGCTAAGGGCAAGCTCTATATCACTCTAAGCTGAAAGCTAAAAGAAATAAACAAGTGATTTAAAAGACTATCAAAAGACATAAGCAAACCTATTCACCCCCCTCTAGGTTGCTAACTACTTTGAAAATAAGATCTTTAAGTAATGTCAGATCCTGAGCTCTTACTTTTTAGTTTTTGTACACTGATGTTTTTTTTTGACATTTTTGTACTGATTTTGTTCTTTGACATCATTTTATTTAACAAGATAGTTCAGTTCAATTCTACATTCAATCGACTCTCTGATAGAGTTTTAAAAAATTTAGGATAAACTCGAATAAGTAATGAACCGTAATATTAAATGACCATAATGTAAAATACTTACAAATGAATTATTGTTGATATGTCTCTCAAGAGTTAAATATCCATTCTCATCATTTGGTAGATCTAAAGTCTTGGTTTAAATAGATCAACCCATATTTAATTATGTTTGTAAACAAAACATGTCGTCATGTTTTTCATATGAAAAAAAGTTTACAAACAGTTGTTCTACCAAACAGTTTAAATGAAAAAACTTTATTTGATCAACACTTAAGCCCAGACTCTCCAAACAATTTGCAGTTTACTCATCACTATTTTTCTAAAAGCTCTATACGATCAGCTTTATTCGATTAACAATCTTTTCATCAGCATATCTATCCCAAACAGACCCTAAATCTGAGGAGATGTCGGTTAGATCAGTAAGCGACTCAGTGGCAGGATAGAAGAACGATGCAAAGACGAGAAGCAGTTTGCGGCTATCAAAGGAGATTAGGTTTGTAAGTTATAGGATAACATGTAATAAGTAAAGGATTGGTGGAAGAAGATATTTGATAGTTTCATTTTCTAATGTGAAATTAATTATTCTTTAGTTGGATCTTTAAAATGATTGAGACAAAGCATAAGTGCAAATAAGTTCAACAAGGCTGATAATAAAAAGTATTTTGGATAAATAAAGATTAGTGGGCTCATGATTTACAATCGAACGCAAGGTATACCCCTCAAAAAATGTTTAGGGTTGTTGGTTTGGATGTCCTTAACTCGTTTTCATGTTGAGAAATCAAAGCAAAATGAAAGGTTTTGAGTAAAACTGGGATGTGCACACCTGTGCATTTGGCCTTGCTCCACTCTTGGACTCTTGTTTCTGAAGTAATGAGAAAATGGGAGTGTACGCTCAGAGACATCCTTATGTCTATAAAAACATGGCCAGGCTAGCACGCTTGTGCATTTGCCCCATGCTCCACTTCAGTGGCTTGGTTTTATGGAATTCTGGGAAGATGAGAACAAATGCCCATGCCCACGACCACAAGTCTTGCATGCTAAGCCATTTTCTGAGAATTTGAAGGGTGCATGCTCGTACATTCAGCGAGAATTGTACTCATATGCTTCATTTTAGGCCATATATCATATGTTATTTTGATCCAACGATTGTGACATCTCCGTAGCTTACCTAAATAAAGGTAGACAAAGCCTTCTCACTCATTTCACCACTTTTCATTGGGCCTCCCCTTTCATAGCGTCTTCTTATGATCCTCCTCCACTCTTTCTTTATGATTTTCCATGGCTTCATGGAGAACTTCATTGGTAATTGTTATCTTCTTCGGTATTTGGACTATTTTTTATTGCACTCCCGCGTTTTAGTGTCCTATGGTGTGACTCGTTTCACTAATTAATGGATAAGTGAGCACTTTTGGTTCTTTGGATCCCCGTCCATGAGATTGTGTCCTTGGCATGATATTGCATTAGTGTATGTTAATTGATTCCAAATTAGGCATGATGCATGAAGCCTATTCGTGGTTGTGTATTCAAATTGATGATGTTTGCTAGGCATATGCATTTAGGATTTGACCATGTTTATGATATCATAGAACACTCCATTAATGCTTCAATTCATATTCAGGATTATGGAAATATAGTGGATTAGATTTCCCATATATATCCCCATGATTAAGGATGGTGGCGTGACATATTTAGACTGTATTACACTTGAGCATAGCTAATGCGTAGACTTTATTCTGCCTTTGAAGATAGTGAATCCATCTGCTAGTTTTGATTGTTAATGATGGTGAATAGGTTTATATGTGATGGGAAAAGAACCCACTATGGGTAGGCCTCGAATCCTTTGATCCTTGAGGGGACAAGAAGAAAGCTCTTATAGGGTATGTCTTACGTCTAATAGTAAATGAAAATGTAAAATAGAATGAGAATATTAACACAAATTACTCTGAAGATGGCGAATAGAGTATTTAAAATTCTTGTGCGGACTTAATTACTTTCACAGCACATTCATATATTAAACTAGTGTAAAAGAAATAAAGACAAAAAACAACTTATAGAGCAATCAACCCAAATGACAACTTTTATAGAGGTTCCCCCTTGTAAGACCTCATTTTTTCCCTTCACCACCGGGTCATACGCCCAGAACCGCCGCCTTACAGTAACTCCAACTACCAAGTTAGACGCCACCGCACGACGTCGATCCTGCCGGCTAAAACGACCACATCATAGTAGGCCAACAAAAGAGAGAGTAAGTAATACAAGTCCACAGATCACAGCTCACTATCAATATATATAAAAGAGCAATAATCCACAATGAGTTCAAAGTATGAAAGAGAGTAGAAAAATGAGCTTAAGCCTGGTACATGTCTAATACAAATAATCCCTCTCACACAACTCACATATCTAGTGGAAGCAAACTGAAAACCGTTCACGACTTATTACCGAGTAGTAGCGGTAGTGCGTAACAACTGCTCCTCAAGTCCTGCCATCCTCCCGCGACGGGTGCATCATCTCGAGTTCCTAAAATGATGTGGTCCACTGATCGTTGGTCAAAATACTAAGCCACTATCGTCCTCGCCTCACCCCCGCGACTCCTAGGAACTGTGTGGGGAGGAGGAAAGAAAATATATTTAAGGTGGAGAATGAATAAGAGTAGGTGGAAACTACCCTAGTAGGAGCATGTACAAAGGAACAATAACAAGATAGTAGTAACGTAAACAAGGTAAAGTACAGAGAGTAAGCACATGATACACTATAAGTAATAAAAGTACAAGTAAAGAACTATGACTACCTTCTACCACAGATAAAGTAAAGTAAAGTAAGCTATAGAATAAGTAACCTTAACTTATAAAAATGCTCATGCAAACTTATAAGTTAAGGGGTTGATTTGCAAGGCCTATCGTATAAAAATTCACCTACCAATTTATACGATAGGGGTAGGGGTTTAAATGCATTGATGACATGATATGCTATGTTATGCTGGTTTAATCTATTTTCATACAAGTGCAATACATGCACACGACTCTATGCGCACAGACCTTTAGTTCCATAGTTTTGGAAGCTAGATTCACTCCCAGGAGCCTCCGTAGTGGCCAACGAAGACAGTGGGTTGGGCCACCCCACTCCTAGGAGGGCAACCACACTACCAGGCCTAGCCCTTATGTACGTCTCTGAAGGACACACTAGAGTCACCACGTACTAATGCTGATAAACCCACTTGTCTTTTTCTTGGCTAAGTGAGAACTACACTTGCCGAGTCAACGTATCGACGTCGGTGTGATCGACCGTCTAATACCGAAGTCCCACCATCTTTATACACATGCAATTATGATAAATATGAATCTCTGAGCGATCGGCTCCCCGGACTAACCCGTCTATCACAACAACCTTCCGAGTCACTGGCTCCCTGGACTAACCAGTCCGTACCTACCACCGCCGAGCATACTGCTCGTGAGTATAAACCAAACTATCCTCCCGTGACTACGGGTGAGTGAAAGTGAAGTACTTAAAATTAATCTTGCACTAACAGTTTGGCCTTACAATTTATGGTTAGCCTTGGACTGCCTAGGGTATTCCCTATGAAGGGCTCTCGAGGGCACTAGAAATTACGATGGGCTGAAGCCCAAATCTCCCTTTCGTAAGGTACTTATTATTGTTGGTATCTACTCGTGTCCTAAACTCTCTTAGCATTACACTTGAACTAACCATATGTGTATTTAGACTTTCTCCAAGGGAAAGACGATCCATCATCGATCCCGAGCACAACCTTGCCTCTAATCAACTAGGCTCTCACAACCTGACTTCTATTGGTGACCTCATTCATACTCCCCCGATTAATTCCACCAACTATCTCCTTTATCTCATACCAAGGTTCATATGATTCCTTAATTCTACAGTTTTTACTATGTGCAGACCTAATGAGCTACATGGTGTGCATGAATGGTGATACTCCAAATAATCATCAAAATGGCCTAAAATTATTATTGGGGGTCTATCATGATACTTTATGAATAAATCCATAAGATTATAATTTTCCTAATTCATTTGACATTTATTATATTTTCTACAAAATCAGGCCACCTAGGCTTTGAACACCAAGTATAATTTCTTGATAAGATATGACCTCAAAAAATTATGACAAGTGTATATCATCAAAATAATAGTAAATACTAATATTCACAATTTTCCAAAAAAAATTTGGCCTCCAAACAAATTATTGATTAATTAATCACAAGCATTAGGTAAATTAGGAAATATTAGAATCAATCATCCAAAAATTATAGGCAAAATTACCAGAGATTAAAAATTACCAGAATAGGCACCTTACCAAAAATAGTAATTTTTTAAATCCATTTGGTCATATAAATAATTTATTTAAAAATATTCAACATTTGGCACTTTGTGAAAGATCCTATATGAAAAAGCTTCCAATAATTTTATAAAATTCACAGTATATAATAATACACTAAAATGTCCTTTGACTAAATTTAATAATTTTCCAGTGAATAATCAACTCATAAATAATTATCTTATGATCAAGGTAAATTTAGGGTTTGTGAATGAAGTACTATAAATATTAATTCAAAATTCATAGCAAAATTTTTAGAGAACGTTAACATCAATAAAAGATCACTGCCTAAGTTTTATAAACATCCAATATCATATAATTGTGCAATAAAATTATCAGTAGAAGTGCCCTAATTGGTCCTTAATTATTTCAAAGTGGTTAAATGCTCCTAAAAATTCTAATAACATTTTTAGGGCTTATTTCCACCCTATAAACTCATCTACTAATTTCCAAGACATTCCAAGGACATATGGTCCCATGTCCTTCAATAGGCTCAATATCCAACCCTAGGGGGGTTCACACTAGGGTTTTAGGCTATCTCAACTCCAAACCATCCAAACTCTCTTGTGGGGTTGTTTTATATGACAATAAGTCAGTGGCCAAAGTTTCACCAACTTTGGATGAGGATTGGTCACTCAATCCTTCAAGTGTACTTTTGACCTAATTTTCCCCTTATATGACCAAACTTTGGTCACGCCAATACCTAACCAAGTCAACCCCAAATGGGTTGAGATTTTTACCAGAGTCATGTAATGACCCTAATGGTCAACTTCCAAAATATTGGGAGGTTTTGATGTCAATAGACCCTAAAATTAAATCATACATAATTTATTAAATTTTTACAAAAACTATAGAAAAATATTCTCCAAAAATTTCCATTTTTAGATATAATGAGGGTATTGGTATAATTAGCCTATGGTACAAATTTCAAAGCATTTTACTTAGTGGTTTATTGGGGATACTCAATTTAGTCTCTTGTCAAGCCTATGCATAGATTGCACCATTTTGAGTGTGGTGGTCAGACCACAAATCCAAATGAGTTGAAATTAATTTTAAAATAAATTAGACTCAAATGTCTACAACTTTTGTGACTGCCCACTTTTCCTCAAACGGCCTATAAGGGTCTCATTTAACAGTATCAAAGTGTGCATGATAAAGATGTAATCTAATCACTATATTATTTAAATAATTATAATAGTATATTAAAGGCGGCACTGTTCATCTTCTTCTCCATCCGAACCATGAATCACCAAAACACCTGTAGCTTTTCCCAAGCTTAACGCCGGCTACCCGACGACTTCCCTGGCTAGCCACCGACTCCACCACCTCCGTTGAGGTGGTGGCTATCGTCGGGCAGCGACACGGTCGCCAGAGGTGGTGGTTTCCGGCAAACCCACCACCATGAAAACCATGAAAATCTCCATTTTTTCTCACCGGATCGGGCTCAATTGAGCCCGATTTCTCTCCTAATTGATCTAGGATACTAGCACAAGGGGAGAGGAGGAGAAGTGGACCTTTTTGGGGTTCGACAACGACAGCGGCGGTGGTTGGCCGTGACATTTCTCCCCTCCGGCGAGCTTGCCCGATTCCTCGATCCTCCACCAAAAGCATTGATCAAATGCATCATTTAAACTGCCAAGAACATTTTGAAGGTGATGGGTTGGCCAAAAGTGGGAATGAGGGGCTGTATAGGGGATTTATATTTTCCATATGAGGGGGGGGTGAAGGGGTGGTCGGCCATGGTGGCTGGGCTCCTCTATTGATGGTGGCTGATGAGAAACTAATGGGAATCTCTTTCCAAGGGTCAGGGGGAATGAATGGAGACAATGAAGAGATGAATGGGGTGGTCCATGGTCTCCCTCCATAACTCCTCTCTTTCTTTCTTCTTTCTCTCTCTCTCCATTAAAAAGAAAATGAGGTTTCTCTCTCCTAGTCACCCCCTCCAGAATTTGAGTGATATTTTAAGTAAATATCAGCCTCATATAGCTTGTAGACCACTCAAATTGGGCTTAGCCCAAGTGGATTGGGCTAGATTAGGTCAACTTGAGTTAATTTGACCATTTTAGGGTTAAGTTGACTTTGGTCAATTTGACCTTTTGGGTTGATCTCAATAGATCCTTAGTGACCCATTGGCCTCCCCTAGGGTCTATGGAGACTTGGGTAGGGTTGGTTTGACACCTTGGTGGTCACTTGACCCTTATTAAGGTACTTTGACCATTTTAGGGTTTAGGTTGACTTTGGTCAACTTGACCTCTTGGGTTGACTTTGGTCTACTTGAGCTTCCTAGGGTTTTGTCATGTTCTAGTCATGACAAAACCATCTTAGGGGTCTAGTTGCTTGAGGGATGTTACACACCTAAACTTGGGTACTCATTGTTGAATAATCAGGCGCCCTTAAAGGGGTGAATAAGGGTGTAATAAAAATTCATTTCTAAATAATTATCTATTATAAATATGAAATTACTTTATAACAAAGTTCACAAATAATAGTTTGATAATTGAAAACAAAGTGACATGTATTTATTTCATCAAAATAATTACAAAATTGTGATTTAAATATCACTAGAAATCAAGACAATGATTTTTACTCTTAGGTTTTCTATATCAGTCTTCCTCCCTAAGGACTGATTAGTCAGATCCTATTCCTCCTTAGATAGGGCTCGGGTCGTTCCCTAGACCTACTTTCTAGATTTAGTCACCCGCACACAATGCAAATTCATCCTTATGTCGCACACATACCTATTCTCCAACACGGGTTTGGGAGAATTCCACTACCGTCACACAAAAATAGCCATCAAAAGAAAAGAGAAAATACGAGATAGAGAAATAAAAATTTTATAGTAAAACTCCCTATAGAGAAAATCCGAGGACGATGACGAAGACACATGAGAGATCGAAGTTGTAAACACGTTCATGCTTTGTGTAAAATGACCATTGTGTTGGAACATGCGTTCTATTTCTCTTGTTTTGAAAATAACAAATCTCATTGTGTATTTGACCATGCATATTGTGTGTTTATAGTGCGCAAGAACTACAAGTTCAATACTCCTACATAAGCAATACAAAATGAAGATGATGCTCTAAACAGAGTGCTAGCACAGAGCTGTTACTTCTACCGCTGGATGTAGCACTCGCCTAGAAGTCAATATCAACTGGATGAGAATATCAACTGGAAAGGAATGTCAGCTACAGGCATAATTAGCAAGTCTTACCGCAACGCGATAATGGTTAACACATGATGTTAACTTATATAAGGCTCGTCATTCCATAGTTGATTGAGGATCAAACGGGGAAGGAGATCTGATGGCGCAAAGGATAAATTGCTAACATGGTGTGGTAAGATGGAATGCCTAAATTGGAGCAGCGCATCTACCATTTCGGGCTCTATCTGTGTGCCTCTCACTTTTCTTTTGGGATACCGCCTGGTGGTAACCTTACTGCTGGCGGTAGCTACTGGTTACATTGGAAATTGCGTACCAGATTTGGAGAAACCTTTTCAGCTCAATGCTATACACATAGTTGTATTTGATAAATGTTAAGTTCTTGTGTGCAGGTAAATAAAGCTAAGTACAAAAGTGTCGAGATACTAGATCAGTATCGACACCTTTGTCAAAGAAGTGCTGATATAAGGAGAAAGCTATGTCAACACTCAGGACTAGTGTCGACACACTTAAACTAGAAGTGCTAAGTCAAGGAGAAAGTTGTGTCGATACTCGGGACTTAGGTCGATATCATTAGTCAGGAAATAAGCTGTGTCGACACACAGGACTTGTGTCGACACATTCTATATCAATTATGTCGAGACAACGTGAAGGCCGTGTCGACACATTCAGAAATATGTCGACATCACTACAAGAGTTGTGTCAACACCCAGGACTGGTGTTGACACATTCAACAACTAAGCCCCAACACTTCGTGCAGAGTTGTATACTATGTGCAGAAATCATGCCAGAGGATTTGACAGCTGTTAGAACTGTCAGATGTCAGTAATTTAACCGGATTAGACGGTTACCTTTGACAAAGCCTATATAAAGGGATCAACTCTACAGAAAAAGACATAGAAGAAAAAAGAGGAAAAACATGAGCAGATCACAGAATAACAAAAGGATCATAATTAAAAGGAAGATCAAGGTGCTTTCAATTTAACATCACTTCCCAGATCTAAACAGTAATCTACTAGAATTCAGAAGGTGGAGAGAAGCCAGATCAAGAATCGTCTTCAACATCCTCTAGCTTAGATCAACCCTAATTTCATCTTCAAGAAGCTTTGAAAAGCTAAGAAGGGTAGGATCAAATCCATTACAACAAGGATCAGGGAAGCTGATTTATCAAGATCAGATCAAGAAGCAGTCATCCTTTTCTCTCTTACCGGGTGACTGATTCAGAAATTAATCTTTTGAAACATTATAAATCTTGTAAGATCTAATTATAGATCTGAGTGTAGGAGAATTATATTCTCTGAGTTGTAAGCCTGTGTTATAAAGGCTGAGGTAAGGCTGAGTGCCTGAGGTAGGAGAAGTGAGTATTTCTCTGAGGTGTAGGAACTAATTGTTTTGAGTTATAGGGCAGGATTTGCCTGAGGTGTATGAGTGTGGATTCACTCTGAGGTAGAGTTCTTAGAAAGAACTTGAGGTGTAGGATCTTGGTGATCTGAGTGGTAAGACTTGTAAAGTCTGAGTTGTAGGAGCCAGCTGGGCTCTGAGCTGTAAGATATGTAAGATCTTAGTAAAGAAAGAAGGAGTTTGGCCGAATCTAGTTCATTGCTAGATAAGCGAAGGGGAAAGTGGATGTACCCATCAATTGGGGAACCACTATAAATCTGTGTGTACTATGTTGTGATTGTTTTAAATTGTTGATTAGTTATTCCTGTTTCATCTAACTAGGGTAATAAAGATAGAAAAGCAGATTTCATTATCTAAAAGTAGCCAAGGTTTAAATTGGACCTATTCACCCCCTCTAGGTCACTCACAATCCTAAAACAAACATTTACAATTGATATTAGTGGCAGGTTCACTGAGAAGGCATAACAACCTAGTGAGAATCCAAAGGATTATTGAAAAAGATAAATCATGGCTCAGAGGGAAAATAACTCTATCAAGCTCCCAATCTGCTCCAAAGAAAATTTTGGATTTTGGAAGGAGAGTTAAATTATTCATGGAGGCAGCTGATCCAAGAATATACATCAAAGTGGTTGAAGGACCTTTAATTCCCATGAAAGTGTCAATTTTTGATGCCAACATCAAGACACCAAAGACATACATGGAGATGGATAAGGATGAAATAATTATGGCTTCTATGGACAAAAGAGTTTAGAATATTATAGTCAGTGCTATTGATGACTCTACATTTCAAAATCTGAATTACTGTAAAACATCTAAAGAAATGTGGGAGTCATTAATTGTCTACATGGAAGGAACTAATGAGGTCAGAGATGAAATCTCTGCTAAATCAACAGTATGAAGCCTTCAGACAGGATAAGAAGGACTCAGTGGCGGAATGTTTTGAAAAGTTCTTCTGAATTGTGAACAATATGAGGACTTATGGCAGGAGTTTCACAAACAATGAATTTAATGATAAGTTCTTGAGATCCCTAAACAAGGAATGAGACATCAAGATCTGTGATATAAGAGAAATGGGTAACTTAGCCAACATAGACCCCCAGGCTCTATTTGGCAAGTTATTGTCCCATGAGTTACAACTCAATCTTAGAAAGTCTGAAGAAGATTCAGCTAGAGCACACAATAGAGAAAAGTCCTTGGACCTAAAGGCTAAGTCATCCAGGAAGGTTAGAGAGAAGTCATCACTCTCAAAAAGACAAGAAACAGCTTTTGAGTGTACAGAATCATCCTCTTTAGAAGGAGACCTGACTGAAGAGAAATTGTCTCTCTTCTCCAGACAGTTCAAGAATATGTTGAGAAGAAGAAAGCAGGGAAGCTGGAAGGGTCCAGCTGAAGACTCTTCTCTCAAGAAGACCAATCATCCAGAGAAACCCAGGAAGAAGAAATCTGGGGATAAGTATGGATCTTTACAGAACAAATATATTAAGACTAATATTGTGTGTTATTGTTGCAACAGGAAAGGACATGCCATAACTGATTGTCCAACAAAAAGAAAGGAGAAAAAGTCAAAGAACTGGAAGGATGGACAACACAAGAAGGCTGACAAAAGCCTCTTGGCAAAGAGACAGACTACACTATTCTACAGTGAGTCTGATCCATCAGAATCAGAAGAGGAGGAGGCTCTCATGGGCCTGATGGATGTTGAGGAGACCCAATCAGGAGAAAAAATTCAGGATTGTTCAAGTTCTGCTAAGGAAAAATCTCTTTCTTCTAGTTTTGCCTCAGATTCTTTTTCTGTATCAGAAACTGAATCATGTTCACACTCTCTTAATAACAGTGAACATGGTTCAGACTCTGAATCTGATTTCAACACCCTTATCAATAGATATGGGAAGTTATTAAAGTCCTTGATTGCAAGCAAAGAGCTTGCTAATGATCAGACCAGAGAATTAGAATCTCTGAGGGGAGTATCTTTTAAGTTGGAGAGGGCCAACATAAAGTTGGACCAGCAAAAACTGAAGCTTATAGATCTAACCAATATAATAAATAGCCAGGCAGAGGTAATAATAGAATAAGTCAAGAGTGTCAAGGACCTTGAAGCAAAGCTTACCCAGGAAAGACAGCTCCTGACTCAGTTCTCAAAACCTAAGTCAGTGTTACCTATCATAGACACCTTCTCTACACCATTTAGAAGTGGTGTAGGGTATGTTCAGAACAAAAAGTTCAAAAAGAAATCTGTACCTAAGGGTAAAGCCCCAATGGGTCTAGTTAAGCAACCTTCCAAGTATCTGACTTCTAACAGATGCTTGAGATCATGTGTTCCTGGACACATGAGGTCTAAGTGCACTACCAGCAAGGTCAATAAAGAGCCTTGCTGGAAGGGACAGACATCTAATGGCAATAAAGGCCAAAAACCACTACAGAGGGTGATCAATCCAAGAAGCCAAGGAATTCTTGGAGCTGGTCCCAGTGCACCACACCTAAAATATAAGGGTGTGAATTTTGCACCACTACCTTGGAAGCTGGATGTCAAGTCTAAGGTGCACATAAGTACAACTTCAAATGTGCAGCCAAAGAGAAGATATAATCGATTTGAGTGTTGGTGTTGTGGGAAGCTTGGACATTTTGCCCTAGATTGTTGGTATAATCCAATAGCACCTTCATATAAGACTCAAACAGTTTTGTTTACAAAGCTTGATGTGTTTCATACAGCTAGGCCTAACAGGAACCAAGGATCCAAAACTGTTTGGGTGCCTAAGGTGAACTAATTTTGTGTTTGCAGGTGAATCCAAGTACCACAGGAAAGCCAATATGGTACTTGTACAGTGG
The DNA here is from genome assembly GCA_039513925.1 of Platanthera zijinensis. Taxonomy (NCBI): domain Eukaryota; kingdom Viridiplantae; phylum Streptophyta; class Magnoliopsida; order Asparagales; family Orchidaceae; genus Platanthera; species Platanthera zijinensis. The sequence continues at coordinate 147,335,675 of CM077097.1, forward strand.
TTGTTCCAGACACATGACTGGAACAAGAAGTTTGCTAAGAGATTACACTCCAGTTAGGAATGGACCAAAAGTCATCTTTGGAGGGTCAGAGAAAGGACTCACCAAGGGATATGGTGACATTTCTAGTAGCCTAGTTACTATCACAAAAGTGGCTTATGTGGAAGGATTGAACCATAATCTGATAAGCATAAGTCAGCTTTGTGATATAGGTTATGAAATTGTTTTTCACAATGACAAGTGTCTGAGAAGGAACCCAAGTAATCAAGAGATCATCTTGTCAGGCACTAGGAGTGGGAACATTTATTATCTAAATTTCTTAAGTGTAAATGAGAAATCGCTTGTATGTCTAATAGCTAGTGAAAAGTCTCAATGTGTGTGCAATGACACAAGAGGCTGGCTCACTTAAACTATAAAGCTATGAACAAGCTTTTCTCTATGAACTTAGTTAGAAACAGTCCTCATCTCAAATGCTCCAAGAAGGCTTATGTCCAGCATGTTAAAAATGCAAACAGACAAAAGCCTCCTTCAAGAGCATTCAGTCCAAAGACACTTAGAGGTATATGTACTTACTTCATATGGACCTATTTGGTCATATGCAAGTTCTTAGTTTAGGATGGAAGTCCTATACCTATGTGATTGTGGATGATCACTCTAGGTTTGCTTGGGTATTCTTCCTAAGAAGAAAGTCTGAAACACTAGATATCCTTGCTGATTTTGTCAGACAAGTTCAGAATGAGATGAGATGTTCTATGGTCAAACTTAGAAGTGACCATGGTACAGAATTTCAATCTGAAAAGATGACAAACTTCTGTAAGGAACTAGGGATCTTTTAGGAGTTCTCTTCTCCAAGAACACTGCGGTAAAATGGAGTTGCTGAGAGGAAGAATAGAACTCTCATAGAGACAGCTAGAACAATGCTGAGTGATACATCTCTCCCAGAATATTTCTGGGCTGAGGCTGTAAACACAACATGTTATGTTCAGAATAGGGCCTTAATCAATAAGAATCACAGCAAGACTCCCTATGAACTAGTGAAAGACACAAAACCAAATTTGGCCTACTTCAAAATTTTTGGTAGTAAGTGTTATGTATTGGACAATGTGAAAACTTATCTAACTAAGTTTTTAGGGAAATCCTATGAAGGAATATTTGTAGGGTATAGTGCACATAGTAAAGCATGTAGGATCTATAACTTGAAACATCAAGTTGTAGAAGAATCTATAAATATAATTTTTGATGAAACATCTGTATATATTATGAGATTTCTAATAACTCTTGTGTAGGTGATGTAGACTCTAGAATGGAGAAGTTAAATATAGGTGACTCACCTGATTTAGAGTTATACATTAATGACAATGTAGAAATTCCTATAGAAGATACAGTAACTTCCCAGGGGGAGGAACAGAATCATCCTAATCCTCCTGCAGAACTAGGTGATGGTAGGCACCTGGTAGTAGCAGTTAGACACCTTTGAGATCATCTTATTGATCATATAATAGGTAATGCCAAATTAGGAGTGAATACTAGGAGTAGACATCATAATGAGGTTCTATACTCTAGCTTTCTCTCTCAAGTAGAAACTAAAAAGTTTGAAAAAGCCAATTCAGACCCCAACTGGATTTTGGCTATGCAAGAAGAGCTCAATAAATTTGAGAGATGCAAAGTCTGGAGTCTAGTTCCTAGACCTAGTGATCACAATGTCATAGACACTAAGTGGATTTATAGAAATAAACTAGATGAGAATGTGGTTATAGTTAAGAATAAAGCTAGATTAATTGCTAAATGATATAGATAAGAGGAAGGCATAGATTTTGACCAAACCTTTACACCTGTAGCTAGGCTAGAATCCATAAGGTTGTTTTTAGCTCATGCAACATACAAAGGATACAAGGTCTACTAGATGGATGTAAAGCAGCATTATTCAATGGTACACTAAAGGAGGAAGTCTATATAGAGAAGCCACCAGGTTTTGTAAACCCTAAACTCAACTCTCATGCCTTCAGATTAAACAAGGCTTTGTATGGGTTAAAACAGTCACCTAGATCCTAGTATGAGACCCTATCTACCTTTCTCATAGAGAACAAGTTCTCTAAGGGAAAGATAGATAAGACATTATTCCTTAGGGACATCAAAGGATCAAGTATCCTAGTCCAGATATATGTAGATAACATAGTTTTTGGGTCTACTAATGAGAAGCTGTGTAGAAAATTTGTCAGGCTTATGCAAGGTAAGTTTGAAATGAGCAATATGGGTGTGCTAAAGTTCTTCTTGGAATTCCAAGTTATACAATCTGAATATGGTATATCCATCTCTCAGTCTAAGTTCACTAAGGAGTTGATAAAGAAGTATGGTATGGAGAATTCTTCTACCCTGAGAACTCCAATGGGTTCTTCTGTGTCACTGTATAAGGATGAATCTTGGAAACCAGTTGATGCATCCTTGTATAGAGGCATAATTGGATCACTCCTCTACTTGACTGCTAGTAGGTCAGATATTATGTTCTCAACATGTGTCTGTGCTAGGTATCAAGTCTGCCCTAAAGAGTCTCATTATACTATTGTAAAGAGAATACTGAGATATCTTAAGGGCACACCCAATCTTGGGCTTTGATATCCTAAGGATAGTGATTTTGAACTCACAAGATACACAAATGCGGATTTTGCAGGGTGTAAAGAAGACAAAAAAAGTACTTCTAGAACTTGACAGTTTCTAGGGAAAAGACTCATAAGTTGGAGCAGCAAAAAGCAAACAAGTATTACAATTTCTACAGTAGAATCTGAGTACATATTTTCTGGAAGCTGCTGTGCACAGTTGCTGTGGATTCAACATCAACTACTGAACTACAGTGTACAACTAAGTAAATCTATCATATTTTGTGATTCTACTAGTGCAATTTCTATTACTAATAATCGTGTTTCACACAGTAGAACTAAATATATAGAAATTAGATATCACTTTCTCAGAGAGAATGTTGAAAAAGAAAATATTAGCTTACAGTATACTCCAACAGAAAGACAAGTTGCTAATATTTTTACAAAATCCCTAGATGAGAGCAAGTTCAATTATTTTAAATTTGAACTAGGCATGCTGAACATTGAATAAATATTTTCAGTTAGTAACAACAAAAGACTGTACAACTGATAAAAGATAACCAACAATGTCAACAAATCTAAACAAAAAAGAAAGACTTCACATAAGTCATGAAATTATATCCAGAAAACAATTTTTTTCTAAAATAAAGAATTGTGTCGAGACACTACAGTGTGTGTCGAGACAATTAGGAAAGTGTCAAGACACTAGAATGTGTGTCGACACTATAGGTAGTCATGTGTCGAGACACCAGACAGTGTGTCGACACTGATTAGATGCAGTATATCGAGACATTAAGATTTAGTGTCGAGATATAAGGATGTCGAAACCCTGAGGTCTGCGTCGAGAGACATAACCCTTGTGTCGACTTATGTCGACACATCTCGGTAAAGTAGGTTTTTAGTGTCGACACTAGACATTTCTCAAATATTCAGAAAATTCTAAATGCAGTGTGCCTTCTCGCCTTCAGCATACAGTTACTATAAATAGGGGGTGTAAGGAGTTGTCGACTACGCTTACCAGAAAACTTGAGAGATTGTTCCCTGAGTGTCGAGACCTAGAAATCCTTAGTCGACACTTCTCAAGCTCAAATTCTCTCAACTCCAATGGCACCAAAGATAGACGATACCATCAACGAGGGTTATGAGCTGGTGCGAAATGCATTCATCTCCGCACAAGAAGAAATCAAGAATATGATTGACCTTGTCAGTGAGGCGGGTCTTGAGTATCTGCTTTCTGAATCAACCAAGATATAGAAAAGAGAAGTATCTGAATTCTATTCCAATGCTTCACTAAACCCAAAGACAGCAAAGATAAAATCCAGTGTAAATGGAGCACAAGTCAAAGTGACAATCAAAAGACTAGCTAAAATCTTTCAGATTCCAAGAATTGTTAAGGAAGATGAACTGGAGTTCTATAAGACTGCAGAGGCATTAAAGTGGTGTGGACTGGCTCCAACCACTAGATTTGGTAGTTCACTAAAAAGGAAGGGAATGAACTCTCAGGGCAAGTTTTTGTCTGAAGTAGTAGGAAAAGGTCTCATCTGCAAGATTGGAGCACATGATAGGATTTCAACCTTCATGTTCAGCCTGATGACAAGGATTATTTTCAGGATAAAGACTGATTGGAACAGGGTTGTGCTTGACAGGATAGCATAAGGTATTTAGAAGCCCAATATGGGCAGAAGCATTAGTCTGTATCTGGTTAAGACAATTCCAGATAATATCAACCAAAAAGTTGGAACAAGGATTAACCACATGAGGAGAATGGACCTAAGGATTTTGTCAAGATCGAACAGGGTATTACCTAAGGAGACTCCTGAACCGAAGAAGACAAAGGAGGTAAAGGGCAAGGAACCAGTGGTAGAGGAAGTTGAATCCTCTAGTGATTCTGAGGAACAAGTAGAGTTCAGTCATGACAAAGATGCTGAGATAGATCAAAGAAGATCTCCAAGGCGCTCACCTGGAACTAGTGTTCAGGTGCAGGGGGAGAATTTGCAAGAGGTAGATCAAGTTGAGGGGGAGAACCTTACTGAATTGCCTATGGATACAACTACTATAATTATAATGGAAATTCTATAAGAATTAGACACTATTCTGGAACCTGCTGATGTTCTAGAACAAGGATTGGATGGAGGTGAAGAGGATGTTATTCCTCTTACTGAAGAATTACAAGTAGAAATAACCAATATACTGTTGGGGCTGCGGTCCGGAATCGCCCCCGCGCTGCGGTGCTATGCGGTAATGGCTTAACTGGCTGCCCCGTGGATCCGCCCGAGGACCTTTGATATAAAGATTAGTGGCGACGTCCTCCATCAGTCCGGGCTTTTGGTGCGAGTGGTTGCGCTAAGTCCTCTCAAGTGGTATTAGAGGGGGTCGCGGGTTCGAAACCCCGGGGTCGTTTCCGGGGGGGATTGTTGGGGCTGCGGTCCGGAATCGCCCCCGCGCTGCGGTGCTATGCGGTAATGGCTTAACTGGCTGCCCCGTGGATCCGCCCGAGGACCTTTGATATAAAGATTAGTGGCGCCGTCCTCCAACAGTCCGGGCTTTTGGTGTGAGTGGTTGCGCTAAGTCCTCTCATATACCACCATTATTGGTGAGGAGATTACATCTATTGAGGGGGAGTCACCAGGACTTGCCTTAGGTGCTGGTGGTGTTTAGCTGGATAAGTCTGCGGAGATGGTAAGCTCTTTAGACTTAGAGGAAGAGCAATCTACTCAGCTCAAGAGGAGAAAATTATCTTAAATTAAGAAGAGAAGCAAAAGCTACAAAGTGCATTTTCAATCTGGACCACCAGTTGCTCTAATAGGAGATACTAGCTCTCTACTAGTACAAATTCAGATTATGCTGGATAAACAAAGGCAAAATCTAGAGAAGTATGTAGATGAGAGCAATAAAGAATTGCAATTTCAACTGGCACAGGATATCAAGTCAATCAGATTTGAAGTGAATCTTTTAAAGACTGACATGACTAATTTCTTTGAAAAAGGTATCAATGATTTTGTCTACTTGGCAAAGCAATAACAGGAATACAAACAAATGGAAGAAGATGTGACAATTAAGCAAGGCTATGTCCTTGAGAATCAACAAAGAATGAATGAGAATCTAATCAGTATGCATGATGCTACTTTGGCTGAAATAAAGAAACAAGCTGCTGTATTGGACACAAAAATTGTCTCCACTTCCAAGAGTATAGAATCAGAATTGGCTGCTCATTCAGCTTCTCTATTAAAGGATATTAAAATATCTGATAAGGAGCTTGATGATCACTTGCTAAAAGTAAAATACTCTCTAACTTCTGGACTAAACTACCTGGATAGACAGGTAAGGTTTCATAAGAATGACCCGAGAGATCATATGGAGAGAGAAATCATAAAGGGGGAGAGAACAATGATAAAAAATAGCTCTGAACATGCTATATGGACCTCCAATAGCATCAGAGCCACTCTAGGCTACCCCCCTCTGTGTGATGATGATCAGACAGCTGAGTCTGGCTGCCATCCAGCTCAGCTGCAAGGTATTCCATCTGCTGTAACACAAATCATATATCCTCCTCCACAGTTTGAGGATATTCATCAAGCAGTTCAGGCAATGTACAATCCTCCTCCAAATGTTCAGAATGTGATATACGAAGAAGTGGAGATGATTGATGCTTCCTTGATAAAAGAAAAGGAAGCCCAATTGTCAGAGAAGAGATTTAGAGAGCAGGCTGAGGCTAGGCCTAATTTTGAGTAGTAGAGTCCAACCTCTAGAAATATTATACTCACTGCATGACAATCAGTTAATGCCAATAGATATGATAGGGGCAAATGGTACACTGAACAAGAATGGGACAAGCATCTTAAGCAGCAGGAAGTCATCTACAAGTTCAAAAGAGACCTGAAGGCTAGGAAGATTCCTGTAAATTCTATAGAGCCCAGTAAATACTTTCCAAAGCCATTCCACTATTTTGAAAGGCAAAGGCTGAAAGAGGAAGGAATTGCAAAGGCTAAGAATGAAAAAGGAAAGAAGGTTGTTGATGACAAGGGACCTGAAGTGAAAGCCAAAGTACAATCTGGAAAGGGCGTTGTCATCAGAGAACCATAGTTGACTTAAGAAATTTTAATTTTGAATCTTATGTAATATCTGCTTCTATAAACATTGTATAACCAAAATATATAGCTGTAAATCTTTTGACAAACTTTTAATGAAAAATTTGATTTGCACAACATTCTTTATGTTAATTAATTAGAATTGTAATTATTTGCTTTGCTTTCTGTTGAGCATTATTGTTGTTTATGTGTAATGAAATATATGATTCTATCTGTGTTATTTCACATATTGTACAACACTATAATCTTAATGTTTTAATCATGATATTTTTGTGTAATTGTCTTTATCATTGAGTTGGGTTATGATTTCTCCAAATAGGGGGAGATTGTTGAGTACATTGGAAATTGTGTACCAGATTTGGAGAAACTCTTTCAGCTCAATGATATACATATAGTTGTATTTGATAAATGTTAAGTTCTTGTGTGCAGGTAAATAAAGCTAAGTATAAAAGTGTCGAGACACTAGACCAGTGTCGACACCTTTGCCAAAGATGTGCTAAGACAAGGAGAAAGCAGTGTCGATACTCAGGACTAGTGTCGACATACTTAAACTAGAAGTGTTGAGTCAAGGAGAAAGTTGTGTCGACACCCAGGACTTGGGTCGACATCATTAGTCAGAAAGTAAGCTGTGTCGACACACATGACTTATGTCGACACATTCTACATCAGCTGTGTCGAGACAAGGTGAAGGCCGTGTCGATACATTTAGAAGTATGTCGACATCACTACAAGAGTTGTGTCGACACCCAGGACTGGTGTCGACACATTCAGCAGCTAAGTCCCAACACTTTGTGCAGAGTTGTATATTATGTGCAGAAATCATGTTATAGGATCTGACAACTATTAGAACTTTTAGATGTCAGTAATTTAACCGGATCAGCCGGTTACCTTTGATAGAGCCTATATAAAGGGATCAACTCTACATAAACAGACATAGAAAAAAAAGAGGAAAACGTGAGCAGATCACAGAATAAAAAATAGAAGCAGAATTAAAAGGAAGATCAAGGTGCTTTCAATTCAACATCACTTCCCAGATCTAAATAGTGATCTGCTAGAATTCAGAAGGTGGAGAGAAGCTAGATCAAGAATCGTCTTCAACATCTTCTAGCCTAGATCAACACTAATTTCATCTTCAAGAAGCTTTGAAAAGCTAAGAAAGGTAGGATCAAATCCATTACAACAAGGATCAGGGAAGCTGATTTATCAAGATCAGATCAAGAAGCAGTCATCCTTTTCTCTCTTGCTGGGTGATTGATTCAGAAATTATTCTTTTCAAACATTATAAATCTTGTAAGATCTAATTATAGATCTAAGTGTAGGAGAATTATATTCTCTGAGTTGTAAGCCTGTGTTATAAAGGCTGAGGTAAGGCTGAGTGCCTGTGTAACACCCCAAAAAGACACAAAAATGGTTTTGAGGTGCAGGACATTTTACACGGCCTGGGACACAGGCGTGTCCCAGGGCGTGTCGGGGGTACACGGCCTGGGACACGGGCGTGTCCCAGGGCGTGTCACTCAAATAAAATGCATTCTGAGTCAGAAGATTACACGGCCTAGAACCAAGCCTCGAACACGGGCGTGTCAGATTGGACACGGGCGTGTCCGATGCCGTGTGCCTACCCGTGTACTGCTGGTTGAGTTTGGAGCTCGACGAAGCAGGGGGACACGGGCGTGGCTTATGACTGACACGGGCGTGTCAGGTTCGACACGGGCGTGTCGACACCCGTTTTCTGGTAAATATCAGTCGGTACGAATACCGCGTGTGCCGCTTAAGGGTACACGGCCTGTGACACGGGCGTGTCACAGGCCGTGTCATGCAAAAATTGTGATTTTTGGGAAAATCGAGGCCGTTCAATTTCTCTCTTTGGATCCAAGGGCTCAGGTGATTCCTGGTTGGATATAATCAGTAGAGGCTGAGGAAGAATTCATTCTTCATTTCATTAAGGAAGAGAGAAAGAGAGAGGAGGAATAAGGAGGAGGAGGAGAGCAAGCCACCGGTGGAGCTCCCGTGGTCCGATTCGTGATCCGAGGCCAGCGTTGTGAAGGCAAAGCTGCTGCGGTTCTTTCTCACCGGCTAGTTTTCGATGGCTCCCAAGAGATCGACAAGGGTAACGATCTCCCTTCTTGGACATATGAAGTCCTTCTTTTCTGAATTGCATAGGGAAAACCCTTCCCCGCGAGTGTGCGGTGGGTTGTGGTGTCCCTTGGGGTAGATATATGAAGTCCCCCTTGTTAGAGTCTGGAATTGGAGTACGGATCTAGGCATGCTGTGTGAAGCCCATCTGGACATGGTCTGGATTGGTGATGCTTGTTTGCTTATCGGAGAAGGCTCCGTGATGATGGCTTGTTTTCCTTGTGCCTACCTGTTGGCTTGGTGCAGCAGGAAGTATTGGATGAAGTCCAGGAAATGAAGAGGGTTGGATGCAACTCTTGTGGCCGTGCGTTGCCACTTTGTGTGCGGTTGAGCCGTTGGGCTGCAACTCGATGAAAAGGCAGATTGCCGAACAGGAAAGGTGAAACCGACCCGCGCCTATAAATTGCCATGGATACTTCCGTATTCGAGGTGGCACGGCGACTTGAGCAACGGGGGGTGGCTGATCCGTACCTGCGTTAGGTCCGTCCGACTTGGAAGCCTGGTTATGGGTTTTGTTGGAGCGCCTAATGAGAGTCTTAGGCCCGCGCGCCGGAAAGACTAGAATGCTCAAATACCGTGTAGACGGTGGTGTTGACCCTGGTATTCCGGTACACCAAGAATGTGCCCTGAGTGCACGGACTGTCGGGCCGTGTGGCCGATAGTTGTGATGGCTTGAATGTGCCTGCGCGCACATAGTTGCTATATGATGATGCCATGCTATGCAGGGAAAGAATGCTAATGCCCCGAGAAAGGGGTAGGATTGTTATAATTGGGTCAGCTGAATGCTGGCCGTTGCATTGTTTGCCACGGTTTGGGTGGATTGTCCCTATGCAGGTGCTGGAGAGCCAAGTGGTAAGTGAAGGGCTGAAGCCCTTGCTGTTGTTGCTGCTGCTGCTGCGGCTAGCCCTTGAAGGCTAAGCGAATGTGTTTGCTTGTTTTCTTTTACTCATGTATGGCCGGCCTGCGCGCCGAGATTTGTAATCCATACGATGTGGAAAGAGGAACTGTAAGGCCTTAAGGCCAAACTCTATGTATTTGTTGTACATTCCGTGGTTATATATAAAAGTGGTTTATATATTGGACATTCCTGGTTAGAGTTCAAATTACAACTTAAAGCTTCCGCTAGAATGCTCTGAGTTAGGATACGTGTATGGTTTGGTATTATCCTATGACCGCACCGTCTGTTTGTGGCATATAATGTGGGGCCCCGGCCGGACCTTCTATTATACGTCATTTAACGGATGGGGTCGTTACATTTTGGTATCAGCTCCGTTCGGTCTTCCTCTTCCGAATTCGTGGTCGAATTATTTTGTGGGGTGGCGAGCGCGTGTTTGTGCGCCCTGCTGTAACGCTAATGAACTCTGGAATGTCCACTAAGGAATGTACAAAATCTTGTTTGAGGAATCTGCGCGTTCCTTTTTGTGTTGTTTTGCTTGCATGCAATCGCTGTGTGTCTTGTCCACCTATAGGTGACGCGTAGTGGTGCTGGGCAATCTGAGCCCCAGCGCTCTGATGAGAGTGCGGCACCCGCTGAGGTGCCAACACCTCCTCCATCTGCGGAAACTGTTCGCTTAGTTGCTGAGGCGCTATTTGCCATGATTCAGCCGACCGGGCAAGCGCAGCCAGCAGTCGAGCCAGTTCGTGTTGTTGTAAGACCCGAGCCGGTTGAGGCTGTAGATCCACGAGCAGCTGACCGACAGTTGAAGCAATTCATGAGCTTCAGTCCACCTACGTTTACGGGACTGGGATCCCCAACGCAGGCAGAGGATTGGTTATCGCATGTCAAGCGGATAATGACAGCGATCAGGGCGGAGGAAACTCTAAAGGTCACCTTGGCCACCTTCATGCTTGAAGGCGAGGCGCGGTTGTGGTGGGACGAGGTTGAGGTACACCATTTGGCGGGCAGGCAATTAACGCAAGTGTCGATTGAGGAGTTCTCTCGAATATTTCTGGCGAAGCATGTCCCAGCGGCGCAACGCATTGCCATGGAAAATGAGTTCCAACGGTTAAAGCAAGGAGAAGATAACGTGGATATCTACTTGCATGAGTTTACCAGGTTGGGGCGGTATGCGGGAACAATCTTCGCGGATGACCAAAGGAAAACTAATAGGTTCTATGAAGGATTGCGGGATGAGTTGAGGTTCCTGCTTTCGAGTTCAGTGAACCAAGGGTTTCAGGCGTTGGTTGATACTACATGTGCGTTGGAGAAGGACATGCGGCGAGTGCAAGGGAACAAGGGCTTGGTTGTGACAAAGCCAGAGGTTCAAGCACCTCGCCCGAGCAAATCGTTCTACCAGAAGAAAGGGGGCAAGAGGTCCAAGCCGTCTGGGCAAGTGACTACGACCGTTGTGTCGGGGGCGACATCACGGCCGGATTCTCGTACATGCTATAACTGTGGTCGGGTGGGGCATATAGCTTGTGACTGTCGGGTTGTTCAGCCCAAAGGAGAAAAGAATACGGGTGCGTCTTATGCTGAGAAGGGCAAAGCGGTGGTTGATTCCTCTGCATCTCAGGCACAGCCCCGAATCTATCAGCTTGGCCAGCAGGAGGCGATTAAGCAAAGTGACGTCGTCACAGGTACGAGTGATTAGCTTACTTGCTTAAGTGATATTGCTTTTAGTTATGTATAGCTTGTGCATGATGTGTGTGTGCTGCAGGCTTTGTCCTGATTCGGAATAATCCTGCGAGAGCCCTGTTTGATACGGGTGCTTCGCATTCTTTCCTGTCTGAGGACTTCATATCTCGAATTGGGGTACCGAGTCATGGGACGGTTGATAGTACAAGGGTGCTATTGCCGAATGGCTGTGTGATGCTTGCGGATAGGGCTTGCGATGTGGATGTTCGAATAGGAAGTCGGGATTTCGGTTTGAGTGCAGCGGTGCTACCGTTATCAGAGTTTGATGTGATCTTTGGTATAGACTGGCTCTCGGAGCAGCGTGCCTTTATTGATTGCAACTCCAAGGAGATCACACTGGGCCAGAATACCGGACTTGTGACGAAATTCGCTGGTATGCGAGGAGTTGGCGGGACGTTGTTGTCTGCACTCCAAGTCGTCAATGCTGTTCGGAAGGGCGCGGAGTTGTTCTTCACGCTAATTCAGGCTGTTGAGCCAAAGGCCAGTGTCGGTGACGTTCTGGTTGTGTCAGAGTTTGCCGATGTGTTTCCTAAAGATCTTCCTGGGTTACCACCCCAGCGGGAGATTGGCTTCTCTATTGAGTTGGTGCTAGGTGCGAAACCTGTGGCCCGCTCTCCATATCGAGTCGCGCCAAAAGAGATGGCTGAGTTGAAAGTCCAATTGCAAGAGTTGTTGGAGCAGGGATATATACGCCCAAGTATGTCACCTTGGAGCGCGCCTGTTCTATTTGTGAAGAAGAAAGACGGTAGTTTACGGTTATGTATTGACTACCGCGAATTGAATAAGCTGACGGAGAAAAATAAATATTCGATTCCACGAATTGATGACCTCTTTGATCAGCTGGCAGGATCAACGGTCTATTCCAAGTTGGATTTGAAATCGGGATATTATCAGCTGAGGATTAGGGAAGGTGACATTCCCAAGACGGCGTTTGGAACACGCTACGGTCATTATGAGTTCACGGTAATGCCGTTTGGCCTGTGTAATGCGCCTTCGGTATTTATGGACCTAATGCATCGAACGTTCCGAGAGTACTTGGATTTGTTCGTGATTGTGTTTATCGATGACATCTTAGTATACTCTCAGTCAGAAGAGGATCATGCAAACCATTTGCGGTTGGTCTTGCATACCCTGCGGAGGAACAAGCTTTATGCCAAGTTCTCAAAGTGTGAGTTCTGGCTCTCTTCAGTAGCCTTTTTAGGCCATGTGGTAAGTGGAGAGGGTATCGCGGTGGATCCGTTGAAGATAAGTGCCATTCGGGATTGGCCAGTGATGTCTTCAGTGGCCGAGGTCAGGAGCTTCCTTGGACTTGCGGGCTACTATAGACGGTTTGTGGAAAACTTCTCACGGATTGCGTTACCTCTGACCACGCTGACGAGAAAAGATCAAAAGTTCATTTGGACGCCGGAGTGCGCGCGAGCTTTTGAAGACTTGAAGAGTCATTTGACCACGGCGCCTGTGTTGACATCGCCATGTGGTACAGATGGGTATGAGATCTATAGTGATGCTTCAGGAAGCGGCTTAGGCTGTGTTCTTCTGCAGTTTGGTAAAGTGATTGCTTATGGCTCGCGCCAGTTGAAAGTGCATGAGCGGAATTACCCCGTCCATGATTTAGAGTTGGCGGCGGTAATCTTTGCGCTCAAGTTGTGGCGGCACTATCTTTATGGCATGAAAGTGGACATCTATATAGATCACAAAAGCCTAAAGTATTTGTTGGATCAGAAGGATCTGAATATGCGACAATGAAGATGGATGGAGTTCCTTGGGGACTACACCTTCGAGATTCACTATACTCCCGGGAAGGGAAATGTGGTCGCTGATGCTTTGAGTCGGAAGACTCCGGTACGGGCAAGCTGGTTGTAGCGGCATGATCAACGTTTAATCCAAGAATTGGAAGCATTGGAGATATCTTGTGTTGACAAGGGTTCGTCGACCGATGCATGCTTGAACTGGACGGAGGTTCAATATGACCTTACGGATAGAGTTCGGCGAGCAATGGAGCTTGATGAAAGTCTCCAGCGCTATGCTAAAGATGGGTCGGATGACCAATTTTCTTGGGATAACGGTTTGTTACGAAGAAATGGTCGAGTGTGCGTCCCAAGTGTGGGTAAATTGAGGGAAGAGTTGATGTATGAAGCTCACTTTGCAAAGTACTCAGTTCACCCAGGGAGCACAAAGATGTATAGAGAACTGAAAAAGCTGTTCTGGTGGCCCGGATTAAAGAAAGATGTAGCACGGTATGTGGCGGAATGCAATACCTGTGCGTTGGTGAAAGCGGAATGCCAGAAGCCTGGCAGTTTCCTGAAGTCGTTACCTATCCCGGAGTGGAAGTTCGACGACATTTCGATGGATTTCGTGCACGGGTTGCCGAGATCTCAACGCGGTCATGATTCAATCTGGGTGATTGTGGACCGGTTGACAAAAGTGGCACACTTCCTTCCAAACAGAAGAGATGATTCAGTGGAAACCTTAGCCAAGCTCGATGTGGAGCAGGTTGTTCGACTGCACGGTGTTCCTCGGAGCATCGTTAGTGACCGTGATGGGCGATTCACATCGAATGATTGGCGGCTAGTTCATCAAATGTTGGGTACAAAATTGGCGTTTAGTACGGCCTTTCATCCCCAAACAGATGGCCAGACTGAACGAACCAACAGGACGATGGAAGATATGCTCCGCATATGCGGCCTAGACTTTGGTAAGAGATGGGAAGATTATATATTTCTTATCGAATTTTCCTATAATAATAGCTACCAAGCGAGCATCGGTATGGCACCATTTGAGGCGTTATATGGTCAGAAATGCCGTACACCGTTAGCTTGGGCAGAAGCAGACGAATCTAAGCTGAGTGGGAAAAAGGAAGTCGAAGAAGCTACCTCGCTCATACGCTCTATTCAGGAGAGGCTATTGATAGCCCAAGATCGTCAAGCAAAGTACTACAATGCCAAACACCGGAACGTGGAGTTCACGGTGGGTGATTGGGTATATTTGAAGATCAAACCCTTCAAAGGTGTGTCCAGGATTCGGCGTTTGAAAAAGCTAAGTCCGAGGTATCTTGGTCCATTTGAGGTGGTGGAGCGAGTTGGGGAAGCAGCTTATCGACTAGCACTTTCAGCAGACTTGGGTGGATTACATGATGTATTTCACATCTCAGTCCTTCGTAAGGCGGTGACGGATCCAGCTCAAGTAGTGGAGAATGATCGGGTACCGGTCGAGTATGGGCTAATGACGAGGGTTAGACCCATTCGGGTCGAGGATCGAGCCGAGAAACAGTTGCGGAACAAAGTGATCAGGATGGTCAAGGTCCGATGGGATAACTGTGGCCGTGAAGAGCTAACATGGGAGCGAGAGCAGACCATGCGAGCTGAATTTCCCGAGTTGTTTGTATGAACTGTAGACCGTGTACCTTTTGTTATAACAGAGTTATCAAATTATAGCATTGTTGGTTCTTGTTTCCTTACCGTGCAAATTTCGGGACGAAATTTTGTTAAGGGGGGGAGGATTGTAACACCCCCAAAAGACTCAAAAATGGTTTTGAGGTGCAGGTCATTTTACACGGCCTGGGACACGGGCGTGTCCCAGGGCGTGTCGGGGGTACACGGCCTGGGATACGGGCGTGTCCCAGGGCGTGTCACTCAAATAAAATGCATTCTGAGTCAGAAGATTACACGGCCCGGAACCAAGCCTCGAACACGGGCGTGTCAGATTGGACACGGGCGTGTCCGATGCCGTGTGCCTACCCGTGTACTGCTGGTTGAGTTTGGAGCTCGACGAAGCAGGGGGACACGGGCGTGGCTTATGACTGACACGGGCGTGTCAGGTTCGACACGGGCGTGTCGACACCCGTGTTCTGGTAAATATCAGTCGGTACGAATACCGCGTGTGCCGCTTAAGGCTACACGACCTGTGACACGGGCGTGTCACAAGCCGTGTCAGGCAAAAATTGTGATTTTTGGGAAAATCGAGGCCGTTCAATTTCTCTCTTTGGATCCAAGGGCTCAGGTGATTCCTGGTTGGATATAATCAGTAGAGGCTGAGGAAGAATTCATTCTTCATTTCATTAAGGAAGAGAGAAAGAGAGAGGAGGAAGAAGGAGGAGGAGGAGAGCAAGCCACTGATGGAGCTCCCGTGGTCCGATTCGTGATCCGAGGCCAGCGTTGTGAAGGCAAAGCTGCTGCGGTTCTTTCTCACCGGCTAGTTTTCGATGGCTCCCAAGAGATCGACAAGGGTAACTATCTCCCTTCTTGGACATGTGAAGTCCTTCTTTTCTGCATTGCATAGGGAAAACCCTTCCCCGCGAGTGTGCGGTGGGTTGTGGTGTCCCTTGGGGTAGATATGTGAAGTCCCCCTTATTAGAGTCCGGAATTGGAGTACGGATCTAGGCATGCTGTGTGAAGCCCATCTGGACATGGTCTGGATTGGTGATGCTTGTTTGCATATCGGAGAAGGCTCCGTGATGATGGCTTATTTTCCTTGTGCCTACCTGTTGGCTTGGTGCAGCAGGAAGTACTGGATGAAGTCCAGGAAATGAAGAGGGTTGGATGCAACTCTTGTGGCCGTGCGTTGCCACTTTGTGTGTGGTTGAGCCGTTGGGCTGCAACTCGATGAAAAGGCAGATTGCCGAACAGGAAAGGTGAAACCGACCCGCGCCTATAAATTGCCATGGATACTTCCGTATTCGAGGTGGCACGACGACTTAAGCAACGGGGGGTGGCTGATCCGTACCTGCGTTAGGTCCGTCCGACTTGGAAGCCTGGTTATGGGTTTTGTTGGAGCGCCTAATGAGAGTCTTAGGCCCGCGCGCCGGAAAGACTAGAATGCTCAAATACTGTGTAGACGGTGGTGTTGACCCTGGTATTCCGGTACACCAAGAATGTGCCCTGAGTGCACGGACTGTCGGGCCGTGTGGCCGATAGTTGTGATGGCTTGAATGTGCCTGCGCGCACATAGTTGCTATATGATGATGTCATGCTTTGTATGGAAAGAATGCTAATGCCCCGAGAAAGGGGTAGGATTGTTATAATTGGGTCAGCTGAATGCTGACCGTTGCATTGTTTGCCACCGTTTGGGTGGATTGTCCCTATGCAGGTGCTGGAGAGCCAAGTGGTAAGTGAAGGGCTGAAGCCCTTACTGCTGTTGCTGCTGCTGCTGCGGCTAGCCCTTGAAGGCTAAGCGAATGTGTTTGCTTGTTTTCTTTTACTCATGTATGGCCGGCCTGCGCGCCGAGGTTTGTAATCCATACGATGTGGAAAGAGGAACTGTAAGGCCTTAAGGCCAAACTCTATGTATTTGTTGCACATTCCGTGGTTATATATAAAAGTGGTTTATATATTGGACATTCCTGGTTAGAGTTCAAATTACAACTTAAAGCTTCCGCTAGAATGCTCTGAGTTAGGATACGTGTATGGTTTGGTATTATCCTGTGACCGCACCGTCTGTTTGTGGCATATAATATGGGGCCCCGGCCGGACCTTCTATTATACGTCATGCAACGGATGGGGTCGTTACAGCCTGAGGTAGGAGAAGCGAGTATTTCTCTGAGATGTAGGAACTAATTGTTCCGAGTTGTAGGGCAGGATTTGCCTGAGGTGTAAGAGTGTGGATTCACTCTGAGGTAGAGTTCTTGGAAAGAACTTGAGGTGTAGGATCTTGGTGATCTGAGTGATAAGACTTGTAAAGTCTGAGTTGCAGGAGTCAGTTGGGCTCTGTGCTGTAAGATCTGAGTAAAGAAAGTAGGAGTTTAGCTGAATCTAGTTCATTGCTAGATAGGCGAAGGGAAAAAGTGGATGTACCCATCAATTGAGAAACAACTATAAATCTGTGTGTACTGTGATGTGATTGTTTTAAATTGCTAATTAGTCCTTCCTATTTCATCTGACTGAGGTAATAAAGATAGAAAAGCAGATTTCATTATCTAAAAGTAGCAAATGTTTAAATTGGACCTATTCACCCCCCCCCCTCTAGGCTACTCACAATCCTAAAACAAATATTTACAGTAGTTTTAGGAGACCCCATCAATCATAATTTGATTAAGAAACTAAAAGAAGCATCCAATATCATTTTGAAGGCAAAAATATATCATGTTTTCAAGGGTAGCAATGCTAAGTGCAATATTATAAGCTTAAAACAACTAGGTTGGCCTCCAAAGAAATCCATTAATGACGATGGTCATAGGTTCACCTCGTCATTATGACGATTGTTATAGCTCAACTCTAGCTATCATTAGGGCTTAAATAGGATGAACATCAAGGCTTAGGTGTAAGGTGAGGTATATCAAAGATAAACGTGAGGGCAAAACACACTTAAGCAAAATATTTGAGCTTTAAGGGATTGACTACCAAAAGCAGAAAACGGGTGAGTGATACTCCCAGACTAATACTTTAGCACATGAGGTCACTCATCACTTGCCAATACAAAAAAGATTATATTTCAAAAAAAGTTCATTTTTTTTCGTTTCAACGAACGCACGCCCAAATATATAAAATTTTTAACATTCCACCACATCATCACAAAGTTCTCAATTCAAAAATCATGAAAAATTAAAATTTTAAGCTTAGAATTTTAAGTGTGCAATTGGGTTGGAATTTTGGCTTTCGTGATAAATTGGTGGGGATAAATAAATAAAATGATGGTAGACACCAATTTGGGTTAGGAATGATTGTGAAAATAGGCCAGGATGCATATGCTCAAACTATTCAAGGAAAGACCTAAATCTTATATATAGAGTTAATTACTATTAAGTACACATACTTCAAAGGTCACTAAGGGCGAGTTCTAGACGATGAGAAAGGACACTCTCTCATCGTGAACCTAGAATACTGCACTACCGCAGCTACAGCTAGCTCTTACACTAGCGTGATACTCGATCACATTCTAACAAGCAGAGGATATACACCAACGACAGTTAAACAAATACGCTGTGTTTAACATATGCATAAAAATTAACTCTAAATCTATTTCTATCTGAGAACATGGGCACTCAACTAGGACCATTGCATGAGTCCACAGTTCACTAATAAATTTCCAATTTTTTGATTATAATTCAAGCTATCTTACCATCATAAATATGAAAATACAGAATAACAAAAAAATAAAGCTATAGTATAGTAGGTGCGGCATGAGATGCACAAGAACAAGTACATTACAAATTTTAAAACAAAAGGTAGCAATTTTTTTAAATAAAACTGAGCTAACAGAATAGAAAATGAATGTGCAGTATGGGCGTGACTAACAAAAGACTACCTCCCAGACTTAAACCTAACATTGTCCTCAATGCACAAAAATATTTAAAAACATGCTAAGAATGCAAGAAAAATAAGTTGGGATAGAAATTCGTTACCCATGCCCGAGAGCGGGGAATGCCGGAAGCCTCTGAATTTGATTGTTGTGCTTGAAAAATCTGCCCCCGGTTCCAACTTGGCTAAACAAAAGATATCGTTGTCGGCTTCCTACGGGGGTTCTGCAAATAACAAAAACAAAATATGCAAGATAATAATAAAATCACACAGATAACACAGGGTGCCTCCCAAGAGCGCTTTGTTTACCGTCCTTGATCTGAACCATATGCCTATATCAAACAGTTTTTATTTAGTGTCTAAGTTCAGAAATTAAAAGAGTAAACATAAAAAATCTTAATTACCACTAACATGAGCTCATCAAAAAGATCAAATGTAGGTAAATTTGAAATAATAACTGAAAATAAATGAAAAGGGTCCAGAAACCCAGCAATGACGGTGGATAAGGGGTTCAATCCTCCATCCCCAAATCTTATCCTTCTTTGATGTCTTCATATCCTCCAACATCACTTCATCAATGAAGAATCTCTTGTCACCCTGCACCCAATCCTTTAGGGGAAGCATAAGCAGTGACGATGGAATGGAATAGACAATGTGTTCCGTCATTGCCACATGCTTCCCCTACACGGATTGCGATTCCAAATTACCTAAGAATAGGTCACTAAGCTCATGCATCTGCAGGGGGATACAAGAAATAACATTAATTGTATTCAGATGAAAATAGGAAGAATTAATTTAGTAATTTCTAGGTTAAAAAAGAAGGTTCAAGAAATAAATCAGAAGAACTAGAAGAATCAATAAAAGTAGGGGTGACCCCGGTCTAACTCCCCTCAGGTTTCACACAAGGATCATTGTTGGTAACAGTAAGATTAGTGTAGGAAAAGAGATGCGCAGCAGGGAACTCCAATGATGAGTTGGACTTTCTCTTCTAGTGACAAAGAAGGAACCTCATCACTAAGGAAAAAATCCTCCCCAGTGCAATTCAACTCAACTTCAGGTTCTACATGCTCATCCAACATATCTAGACAATCAGTAGTAAGAATAAAAGATCTATGCATGTTGATACAAAAAAAAAGTATGAGTAGAGATAAGGCTCAAGATAAAAATAGATAGGATAGAAGATATATCCTCAAACGCTGAATCTAAAGGTAATGACGACACCGTAGAGGAAGAATCTCCAAAATGTCTTCATAGTGATCAACAAGGACACATGGACATGGCGTATATTCTATCAACAAAGCAAGGAGTAGTGCAAGAAGGAAATAGGGGGATGGGGATAAGCACTTGCTTATCTTCGTCCTCCATTTGCAATTTCATTTTATCACAGACCTTCAACGCATGATCAAAACTCTAACAACACAAACAATGCTTCCCGGTAGGTTTTGACTAAGAAGAGGACAAACCACCCAGTGAAGACGACGCTCGTGATGGAGAAGCATAATCATAATAGGTGGGTTCACTGCATGAAGATTGAATTGGGCCTCAGATATAGAATGTCCATACAATGAGTCATAAAAATTATGAGTACGTCATTCAAATAACAATTGAAACTTATATTTAGAAATTCTTCAAACTTGGATGAAGAAAATAGGGAAATTGAAAATCAAAACAATGTGATAAACAAATGGAAAAGAAATTAATCTCTCGAATCCCTTAAACAAAAAATCACATGTTTCGTGCTCCCCAACAAGGATGCCGAAAACTTGACATGTAGAATTTGATCAATAGATGGGCAAGTGCACCCGCTATTATCGTCAAGTAATAATAAAACGAGAAGTGATCCTCGAGTATCGATCTCACGCGGAGCACGGAAAGGTGGATTTTACTTTTAGGAGAGATTTGAAGTCCCTAAAATCT
The DNA here is from genome assembly GCA_039513925.1 of Platanthera zijinensis. Lineage (NCBI taxonomy): Eukaryota > Viridiplantae > Streptophyta > Magnoliopsida > Asparagales > Orchidaceae > Platanthera > Platanthera zijinensis. Next base: position 147,356,271 of record CM077097.1, read on the forward strand.
GTGTTTGGGGGGGGGGGTGATTTCATTTAACAACTACAACAACAACACTCAAGCCTTTATCCCACTATAGTGGGGTCGGCTATATGGGTCCTTTGTCTCCATTGTGTCCTATCTTGTGTCATAATCTCACTAATGCCTAAGTGCAACATGTCTTTCCTTATAGTTTCATTCCAAGTCTTTATTGGTCTACCCCTCCCTTGTTTAACATGCCTAGTGTAACATCCCATTTCCGGCTAGACCCCTAGGAGTCGGTCTGTCGTGAGAGAACCCTAGAAGCCCAAGAATTGAAGTACAATGATTGAGACTTCGGGTCACGGGTTGGTCACGCCCGTGACCTATGTGTCACGCCCGTGACATGGGGCGTGACTCCTTCGACGATCATCGATTTCCGTGAGACGATCTTCGAATTTGAAACCCGCGCCTGTCACGCCCGTGACCTATGTGTCACGCCCGTGACTTGGGACGTGACTCCTTCGACGATCGTCGATCTCCGTGAGACGATCGTCGAATTTGAAACCCGGGCCTGTCACGCCCGTGACCTATGTGTCACGCCCGTGACCTTGGGCGTGACTCCTTCGACGATCGTCGATCTCCGTGAGACGATCGTCGAACTTGTTGCCCGGGCATGTCACGCCCGTGACCGAGGTGTCACGCCCATGACCTAGGGCGTGACCCCCTTCGGCGATCGTCGATCTCAGCGAGACGATCGCCGAGCGCGTAATTTGCATCTTGACCCTGTCACGCCCGTGACCCATGAGTCACGCCCGTGACCTAGGGCGTGACCACCCTTCGACGACCGTCGATCCCAGTTCGACGATCGTTGACCTCAGAATTTGCCACTCGGGCCTGTCATGCCCGTGACTTATATGTCACACCCGTGACAAGGGCCGAAATGTCAGCCAGACTGGAAATTTCGGTAACCGACGTCATAATCAGTTCTGGTTATGGGAATGTACACCAGAAGAATTTATGGGCCGTTTCCTACTCTAATTATTTAATAAAATAACGAAATGTTGGTCAAATAGGAAATCGCCACCTGGCAAACACCTCTTCGTTTCCAGCGTTTCAACTGCCTCTGCCATAACCGAAACACCATTAAGGGGAGCCTTCATGACCATAATTGCTTACCTCTTTCCCCTCCCCACTTGCTGATCTATAAAAGACCCCTTTGAGCAAGAGGAGAAGGTTACACGCTCGATCAAACAAATTCAGACTTTTGCTCTTACTGTAGGAGAAGTTCGGCAACGCCACCACTGCGCCATGGCACCCCGTCGTTCATCTCGCCTCCAAACCGCTAACAAGGTCCTCCTCTACTTCTTCTCTTATGTGTAGATCTTAGGTTCTTAGAAATGAAGTACGTGCTCAAAGGAGCCGGACCAACCTCGTGTTTTCATGGAAAACCATGAAAAAATTTTGTTTTGAGTTCGCTGGAAACCGCCACCTCCGACGGCCAAACCACCGCCGACCGATAGCCATCGCCTCAACGGAGGTGGTGGTGGTGGAGGTTGGCCAGGGAAGTGACCGGATAGCCGGCGACGGATCACGGAAAGGTTACATGAAATATGGTTTTCTATATTCTGTTTTCGGGTTCATGTAGAAGATGAACAGTGAAACCAGTTTATAATATATAAATAATATATATAATACATAGTGAAAATATATATTATTTGAGTATATATTTAGGCTGCAAAACGAGGCACTTAGCGGCCGATTTAGGAAAAATGGCCAGTCACGAAAGTTGTAGCCTTTTGAGTCTAGATTAATTTAAAATTAGTTTCAACTCGTTTGGGTAAGCGGTTTGACCGCAGCACCTGTTTTAGTGGGGGCTGTACCTAGGGTTATGCAGAAACTAAAATGGATGCCCACGCTTCATCCCTTGTCCAAATGACCTAAAAATTGGGCAGGGGTTAAACTTAGCTATATCTAAAGGCAGTCCAAAAATGGGAATTTTTGGAGACATTTCGCCTAAAGTTTTTGTTTTAATTTAATAAACTTAGAGGAAATTATTTAAGTAGTCAAATGACCTTCAAACCCTCCCAAATTTTGGTGAGTGGTCCCTAGTTATATAACTTAGCTCTGTACAAATTTCCAACTCACTTGGATGAGTTTTGGATAGGGAGTCACCTATTCTTAACTAGGCAATAGTGAGGCATTTTGAGTAAAAAGTGCACTAGAAGTTAGAATGGTCATATCATCTCAACTGAGGCTGATATCTTGACCACTAACTTGGAAGGGTTATTATAACCCACTTGGAGTAAATGGTGTGATTTAGAGTTGGTTTACCCTAGGATCCAAACTCAAACCCTAAATGGAGGGGTTTGAGGGTTGTGAAGGATATGGGGGCAATTGCTCTCGTATTGCCTTGAAACTCTGTAGAGTTGATATTAGCATGATAATAATCGTTTGGATGGAATCTTGGAGAATTTGGAGACAAGTAGATGCCTCAAAACCTTAATCTTAGCTTTAGGTTAAAATACTAATTAAGCACAATCCATCACTAACAATTATCTAAAGGCTGTGAAACTCGGGTAGAATTAGTTTTGAAGTGGGTAAAATTTATAAAAATTTTACTGGAATTTTATGATGTTTATTTCCAGCACTTCGTTTGTAAAGTTGATTAAAACCCCAGTTGATGTTTTAATTATTTGTACCTTTTTGTTCATGGAAATCTCATGAAATATTGGAAATAAAGGTTTTAGGACTGAATGGTTACCCTTGAATTTTTGTATAATTTTTAGTTGAGTAAATCCAGTACTTCCTTCACAAATGTTAAAAAGGGGTTCTATGTTTTGAAAATTATTTAGGGAAGATTCTATTATTGAAAAATTATGAAACTGGGCCAGTGCTATTTTTAAGCCTTTATCTGCATGTTATAAATTATTTATAATTTTTTGAAGAATATTCTCTGTACTTGGTTCATAAATAATGGAAGATAGTAAATATTGCTAAAATAGTTTTGATGTCCTTTTGATCATATAAAAATTATGATACTTTGGATTTACCCTATTTAGATAACTTACTATTTATTATAAATTTGTTGTACATCTTGCATGAGAACTTAGGGTAGTTCATGTTCAAACCGGTTGCCCTTGGGATTTTCGAGGAAATTAATTGAATGCCAGATAAATTAGGAAAATTACCACATTCTGGACTTAGGATATTTTCATCATGATAAGTCTCGAGTAAATAATTTAGGGCATTTGGATGAGTTTTGGGATCATTGCATAACCGGTTCGACATATAGTCTAGGTTGGTCTGCATATAGCAAATTTGTGAATTGCAATAGGACATGGTCTGAAAAAGTCTTTGGAGTTAGTCATTTTGTCTTGGAGGACAATTGTGGATGATATCACAATAGGATGATGTGAAGAGTAGAGAGAAGTAGTGATAGCTAGAGTTAAAAGGTGCTCGGGTTAGACGAAAGATCGTCTTTTCCGAAGAGAGGAAGGTTAAAAATCACCCTAGGATAGTCTATCGTAATATGAGAAGGGAATGGGTAAAGGGGATCAACCAATAACAATAAGTGCCTTGCGAAAGGGATGGGCTTCAACTACCATCATAGTTCCTAGTGCCCTTTGAGAGCCCTTCACGGGGAATACCGGAGGCAGTCCTGGGTTAACGTAAACTGTAATAACAAACTGACAAGAGTAACTTAGTAATTATGGCTGCACCTTTCACAAACACTGTTGTCACAGGAAGATTGATGAGAGCTTCGGCTCGGTTGGTTAAGAGACGGACATTTTGGTCCGGGGAGCTTCGACTCGGTTGGTTAAGAGACAGACGTTTTGGTCTGAGGAGCTTCGACTCGGTTTTTGTGTGTTCATGATTAAACTTGCATGTGCATAAAAAGGAATGAAAATTAAGGTGGTGGGTCTTCGGTATTGGAGGGTCGATGCACCGACGCCAATACGCTGACTCGGCAAGTGTGGTTAACACTTCGCCAATAGAAGTCCGGTGCGCCAGCCGGCAAGAGTACGCAGGCGTCCGCTTAGTGCACCAAGCGTTGAGGCGTACGATAGGTCTGACCGGTAGTGCTTTACTGGTTTAGAGGTGGGCGAGGCCCAACCCACCGCTTCCGTCTGCCACTACGGAGGTATCCTGGGAGGTAACGACTCCGAAAGGGGGAACTAAAGGTCTGTGTGCACAGAGTCGGGTGTGTGAGTTGCACTTACATGTTTCATCATACCCACTTGCATGTCATAGCATAATCGATTCATTTAACCCTGACACCTAAATTATTAGTGGTATGGGGCGCTTATACATTAGGACCTGCGAAACGACCCCTTGGTCTATAAGCTTGTGTGGGCAAGTTTATAAATTAAGGTTAATTTCAATATAAATATATGCTGCTGTTTGATAACCGACACCCCAACATATAAGTGGTATGGGACACTCTATACGATATGAGCCTTGCAGAAGATCCCTTGGCTTATGTGCTTTCGCACATAAGTTAAGGTTACCTTTCCTACTTTCTGTTCCTATCATATTTATTATAGAATTGCTAGATTAGTTCCGCTGCCATCTGTTTCTTGATTAAATCTTCACCTTCATGTCCTTCCCTTTCTTCCTCTCCGCTCGGTACCTAGGAGCCATAGGGGAAGGGATAGGGGATGATAGGGCTTATTCTTTTTGACTAACGGTTTTCGAACTGCATCATTTAGGGGATCGCGGAGCCCAGCATGGAGGAGCAGCCCCAGAGGCCGGTGCGCTTGGAGATGGGCAGTCTAGCTCCGGAGTTCATACAGCCGGGACCGTGAGTCTCGACCCTGAGTAGTTTCTATTTGTTTGCTTCCACATGAGAGATTGTAGTGAGGACATGATGTACCGGGCATAAGCCCGCATTTATAGTACTCTGATTATTGTTATTCTGTGGACACTCCCTTCGTGGAGATTTTATTCTATATATGTGATTTGTTTTCAGTGGACTTGCTCTTACTTCAATTGTTATGCTACCTTTCTGAGATCGAATTTGGCCGGCAGAATCGGCGCCTTGTGGTGATGACCCTTCAGGACGCGAAGGTGTCACCGCAAAGCGACGATTCTGGGCCTAAGACCCCGGGTTTTAAAAAGAAAAAAAAGGGGGGTCTTACAAGTGGTATCAGAGGCAAACCTTGATCGGAAAAGTAGCAGTCCACTAACCCTGGGTCACCCCCGCTCGAGTTTAGTTTGGGGACAAACTAAGCAGCGGAATCAGTGGTGTGCCCATATGGGGATCACATATAAATTGTCCACTTTTATTTAAGATTGAATGTTTTCTCAGTATGGGTTTTTATTACGCAGCCTCCAGCACAGCCTACACCACAAGGCGGAGTTCAGCAGGCTTAGGGTGTTGCACCACCTCCACCGGTCCCCACTCCTTTTCTTCAGTCAGACATGAGACAGACTCTGACTTCCATCCTGGAGGCCTTCAGGGCCCAGCAGGTTCCGGTCCCGCAGCCAAATCCCGGGGCCAACTGGCTAAGCATCTTCCGAGGTCTGTCTCCCCCGTCCTACTTGGGGACAGAGTCGGCGGTTCGGACGGAAGAGTGGCTGGACATCATGTACGAGATGCTGACCGGGATACGGTGTCCCTAGGAGGAGAGGGTGGCTCTAGTTATCTCTTGCCTGGAGTCCCATGCCAAGAGGTGGTGGAAGACGCTGTTAGACACGACATTTGCCGATAGGGAGGTTGCGGAGGTTACCTGAGAAGAGTTCAGGGCCGCGCTGCTGGAGCATTTCGTTCCGCAGTCGGCCAAGGATGAGTTGGAGGAGCGGTTCTTACAGCTGAAGCAGGGCACCCAGATGGTGGTGGAGTATCATCGGGAGTTCGACCATCTGGCTCGATACGCAGATTCCTACCAGCTGGACGAAGCAGGGTACATCAGGAGGTTCTATAAGGGCCTGCGGAAGGACTTGTGGGAGGCTTTGTTGTTTGTATCCGACGGGACTATCTCCCGGATTTTGGAGATGGCAAAAAGGATTGAGGCTGATTGGCACACCACCCGGGGCCGGAAGCGGCCAGCAGAGGATCAGGGACGGAGAGGTAGAAATGACCAGCGGCGAAGTGCTATACCAGAGGGGAGAAGGACAGAGGACCAGCCTCGTCAGGACGTGAGGCAGGAGCCGAGGGAACAGGTGATATTGGCCCCTCAACCTCTTCGGATGCAGGAGATGTCGAGACCCGGGGGAATGGCGTATCCCCCAGAGTGCTTCCTTTGTCATCAGATTAGGCACATTCTGAGGAACTGCCCCATGAGGGGGGCACCACCTCCAGCACCACAGGGTGGCCCACCAGCTCAGCATTACGGAGGCCGAGGACGCGGCCGCGGTCGTGGATACCAGGGGGGAGATCGTAGACAGGAAAGGGAGCAGGTATATGCCTTGGACCTTGCGCAGCCTCGGAATCCGGAGTAGGTCATAGCAGGTACGCTGCAATGCCTCTTTATTTTCATAGAATTTCTCTTTCAATTGTTAAAACTTTGAACCGCATTAGATAGATTAGCAAGGAAGGTAAAACTCATTATAGAATCCTAAGACATCTAATCACCTCAGGTATAGTCTTCATCAGTGGCAAGCCTGCCCGCACATTGTTCGATACTGGTGCTACTCACTCCTTTGTGTCGGAGACGTTCGTAGAAGGACTGGAAGGCGTGGAGCGATTCACAGGCTCGAGGATGAGGGTGCGACTACTGGATGGATCTGAGCTCCTTACCACAGATCACTGCAATATGGAGGCAGAAATTGGTGGAAAGGCATTCGAGGCTCCAGCGACGATTTTGAGGCTGACAGACTACGACTTGATCCTAGGTATGGTATGGCTGCACTGGAACCATGCCCAGATTGACTGCCAGGCAAAGAGGATCACCGTGAGACACGGGGACTCTTTCATTGTCATCGAAGGTATAAGACCTGTCTCTCGTATACTCTTATCTTCGGTACAGGCCGTTAAGGCCCATCTGTAGGGAGAGGAGGTCTATCAGATTCTATTTGAGATGGTGGAAGTTAAGGAGTCGGTGACAGACATCCCGGTGGTGCGAGATTTCACTGACATCTTTCCAGAGAAACTGCCAGGACTACCTCCACACCGAGAGCAGGACTTTCAGATATAGCTTGTGCCGGGGGCCAAGCCGGCATCTAGGGCCACTTATCAGATGGCCCCGAAGGAGTTGGCAGAGTTTCGGACTCAGTTGCAGGAATTGGTTGAGGCAGGATTTGTTAGACCGAGTTCCTCGCCATGGGGAGCCCTGGTCCTATTCGTGAAGAAGAAGGATGGGACACTTCGCCTGTGCATCGATTATCGAGCACTAAACAGGCTGACCGTCCGGAATACCTATCCGCTCCCACGGATAGACGAATTGTTCGACCAGCTGGAGGGAGCCCATTATTTCTCGAAGCTGGACTTGAGGTCAGGATATTACCAGCTGCGGATCCAGGAAGAGGATATCTCGAAGACGGCCTTCAGTAGCAGATATGGCCTGTATGAGTTCACCGTGATGCCCTTCGGGCTCACGAATGCTCCGTCGGTGTTCATGAGCTTCATGAACCGGGTTTTTGAGGCCTACTTGGATGTGTTCGTCATAGTATTCATAGACGACATCCTGATCTACTCTAGGACGGAGGAGGAGCACACTCGGCATCTGGCACTGACTTTGGAAAGGTTGCGGGAGCATCGCCTTTATGCGAAATTCAGCAAGTGTCAGTTTTGGTTGAAGGAGGTGGCTTTCCTAGGCCACATTATCAGCGGAGTCGGGTTGGCGGTGGATCCGGCAAAGATTCAGGCAGTCCGTGATTGGCCGCAGTTAAAGACAGCCACCGATGTACGAAGTTTCTTGGGACTTGCCGGTTATTACCGGAAGTTCGTGGAGGGGTTCTCTCAAATTGCCCTCCCACTCACATCTTTGACGAAGAAGGAGGCACCTTTCGTTTGGACCCCGCAGTGCCAGGCGGCTTTCCAGGAGCTGAAGGACCGACTCATCTCAGCCTCTATTTTGGCCCTTCCATCTGGAAAGGAAGGATTCCAGGTGTATACCGACGCATCATACCAGGGGATGGGAGCAGTGCTGATGCAGAACAGACATGTCATAGCATATGCCTCCCGCTAGCTGAAGACCCATGAGAAGAACTACCCGGTGCACGACCTTGAGATGGGAGCGGTCGTTTTTGCTCTGAAGGTCTGGCGCCATTATCTTTATGGAGTCCACTGCGACATCTACTCCGACCACAAGAACTTGAAAAACGTGGACACGCAGAAGGAGCTGAATATCAAGCAGAGGCGCTGGGTGGAGTTCTTAGCAGACTATCAGTATGAGATGCACTACCATCCAGGGAAGGCAAACGTGGTGGCCGACGCGTTGAGTCGGAGAGCTTCCACTTCCGAAGCTGGGCCCCAGGTTATGTCCATGGAGCTAGTCCGGTCATTCAGAGATATGCATATATCCCTAGTGTCCGAGGATGATCCAGAGCTGTATAGGGAGTATCTGACATCGATGGTGGCCATAGACGATATTCGAGATCGCATTCGGGACGGACAGAGGACAAATGCGTGGGCAGAGCCGATGTTCCGAGCCTTGGAGGAGGGTTCGACAGGAGATTATTCCCTGAGAGATGGATTGCTACATTTTAGAGGCAGAGTATATATACCCGCAGGAGGCCAGATCCGAGAGGATATTATGACGGAGGCGCATTGCAGCCGGTATTCTGTGCACCCGGGGATCACAAAGATGACCGCTGATCTGAAGAAGACGATGTTTTGGTCGGGCATGAAGAAGGACAATACGTACTTCGTGACTCATTGCGAGGCGTGTCAGTTGGTGAAGGCGGAGTGCAGGAACCCCGCAGGATTATTGCAGCCACTCCCGGTGCCGGAGTGGAAGTTTGATGATATAGCTATGGATTTTATACATGGTCTTCCCCGGTCTCGGACGGGGAATGACTCGATCTGGGTGATTGTTGATAGGTCGATGAAGGTGGCCCGCTTTATACCAATCAGGAAAGATGACTCGGTGGGAGTGCTGGTGTAACACCCCAAAACTTGGAAGGGGAAACGACGGCGTCGTTTCAGCCAAATTTGGGTTTTGGGGGTAGGCACACGGCCTGTGACACGGCCGTGTCACAAGCCGTGTAGCGCCTTGGCTATCGAACCGTGTTGATCAACAACCGTGTAGCGCCTTGGTAGGCACACGGCCTTGGACACGGGCGTGTCCCTGGCCGTGTCCTTCTCGGGTTGTTAGCAGGATTTATTCTGCTAGGCGTGACACGGGTCACGACACGGCCGTGTCGGGGATGACACGGGCGTGTCGAAGGCCGTGTCCTTGGCCGTGTTTTTGGCCGTGTCCTTCTCTGACTGGGAAAATTGGTCGGTAGGGGGCGTCACACGGGTCTCGACACGGGCGTGTCAATGGCGACACGGCCGTGTCGGAGGCCGTGTCAAAGGCCGTGTCGAAGGCCGTGTGCTGATTTTCGAATCGGTCGAGACGGCGAATGGCTAACATGGCCATGCACACGGCCGTGTTGCAACCCGTGTTCGGCCCAGATTTTCTATTTTGGGTTCCTATCGTGGCCGTTCATTCTTTTCTTTGGAAGATCCAACGGTGGGGAGCCTCCCTGGGTGGTTTAAGGCCGAGAATAGGGTTTCAAACCCTCATTTTCCATTTGGCTTTATCTCTCTTGATTCTAGAGAGAAGGGAGAGCAAGGAGGAGGAAGGAGGCCAAGATCCGGCCGCCGGCGAAGCTTCAGAGGTCCGTTTCGCGAGCGGAGTTCAGATCCGCGAAGGTGGGAGCGTTGCGGTGGTGTTCAACCGAGCAAATCTTCTCCATGGCTAGGAAGAGGGGACGAAAGGTAACGACACTTCTCCTCTCGGTTTTTAGGATTTAGGATGCATGAATAGCATCCCCTTCCTTTCATATTTTGAGCACCGAATCTCTCAAATGAGAGGGATTCGTGTAGCCTAGGTTCAAGAGGAACCTCCGGGTTGAGTATGTTCATCCCGGCATGCTTTGCATTAGAGATTCGCTCCGTTAGCGGATTAGGCATTGTGGGTGAAGCCGTGGTCGCGACCGTTAGTCCGACCCGGTGATATTGCATAGCGAGCTTCGGGGATTTGGTAGAAATCCGTAGCGGCAATACGCCGTTGTGTGTATGCGTTTTCCCCCTTATATTTGAGTGAGTACTCGTAGTCGGAACCGGACGAGGTTAGCTCCGCTTTGTGCGGTAGATGGTTTCCTTGGAGCACGGGAAAGACACGGTGCGAGTGGCAATTGGGGTGGGGAAACCTTTGTTTGTGCTGTGCTAAGGCGCGACTATGTCTCCGTGGTCGGCTGGCTTTTCCGTGACGCGCAAGTCATGTGGGGAAAGTGTCCCGGCGAGACTAGCCCCTTGTGTGAGACTGACGAGAATGCCGAGCGGAGGGCAAGCCCGGGCAATGTAGCCATGAGCGGGTGGGGTCCAGCAAGGCTTCTTAGAATCGGTCAGTGTGAGACGGAACCCTGACGAGCGAAGTCAGATTGTGCGGGCAAGCCCTGGGGTTATGACCCTTGTGCGGGTGGGGCCTTTGCAAGGTTCCGTGTGACGGCGTGTGTGCCGTTAGGGACATGGTGGTTCCCTTTTGTTTGCGGCTTTAAGCCAATGGGGAAACGGAAGTACCCAGTGTTTGATGTTGTGCTAGATGCATACGAGCTAGGGTGCCTTGGGTGAAACCCGGGTTGCATTCATGTTGCATAGTAGGCCCCTTTCACTTTGTACAAAACATAGAGAACATGTATGCTGTATGAGACATCCAAGCCTGTTTTACCGCTTTATTATATATACTCTTTTGGTATACGAAGTGCTAACTTGCAGGTGGAGTGGTACCCCGGGGTCCGTTAGGGACGGCCGGGAGGAGATGTGTTTGTTACACAGTAGAGGTCAGCCCTTACTGACCCACGTTACTTTAAATCCTTACAGGTCAAGGGTCGCATGCAGGAGCTAGCGCGCCGGGCGAAAAGCCCTAAGCCTCATGAAGTGTTGCTGTGCTTGGATTTTCCTTTCATGTTTGCTACCCTTGTTATGTTTTTGTCCGGCTTGCATGCCGAGGTAGCCTAGGAGTGCTTGGCACTTTTATATTGTTGGACTATTTTTGTGTAAGGCCTTAAGGCCATTTGATACTCTGCTGTTAGTGGATAACTTCTGTCTGTTAATGTTCTGTTTCCGCTGTGTATGTCTGGAGTTTTGAGTTTGGGTAGTTTCATATCATCTTTTAATACTAAAGCTGTGGTGTCCGTATGTTGTGGGGCCCCGGCCGGACCCATATTATATGGTCTTTACAGGGGAGGTGTTACAATTTGGTATCAGAGGGAGGTTGGCGTTCCAATGAGAAGTTTCGCGGTCGAAAGTATAAGTCGAGTCGCGTATAAGAAGTTATCCACATAGGAGTATCGCAGGACCATGAGTGTCCTTGTGTTCGAGTCTTGCAATTAGAGACTGATTTGCGTTTTCTTGCTTGTGTTTAGAGTGCAAGCAACGAGGCTGGGACCTCGAGGCCAAGAGAAGAGCTCTCGGCAAGTAGTGCGACTGCGCAAGGTCCGCTAGGGATGGGGGTCACACCGGCCGACTTCTGCCGCATGCTTGCAGAAGCGATGGTGGCGGCCCAAGCTGTAGCGACAGCACAGGTAGCAGCTCCCGTTGCTCAGGTAGAACCTCCTGCTACCCCGGTCATGGCAGCGACCGTGCAGGTTGAGGAGGCCAGGCGGGCGGAGCCGCAGGCTGAGAGAGTGGTTGTCGGGCATGGGGACCGGCAAATGAAGTACTTTCTGAGTTTCCACCCTCCAACCTTCAAGGGAATCGGCACGCCCACAGATGCAGAGGATTGGTGGGCTAGGATTCAGGAGCTTCTGAGGGCGGCAGAGGCGCCAAATGAGAAAAAGGCAGAGTTCGCAGCCTTTATGTTGGAGGGAGATGCCAAGTTATGGTGGGTGAGCCACAGTGGCCGGCAATTTCTAGGACGCACACCGTCCATCGAGGAATTTGGGAATGTCTTCCTGAAGAAGTACATTCTCGCCTCAACGAGGTTAGCCCTCCAGAGGCAGTTCCTACATCTAGTGCAGCGAGACAAGTCAGTGGATGAGTATGTTCAGGAATTTACTCGCTTGGGTCGTTATGCGGGAACGACCATGGCAGACGATGAAGAGAGGGACAATCTCTTCTATCATGGATTGAGGGAGAATCTAAGACAACCCCTCATATCGATGAAACGTGCGGGTTTCAACGAATTGGTGGAGGCGGCCTGAATTTTGGAGAGTGACATGGAGCGATCCCAGCGTCGCAAGGGTTTCACGCCCAAGCAGGGGGGAGGAGAAGAAGCCTGCTCAGTCCCATGGAAAGACGGAAGGGAGCCGATGGAAGAAGAAGCCTTCCCCATATAAGTCGGGCGAGAAAAGTAATTGGACGTCCGGAGGGTCACGCTCTAAGGGACCGCAGACGTGTTACAGTTGTGGCAAGCCAGGCCACATAGCAAGATTTTGTACCCAAAGGGGCGCTGAACAAGAGCCAAGGCAGGAGCAAACCGTACGCTCCGGACCCAGTGCAGCAGAGAAGGGGAAAATGGCGGAGTCGAGTGCTTCTCGGTTTCAACCAGTGCAACCAAGGGCCTACAACCTTGGGCAACAAGAAGCAATCCGTCAACCTGATGTGGTGACAGGTACGAGAGTTCAACCTGCACCTTAGATTCCTGTCTTTCAAACCTTTATGTTTGTTGCATGTGTGTAGGCTTTGTAGTGGTATCTGGGTACCCCGCTAGAGTACTTTTTGATACAGGAGCGTCGCACTCCTTCCTTGCGGAAAGTTTCACCCGGAGGATTGGAGTTGAGTCCTTTGCAACGGACTCAGAGTTGAAAGTGCGCATGCCCAATGGGTGGTCTATGACAACCAGGACTAAAGGGCGGATTTGTTGGAGTCTTGAGGGAGTCGACTTCATTTTAGTAGCGGCGATCTTGCCGTTATCCGAGTTCGATGTGATTTTGGGGATGGATTGGCTAGCGGAGCAGCGTGCCAGTATCGACTGTTTGTCCAAGGTGGTAACCCTGAGGGGCGTGGGGCAAGCGGAAGTCAAGTTTGAAGGCCTGCATGGAGTGGCCTGTTCCCTAGTTTCGACACTTCAGTTAGTGCGAGCTGTTAGCCAGGGAGGTGTAGCTCTAGTAGCGTTGTTGGAGGTTAGCCTTTCCAGGCTGTCTCTTGAAGAAGTGCCCGTGGTGGCGGAGTTTGGAGATGTATTTCCTGAGGAGCTACCGGGAGCACCTCCTCGGCGGGAGATTGATTTCTCCATCGAGTTGGTGCCCGAAGCTAGACCAGTGTCGCGTCCACCCTTTAGGATGGCACCAAAGGAGTTGGCCGAGCTCAAGGTTCAGTTGCAGGAGCTTTTGGAGAAAGGGTATATCAGACCCAGCTCTTCACCGTGGAGTGCGCCGGTGTTATTTGTAAAGAAGAAGGACGGTAGCATGCGTCTGTGCATAGACTACCGAGAGTTGAACAAATTGACGGTTAAGAATAAGTATCTGATTCCTCGGATAGACGACCTTTTCGACCAGTTGGTGGGGTCGGTGGTGTACTCCAAGTTGGACCTGAAGTCTGGATATTATCAGTTGCGGATTCGTGACGAAGACATACCCAAGACCGCGTTTGGTACGAGGTATGGTCATTTTGAGTTCTCGGTGATGCCGTTCGGGCTGACGAACGCGCCGTCCGTGTTCATGGACTTGATGAACCGAGTGTTTCGCGAATATTTGGACTGGTTTGTAGTCGTCTTTATCGATGACATTTTGGTGTATTCCAAGTCGGAAGCGGAGCACGAGTCGCACCTGCGGATAGTGTTACAAGTGTTGAGAGAGAACCAGCTCTATGCGAAGTTCTCGAAATGCGAGTTTTGGTTGGAGAAGGTGGCGTTTTTGGGCCATGTAATCAGTGGGGCCGGGGTGGCAGTGGATCCAACGAAAGTAGAAGCCATCAGAGAGTGGCCAGTTTTGAGGACCGTGGCGGAAGTCCGGAGTTTTCTTGGACTAGCCGGGTACTACCGAAGGTTTGTGAAAAACTTTTCGCGGATAGCTCTACCCCTCACTTCACTAACTCGCAAGGATCAGAAGTCTGTATGGACTCAAGAGTGCAATCAGGCATTTGAAACCCTGAAGGAGAGGCTAATGACGGCACCGATCCTAAGTCTACCAAAGGGGACCGAAGGATTCCAGATTTTCAGCGACGCATCCGGATGTAGTTTAGGATGCGTGTTGGTGCAACATGGTAGTGTGATAGCCTTTGGGTCGAGGCAGCTGAAGCCCCACGAGAGAAATTACCCCGTCCATGATTTGGAGTTGGCGGCGGTAATTTTTTCTTTGAAGTTGTGGAGGCACTACGTTTATGGTGCAAAGGTGGAGATCTTCACGGACCACAAGAGTCTGAAATATCTCCTAGATCAGAAGGACCTAAATATACGGCAGCGCAGGTGGGTCGAGTTCCTTGGGGACTATGAGGTGGCGATTCAGTACACGCCAGGGAAAGCCAATGTGGTGGCAGATGCCTTGAGTAGGAAATACTCGGGGCAAGGAAATTGGATTGAACCTCACGATGAGCGGTTAAGGCGGGACTGGGAGACCCTTGGTTTGGAATGTGTGGCAAGAGGCGAGTCTAGCGTGGCTCGACTAAATTGGATTGAGATGCAGAATGACTTATGCGATCGTATTCGGGAAGCGACCCGTGTAGATGCGGAGTTCCAACCTTTCGTGGAGGAAGCTCTAAAGGGCGAGGGTAGCGCCTGGGAGATGGTTGATGGGATTCTGAGCAAGGGCGGAAGGATTTGTGTACCGCAGTTCGGCAAGCTCCGCGAGGAGTTGATGTTTGAGGCCCACTTCACCAAGTACTCCATTCACCCGGGTAGTACAAAGATGTACTTGGACTTGAAGAAGCCCTATTGGTGGCCTGGGATGAAGCGGGACGTAGCTTTGTGTGTGAGTCGGTGCCAAACTTATGCCTTGGTGAAGGCCGAGTGTCAGAAGCCGGGCGGGTTCTTGAAGCCTCTTCCAATCCCCAAGTGGAAATTTGATGACATCTCCATGGATTTTGTGCATGGGTTGCCTAGATCGCAGCAGGGTAATGATGCCATTTGGGTGATTGTGGACCGCTTGACCAAAGTGGCACATTTCATCCCAAACCGGAAGGAGGACGGTGTGGAAAAGTTGGAGTTGTACGTCCACAATATTGTACGACTTCATGGGATTCCGAAGAGTATTATCAGCGACCGGGATGGACGTTTCACGTCCAAGGACTAGCGGTTGGTGCAGAAGAGCTTGGGCACGAAACTCAAGTTCAGTACGGCCTTTCATCCTCAAACCGATGGGCAAACTGAGAGAACAAATCGTACTTTGGAAGATATGCTAAGGATGTGTACTCTCGACTTCGGCAAGAAGTGGGAGGATCACCTCTTCATGGTGGAGTTTGCTTATAACAATAGCTACCAAGCTAGTATCAAGATGGCGCCATATGAAGCTCTTTATGGGAGGCGGTGTCGGATACCGATGTCTTGGACAGAGGCGGGAGACACGAAGCTTTTGGGGAAAGAAGTGGTAGCCGACGCTAGTGAGCTAGTGCGGATCATCCAAGAGCGCATGAAAGTAGCTCAAGATCGGCAGTCGAAGTATTTCAATGCTCGCCACAGGCATGTGGAATTCGCTGTGGGCGACTAGGTGTATCTTAAGATCAAGCCGTTCAAAGGCGTTTCACGAATTCGCCGACTCAAGAAGCTGAGTCCGAGATTTTTGGGACCATTCAAGGTCATCGATCGAGTGGGAGAGGCAGCGTACCGGTTGGCGTTGTCCACAGAGCTAAGTGGATTGCATGACGTTTTTCACGTCTCCGTTTTGAGGAAAGCTTTGTTAGAAGCCAGCGTGGTGATTGAGCCGACGGCGGTGCCGGTAGAGGAAGACTTGGGGACGCGAGTTCGTCCAATCGAGATAGAAGATTCAGAGGTTCGGCAATTGCGGAACAAGGAAGTCAGACTCGTAAAGGTCCGTTGGGATAACTGTGGCTGCGAGGAACTCTCATGGGAGCGAGAGCAGGCCATGCTGGAGGAGTACCCCGAGCTTTTCTCCTCAGGTACCGTTTAGAATTTGTGTACTTTCAATGTTTTAAATTTCGGGACGAAATTCTTTGAAGGGGGGAGAATTGTAACACCCCAAAACTTGGAAGGGGAAACGACGGCGTCGTTTCAGCCAGATTTGGGTTTTGGGGGTAGGCACACGGCCTGTGACACGGCCGTGTCACAAGCCGTGTAGCGTCTTGGCTGTCGAACCTTGTTGATCAACAACCGTGTAGCGCCTTGGTAGGCACACGGCCTTGGACACGGGCGTGTCCCTGGCCGTGTCCTTCTCGGGCTGTTAGCAGGATTTATTCTGCTAGGCGTGATACGGGTCATGACACGGCCGTGTCGGGGATGACACGGGCGTGTCGAAAGCCGTGTCCTTGGTCGTGTTTTTGGCCGTGTCCTTCTCTGACTGGGAAAATTGGTCGGTAGGGGGCGTGACACGGGTCTCGACACGAGCGTGTCAATGACGACACGGCCGTGTCGGAGGCCGTGTCAAAGGCCATGTCGATGGCCGTGTGCTGGTTTTCGAATCGGTCGAGACGGTGAATGGCTAACACGGCCATGCAAACGGCCGTGTTGCAACCCGTATTCGGCCCAGATTTTCTATTTTGGGTTCCGATCGTGGCCGTTCGTTCTTTTCTTTGGAAGATTCAACGGTGGGGAGCCTCCCTGGGTGGTTTAAGGCCGGGAATAGGGTTTCAAACCCTCATTTTCCATTTGGCTTTATCTCTCTTGATTCTAGAGAGAAGGGAGAGCAAGGAGGAGGAAGGAGGCCAAGATCCGGCCGCCGGCGAAGCTTCGGAGGTCCGTTTCGCGAGCGGAGTTCAAATCCGCGAAGGTGGGAGCGTTGCGGTGGTGTTCAACCGAGCAAATCTTCTCCATGGCTAGGAAGAGGGGACGAAAGGTAACGACACTTCTCCTCTCGGTTT
This sequence comes from Platanthera zijinensis, assembly GCA_039513925.1. Lineage (NCBI taxonomy): Eukaryota > Viridiplantae > Streptophyta > Magnoliopsida > Asparagales > Orchidaceae > Platanthera > Platanthera zijinensis. The sequence goes on from CM077097.1 coordinate 147,373,282, forward strand.
TTAGGATTTAGGATGCATGAATAGCATCCCCTTCCTTTCATATTTTGAGCACCGAATCTCTCAAATGAGAGAGATTCGTGTAGCCTAGGTTCAAGAGGAACCTCCGGGTTGAGTATGTTCATCCCGGCATGCTTTGCATTAGAGATCCGCTCCGTTAGCGGATTAGGCATTGTGGGTGAAGCCGTGCTCACGACCGTTAGTCCGACCCGGTGATGTTGCATAGCGAGCTTCGGGGATTCGATAGAAATCCGTAGCGGCAATACGCCATTGTGTGTATGCGTTTTCCCCCTTATATTTGAGTGAGTACTCGTAGTCGGAACCGGACGAGGTTAGCTCCGCTTTGTGCGGTAGATGGTTTCCTTGCAGCACGGGAAAGACACGGTGCGAGTGGCAATTGGGGTGGGGAAACCTTTGTTTGTGCTGTGCTAAGGCGCGGCTATGTCTCCGTGGTCGGCTGGCTTTTCTGTGACGCGCAAGTCATGTGGGGAAAGTGTCCCGGCGAGACTAGCCCCTTGTGTGAGACTGACGAGAATGCCGAGCGGAGGGCAAGCCCGGGCAATGTAGCCATGAGCGGGTGGGGTCCAGCAAGGCTTCTTAGAATCGGTCAGTGTGAGGCGGAACCCTGACGAGCAAAGTCAGATTGTGCGGGCAAGCCCTGGGTTTATGACCCTTGTGCGGGTGGGGCCTTTGCAAGGTTCCGTGTGACGGCGTGTGTGCCGTTAGGGACATGGTGGTTCCCTTTTGTTTGCGGCGTTAAGCGAATGGGGAAACGGAAGTACCCAGTGTTTGATGTTGTGCTAGATGCATATGAGCTAGGGTGCCTTGGGTGAAACCCGGGTTGCATTCATGTTGCATAGTAGGCCTCTTTCACTTTGTATAAAACATAGAGAACATGTATGCTGTATGAGACATCCAAGCCTGTTTTACCGCTTTATTATATATACTCTTTTGGTATACGAAGTGCTAACTTGCAGGTGGAGTGGTACCCCGGTGTCTGTTAGGGACGGCCGGGAGGAGATGTGTTTGTTACACAGTAGAGGTCAGCCCTTGCTGACCCACGTTACTTTAAATCCTTACAGGTCAAGGGTCGCATGCAGGAGCTAGCGCGCCGGGCGAAAAGCCCTAAGCCTCATGAAGTGTTGCTGTGCTTGGATTTTCCTTTCGTGTTTGCTACCCTTGTTATATTTTTGTCCGGCTTGCATGCCGAGGTAGCCTAGGAGTGCTTGGCACTTTTATATTGTTGGACTATTTTTGTGTAAGGCCTTAAGGCCATTTGATACTCTACTGTTAGTGGATAACTTCTGTCTGTTAATGTTCTGTTTCCGCTGTGTATGTCTGGAGTTTTGAGTTTGGGTAGTTTCATATCATCTTTTAATACTAAAGCTGTGGTGTCCGTATGTTGTGGGGCCCCGGCCGGACCCATATTATATGGTCTTTACAGGGGAGGTGTTACAGCTGGTACGGAAGTTCGTGGAGCAGTATATCCGATATCATGGCGTGCCCCGGATGATAGTGTCGGACCGCGATGGACGGTTTACATCCAGGGAGTGGCGGTCAGTGCAGGCATACCTGGGCACCCGATTGACTTTTAGTACGGCCTTCCACCCTCAGACGGACGGGCAGACAGAGCGCACCAACAGGACGTTGGAGGATCTACTACGACTGCGTATACTGGACCGAGGGGAGCCGTGGGAGAAGATGTTGCCGTTGGTCGAGTTCTCCTATAACAATAGCTACCAGTCCAGCATCAGGATGGCGCCTTATGAAGCCTTGTATGGAAGAAAATGTAGGACCCTGCTTTCTTGGGTTCAAGACGAGGATCCGAAGGTGCTGGGATCGGATTTTGTTGAAGACACCGAGGCTCAGGTAAGACTGATCAGAGATAGGATGTTGGAGGCGCAGAGCAGACAGGCTAAGTACTATGACGCCCGGCATCGTCAGGTGGAGTTTCAGGTAGGGGACCGAGTGTTCTTGAAGATCCGACCCATACACGGAGTCTCACGAGTGCGCGGTCGGAGGAAAAAGCTCAGCCCTAGGTATATGGGCCCTTACCGGATCTTGGAGTGGATCGGGCCCATAGACTATAGGCTAGAGTTGCCACCAGAGCTGGCAGCTCTACACGACGTCTTCCACATTTCTTCGCTGAGAAGGGCTCTACTACGCCCGGAGCAGCAGATTTTGACCACCGAAGGGCCGGTAGCTTCAGACCGATCTGTTCACTTGGAGCCGGTTCGGATCGACGACAAAGGAGTACGGATCTTGCGTCGCAAGAAGATCCCCTTAGTTAAGGTTCTGTGGAGAAACCACGGTCAGGAGGAGCACACCTGGGAACCGCAGGACCTGATGAGGCAAAAATACCCGGAGTTGTTCAGTCAGGTATACCTCACCACCTCTTGGTATACTATAAATTACCTTTTCGTACTAAACCAGTAGGACTAGATAAGGAAAAATTGAGAACCTAGGCATGCGCAGGAAAGTAGGGGCTAATCTTTTGTTTATTGGGGAGATTGTCTTCGTTTATCAAACAGTAGTCGCTTAAACCCAATAGAAAAACCGTATGGGATGTTACAAGTTTAAATTATTTCGATAGAAATCCCCGTAGGCTCAACCTCAATTTCGAGGACGAAATTTTTGTTTTGTTTATTGGGATTTGTAACATCCCATTTCTGGCTAGACCCCTAGGAGTCGGTCTGTCGTGAGAGAACCCCAGAAGCCCAAGAATTGAAGTACAATGACTGAGACTTCGGGTCACGGGTTGGTCACGCCCGTGACCTATGTGTCACGCCCGTGACATGGGGCGTGACTCCTTCGACGATCGTCGATTTCCGTGAGACGATCTTCGAATTTGAAACCCGCGCCTGTCACGCCCGTGACCTATGTGTCACGCCCGTGACTTGGGGCGTGACTCCTTCGACGATCGTCGATCTCTGTGAGACGATCGTCGAATTTGAAACCCGGGCCTGTCACGCCCGTGACCTATGTGTCACGCCCGTGACCTTGGGCGTGACTCCTTCGACGATTGTCGATCTCTGTGAGACGATCTTTGAACTTGTTGCCCGGGCATGTCACGCCCGTGACCGAGGTGTCACGCCCGTGACCTAGGGCGTGACCCCCTTCGGCGATCGTCGATCTCAGCGAGACGATCGCCGAGCGCATAATTTGTATCTTGACCCTGTCACGCCCGTGACCCATGAGTCACGCCCGTGACCTAGGGCGTGACCACCCTTTGACGACCATCGATCTGAGTTCGACGATTGTCGACCTCAGAATTTGTCACTCGGGCCTGTCATGCCCGTGACTTATGTGTCACGCCCGTGACAAGGGCCGAAACGTCAGCCAGACTGGAAATTTCCGTAACCGACGTCATAATCAGTTCTGGTTATGGGAATGTACACCAGGAGAATTTATGGGCCGTTTCCTACTCTAATTATTTAATAAAATAACAAAATGTTGGTCAAATAGGAAATCACCACCTGGCAAACACCTCTTCGTTTCCAGCATTTCAACTGCCTCTGCCATAACCGAAACACCATTAAGGGGAGCCTTCATGACCATAATTGCTTACCTCTTTCCCCTCCCCACTTGCTGATCTATAAAAGACCCCTTGGAGCAAGAGGAGAAGGTTACACGCTCGATCAAACAAATTCAGACTTTTGCTCTTGCTATAGGAGAAGTTCGGCAACGCCACCACTGCGCCATGGCACCCCGTCGTTCATCTCGTCTCCAAACCGCGAACAAGGTCCTCCTCTACTTCTTCTCTTATGGGTAGATCTTAGGTTCTTAGAAATGAAGTGCGTGCTCAAAGGAGCCAGACCAACCTCGTGTTTTCATGGAAAACCATGGAAAAATATCGTTTTAAGTTCGCCGGAAACCGCCACCTCCGGCGGCCAAACCACCGCCGACCGATAGTCATCGCCTCAACGGAGGTGGTGGTGGTGGAGGTTGGCCAGGGAAGTGACTGGATAGCCGACGATGGATCATGGAAAGGTTACAGGAAATATGGTTTTCTATGTTCTGTTTTCAGGTTCGTGTAGAAGATGAACAGTGAAACCAGTTTATAATATATAAATAATGTATATAATATATAGTGAAAATATATATTATTTGAGTATATATTTAAGCTGCAAAACGAGGCACTTAGAGGCCGATTTAGGAAAAATGACCAGTCACAAAAGTTGTAGCCTTTCGAGTCTAGATTAATTTAAAATTAGTTTCAACTTGTTTGGGTAAGCGGTTTGACCGCAACACCTGTTTTAGTGGGGGCTGTACCTAGGGTTGGGCAGAAACTAAAATGGATGCCCACGCTTCATCCCTTGTCCAAATGACCTGAAAATTGGGCAGGGGGTTAAACTTAGCTATATCTAAAGGCAGTCCAAAAATGGGAATTTTTGGAGACACTTCGCCTAAAGTTTTTGTTTTAATTTAATAAACTTAGAGGAAATTATTTAAGTAGTCAAATGACCTTCAAACCCTCCCAAATTTTGGTGAGTGGTCCCTGGCTACATAACTTAGCTCTGTACAAATTTCCAACTCACTTGGATGAGTTTTGGATAGGGAGTCACATATTCTTAACTAGGCAATAGTGAGGCATTTTTGAGTAAAAAGTGCACTAGAAGTTAGAACAGTCATATCCCCTCAACTGAGGCTGATATCTTGACCACTGACTTGGAAGGGTTATTATAACCCACTTGGAGTAAATGGTGTGATTTAGGATTGGTTTATCCTAGGATCCAAACTCAAACCCTAAATGGAGGAGTTTGAGGGTTGTGAAGGATATGGGGGCAATTGCTCTCGTATTGCTTTGAAACTCTGTAGAGTTGATATTATCATGATAATAATCGTCTGGATGGAATCTTGGAGAATTTGGAGACAAGTAGATGCCTCAAAACTTTAATCTTAACTTTAGGTTAAAATACTAATTAAGCACAATCCATCACTAAAAATTATCTAAAGGCTATGAAACTCGGGTAGAGTTAGTTTTGAAGTGGGTAGAATTTATAGAAATTTTACTGGAATTTTATGATGTTTATTTCCAGCACTTCGTTTGTAAAGTTGATTATAACTCCAATTGATGTTTTAATTATTTGTACCTTTCTGTTCATGGAAATCTCATGAAATATTGGAAATAAAGGTTTTAGGACAGAATGGTTACCCTTGAATTTTTGTATAATTTTTAGTTGAGTAAATCCAGTACTTCCTTCACAAATGTTAAAAAGGGGTTCTATGCTTTGAAAATTATTTATGGATGATTCTATTGCTAAAAAATTATGAAACTGGGCCAGTGCTATTTTAAGCCTTTATCTGCATGTTATAAATTATTTATAATTTTTGGAAGAATATTCTCTATACTTGGTTCATAAATAATGGAAGATAGTAAATATTGCTAAAATAGTTTTGTTGTCCTTTTGATTATATAAAAATTATGATACTTTGGATTTACCCTATTGAGATAACCTACTATTTATCATAAATTTGCTGGACATCTTGCATGAGAACTTAGGGTAGTTCATGTTCAAACCGGTAGCCCTTGGGATTTTCGAGGAAATTAATTGAATGCCAGATAAATTAGGAAAATTATCACATTCTGGACTTAGGCTATTTTCATCATGATAAGTCTCGAGTAAATAATTTAGGGCATTTGGATGAGTTTTGGGATCATTGCATAACCGGTTCGACATATAGTCTAGGTTGGTCTGCATATAGAAAATTTGTGAATTGCAATATGACATGGTCTGAGAAAGTCTTTGGAGTTAGTCATTTTGTCTGGGTGGACAATTGTGGATGATATCATAATAGGATGATGTGAAGAGTAGAGAGAAGTAGTGATAGCTAGAGTTAAAAGGTGCTCGGGTTAGACGAAAGATCGTCTTTTCCGAAGAGAGGAAGGTTAAAAATCACCCTAGGATAGCCTATCATAATATGAGAAGGGAATGGGTAAAGGGGATCAACCAATAACAATAAGTGCCTTGCGAAAGGGAACGATGGGCTTCAGCTACCATCATAGTTCCTAGTGCCCTTTGAGAGCCCTTCACGGGGAATACCGAGGGCGGTCCTGGGTTAACGTAAACTGTAATAACAAACTGACAAGAGTAACTTAGTAATTAGGGATGCACCTTTCACAAACACTGTTGGCACAGGAAGATTGATGAGAGCTTCGGCTCGGTTGGTTAAGAGACGGACGTTTTGGTCCGGGGAGCTTCGGCTCGGTTGGTTAAGAAACGGACGTTTTGGTCCGAGGAGCTTCGACTCAGTTTTTGTGTGTTCACGATTAAACTTGCATATGCATAAAAAGGAATGAAAATTAAGGTGGTGGGTCTTCGGTATTGGAGGGTCGATGCACCGACGCCAATACGCTGACTCGGCAAGTGTGGTTAGCACTTCGCCAATAGAAGTCCAGTGCGCCAGCCGGCAAGAGTACGCAGGCATCCGCTTAGTTCACCAAGCGTTGAGGCGTACGATAGGTCTGACCGGTAGTGCTTTACTGGTTTAGAGGTGGGCGAGGCCCAACCCACCGCTTCCGTCTGCCACTACGGAGGTATCCTGGGAGGTAACGGCTCCGAAAGGGGGAACTAAAGGTCTGTGTGCACAGAGTCGGGTGTGTGAGTTGCACTTGCATGTTTCATCATACGCACTTGCATGTCATAGCATAATCGATTCATTTAACCCTGACACCTAAAGTATAAGTGGTATGGGACGCTTATACATTAGGACCTGCGAAACGATCCCTTGGTCTATAAGCTTGTGTGGGCAAGTTTTTAAATTAAGATTAATTTCAATATAAATATATGCTGCTGTTTGATAACCGACACCCCAACGTATAAGTGGTATGGGACACTCTATACGATGGGAGCCTTGCAGAAGATCCCTTGGCTTATGTGCTTTCGCACATAAGTTAAGGTTACCTTTCCTACTTTCTGTTCCTATCATATTTATTATAGAATTGCTAGATTAGTTCCGCTGCCATCTGTTTCTTGATTAAATCTCCATCTTCTTGATTGTAGTGAGGACATGATGTACCGGGCATAAGCCCGCATTTATAGTACTCTGATTATTGTTATTCTGTGGACACTCCCTTCGTGGAGATTTTATTATATATATGTGATTTGTTTTTAGTGGACTTGCTCTTACTTCAATTATTGTGCTACCTTTCTGAGATCGAATTTGGCCAGCAGAATCGGCGCCTTGTGGTGATGACCCTTCAGGACGTGAAGGTGTCACTGCAAAGCAGCGATTCTGGGCCTAAGACCCCGGGTTTTAAAAAGAAAAAAAAGGGGGTCTTACACCTAGTGACTAGACTCTCACAACGCCTAATAGGTGCCACTAATGGTCTCCTTTACACGTGTCCAAACCATCTTCTCTGCAATTGGTGCTACTTTTGTCTTATCCCTGATACATTCATTCCTAATTCTATCCAGTCTCGTGTGTTCACACATCCACTTAAGCATTCTCTTCACCACAACTCCCGTTTTTTTCTCATGTGCACAATTCACCGCCCAACACTCAGAACCATAGAGTATCGCTGGTCTAATCGCAGTACGGTAGAACTTGCTCTTAAGTTTTAATTGTACTTTACGATCACACAAGATCCCTCAACCAACCCGCTTGGATTCAATGTACCACATTTTTATCAATACATCCGTCTTTTTGAACTATCGATCAGAGATATTTAAAACATTCACTATAGGAAATATTTTGATCACCCAACTTAATAACAAAGTCATCCATCCTTCTTGCACTGCTAAATTTAAGCTCCACATACTCTGTTTTAGTTCTATGACATGCCAAGATTCAAGTTTTGCTTTTACACCCTTGCGCATCTCATTGACTAAAACGATATCATCCGCAAATAATAAAGACCAACTTATTGCTTGTTGGATATGTATGGTGAACTCATATTAGATAAGGGTAAAGAGATAAGGGCTTAAAGTTGAACCTTGATGTAAACCAACCTTGATAGGGAATTCTTATATTAATCCTCCAGATGTCCTCACCCTATTTTGATCACCCAACTTAATAACAAAGTCATCCATCCTTCTTCCACTGCTAAATTTAAGCTCCATATACTCTGTTTTAGTTCTATGACATGCCAAGATTCAAGTTTTGCTTTTACACCCTTGCGCATCTCATTGACTAAAACGATATCATCCGCAAATAATAAAGACCAACTTATTGCTTGTTGGATATGTATGGTGAACTCATATTAGATAAGGGTAAAGAGATAAGGGCTTAAAGTTGAACCTTGATGTAAACCAACATTGATAGGGAATTCTTATGTTAATCCTCCAGATGTCCTCACCCTTGTCACTGAATTTTTATACATATCTTTGATTAAGTCAATGTATGATACATTTACACCTTTCTTTTCTAAGACTCTTCATAAGATCTCTTTTGGAACTCTATCACGAGCCTTCTCAAGGTCAATAGACAACATACACAAATCTTATTTTCTTTCTCGGTAGTTGCTAATGAGTCTCCTCAAGAGATGTATAGCTTCCATAGTCGTCCGCCCTGACATGAATCCAAATTTATTCTTCGAGATGTTAGTCTCCCGTCTTATTTTTCTTTCTATTACTCGTTCCCATTATTCCATGGTAGGACTCATCAATTTAATTCATCTGTAATTAACATAATTTTGTATACCTCCTTTGTTCTTATACAAATATACCAAGATACTTTATTTTCATTGGTCTAACATTCTCTTTGACTTCAGTATCTAATTAAAAAAATATATAAGCCGTAAAATTCCTTCATTCTCTATAAATTTTAATACTTTAATGGGTATATCGTCTTGCCCGACCACATTTCCACTTTTCATCTTCTTTAGATCATAATTTGTCTCTGATAATTGAATTTCACGATGAAACATTATATTCTTATACTTCTCTGATTTACTTAAACTTTTCAAGTCCAATTCATTGTTTTTTGTTTCACCATAGAGTTGATAAAAATATATTTTTCATCGCTCTTTAATATTCATATCATCCGTTAAAAATGTATTTGTTTCATCCCTTATGCATTTTACTCTGCTTAAATCTCTTGTCTTCCTTTCTTCAGGTCGAGCAATTTTATAGATGCCACACTTTCTATCTTTGGTATCTAGTCACTTATAAAATACTTCATAAACTTGATTTTTTGTTTTATTTACTATAAATTTAACTTCTTTTTAGTGACTTTATACCTCGCTAAGTTTTCATCATTCTAACATGCAAAGAGTGATTTATAACTAATCATCTTTGCCCTCAGTTTATCTTGCAGTTCCTCTTTTCACCACTAAGATTTTTTATTTGGGGGCGCACGACCTTTTGATACTCAAATATGTTCTTCTTCATTTATTCGTAAATGTGAATGCATAACTTCTCATAAGACACTAAGATCATCATAAGGGTCATCATCTAGTTGTTTCATAACAACTATCTTAAATGCAGTCTGATTTTTCATCTTCAAGTTCCATCACTGAATTTTTGACAATTTTTTTTTTATTTTTGACTTAAATTTATCATATTTAATTTGTACGTCTAACACTACCAATCTATGTTGTGTTGTCAAACTTTCTCCTGACATGACTTTGTAATCCTTACAGATCATTTTATCTATTTTATGAGTCAAAAAATAATCAATTTGTAAATTATTTGGTCTGTTTTTGAACATAATTAAATGTTCTTTCCTCTTTATGAAAAGCGTATTTATCATAATTAGCTCATGTGCTGCGGCAAAGTCTAAAATGATTTGGTCTTTTTCATTTCTTTCTTCATATCCAAATTCTACATGAACGACTGTATAATTTACATTTTCCTTTACTATATGTTTATTTAAATATTTTCCTATGAAAATCTTTTCTCTTTGTGAGATTTTCCTTACCAAATCATCTATATCTTCCCAAATTTTTACTTTAACAGCCTCACTTAATCCTACTTGTGACGCATAAACACTTATCACATTAATAGTTTTCTTTCTTATGACCAATTTAAGAGCTATGATTCTTTCACTTTTTTTTACTAACCCCAAAACCTTCATCTCTCCGAGTAGTAACTACAAAAATACCGACTCCACTGTTTGTTTTATTTTTCTTGTATAGCATAATTTAAAATCTGAATTATCTAAAAATTTAGCTTTCTCACCCACTCATCTAGTCTCTTCCAGACACAATATTTATCTTTCTCCTAATCATCGTATCTACTACTTCCATCGCTTTCCTCGTTGATGTGCCTATATTCCAACTTTCTAACCTAAGTCGGTCACAATTTCTACGACATTCTTCCTTAGGATGTTTAATATAGGAGGACTTTTGCCTATTTAACACTACACCCAAGTACTCTTGGAGGTGCAACAGTCATTGTCAAGACGCCGCATTTGGACAATATGGTGAGTACTCTTGCATATTTAACACTACACTCAAGTACTGGTGATGCAACGGTCCTTGCCAAGATATGATGTCGTATTCAGACCCTGTGACATGTTCCTTAAAGGTAACGACCTAGCTTTTGCACAATTTCTCAAATAATCCAGATTAATAAGGGTGACTAAATTTTACGTTGGCCATCTACCTAACAAAACCCTAACCATTTTTCATCTGAGCTTAGGACCGACATAGACTGGTTTATTTCAGTTGACAACTACTTGCTAAAAATTAAAACTAATTAATTATGTGGATTGCATACACCGCTTCACACCACCGCAGGTTGCAGACCTCTGCTTCACTTTTTTGCGAATCGCCGGCCTCCGCTTCACGCAACACTTATGCCTACTAAAACAACGAAGTCAAAAAGCTCAATCACAACACACAATTATCAAACATGGGAGACATCACACAAACAAGGCACTAGGCTGCTGAGGCTACTCCAAAAAAATAACAATGCAAGACATGCTTTAATACACACAAAAATCTGAGTGTACATAAGTTCATTCCACCACCATCAATAAATTAGGAGTGAAATAATTACCTACTCAACTTAGTGTTTGGGAGAAAAGAAAAGAAATACAAACAATGTTTGAGACTCTTTCATAATGGAGAGGTTGACTTCGAATAACGACCCCACGAATGCCTCGCTCATCGGCTATCGTCCGGGGTAGAAGAACTTCTATTACGAGCTTCTAATGGACCCGTCTTCTCAAGGGTTTGCATTGTTCACATCTTCTTCAAATTCCTAGCTTGCACTGAGTGTAGGACTCTTTCTCCTTCTTCCTTGGGCTTCCAAATGGTGGGGAAAGCCTAGGGGATGATCCCTAGCCCCTAAAAACCTACAAATTGTGAAAAATGGCGAAAAGAGGAGAAAATCACGATCTCCTTCAGGAAGAAGACACAAATGCCTATTTATAGGGGCAATAGTTTTAGCCAATCACATGAGTAGGCACACGACCAGTGGTCGTGCAAGAAGGAAAAACTCATACTCATGCAAGAAGGAACCTGGACTGGCGGGAAAAATTGAGGGTTTTTGTGTGTGTGTGTGGGGGGGGGGGGGGTTGCTTTGCACGACCAGTGGACGTGCAAAAAATAACTAGTGTGTACACTTGTGCATTTCTTGGGTCTATTTTTGCATTTTGCCATGCACGACAGTGGTCTTTCATAGAGAGGGGGGATAATCATGCAAGAAGGAATCCACACGAGGAGTGACCTCTCTCAATGGATGGCGTGGTGAGAAATGACTATGAACGACCATTGGTCGTACACAGAGGGGGCCAATGATCACGCGAGAACAAAAACTCATGAGGACGAACCTCCTCTATAAAACAATGTCGAGGTGCTTGGGGAACTTTTCACACACTTTGGTACATAAAGGAAAACACCCAGTACCCCGGGAAAACATCTACGCATAGTCTACACAACATAATATAAACATGAAAAAGAAGGGAGGGAGACCTCCCAAAGCATGAAATGCGCAAGAACGCTCTAAGTAGCTAAACTATGCTCAATGGTTTCATAATTCAATTCTAAATGATTTATATATGAAAGTGACGATATGATGAGCGATAAGATGTGAAAACAGAGCTAAAATTGAGCCTAAAGTACTATGTGATATTCGCTCATCAGAGGTCCCCACTAGAAATTCCCGAGCCAAACTGGTAGGACTTTGACTGAAACACTCAAGCAATACAACCCAGCCGAGCAAGTCGCACCAACTCAAAGGGTCTAGAGACTCCCTAAAAGGGGGAACAAAGCCAAGCACACAAAGGCACCATGTACGACTCGTACATGCACATGGGCGTGTGCTCGACCAGCTGGCGCGCCCGCGCGGCCTACACCCGCGCGTGCCCAGCAGTGTACACACTCACGGGTTACATGCACACGACCAATCGATCTACACGCATCCTTGAGCAGCACACAAGTGCAGGCGCCCCTCGCAAGCATGCCCCATGTGGCACGCGCGTGCGTCCCCTCACAAGCACGTCCCGCGGGCCTCACATATGCGTGTTCGCACGGGCACACATCACCGTGCGGCCTATGCACGTAAGTGCGTGCACATGTGTGCTAACGGTCATCGATGCCTCTGCCGCCTCCAGTAGTCTCCGGCCGCCGCCATCACTGGGCTGGCTACTCGGGCCGCCCGAACCACCCAAGGGGCATGTCTGTCATTTTCAGAAAATGTCGATCCAGGTGATTAGAATGGAGGGATATCATTTGTCAACACAAGACTTAGTCTAGCGCAATTACCAACAAGTTCATTCAAGAAAGCTATAAAGCTTCTCCAGGCCTTAATTTGAAGACAATCAACTTTATAGACTAGAGAAAGCTCTAATGTATTCTTGCGAGAACATGAGACATAGATCATTTCTTTGCTTGAGATTTGCTTTGCTCTCTTTCTAGTCCGCTCAACGTTCGATGCTCACTTAGATGCTTCAATGAGCCTGGGAGAAGCCAAAAGTGAACACTATCGTAGACACTTCGTAGAGGCTCCGAGGACTTAATTCCCCCCTTTAATGCACTCAAAGCTTGTAATGGAGAGGTGATCTATCATTTCCGGAGGAACGAAAAAACATGTAAACGAAGAAAGAATAGTGGATTTTGGCCCGAAATAGATCCGATCGCGTGATTTTTCACCATTTTCAGGTTTTCATGTTAAAAAAACATCTTGTCATTGTTGCTTGGATTTTCTTTTGACTGTTTGCACGCCGGGTCCGACTCGGGGGCAGGGGCGGATCCAGGAAGTTTGATTAGGGGGGGCCCAATCAAAAAGCGAAGAATTTTTTGTATGATCAATGTCTATACTAAAATTTGTGCATGTAGAGATATCACAATTGAGTCATAAAAAAATTATTTCTTATTGCAGCTTATCTATTTAGAAACATCCGAGCTCAATCTTTAATCAGTTTTAGAACAAATGGAATATTGCGTGATACTGGCCTGATCTTTATTGCAGTATACATAATATTAACATTTCAATAATTTGAGATGTGAGAATATAAAGAGTGCTAATAATTCCAATTTGAATTATTTGCTCAGATGTTCTAGTTAAATATTTGTGTGATGAAACAAATAAATCCAAGAAAAAAATATTATTGCAATGAAAATGTTTAAGATGAACTTCATGCTACAAAGTATGAGTTGTAATAAAAGTGCAGAGTGTTATCATCAGTATTTAAATATTCGTCTGACCTCATTGTCGTCATCACTCATCAACATCCCTAAGAGCATATGAAAGTTCCTCTTCAAAGTAAGAGAACTTCATATTAAAAGAAACTCAAAGTAAAAGTGTGAACGCATGCCCCTACTGTAAAGAATGAGAATTTCAACAAGGGAGTGCCTAAACTATTCAAAAAATTTAAGAAACACATAGTTAAAATTCATTGGCTTTGATCTCGTGTACTCTTACAGTGTAGTAAATGAGACACTGGGAAAATAAACAAGATTACAAGAGTTAAGTAAAGAAGATGTTGCGTTATATCGTGCTAAAGATAACGATAGTGTTTCTTTCAGAGATTTTGAAGAAGCCATGAGTAAAGAAGAATGTGGACTTGGCGGGGTCAAAATTGTTTGCAACTATATTAACAAGATTTGTATATATTATTTCCACAAAAATTAATTAAACTGGTTGCCTCTCATGTAAACATTCTCATCTTCTAATCAAAAAAATTAAATGTCTCCATCTTTCCGGGTTCTTTTCTCCCTTATTCGGACACCGTTTTTGAAGTATAAGTAGTCAAAATCCATTGGCTCGACGAGAGGAACACAAATTTATCCTTTATTTTGCCAAAATTCTTGGGGGGGCCCGGGCCCCCGCCGACCCCCCCTTAGATCCGCCCCTGCTCGGGGGTAAGACGGTCGTATTCTCCGAACCAGAGGAAAATCTAACAATATTAATGATTACCCAATAATATGTTTCAACCAATTATAATACAGCTGTATCTTAAGGCAATACATGCTGCAGCTGTAACAGCACAATAATTTCTACAAGCAGAATGCGAGATAATACTTTTTGATGATACAATAGTAATATGTCATTATTTACTCCAAAAAAACATTAAACCCTCACCCTCCCCTCCCAAAAAAAAAAAAATTTATAACAAGAAAGAACAATACCGCTGCATGTAATATACCAATAACATCAATATGACCGCATATTAAATCAATACAACCGTACTTGCGGTAAAAAATTAGTGCCAACATAAATTTCTTTACAACTTTACAAATGTAATTGCCCCATGATTTGAAGGTCATAAGTTCGATCATCAAATTTTATCTACTTATTTAATAATTTATTGTTTGATTGATTATTATTTAATGAATTAGTTATTGATGTTTAATGTTTCAAATGTAACTCCTGACCAAGTTCGAAATGTAATTCAGACTAAAAAAATTGTCAAAAATGTCCCTTCATTGTCGGCTATTACTCGTAAGAAAAAAAAATGATTGTTAAAATTTAAATTTTATGACGGAAAATAATTTATAAATAAAAAAATAATAATAAAAAAATATTGTTGATTTACCCATAACAAATTAACAATTATCTTTATTTTTATTTTTGTGCTAAAATAACTTTACAAATGTAATTTTGCACACGTCTCACCCAAAACAAAAAGGAGTCTCAGGAAAGAACACGCTCAGAAGAGAAGAGCCAAGGGAGTGTCCTCAGATTGCGCCTAGCGTTCCCGCCTCTTCTGCCTCGGCTCGGAGGCGTCTTCCGATCCCCAACGGCAGCGATCTCCGTGCTTTCAGCAGTCAGCGAAGATCATTGCAGTGTGTTTAGGGTTCCGGCAAGGTGTTCCGGGAGGGGGCATTGTTACCGACACCCACGCTGCTAGGGTATGCACTGCTCCGCTCTTTGCTGTTTTGTTTCTGTCTTCGGTTCTTTGGAATCACTGCTAGGTTTAGGGTTGTGAGGCTCAGTGCTAGCCGATTGAGAGAGGGAGTGGTGGTGGATGTTGGAAGGAATCAGCATGGCGCCGCTGGGTTTCTTCTTGATTCTTCTTGATTACTGAGTTATTCAGCTTTGTTTTCTTGTTATATGCAGCCGGTATTTTGATTCTAGCCGTACTTCACAAATGGCTCTGGTGTGTAAATTTCAGACTTCATTCATTTCAGCTGAGCTGCTTTACTTCATTAGTTGATTTGGAGTAGGGAGAACTTATTGGTTAGAATGGAAGGGAATGCTGATGTTAATGAAACTGTAGATAGCTCAGTTGAGGCTCCTCACCTTAAAAGGAAAGAAAATGTTCTGTTGTCTTTGCAAACCGACAATTTCACCGCCGAGCAAAACTCATCTCCTGTTATAATGGAAGACACTGGCTGGACAGAGGATCTTTCCTCAGTGAGATCACCTGAAATGTTACTAGAGACTTTAGTACACCCTATTTCAGAACCTCCTACTAGCTCCTGCCCTTCCAATTTTTGTGGATCAGTTATGAAAGAGTTAACTTTGATTAATTTTAAGTTTCCGGATGTAAATGTTAGTGATTGCTCTGGCAGTGTGAAAAATTCTACCATTAGGAAAGGGTTGTGGCAAAATTTCAGGAGAATAGCTGGTGGATCTAGAATAAATTCAGCGCCCAGGGAATTGGCGAAAGTTGAGGATAACACAGATATTTTTGGACCTTCTACAACCCAGTCTTCAGAAAAAAAGAATCTTCAGCTCCGTCAATTTAGCTTAAATCATTCGAAGACCCCTCATAAAGCAGTAGAAAGTGATAACCGGGATCTGTCTAGGATTAACCTTGCATGCCACCCCCCTGGATTTAGGACAAGAGTCTTACCTGCATCGGGATTTAGACAGTTCATGGCTAACAGCACCCTGAAGGGTAAATCAGTTGTACATAGCGAGCAAGGAACATATAATGAGTCTGGAAATGTGACCCAAAGCCAAAACAATGTGGGGATTGATGACAATAAAGTGAAGCTTTTTGAATCACTTGACAAACCGAGTGGAAAAAGAGGTGAAATTACGCTACTTCGTGGTAGTGATGGCTATGCTGATTCAATTGTCCATCATGAAATGTATAGCTTGAGGGATTGGTTTAAACACAAACATCACAGTTCTAACGGATTTGAGAGGCTGCAGATGTTTAAGCAGATCTTGGAACTTGTTGATGTTTCACACTCTCAAGGTTGCGCTTTACAACATTTAAAACCGTCATTTTTGGTTCTCTCTCCATCAGGCCTTGTTAAATATATTGGCTCTGTAATCCCACAAGTGCAAACAGGGAGTTGGATGTCCTCAACATATCAAGATGATACTCAAGAGTCACAACTGAAAAGGAAAAGATCCGTGCAATATGATCTAGAATATCAGTCTTCTTTATCACACAAGCAACTAAAACAACGCCATGGTCAGGTATTCCAAGGAACTTTGAAAGATAAAATACAAGGTGAAAAGCACCACATATATCCCTCTAGGGCTGGTCTGCATGTAAGTTTTGCTGAGGAGGTTTATGATGGTAATATCAAAACAAGCAGTTTTGATGTAAGATTCAGTGAACAAGTAAATATGATTGATTCATACCAAAGTTCTAGTATCCCTGGATGTCAAAATAACTTTCCTCACAGTTTTCGACAGCCAATATCAGGATTTCTGAATTTGGAGGACAAATGGTATGCTTGCCCTGAGAAGCTAAATGACAATGCTTGCTCTTTATCTTCGAATATCTACAGTCTTGGAGTTTTATTCTTTGAGGTATCAAAAGAGAATAATGATTTTTTTTAATTCTCTGTAATCCTATATTTAAATCATACGTATATAATCTCATTATTTTCTATGCGGACCAAATATTTGGATAATTATGGCACTGACATTTTTTGTTTGATAATTTAAGCCTATTCTCTTAAGATACATTTTGATGGGATCACATTTCACGGGCGGCCGACCCTTATCGGAACTAGCCCGAGTCTACTTACACGAGAGGCGGAGCTAGGATTGTCGGATGGACAATCCGGCCGGCAATTGTGTTCAAAACAACAATATATTTTTATGTATATTTTTGTATTTTTAATTCATTTAATGGTTTTATGTATAGACAATCGTGACTATCCATAATGAGTTCTAGGTGTATAAATAGTGGTTTTAGGGGCTAATTTTCGGATATTGTAGAATTTGGAGAGAATTTCTGGGCTCTTGCGGTCTTCCCACAATGTCGATTCCGTGCACCCTTGGTGCGGAAGGCAAGGCGTAACTACTTTTCCTAACCACCCCACTTTCCATAACTACCCCGCCACTTAATAACCACCTATTAACCGCTCCAAAACTGCTCGTAACTATTGTTTTTTCCTGTTTGCTGCATTAACTACTCTCTTCCCTACACTTCCTAGTTGCTGTCCCGTCCCAATCACCACCCTCTACTCACGGTTTCATGCTTCAGGAGTCCTGAACTACTAAATTCACATTTCCCTGCACTTCCAAGTTACTGGATTGGCCTAATCCCCACCCTCCACTCATGATTCCACTCATTCAACCCTCCTAGAACTCCGTCTCTCCCCTGGCTTGAACTTGTCAAGCCGGCCCTGCTAAGCCCCCTATTTCCCTGTATTATTGTCTTCAACTCCTGTTCCTGGATAATTCCAGCAACTATCCCCTTCTTGAAGCCACGTTTCTGCTCAGCGACCCCCTCATATCCCTGTATTACCTCAGTCACTTGTTCCCAACCCCTCCAGCAGCCCCATACTACTTACTGAAGACCAGCATCCCACACAAAGTCCAACCAGCACCCAAAATTCAGTGTGTAGCTTCTACAGGTTCACCGAGCAGATCCCAAATCATCAACATTTTACTCCGTGGCCCTTATTTCTTATGTTTTGTGTGAAGTCTTTATTATTTATTGTTGATTTATTTGATGAACAAACATATTATTTGTGATATTATTTCATACAAATTTACCAACTACTTGTCCTACTTATTGGGCTTATTTGCTTACATTTAATTGAACCTGTCTTTATTTTAATTCAACTAGCAATTGTTCATTTATCTAATGCTCTAAAATCAATTGTAGTGGTTTGCATATATCTTTATTAAATTCAAAATTTATTGCTTTTTAATTGTAACATTATTCTTAAATTCATACGACAATCTATGAACACTCATTCATTAGAGTTCCTGATGGGGATCAGCCGTGTGATCGTGATTGATGGAGGAGATTGTCCACCACTCGGCGGGACCTGTTTTTGCATTTGTGCAAGGGATGCATTGATCCGAGACTGCGAGCGCCTCCAAAGGGTCATTTTACTATTTATATGTATTTTTGTCCTGGATTTAGTGTTTTAGGACACCAAGCATAACGAAAAATTATAGCCGTCTACTTCGGGTTCCCAACCGCTCCTCTCATTATAAATAAGAGCAGATGTTCACATTTTCAGTCATCGTTTATTTTTGAGCAAATCTAGAATCAACAATCATTCATGCTGTGACACCGCGAGACCCTGGGTGCGACGTCCCTAATTCCTTTTCAATTTCCCGTTTCTTTTCCATTTCTTTTCCTATTCCCACTGTACCACGATCCCCATTATTCTGAAGGAGAAAGCTGCCTGTTTTCTGTAGCGCATTCCTTATTCCTCGCCAATGGGAGGGACGACAGTCTCCATCGCGTATTCCTTTGCCCTAGCCACTCGACTGCTGACAGTTCCACTTCCAATCGCAAGCCTTACCTAGAAGTCGAGCCCTAACCCTTCTTTGTTTGAGTGCCTCCATTCCCAGCATCTGTAATCCCCATTACTACCTTTCCTTCAATCGTTCCTTCCCGACAAGCATCCTACACTCCCATCTGCATGATCTCTGGCAAAACCGCAAGCTAGTCATTCACTGTTCATCATCTTCCACATCGCTATAGATTTCTTCCAGTCCCGTCTCAGGCAGAAATTCCTTTTCCCTTTACCCTCAACTGTACCGTCTACGCCGGGTTCCCAACCGCCCCTCTCATTATAAATAGGAGCAAATGTTCACATTTTCAGTCATTGTTTATTTTTGAGCAAATCTGGAATCAACAATCATTCGTGGTGCGACACTGCGAGACCCGGGGTGTGACGTCCCGAATTCCTTTTCAATTTCCCGTTTCTTTTCCTATTCCTGTGAACCACCCCACTGCACCTCGATCCCCATTATTCTGAAGGAGAAAGCTGCCTGTTTCCAGTACCGCATTCCTTATTCCTCGCCAATGGGAGGGACGACAGTCTCCATCGCGTATTCCGTTGCTCTGGCCACTCGACTGCTGACAGTTCCACTTCCAATCGCAAGCCTCACCTAGAAGTCGAGCCCTAACCCTTCTTTGTTCGAGTGCCTCTATTCCCAGCACCGGTAATCACCATTACTACCTTTCCTTCAATCGTTCCTTCCCAACGAGCATCCTACACTCCTATCTGCATGATCTCTGGCAAAACCGCAAACTAGTCATTCACTGCTCATCATCTTCCTCACCGCTACAGGTTTCGTCCAGTCCCGTCTCAGGCAGAAATTCCTTCTCCTTTTACCCTCAACTGTACCGTCTACGCCGGGTTCCCAACCGCCCCTCTCATTATAAATAGGAGCAGATGTTCACATTTTCAGCCATTGTTTATTTTTGAGCAAATCTGGAATTAGCAATCATTCGTGGTGCGACCTAAGGGTACGACACTGCGAGACCCGGGGTGCGACGTCCCGAATTCCTTTTCAATTTCCCGTTTCTTTTCCTATTCCCGTGAACCACTCCACTGTCCATGATGACGAACCTGCACCTGATCGAGGTGCCACCAAGTGGATCTGCAGCTCCCTCCACTTCCTTCTCTTTGGAGAAGCCAAAGAGGGGACCATCTGTAGCTAGGACCCTGGATGCCTCCACCTGCAACCCGACGAATGTCCTTTTGAAGATGACATTCACCGAGCTCCCGTTGTCTGCTAGGATCCGATCGACGATGAAGTCTTCAATGACTACTTAGATGACGAGAGCATCATGAAAGAGATTCTCGTTCCCTAGCATGTCCTCTGAGAAGGTGATCTTCTCTAACGGATGCGGTGCTTGAGAGGTCGAAGAGACGCTCTTGCGGTAGATTTGATGGAGACTTCCCTTTCGGGAAGCTCCTATCCCGGCTCTCCCATCGATCACCACTACTTGTCTCCTCCTGCTCCTTAGACCACTTCCCCGCGACCGCCTTGATCGACCCGATCTTCATTCCTCCTCCTCTCTGGAGCTTGGAATACTGTCGGTCCTATTGGGGCTTCTTGCCCCCTTGCTTTTTTTTTGCCGCTCCTGCTTCCAGCCTCCTCCTTGCTTTCCAAAAATCAGGGCAAGCTATGGTCCTATGCCCCTATTCTTGATGCAAATCACAGTAAATGGGAATCTCCTCCGTCTGGTTCCTCTCTGTCCGATTCCTTCTGCGATGCCTATTCCCTTATCGGGCAATAGCTATCGCCTCCTCACGCGCTCTTCCCTGCCTCCTCTCTTGTTGATAACCATTTCTCCTCTCCAGGGAGAATCTCCTTCTCTGATTTTGGTACTAGGGTCTTCCTGCTGGCCTCCACGGGGGCCAGTTCACCGAATATTAGAACCTCCGTACCTCCTCTTTTCTCTCTGGAGCCGCTACAAGCCTCCTCTCTTCCTGTCTTTCGAGGCCTTTCCTACTTCCTCAGCTCCTCCCTTCTTCTCGGCTCTTCCCTCCTCTATTCCCGCCTTCCTTGATCTCCCTTGGGCCTTCTCTCAGACGTTCCTCCTTCCTTCTCGTCTTCCCGGGTCACCTTCTCCAGCTTAGCCAAAAAGTCTACATTCGTCTTCCCCCTGCACAAACTTGTTCACCCTCTTGATCAGGTCTTCACAAGACACTGGGGGATTCGAGCCGACCTCCATACAGAAGAGACCTTGCTTTAGGCCGAACGTCAGGGCTATCTGCAAGGTGAAGCCATCTACCTCCTGAATGCCAAGGGCTTCCTCTTGAAACCGGTCGTTGTAGCGGTCATGCCTCTCGTGCTTCCCTTGCTTGATATGGAAGAGAGCGGTTGCCTCCTTCCTCTTCTTTGACGTCGCAAACCTCACCATCAACCCTCAGCGGAAGTCTTCGAAGCAGTAAATAGAACCTCCTAGCAGTTGGTAAAACCAATCCCTGACCTTCCCCTCAAAGGTGATGGAGAAGAATCCGCACTTGAATGCATTCGTCATGTTGTGGATGGACACCACGTCCTCAAACCATTGGAGATGTCTGACCGCGTCATCTCTTCCAAAGTAATAGCTCAGGACTGACTCTCTGAATCCTTCTTCCTTCTGGGACAGGGGCTGATAACACCTCGTCACTGAACGAGCTCCTCCCTCTATGGCAGCGAAGAACCTCGGCCTGGCGAGTAATACCTCCATACTCGCCACCTTGCCAAGCATCTTGGAATCTCGCTGGATTCTCCACATCTCGGAACCAGATGCCCTGAGAACACGCCGGGTAGAAACGTGATTGTACCAGTCGCCCCGTCTCTTCCGTCACCGACTTCTTTCCTTGTCGCCTAGGGGGACCCTCGTCCTCCGACGGAGCCATGCGACGAGGCGAGGTCACCGTGACCTCCGGGCGAGGAAGGAACGCTGCTCGCATGGTCCTTTCTATCCTCCGCACAAAGTCTTCAAAAACCGACATAGTCACATAACCTCCTCCTGCCGAGTTGCCAACAATCTCTCCATTCTTTCCTGCATCCACCATCTCGCCTACTCACAAAATCTTCTTCCTCGGCTGCGATCCACGCTCTCTGCACCAAAGTGTTGAAACTGAGAAAATTCCCTACTCCAAAATATTCGGATCAATGCAGCATAAGGTTACTGGTTCAGCGGTCGGGCATGACGGCTTGACAGGCAAGGACAAAAAGACTAAGGGCGAACTAAAGGACCCCATGTGCTGCGGCAGGGAGGTCCCACCATGTACCTGGATGCTTAAAGCAAACTTCCCCTCCACAACCAAAGATGGCCGAGCAGGGTACAAGGTGAACACTAACTTGACGAATATCACAAGATGACGACCAAGGGGATGATCACTGTTGTAACAACCTGGTTTTCTTCCTCTTTATAATAATAAATAATAATAAATTAATAATAATAATAAATATAATAAAAAAAACTTAAAAGCCTTATAACCCGAGCCCCCCCCCCCTCAATCTCACGGTCCAAATCCCGCAGGTCCCGATCCTGCCTCCCGACTCCCGACTCCCCATCCCGATTCCGCCTCCGACGGCGTCCACTGCTCCCGTCGCCGCCTCCCGCCAGCAATGTCATCCCCAGTGCTTCCTCCTCCTCTGGCCGACGATAACAGCAGCAAGCCGCCCTCCTCCTTCTCCGACCGGTGAGGGTAAGGCAAAACACTAGTTCTCCCTTTTCTCATTTCTCCACCTTCTCTCTTGGAATTAACGTGGATTTTCCTCCATGACCTCGTCCAGGGCAATGACTCTTCTCCGACAACCCTAACTCTTCGTTTCGGCCGGTGGATCTCTAGAGGAACTCCTAGGGTTTCGTCCGAAACCCCACTTTGTGGATTTCTGAGCCCAGATCTGGTCTCCTTGGGTAAGGAACCCCGCCTAACTCTCATTTTCAGTTTTGCCCTAATTTATTTGTGAGGATTTCCGCCCTCCGATCGACGTAATTTCATCGTTCCCTCTTGTGTTTGTCGTAAATTCGACTAATTTCATTTATGTTTGTGTTTCCGGTGCCACTCATCAGATCTAACGGTGGAATTCGCTCCGAACCCTCTTTGATTTAGGCTTTCCGACGCCTAGAGCCACCAAATTCTCGATCCTTGGGTAACTCCTCTCCCCTCACTCTCGAGGGAGGTAATTTCCTTCAAACCACCTTTTATGTGAGTTTTTTTTGCAAATATTAAATGCCTGTGTAAGTGTAGGAATCCTGGTTATGATATTGTGTTCGCGTGGTCTTAAAGCAGGTCAAAAGAATTTAAGATTCCTAAGCGCTTGCTAACACCGCTTAGCTGCCGCCATCCGTTCAGCTTTACCTTAAGGCCAGTAGAGAAATCTCTCTCGCTTGCAAACATGAAAAATCTATTTTTACTTTACTTTTTGTTATGAAGTAGATCCTTATAGACTGGAATTGTCTAATTAATAACTTGTCCAAATTATTTATGAATCCTTGAGATTGTTTAATATCATAGACAAATATTGAGAATAGAGTGTTAGTTTGGTGTGACGCGTTGAATCGAGCTCTCGCCTAGCTGGTAATAGAAACCATTAGGTGACTTTTGCAAGCACAGTTGTTGGTAAGCCTTGCTTCAATTTATACACTAGAATCCTGTACACCAAATGACAACACCTTCACCCTTCATTATTTTTTGCTTATGGTATGACAATTAGACTAAACTCCGGAGTAGGCTATTAGAGTAAAAACATCTTGTTAGATATGGTTAATTGTCCGGTAGTAGGTTGCTGCGTGTAAAATTAGTTTACTGGGCTCTTGTTTCCTCTGGTTACTTTTTTTGCAAGTTATTAACTTGAATATTTATGTATTTTCATGTTCTGAGACATTTTCCTTCTGTTTGGATTTGCCTTAGAGTTCGTGACTGCGCCGTCCGGTTTCTGAGTATTCTTCATCCAACTTCAACTTTGCTTGGAGGTTTCTTTTTGGTTTGATGTATCAGCAGGTTCTATGTATTTTATTTCAGTTACTATTGGATTTTACTATTCATATATTAGTTATCGTCAAACATTTCTCTTGTATCGTGGACAACTTTTTTAGGGTGAAGCATTGTACTAGTTCATTTGATATTTCTATCTTTGTGGCTAGTTGCATTCATTTAGTTTCAGTAGTGCTTGTGACTTCGTTTTTATAAAATGAATGCATGCACAACAACTTTTTATTTATTTATTTGCGGTTTCCGCACCAATTTAAAATCAATTAAATCCCTTTCAAAAATAACAATTTAAAACTAGTTGTAAAATCTCTGTTTCCGCCTTAGTAGACATGACTACTCTCTGCATGCCTGTGGCATCACGACTCGCCCGAAGCGCACTCTGATCTTGTTAAGACGGGTCGTGACAGTTAGTATCAGAGAAAGGTTAGCTCCTAAAAATGAAGTATTTTGAAATTATTAAATATTTTGGAACTTTATTATGTAAATAAATATATACATGCATCATTGCTTTACTCACTTTGTTGTTGTTGTTGTTCGAGGCTGAAACATGCACACACTCACTCATAAGCATGAGTAGCATGCATGCAAATGTTAAGGGAGTATGGACAAACTTAACGTTTATATGCATATGAATTTTCACTAGGATATACATCGCTTGCAAATATTAATTGTATGAGCGGTTTAATATTTTCAAGTGCGTGACATTAGAATTATAATGCGCATGACATGTTAAGTGATATGGGCACTTAACATGACATGTGTATCCATTCATGTGCATTTTTAGGAATGCATTGTAGACATAATTACATTGCATGCATATCATAACTCATTTCACAAGTGTTAAGCTAAGAGCAACAGATGACGATTGCACACACATGGATTTTGCAATCATAGTTCTATCGCACACGAATGTATCGTCGCATTTGCATTTGCATGGCTATCACCTAGAGTTTTCCACTGAAAATGCTGTAACTATTACATGATTTACGTATCCAACAGTGTTAGAATGCTAGAACCTGTAGTCTCGATCCGTTATGCTTAGCCTGACTGTTTCTCTTACTCAATTCTTTTATGTTTCTTTTAGATGGTTCCTAAGCGATCGCAGTGAAAAAAAGCTACCCTTTCTGCGAGGGAGGCCCCTAGAGATGAAACTGCCCAGCTTTTGATACAGCTTCTGGAGTGTGTCACCCGTATGGTGGGGGAACGCCAAACTCCCGATCCAACCTCTGGTTCTGACAGCGCTGGGACGACTGGAGTAGCTGTTACTACCACCCCTCCTGCACCTGGATCTGGAACCGGCTTGCCTGTTGGCACCATGGAGGTCCCGCTCGTGCCAAGTTCGACTGCTCCCCCTGTAGCGATGACAGACACTCTGGCTTTCAAGAGACTAAATCCGCCTACCTACAACGGCGACCGTGATTACTTCGTGATCACTGAATGGATCTTCCAGATGGAGAAACACTTTGAGTATGCTGCAGTTCCCGAGGCCCAAAAGGTTCTCCTTGCGGCCTATCAGCTGACCGAGGATGCTTACACTTGGTGGCTTCAGTGTCGCAGCCTCTTCGATTCTACCACCTTGACTTGGGGACAGTTCAAGGATGCTTTTATGGAGAACTTCCTCTCTTTTGTGGAGACGGACAAGTTAGCTGAGAAGTTCCTATCCCTTCAACAGTTTGGCAGGACAGTGACCGAGTATGCGAGAGAGTTCTCCCGCCTATCCTTCCTTGCTGCGGAGTTCGTGCTGGATGAAGCCAAAAAGATCAGCCGTTTCGTAAAGGGACTCCGTCATGACTTCCAACAACATGTGATAGCCCATGGTGCCGTCACCTATGCGGAGACCGTGGGAGCCGCCTTGAAGGTGGAAGCAATTAAGCTGGATCGTTCTGCCAAGAAAGTCCAGCATGGCACCAGCAATGCCGCAGCATCCGACCTCAAGCGCAAGAGTGCTCCATCTCAGGAGCAAGGTCCCGGGTCCAAGGAGGAAGCGCCTTCTGTCGCAAGGTGGGCAATGTTGTCCAAGTCTTCCGTTCTCTCCTGAAGAAGCAAAATAAGGATATCCATGCTCCGCCGCCTCAGATGACACTTGCCTCTACCTCTATCGTTTGTGCGTACTGCAAGAAGTCGGGCCACCAGCTTAAGGACTGTCGTCATAGACAGAAGGCCTGTTTCAAGTGTGGGCATGTTGAACACCTCAAGCTAGACTGCCCTATGAAGGAAAGCCCGGTTCCCGCTCAGCCACTGCAGGCTGTCCCCGGAGCTCAGGACAGGGGAAAGGCCGTGCTGAATGTCATCACTCAGGGTGAGGCGCTCGCTTCGACCGACGTCATCTCTGATACGTTTTGTGTAGAATTTTTAATTTTAATTTTTCTACATTCTAGAAAAAAACTGGTCTGCCTTAGTTTTGAATAATCTTGATTTGCGTTATGTTTTTCCGCTTTTTTAGGAAGATTTAAGCTCAAGAATAAGTGGATGCAAATCTTATTTGATTCCGGTGCATCACACTCTTTTATTGCTCGCCACATTGTGGACCTTCATAGTTGACCTACTTTGACACTTGAGGTCTCTTTCGAGATTTCTGTACCCGATCATCTGCATGTCTCTACTAGAGGCGTTCTCAATTACCCGATCCTGCTTGGAGAATTGCAAGTTTTCGCCGATCTCATATTTTTGGAAATGTCAGAGTTCGACGTAATCCTGGGAATGCATTAATTGGTCGCGTATCGAGCAACGCTGGACTGCTGGCAAAGAGGGTTAATCTCAGTGTTGGTGGCAAGGACTACAACGTTCATGTTCAGACCACTCGTAGCCACCTGAAGGTAATTCGTGCTGTGCGCGCCACTCGCCTTCTCAGTCAGGGTTGTTCTGCTTGTTTCGTGTATGCTTTATATTCGGATACTGTCATACCGCAACTTGAGTTTATCCCGATTGTTTCCGAGTTCCCTGACGTGTTCTCCGCCGAGTTGCCTGGAATGCCTCTCGATCGTGATGTAGAGTTCTCCATTGATGTAGAGCCTGGAACGCTCCCCATATCTAAAGCTCCATACCGTATGACACCTCGAGAGTTGGAAGAGCTTAGATTGCAATTGGATGAGATGCTTGAGCGCGGATACATTCGTCCCAGCTCGTCTCTTTGGGGAGCCCCCATCCTCTTCGTAAAGAAGAAGGATGGTTCCCTGAGACTTTGTATCGACTATCGGGAGCTGAATAGGGTTACCATCATGAATAAGTATCCCCTCCCGCGCGTGGATGACCTTTTTGATCAGCTCAAGGACAGTTCTGTGTTTTTCAAGATAGATCTCAAAACGGGTTACCATCAGCTAAAGATCAAGGAATTCGACATCCCCAGGACAGCCTTCCGGACTCGGTATGGACACTTTGAATTCTTGGTGATGTCTTTTGGGTTGACTAACGCCCCATCTGGTTTCATGGATATGATGAACCGTGTATTGCGTGAGTTCCTAGACAAGTTTGTCATCGTCTTCATAGATGATATTTTGGTCTATTCCAAGACTCGTGAAGATCATACAGTTCATCTTAGACTCATCCTCTCCACCCTTCGCCAACATCAACTCTATGTCAAGTTGGTGAAGTGCGAGTTCTGACTGGATCGTGTTGCCTTCTTGGGGCATGTCATTTCTGGGGATGGGCTATTCGTTGACCCTGCCAAAGTCTCCGCAGTAATGGACTGGAAGCGGCCTTCTACTCCTACCAAGATCCGCAGTTTCCTTGGGTTGGCTGGTTATTACAGGCGCTTCGTCAAGGGTTTCTCCTCCCTTGCCGCTCCTCTGACAAGGCTAACTCAAAAGCATGCGAGGTTCGAGTGGTCAGATCAGTGTGAGCAGGCTTTTTCTGAGCTGAAGCAGCGACTATGTTCCGCGCCAATGCTAGCTCTTCCGTCAGATGGGTTGGACTTTTCAGTCTACACTGATGCTTCTGGAGTTGGTTTGGGCTGTGTTCTGATGCAAGATGACCGTGTTATTGCTTATGAGTTGAGGCAGTTGAAAGTTCATGAGCGCAACTATCCCACCCATGATCTGGAATTCGCCGCAGTGGTGTTTGCCTTGAAGCTGTGACGTCATTATCTCTATGGTGTGAAGTGCCACTTCTACACCGACCATCAGAGCTTGAAGTACATTTTTGTTCAGAAGGACCTCAATCTTCGTCAGAGATGCTGACTTGAGTTTGTTTCAGACTATGACTTGCAGTTCACGTATGTTCCTGGTAAGGCCAATTCAATGGCAGATGCGTTGAGTCGGCAGACTTCTGTTGCCGCTTGTGCACCCATGTCAGCTATTCTTGCAGCCTTGATTGATGACCTCGACCGGATGGATATATCCATCGCCTTCGAGGGTCATGAAGGGGTTCCTGGTCCGTTATGGGTAGAGCAGGTGAAGGATTTACAGCCATCTGATCCCGCATTTTAGCGCATTCGTCGACAAGTTGAACTTGGGACTCTTCCGGATTTCTCCATCTCTGATTATGTTCTGCGTTTCCGAGGTCGACTCTGCATTCCTAATGTTCCTGAGTTACTTGATGGTATCTGCAGAGAAGCTCAGAAGTCCCGCTCATCTGGGCATCCACGCAACAACAAGATGTATCATGACTTGAAGCAGATCGTTTGGTGGCCTGGTATGAAGAATTACATCGCTCGTTTCATTTCTCGATGTCTTACGTGCCAGAAGGTGAAGGCTCAACGTCAGCGTCCTGGTGGTCTTTTGCAGCCTTTGCCTATCCCTGAATGGAAGTGGGAAGATGTCTTTATGGACTTCATCACTGGATTGCCTCGCACTCCGAGAGGGCATGATGCGATTTGGATTATTGTGGACCGCTTGACTAAAGTGGTTCATTTTATTCCGTATAAGGAGGGTCATTTCACCGAGAAGATGACCCAGATTTATGTTTCAGAGATTGTTAGACTCCATGAGATTCCTCTGCGAATCGTTTCTGATCGTGACTCGAGATTTGTATCGCACTTCTGGAAGGGATTTCAGCAAGCTTTGGGCACTGATCTCAACCTAAGCACTGCTTACCACCCGACAACTATGACCAGACCGAGAGAGTTAATCAGATTATTGAAGATATGCTACGTTGTTATATTTTGGACTACAAGGGAGCTTGGGATGAACATCTACCCTTGGTTGAATTCGCCTACAACAACAGCTATCAAGAGAGCCTCAAGATGGCCCCCTTCGAAGCACTGTACGAGCGTCGCTGTAAGACCCCACTCTACTGGTCAGAGGTTGGTGAGAAGGCGGTGTTGGGCCCGGAGTTACTTCAGGAAATGGAAGAAGCCACCAAGAAGACTCATCTTCAGCTCAGTCGTGCCATTGAGATACAGAGAAAGTATGCAAATCAGCGCCACCGTCCGTTAGAATTTGCCGTGGGTGATCAAGTGTTTCTGTAATTTTCTCCTATTCTTGGGGTGAAACGGTTCGGTCTCCATCATAAGCTCAGCCCGAGGTTTGTGGGACCGTACGTTATCTCAGAGCGTGTTGGAGGATCTGCTTATCGTCTGGAGCTACCTGTTTCTTTGGCCGGTGTCCATGATGTCTTTCGTGTCAGTCAAGCTTCGGAAATACATCCACGATCCTAGTCGTGTTCTCGAAGAAGTTCCAGCGATTCCTGATGCCAATCTGTCTTAACCGATCGAACTCTCGAAGATCGTCGAATATCAAGAACGCAAGCTTCGCAAGAGGACCATTCCGATGGTAAAGGTACTTTGGGTGCATGACAAGTCTGAGTACACTTGTGAACTCGAGTCTGACATGCGCAACAAATACCTGCAACTCTTCTCTTAATCTTGGTACGTCTCTGAGTCTGACTTTATTGTTATTTCAGTATCTTTCATGCGTTTATCTGCAAACTTCTGTTTGAAGTGTATGTCGTCTGAATCTGGGTTGTTTTTGTCCAATTCAGAGAATTCTCAGGAAAGTTTCGAGACGAAACTTCTTAAGCAGGGGAGAATGTAACAACCCGATTTTCTTTCTCTTTATAATAATAAATATAATAAAAAAAGACTTAAAAGCCTTATAACCCGAGCCCCCCCTCACTCTCACGGTCCAAATCCCGCAGGTCCCGATCCTGCCTCCCGACCTCGCCGACTCCCCGTCCCGATTCTGCCTCTGACGGCGTCCACTGCTCCCGTCGCTGCCTGCCGCCGACGATTTCATCCCCGGTGCTTCCTCATTCTCCTCTGGCCGACGATAACATCAACAAGCCGCCCTACTTCTTCTCCTTCTCCGACCGGCGAGGGTAAGACAAAACCCTAGTTCTCCCTTTTCTCATTTCTCCACCTCCTCTCTTGGAATTAACGTGAATTTTCCTTCGTGACCGCGTCCAGGGCAGCGACTCTTCTCCCGCAACCCTAACTCTCCGTTTCGGCCGGTGGATCTCTAGAGGAACTCCTAGGGTTTCGCCCGAAACCCCACTTCGTGGATTTCTGAGCCCAAATCTGGTCTCCTTGGGTAAGGAACCCCGCCTAACTCTCATTTTCAGTTTTACCCTAATTTATTTGTGAGGATTTCCGCCCTCCGATCGACGTAATTTCGTCGTTCCCTCTTGTGTTTGTCGTAAATTCGACTAATTTCATTTATGTCTGTGTTTCCGGTGCCGCTCATCAGATCTAGCGGTGGAATTCGCTCCGAACCCTCTCCGATTTAGGGTTTCTGACGCCTAGAGCTGCCAAATTCTCGATCCTTGTGGTAACTCCTCTCCCCTCACTCTCGAGGGAGGTAATTTCCTTCAAACTACCTTTTATGTGAGTTTTTTTGCAAATATTAAATGCCTGTGTATGTGTAGGAATCCCGGTTATGATATTGTGTTCGCGTGGTCTTAAAGCAGGTCAGAAGAATTTAAGATTCCTAAGCGTTTGCTAACACCGCTTAGCCGCCGCCATCCGTTCAGCTTTACCTTAAAGCGAGTAGAGAAACCTCTCTCGCTTGCAAACATGAAAAATCTATTTTTACTTCACTTTTTGTTATGAAGTAGACCCTTATAGATTGGAATCGTCTAATTAATAACTTGTTCAAATTATTTATGAATCCCTGAGATTGTTTAATATCATAGGCAAACATTGAGTGGATAGTGTTGGTTTGGTGTGACGCGTTGAATCGAGCCCCCGCCTAGCTGGTAATAGAAACCATTAGGCGATTTTTGCAAGCACAGTTGTTGATAAGTCTTGCATCAATTTATACACTAGAATCCTGTACACCAAATGACAACACCTTCACCCTTCATTGTTTTCTGCTTATGGTATGACAGTTATACTAAACTCCGGAGTAGGCTATTAAAGTAAAAGCATCTTGTTAGACCTGGTTACTTGTCCGGTAGTAGGTTGCTACGTGTAAAACTAGTTTATTGAGCTCTTATTTCCTCTGGTTACTTTTTGTGCAAGTTATTAACTTGAATCTTTATGTATTTTCATGTTCTGAGGCATTTTCCTTCTGTTGGATTTGCCTTAAGGTTCGTGAATGCGCCGTCCGGTTCCTGAGTATTCTTCATCCAACTTCAACTTTGCTTGGAGTTTCTTTTTGGTTTGATGTATCAGCAGGTTCTATGTATTTTATTTCAGTTACTGTTGGATTTTACTATTCATGTATTAGTTATCGTCAGACATTTCTCTTGTATCGTGGACAACTTTTTTATGGTGAAGCATTGTACTAGTTCATTTCACTCATGATATTTCTATCTCTGTGGCTAGTTGCATTCATTTAGTTTCAGTACTGTTTGTGGCTTCGTTTTTATAAAAGGAATGCATGAACAACAACTTTTTATTTATTTATTTGCGGTTTCCGCACCAATTTAAAATCAATTAAATCCCTTTCAAAAATAACAATTTAAAACTAGTTGTAGAATCTCTGTTTCCGCCTTTGCAGGCTTGGCTCTTCTCTGCATTCCTGTGACATCACGACCCGCCCGAAGGACACTTTGATCTTGTTAAGACGGGTCGTGACAACTGTCTCACGATTCAAGTCCTCAATTACAGGATCCAAAAGCTCAGCCAAAAGTCCAGATAAAGATCTCCAACCTTGTACACCTGAGGTCCTATTTATAGGCAAATCCAAGGGGTGCGGGGGGGGGGGGGGGGGGGGGTGGCTTATTTATAGACCGACCCCCACCTGACGATCATTCGACTTCTGGAGGAGCTCGCCCGACTTGACGAGTATCTATGTTGGTCGCCTATCGGGTGAGTATGCAAGGGATGCTCGCCATACTCGCCCAAGTCTTCTACTGTTTTGAATGCTGATTTTGACTTTTATCTTGATCTGTTGACCTTGACCCTTTGTTGACATAGCTTTGAGTGGGTCCACCCTCGGCGAATATGAGTTGAACAACTAGCACTTGACTCCGGTTTATTTTAAAAATATGCTTGCATTATTTAGGTTAGGCTTGATCGCGTCCATTACGCACACTAACGTAGAATTGCATTAGGGTCGGCACACCCATGCCTCATAGCTCTTTATGTGTCAGTTTGGTAACAGAGCCCGGGTTAGAGCTTAGTTTTCAATATGCAGGAATAAATTCCACATCACTTAATGTCATATCATAGTGGTCGTCACTACCGTAATCCTCTATTTTAGGAACCACAATCTGTCTACGCTCTGTCTCATATAGTGCTTTCAGAGTGATCTTCGTGTTAGTATGATGATTATCGTCGTTCTTATCGTTGCACTCGAGCGAATCATTTTGATCCTTCGACACGACTTTATGATGGTAGAACTGAGTATCGTTTAGGTCATTGTCGCGACACATATCCTCCATTTGAGGAGCCCGAGTTTGTATATGCTCGACCACCACCACACATTCGTAGGGCTCACGTACACCCACAAGCATGACCTGATTATGCCGATGACCCTCAAGGACCCTATAGAGGTCACTATCATATAGATGACATCACTTGTAGTAGTCTTCCTAGTGTTCAAAAAATGGACATTACGGAAGCCGAATTTCAACGATGGGTTCTTGAGCACTTTGATCATTTGAATGCTGATTTGACTCACATAATGAATGCCTTAAAAAAGCCTAAAGATTTAGGTCAACCCACCAATGTGTTGAGTAGAGCTCCCACTGACATGAGAGACCCGACACCTAAGTTTGATTCATCTCACCTTGAAGAAACTCAGTGTCCACTTGATTTTGCAGTTGACTTCGACCCTAATCGTATGATACATGCAGAGAGTGACACTAGTAGTATTAGTGAGCATGGCCACGAGAGCGAGGACAAGCAGCTCAGTGACATTGTGATGGCATGCCCATCCTGACATCCTCCACACCTCACTGCGACCTAGTGTCCCTTTCAACCAGAGAGTCTGTCCTTGACACTGTGTCTATTGGCTTGCTATTGAGTATAGGTTTTTCCCACACTTCACCTGATGTCATCTCGAGCCATATTATGATCAGGTACCGAGAGCCCAGTGTTGATTTCGTGGTGACCGCCTCACCAATTTTGGGAACACTACCCCTTATAATGGTTTGCATATGGAAGACTATCACCCTATTGACGGGTTCTTTGGAAATCCCCCTACTGGTCTCCAGTTGAGCCACCTCGTCTTTTGTGAGGACAAGATTCAGGCGAGTGACTCATTTATGAGTATGGATTTACTGACATCTCTTCCATTATTGCTCCTTATATCGATAGTGCCTTAGATAGTGAATTTTGAGTGTAACATCCAGTATGTTGGGTTCTCCTTAAGAACAATTAAACATAATTCCGATGTTTTGAGAGTTTACCATCCGGTCACTCGCACTTTTGATAAGTTTTGTGACGTACCACCTGCTGACCCACCAGATGAGTTCTTTCTTGTAAAGAACACTCGCCACACTCTAGAGTCACATCCTATTGTCAATGTCTATCATTTTCATTTAGGTGGTCGTTGTATTCGCGATGACTTTTCATGCATACCTCCTTGTGATCCCCGTGACGCGTCACATTCCCCTAGAGAACATGTCTCATTTGTTACGTTTTATTTGCATCATCTTTTTTATGGGAGCACTCCAAATATTTTTGGAACCTACATCGGTGCTCGTTGCAATTGCGTCAAATTTCGTTATACCCCTTCCGGTGAACCCCCGAATGAGCCACCGCTTCTCTGGTATGTATCTATCATTACTAGGACAATTGTGTTTGAAAGTGTACTCAATGACTTGCTGATTTTATGTCTTACTCTCCGCACTTGTAGAGACAGTCCGCACACCTTATTAACACATCTTATTACTGATGTATCGATGTTCATTTGAGTGTTCATCGCGCCCGTGATGAATTCTTCTATGCCCCACCTCCCAAGCCTCCCGATCATGTACCTATCTTAGAGGTTTCTTATAGTACCCAAAACCCTCAGTTATTTGAGGTTGTCAGGTTATTAGTTCATCTTTTACATTTGTTGCTTGTTCATTTATATTTAGTACATGTCTCATCTGTGTTGCATGATTCACACATGCTGTGTGTTTTGCATCATTTGCATGAAATGCATGAATTAATCCGGAAGGAAACTACTAGCAATATTGAATTATATAAGGTATGAGCAGATATGCATAGGCATGTGCAACATTTTCGGGTGTGCGAGCATGTCATGGTTAGACTTTGCAAAGAGGGGCTCCCAAAAGGAGTTACTATTAAACTACAACTTAAGTGAACAAGTCCTTATAGGGTAGAAGTTGGGAGAAATGCCTACAAGATTGATTTTCCTGCAGATGTGGGTATTCATCATGTATTTAATACCAAAGATTTTGCACATTACTTTGAATCTCGCGAGCATAAGGACCCATACCTTGAGCCTCTTCTGGCACCCTCCTAGTTACAACTTGACACTTCCTCCGTTCAACTTGTACGAGCACTCGCGGACTTGCCCGCACCTCCCATGATTCCACTAGTTCTTCTGGAGTCACCAACACGAGAAGTGAGTGGTGAGTGCATTATTGGGATGGACAAGTGCACCACCACTACAGACGGTCCTTCTTGTTTTTACTTGGTGCGCTGGAGCTGATGCCCCACCGCTGACGATACTTGGATATTTGCAATGGAGCTTGATAGGCTTGCCTCCGATCTTCGAATACAGCTCGATCATCTTCATTCCTCCGAGTTGAATGCTTTTCATTCAGGGGGAGTTGATGAGGATCTACCGTGTGATCGTGATCGATGAAGATCCGACCACCACTCAGAGGGACCCATTTTTGCATTTGTGCATGTGATGCATTGACTGGATCGGCGACTCGAGACCGTGAGCGCGCCCGGAGCTTCATTTTACTATTTATTTGTATTTTTTTGGACTTATATTTAGTGTTTTAGGACACCAGGCGTAACAGACAATCATAGCCGTCCACGCAGGGTGCCCAACTACCCCTCTCGTTATTAATACGTGTGAATGTTCTCATTTTCATTGATTGTTTATTTTGTGAGAAAATACAGAATCAACAATCATTCGTGGTGCGATGCCGCGAGACTCGGGGTGTGACGTCCTTACTTCCTTTTCAGTTTCTCTTTTATTTTCCGTTACTTTTCTTATTTTCGTGAACCACCCCACTGTACCACGATCCCCATTATTCTTAAGGAGAAAACCGTCTGTTTTAGCATATTCCTTATTACTCACCGACGGGAGGGACGACAGTCTCTATCTCGTATTCCACTTTCCTAGCTGCTCGATAACCTCCCCATCCCTCTACACCAGCCGCTTGACTGGATGCTCAACCGTTGGGTGTCCAACCGCCCTCTCGTTATAAATAGGGGCGAATGTTCTCATTTTCATTTATTGTTTATTTTGTGAGTGAATCCATAATCGACAATCATTCGTGGTGCGACGCCGCGAGACCCGAGATGCGGCGTCCCTACTTCCTTTTCAATATTTCTTTTATTTTTCGTTAATTTTCTTATTTTTGTGAACCACCCCACTTTACCACGATCTCCATTATTCTGAAGGAGAAAACCGCATGTTATACCTTATTCCTTATTCTTACCGACGGGAGGGACGACAGTCTCCATCGCGTATTACTCTACCCTAGCCGCTCGACAACCTCCCCGTCCCTCTTAATCCAGTCGCTCGACTGCTAACAGTCCCACTTCCAATCGCAGGTCTCGCCTGGAAGTTGAGATCTAACCCTTCTTTGTTTGAGTGCCCCTATTCCCAGCGCTGATAATCGCCATTGTTGCCCATCCTTCACTTGTTTCTGGTCGGCAAGCATCCTACTGTCCCATCTGCACGATCTCTTGCAAAACTGCAAACTAGTCATTCACAGTTCATCATCTTCCTCACCGTTACAGGTTTCGTCCTGTTCCGTCTCATGCAGGAATTCCTTCTCCTTCTACCCTCAACTGTATCATTCCTCTGTTTCCAAACCATCCGGTGCTTTCATTTGCTACCATTCATTCTTCCTCCCTCCAACAAAGTAAACATAAATACATCGCCTCCCTTACTCCAAAATAGTACCCAGTATCTACAATAGAAACTTCCACAATCCAACTCCTCAACATACTATGTCGTCACTTCCCAACCCGCAAATATTCACCACATTCTGCCACCGCCGGATCTCAATGTTTATGAGTATTATCGTCTTGTGTTGTTTTATTTTTGTATTGAATTTTGGATGGACATGCTACATGTACTTGGATATTAAGATTGACAGTGCTATTGTTTAATTTTTTTTAAATCCTATAAAAATTATTCCTACAAGTTGTGGTAGAAAATTCTTCGCGCGGAGAAAACTTTTGGTATTGTTCGTGCGCTTGAAAATGAAAATCACATTGTGTAGATTTGTTTAATTTATATAATTGTAGTTGCTAGCACTTGACTCCAGTTTATTTTAAAAATATGCATGCATCATTTAGGTTGGGCTTGATCACGTCCATTACACTCACGTAGAATTGCGTCAGCGTCAGCACACCCACGTCTCAGGACCTGTCCTGTGTTAGTTCCTTAGGGCACGATTACACTCCATCTGTCTTACGTCTCAATTTCTTCAATTTCCACTGTTCATCTTTTCCATGCATATTTTGTACAAGTTTGGACATATTTAATGTGGTAGTGAAAAGTCTCTTGCTGATTTCAAGGGACAACTAGCATTTTACACTCTTATGGTCCTCACGAGGGTATTCTACAATATCTTTTATGCCTTTTAAATCGACATGACCTTGAGATTGTTAAACATCAACAAATTTCTCCAGATACTATATATTTATGTATATATATTGAAATTCTCATATAATTGATATTATCACAGTGGTATTTTGGAACTATGCCATGATGTCTATGTGAAATCTAAGCACTCGGTTGGTGATAAGATATTTTGAAGTTCTCATATATTGATATCGATCAATTTGCCAATTTATCTTGTCCAAAGTGAACTAAAATGTCTTTATGCTTTATTTTCATGATTTTCACGAAAGTGCTTTTCTCTGGTTCTATGATTTTAAAAAGAAGGAAAATGGCATATTTGCTCATTTGGGATATTGTCAACCTGAATGGTTCCAACCCCATTAGCTATTGATTATACTTTCTACTTCATTATCAGCTGTTCTGCTCTTTCGAGATAGAAGAAGTACATTTTGTTGCTATGGCTAATCTTCGACACAGGATTCTTCCTCCATTTTTTTTATCAGAATGTCCCAAGGAAGCTGGTTTCTGTCTTTGGTTGCTTCATCCAGATCCTTCTTCTCGACCAAAGTCAAGGCAAGTAGCTAATATATTCTCCATGTTTCCGCAACTGAATCGATTTAAATCTAATGCATATTAGATGTTCACTAGTAGAAAATTTAATTTAAATCAATCCTTCCTTTTTGTTGCTAACTTCTGTGGCTTTTCATTCTTTAATACATTTAACCTTTTCATATGCTAAACAATTGGTCAGATGGTTGGAGCGGCAACATGTCCTTTTTAGGGTTCACTTGGGTTTCTTTATTTTAAGGACAAATTCACTTTAAAGATTTATTTATTTTGAGGACAGTTACACTTAAGATTTTTTAATTTTAAGACAATTGCACTTGAACATTCTTTTAGGACAGTTGTACTTTAATATTCCTCATTTTTTATTTTCGTTATAATTAACACCTTTTGGTCCACGAGTATTGATCATAGTCAAAATAGAGTGCAATCAGGATTTCTACAATTGTTGTTGCAGACCCTTCCAAGGGCTTTCATCTCACGGCTGTTCAAGCCATGGGCTAACCACCATCCCTCTATCCCTTCCCCACCAAACCACCTCAACAACCTATCTTCACCGGATCAGAAACTTCCCTCTTAGCTACAACCCATTCCATTACCATCATGATACGAAGACACACGACTGCTGCATATGTAGCTTAAGGGCATTGTCATAATTTGAATGTTTCACTCCCATATATATGGGAGTGGTAGTGAGTCTTATTGCATTATCATTGGATCTTGTTTTGGTTTAGGCTCTCACAGGTTAGTAAGGCTCTTAGAAGGAACGAAGACTCAGAGTTTGAATCAAGCTTGTCTCAATAATTATATCTTTATTTTTCGATCAATCATACATCTTTTGGTTTGACGATAGTGTTTATCTATCAATTGGTCCAACCCGCCACTCACTTAGGGTTCCTTCCTGAACCCAAAGATCTTCTTATTCCTTGTTCTAGGAAGCCACTACTCGCCTGATTCGCTCTTCTTCCGCGGATCCTCTCGGTAACATCCTCCGTGCTCAAAGCCCGTGCTGCCTCGCATCACACACGTCCTCTCTCTAGCTGCGTTTGTCGTCTCGCCGCTGCACGACGGTCGCGGTAGGAGTTGCATGTAGAGACCCAAATCCTGGGCTCTTCAAAGGATTCAAGGATCGGACAACAGTTTTGAATAAAAAGGGTCACAGTACATCAGAATGCAAAGTACAAAGAACATACACCAAGTGTTTTATTACATTTATTTACTTATTACATTATTCGATAAAAAGAAAACTAACATCAGTATTACTTATATTCTATACAGAAGTCACAATACAGATCTCTACACGAGTCCTTATGCTTTTGATGAACTTCTCGAATGCCTACGAAGATCTTTAGCCATGCCTTCGCTAGTTCTTCTGGAGGAATCCTCTTAGGAGCACTGGGAGACACTCCTGTTGCCTAAAAAAAATAGGTCCACAATGGGTTAGTCATAAAAATTATGACTATGTGAGAACAGTATTTCGTGAAACAGTTATACATGCAGGAAAATGGGAGATAGCAATATGCTTACATTCCAATAAATCAAAATGTTCAAAAATATATAATAATACTAACCCTTAAACCATTTACTGTTCAATTACATATAATAGGAAATGCTCTGGTTATGCATCTTTTGGCCACCACTCACTTAAGGGCTTCTCACTTAAGGGCTTTCCGTAGGCTCACCCCTATTGGTGAATCCATCCATGGATTCCTCTACATCATAGGATTCGAAACCTTTGCATTTCCTCATGCCGAATTTTTATTATTCTGTTCTTGATATAAAAGAAAAATTGTGTTTAAAAACATCCCCTCAGATAGTTATTCCCTCACCCACATTTTTTTTTGACGATATTTATATCATTGCGTTACTCATACACACACAATGTTTCTTTAAAAGAAAAATAAGAAAAATACTGAAATAATTGAATAAATATAATTCCCAGAAATAAAATACTCACCATAGCTTTGCCTTTATCCACACCTTTATTTGCATTGTTATCACGATTGTCTTGTGACACCATCCTCAGTTTCTTCCAATTCGGTCTTGGTTGCGGAAATCACTGTAATATCACTCATTTTACTGGGTTGCATCTCATACTAATCGTGTTCATAAAGGAGTTATAGTTGCTAAAAACATCGGAAATCCGAGATCGGAAAACGTCAAAAATATTAAAGCACTTGTAAACTTTGCCGGACAGCTATAAGCCTCGAAATGGACTAAACTAGCCCCCGAATGGACATCCGTCCTCTCAAAAATTCTGTCCAGGCAAAGCCTAAAAAAATTGGGTAAACCACAACTTGAAAACTCAACAAAATGTAGTTCCAAAAAGTATGTAAATCAGCCCGAAATTGAAACAACGTGCCAAAAGTTCTCAAAATGGCTAACCAATAAAAAAAATGAATTTAAAAGCGTTTAGCTAATTAGCACTAATCAGCCCTCTTCATAAAATCTGCAATTTAATTAAGGAAATCAGCAGGAATTTAGAGATTTTAGCACCCCCAATACTCAAAAATAGTCTAAGTAGAGTAAAGAAATTAATTAATTAGAGAAGAAATAACCAAACCATCCAAGGAGCAAAGGAGAAGAAATTCCTTATAGCAAGAGGGAAGAGGAGCGGCGGCAGAGCAGAAGCTCGGCAGCAGTAGAGTAGTTTCTCAGCTAATTCTAAGAAGAAGAAGCAAAGAGGAGCGGGGAAGTAGTCGGTCAGAGAGAGAAGAAGAAACCTTGGAGGAGGAAGTAGCAGTAGCAGGAATCCTAGTCGACAACAAGTCAACTGCGGCAAAGAGGCGAAATCGGGACAGTAGCAGCGGCGGTATCGTCGGCACACAAGCACGATTGTGATGACACAAGGAGCTCAACCTTGCTCCGTCAGCTAGAGGCACAGAGAGAGAAGGGGATGAAGTAGAAGAAGAAGAAGAGTTCTCTGTCGAAGTAGAGCAGCCAGAGGAGGAAGAAGAAGCGGGATTCGCAGAAATGGCAGTGCGGGAGAAGAAGCAGTTCGGCCTCGATTTATAACAGTGAAATAAGCGGCTAGCGGCAAGATCACACCAATGCACCGCTCCAGGTGCCTTTTAACCGAACCCAAATTCATACCCAACCAACACCTCAACCTCCAGCAAGCCAATTTAGCCACCAAACCCAAAACACAGCCAACACAAATAAAACAGCCAGCACAAATAAAACAGCCAGCACTTATACTTAACCCGATCAGCCCACTAAGCCAGCCAACCCAAAAGAAAACATCAGCCCACTTCCAAAGGCAGCAAGCCCACAAAATATAACTTAAAATTTCCATTGGCACCCAAAACGATAAAAGAAAACGAACGAAAGTTGAAAACAATTTCGTCGAAAAAATAATTTGAAACATTGTCCAGTGCCTTTTTCATCATCAGGGATATAAAACAAAATTTTATACGTATTTTCATTTTGGGTCGTTACATTGCAGACCCCACACCCTTCCTCAACGCGATCGTCGTATTCCCCATGCATCCCAGCTCGTTCTCCTCTAGTTGCATTACTTGCAACTCGCCACTCCAACTCCCGTCGACCCTACAACGCCTCCTCTACCTTCCAATGGCCTACTGACGCCTCCTTCAACATTTCGTCAGCCTTCTCCACTTCCTGACACTACCCCCTCATTCCCCGATTGCCGCAAACCCCTGCCTCCTTCTAACTACATCCGATGCACCTGCTCCGCCGTGTCCAACATTGCACACAACAGCTTCTAGCCTAGTGAATACTATTCCAACAACCCTCGATGCATTTTTCGCACCTCCTCGTTGCTCATCAACCTCGTTCATTCCTCCCATCGCTCCTGCACCTTTGGTATGTAACCCAGCTGCGCTCCATGGCTCTCCACTCCGACGAACACCCTTATGTTTCGGCCTCTGCTGAATCTACTCGTTTGAATGGGCTTGATGCTCGATTTGAAGATTTCAATCTCCTCTTTCGAGTGCTCGTGACCACAACGGTCAACCACCCACCTGCCCCTCCGACAACACCGCTGCAACCCTGTCTGTAACGACCGACAAACCGCCACAATTTAAATTCTACATCTTATAATAGTTTCGATTTTCATTTAGCGCAACACAATAAAAATGATCACAATAAGTACCAAAGATGTACATAATATAAACTTTTCATTCATTGAAAACTTAATTTTACAATATCATGTCCTATATCCAGAAATAGATACGCACGTACATAAAGATCTACTACACAACTATACAATATACAACTGACGACATAGTTCAGACTATATAGCCATAACATC
The DNA here is from genome assembly GCA_039513925.1 of Platanthera zijinensis. Lineage (NCBI taxonomy): Eukaryota > Viridiplantae > Streptophyta > Magnoliopsida > Asparagales > Orchidaceae > Platanthera > Platanthera zijinensis. The sequence goes on from CM077097.1 coordinate 147,415,196, forward strand.
ATCTAGTCATTCCTCCTACACGTGGGAAATTGCGGGTCCCTACAGCACTTGCCATGCTCCTCTATCACATCCATAATCCTTACTAGGAGTTTTACCCACATCTTATATTGATCTTTTCTTTTCTTTTTCTTTTCCTCCTCAAATAGCGTCGTACTGGCGTCTGGCTTGGTATCGCTCGGACCCTAAAAATTTATATTTAAAAACATTGGTCATAAAAATTTAGTGAGAATTTTCACTCTTTAACTGTTATACATGCATGCAAACACAAATGATTAGTAATAATAACAACATGCATTAAATCACATTCTATTCATTTTTACAGAACAATAAACTGTAATAATCACTAAACAGTAGACAAATAATCAGTAATCAAAAACAATACTCAGTAAACAATAGTAAGTATTTAATATTAATAAGTAATCAGTATTCTGTAGGCAATATCATGTCTCTTAATCAGTTCAATCATATTTACTTATTTTTTAACAATTTATTCACTTCATCGTTTATATTATATCATTTATCCACTTCATCGTTTATAGTATGCAATGCTAAGGGTATCTGTTGTCTCAGTAGTAATCAGTCATTTAGGACGATCAAACACGTATTAGACGTTCCAACCCCTGAATTGGAAAATCAACACGTCTGTAGGCAATTCACACCCCTACCGGGATTAACCCTTAACATTCTCATGCATCGATGCATTCTATTTCATATGTTATTATTCTTTAATTATGTGTTATGTTCTTGGGTAAGGTGTTAATTAATTTAAGTTCACCTCAAAATATTAGTCGCTTTCTTTCTAAATCATATTAGTTGTCTTTAGCAATTATTTGTTGTCTCTGATTTTAAACAACAAACTTATTCAATTTCATTAAAATATGCAACACATGCAAAAAATAAGTTCAATTTGAAAATAAGCTGTGCATGTAATAATTAAAATAATAGAAAAAAATGAGCATAAATTAAAGAGGTAAAAACTCAACGTCATCTTTTTTTTATTGTGCTTTGGATCATCTTCATGCTTATCTTTGGATGCTATTTTCTGTAGTATCTATAATTACGCATCTTTTTAATATGGGCTGTGCTTTTAAATAGATATTGACGTTGATGTCCTTAGAAGATTACGATTTTTTAACGGCGGTCATAGGAGAAGAGTAAAGTTTGAGTGATTCAAAATCGAAATAAAAACGAATTAAACCATATCCTCCTTTCTATAATGAGTAGCTAACATATTACGCAGGCACATTCACCCAAGCGAGCCCCCCTCGTCGGAATTCATGGAGTGCGCATATGGAAACCGCCATGATATATTCATGACAAAATATAATATTAGTTCTATTAATTTTTGGGTGTGCGTTGTATTATGCCCTCCCTAATCTATATAAGGGGGAGGGGCTTATGGTTTGGGCATCCTGGAGGATCATAATATCTTATTCTCTCTCTAATCTCTCTCTAGAATTCTCCCTCTCCCTTGGAACTCTCCTCTCTACCTCTCTTATATTCCATTATTATTATGTTAATGCAATGATATTTTGTTAATCGACACTCCAAGGAAATGTGTTTGTATTTGTTGAAGCCGGGAAAAATCCCTACCCCAAAATTCGGATCAAGGCAACATAAGTTTACTGATTCTGCGGTCCGACGCCACAATTCAAATGACTAGCGCGGGAGAGAGAAAATTATCTATAAGCATACCCCAAGTGCTCCAGCAGGGAGGTCCCACCACGTACCCAGAAGTTTGAGAGAAACTTTCCCTCTGCAACCAAAAGGCTGGGCGAGGTACTGGGCAGACATGAACTTGGCGAGTATCCACCTGAGGGGCCTCAACCTCCGTCAAAAGTGTTATTTCTAGTACCCCTGGGGGGTCTATTTATAAAGAAATCCTGGGGGGGGGGGGTATATGCGAGTATCCAGCCCCTGCTAGCAAGTTCCAAGCGTCTACTCGCGATGTACTCGCCCAAGCTCGCCTCTGCTCGCCCAAGCTCGCCTCTGCTCGCCCAAGCTCGCCTCTGCTCGCCCAAGCTCGCCTCTGCTCGCCCAAGCTCGCCTCTGCTCGCCCAAGCTCGCCTCTGCTCGCCCAAGCTCGCCTCTGCTCGCCCAAGCTCGCCTCTGCTCGCCCAAGCTCGCCTCTGCTCGCCCAAGCTCGCCTCTGCTCGCCCAAGCTCGCCTCTGCTCGCCCAAGCTCGCCTCTGCTCGCCCAAGCTCGCCTCTGCTCGCCCAAGCTCGCCTCTGCTCGCCCAAGCTCGCCTCTGCTCGCCCAAGCTCGCCTCTGCTCGCCCAAGCTCGCCTCTGCTCGCCCAAGCTCGCCTCTGCTCGCCCAAGCTCGCCTCTGCTCGCCCAAGCTCGCCTCTGCTCGCCCAAGCTCGCCTCTGCTCGCCCAAGCTCGCCTCTGCTCGCCCAAGCTCGCCTCTGCTCGCCCAAGCTCGCCCAATGGTCTGCGAATAGCCATCTTCTTGGGTACTTCTGATCTCGACGAATTACGGGTTATACACAATCCCTACTTTTTTCGAGCTCGACACGAGCTTGAAAAAACAATGTTAAACCCGTAGTTCGGAGAGATGGCGCTAGACGATATGCTGCGCGAGGTCCTTCTCGGGAAGTGGGCAGAGGATATGAGGAGAGAATGTCGAAATTGAAGAATCGGGTGGAATGAAGCAGGAGGAGAATCAGGAGGATTGGAGTTGGATGAGAAGAATCCGAATTGGGATGTCGAAGAGCAACGCTGTTTGGCCAGAAGCGCTGATCATACCGGAGCGAACAGAGGGTATGGCTGCGGTTGTAGAATTACTTAATATCAACTTATTTTAGAAACATATGTTTATTGCTGCGCCTAATCAAACACCACGTTTGATCTAAACATAGTTTTGGAGTTGCCGCACCGGTGCCCATCGGCTCTCCCAAGCGCTACTTAAGACACAATTGCTACCGAGAGGAAGAAGTGCCGGCGTAGACGCACATGTAGGAGGAAAGACTCCCGTCAAGAGACGGATAAGTCTCTAGAGAAAGAGAAGTCGAAAGAACTATGTTGGCAGAGTCCTATACGAGAACGAGAGAGAGAAGTCGTGCGGCTTAAGGAAGAGGGAAATTGCTTCTAGATTTATCCAAATATCATCTAGCCAGCTTAATCATGTATAAATACCTTTGTTTTATTAATTAAAGCTACATGTAAATACCTTAGCCATATTAAATCCAGGCCACATTTAATTCCTTAGCCAGCTACCTACTAACCAACCTGAATCATATACTTAATCAGCCAGCCACATTTATTTGTTAACCGCTGATTCACCCAAATCGCTGAATTAATGATGATAAATTTGCATACTTTTAGGCAAGCTCACATATCATTGTGGTACTTGACTTCATAGTATAACAAGTGTCATATTTTCCCAGGGCCGCCACTTCATAACTTTACCTTCTCCTGTTATTTTAAGCACTATAATATTTGAAAAATATTATATATATATTAAATAAATATATATATATATATCTATACTAATATAAACGAAAACGTTGCGTTGCTGCAGTAACCCGTCGGTTACACATTTGAACTCCCAAAAATACCCTCCCAGCTGTCATGCTCCGCTGGCGACACTTTTTATTAAAAAAAACTGAGGCCCGCACCGCCACCGCCGGAGCCAGCTTCGGCCTGACCGGACCCCACCGACGAGGTCGCCGGACACCGGCAATCCCGGCGGGGGTAGGCCGGAGGCGAACCGGCAGGGCCACCGCCGGCGGTGGCCCTGCCCTTGAGCCCCCCCAAAAATGAGGCCCGCACCGCCGCCGCCGGAGCCGGCGTCGGCCTGACCGAACCCCACCGACGAGGTCGCCCGACGCCGGCGGTTGGCCCTGCCGGTTCGCCTCCAGCAAACCCCGTTGTGGTCGCCCGCGTCCGGCGGTTGGCCTGCCCCCTCCTCCTCCTCTTCCCGTGCACCCCTCCTCCTCCTCCCCGCTTTAATTATTCTGTTCCGACCTAAGTCCTTAGTTCTAATTTATTTATATTATATTATTTATATTATATATTATTTATATTATTATATAAATATGAGCTTCTTTGCACGGGCTACGCCCGTGCTCGAAGCTCTCGGGCGGCCTTCGTCCGCATCCAGGCGGGCTTCGCCCGCCTCCACAAGGGCTTCGCCCGTGCTTGATGCTCCGGATGGCCTTCGGCCGCATGGAAGCGGGCCACGCTTCCATGCAGTTCACCGGCTCGGCACCGCAACCGCCACTCGTGGCCCCCCGGAGCGCGTATGCAAAATCAAACAATCACAGGGCTCCGGGGGGCCGCGAGTGGCGGTTGCGGCGTCGAGCCGGTGAACTGCGTGGAAGTGAGGCCCTCTTCCATGCGGCCGAAGGCCGCCCGGAGTATCAAGCACGGGCGAATCCCGCCTGGATGCGGCCGAAGGCCGCCTGAGAGCTTCGAGAACGGGCGTAGCCCGTGCGAAGAAGCTCATATTATATACACACACATATACATATTTATATTATACACACACACATGGTGGAAGACAGGGGACTTTGAGAGAGAGAAAGGAGATTTAGAAAAATATATATACACACACATGCGGTGGGAGAGAGAGTGGAGCGAGGAGAGAGGGGACTTTGAGAGAGGAGATTAGAAAAAAATATTATTGGCCGCGCCCCATTTCTTTCCTCTCTCTCTGTCCTTCGTGAAAGCATTGACAACTGCCCCTCTTTCTCTCCCTCTCTCCTCCCTCTCTCCATGGCTCGTGAATTTTGAAAATTACGGGGGTAATTTTGGCAGTGCATATGTTGCACCAAAGCCCACTTCTTTATATAATAGTAAAGATATATAAATATGTAATAAAAGTATAGCTAGTAAACTTTATGATTTTGTTAAAATTGATTTCATGTGACTTTGTAGAATCTCTAGAAACAACGATGGTTTATAGGTTATAAATATATGTTTTAAGAAAATTGTATGAATAATTATAATTCTAATCTGTGAGGGTTTCACACCACTCCAGTCCTAACATCATATGGGTAGTCAGAGCTCTGATTTTAGGTTGAACTAATTGAGATTTGGACTTGCCTAACGGTTGGCTTTGACACAATGACGGGAGATTTATGATATCTTATTATTTCATGAATGCATGCAACTCTCTTTATTCTATGTCAACTTTATTCATGTTGTACCCAAAATCATATAGAGACACAGATATCATATATTATGATAGCAATATTCTAGCAATATCGTATCATGTGTTGAAGATCTCTATAGAATAAAAGAATAACTAATCATTTCATATTATGATAAAAGTAAAGTGAAAGAGAGGATAATCTCTTGAGAAATACTCTAGTGGAGGGGGTGAATAAAGTATTTAAAGTGTAAAGGATTTTGCTTCATTGTTTTTTTCAGATTCATGCACAGATTTAGTCTATATCACAATCATAAATCACAAATAATGAACCAACACAATTAAAATGAAAAGCATAGAGAAAATGCACAACTCATATGACAAAAGAAGTTATAGCGGTTCCCCTCAATTTGGGTACGTCTACTCTTCTGGCTCAGCAGGATCCATTATCAGTAGTGCTGAATCTTTTGATAAGGAGATTTTTAGAATCAGGATTGTTGATAAGGTGTCCAAAAACCACCGAGTCTTTTGATAAGGAGACTCTTAGAACCATTGAATCTTTTGAGAAGGGATTCTCAGGACTTCTTGTACACGGTTTGAGTTGGAGTGAAGTTTTCACAAAAATTCTCCTTTCAACAAAGTTCTGGAGTTGTAATCTTGATAACACAGTGTGGATTCGAGCAGAGAAATAACTACATCTTGCAACTTGAGTATATACACCTCGCATGGTAGCCTCTTCAGGCATATTCTCAACCCATTCTGATGTGTATAGATTGCCCTTGGCAGCTTGAGTATTTGGAGGAGGCAATGAAGATTCAATAGCAGGAGCATTAGCTTTATTTTCAATTGCTAGCACCTCTGGATCAGAAGTGTTTCCTGCTATTTTTTTTTGTCAAATTCAGAATAATAATGATTAGTTATGTCGTTGAAGTCTTCATAATCTGCATCATTTTCAGTGTGTTCTTTCCTATTGATCGCAGCTATGTTTTCCGCTAGTTGAACAATAGCTTCACTGGACATAACCATATTTTCTTCATAAATTGTTTTACCAGGAATTGGTTGTTCTTTTTCTCCCCCTACGGTTGTTGGAGCAGGAGCCATCTTCTGTTGGGAAGGTTCTCCCCCTACAATTTCTGGGACATTCTCTAGAACGGTCTCATCTGAATTGATCTTGGAGGGAATGCCCTGAGCAGATTCATTTATTTCTGTAGAAAGAGCTCAAAACTGCTGCATATTTCTCAAGTATATAAATACAAGGAGAGAATACAAATATATAGGAGAAAGAGAGGAGAGAAACAATCCTATACATGATGTGAGACTAATAAAAGAAGAAGAAAAGAATCAAAAACATGGGCCTAATACTAGGCCTTTTACACGGGCTTTTCTAACACTCCCCCACAAGTTGGAGCGTACAAATCGTATGCGCCAAGCTTGGACAAGCACTGATAGAAGAGAGTACTAGGAAGGGCTTTTGTGAGGATGTCCGCAACTTGTTCCGTCCCTAGAACATGCTTCAGGTCAAGTGTCTTCATTTGCACCTTTTCCCGAATGAAGTGACAGTCGACTTCAATGTGTTTTGTACTTTTGTTCTCTCGTGGGATACTGGGTTTTTGACAATATGTATGGCAGCTTGGCTGTCACAGAGGAGGAGAGCTGGGGAACGGAGCTTTACACCCAGATCAGTAAGAAGTCCTTCAAGCCATGTTAGTTCAGAAACCACTGATGCCATTGCCCGGTATTCTGCCTCGGCGGGTGATCGAGCAACGACTGCTTGTTTCTTGTTTCGCCAAGTAATCAAATGTCCTCCAAGATATATGCAGAAACCACTGGTTGACCGTCGATCATCAAGGGAACCAACATAATCGGCATTAAAATACGCCACCAACGTTGGAAATGAAGATGAGGTTTTGTAAACCAGACCCTGACCAGGAGCTGTTTTAAGGCATCTGAGAATACGTTCAACAACCTGAAGATGAGATCTTCGAGGAGTATGCATGTATCGACTAGTAATACCAACAACGAAGGAAATATCTGGTCTGGTTACTGTGAGGTAGATCAACTTTCCAACAAGACGACGATAGTATTCTGGGTTCTAGAGTAGGTGATCAGAGTCAGATGCCTGAGCGCACAACTTGTGATTTGCATCCATTGGTGTGTCAATTGGCTTACAGCCTGAGTAGCCAGCTTCTTGAAGGAGGTCGAGACAATACTTTCGCTGAGAGAGAACAAGACCGTCTGACTGTCTGACAATCTCAAGGCCCAAGAAGTACCGAAGGGGCCCCAGATCTTTTGTTTGGAAAACTGTACCCAGGTGTAGTTTGACCTCCTGTATACCTTTCAAGTCATCTCCTGTAATTATGATATTGTCCACATAAACTAATAGAAGAACAGTTCCCGTTGTTCGATGACTAGTAAATAGTGAAAAGTCGGCCGAGCTGTGAGTAAAATCAACGTCCCGAAGAGCCTTACTGAATTTGTCAAAACATGCCCGAGGGGATTTTTTGAGACCATACAGAGCCTTCGTCAGTCGACAGACCTGAGACTCCCCCGTGGTCTCAAACCCGGGCAGGAAAGGGAAAGCCTGAGCAGAGGGAAAGAGGAGGCTAAACGGAGTAGCAAAGTGGAGGACAGAGGAAGGGAGCCGGTTGATCAAGAAACACGCAGTAGAGACCGCAAAGTGCCAGTAACTTTTGGGGACATTCATTTGAAGCATGAGAGAGCGGGCAACATCAAGCAAGTGCCGGTTCTTCCGTTCGGCAACGCCGTTTTGCTGTGGTGTGTACGCACATGATGTTTGATGGAGAATCCCGAATTCAGAGCACAAGGCCGCAAAGTCATGGCTAGTGTACTCTCTAGCATTATCGGTGCGTAATGTTTTGATGGTGGTGTTGAATTGCGTACATGTTTCAAGGACAGGCCCGAAAGACACGAGGAATCTCGGTACGATCTCGTAGTAAGTAAAGCCACGTTGTGCGAGAGTAGTCATCAATAAACGTAAGAAAATAACGATAACCAGAAAGATTAGTAACTTTATAAGGACCCCAGATGTCTGAATGCACTAAATAAAAAAGAGCAGTGCTCCGGGTACAATGTGCTGGAAAAGAAGAACGCGGCTGTTTGCCGAAGATACAAGACTCACATTGAATAGGATGAAAAGAAACATCTGGAAGAGCCCACTGGAGTACCGGGAGAGGAGCGTGGCCAAGTCGTCGATGCCACTCATTGGAGGAGACAGAAGATAGGATGGTGGGATTGTCGTCGAGAAGGTAGAGCCCGCCCTGTAGTGTTCCCCTACCAATGGCAGTCCGCGTCCGCTGATCCTGTATGAGAAAAGAAGAGGGGGTGAATATGACAGAGCAATTTAGATCATTTGTAAGGCGACCAACAAAAAGTAAATTGAATGGTGAGCCCGGAACATGAAGAGCCGAGCGAAGGAAGAGTGAGGGGTTGAGGACAAGGTCAGCCGCGCCGGAGACGGGAACGGTTGCCCCATTTGCCACAGTGACAGACTTGGGATGCGGAGAAAACGTGTACTTGGGTAGCTATTGTGAGGTAATATGATGAGTGGCACCCGAGTCCAGAATCCATCGTAGTCTGGTGGATAAGCAAGCAGTACCTGCATTGAAGGCAGTGGCGATGGAGGCAGAGGGTGGGTTGAGCAGCCCTTGTAGTTGCTGGAGCTGGAGACGAACAACCTCAAGGTTAGAAGGAGCGGCAGAGGTGTCCGCAGCAACCGCGACTGTCGTACGAGGAGGATAACCAATTTTCTAGTAGCAGGTCGCCGCATAATGACCGTCCTTGCCGCAGTAGGAATAAGTCGGCCGACCCCGACCACCGCGCACGCGGCCCCGAGAACCCGAACGGCCACCACGAGCGGTCGTAGGGGTGGGCAGTAAGGGAGAAGGGGTATGTTGAAGAAGGACCGAGGGCGAAGGCGCAGGAGTATCAGGAGGCGGTGAAACCCGGAGGAGCATAGAGCAGACATCAGATAAGGAGGGTATAATGGAGGAAGCCAGAATTTGAGTGCGAATATTCTGAAGGTGAGGCGGGAGACGAACCATCATGATGGAAATACAAACGGTCTCTTTCTGAGCACGCTGAGTAGCATGGTCAGTGGTAGATGGTTGATGTTGATTCCATGCCTCAGCGGGAGTCTTTGTACGAGCGACAAACGAGGTCATGTTCGAGGCCCCCCCCCGTGTCGAGTGCCATAAGATCGGTGAGGATGTCAAAGAGATGTTGAAGGCTGTCTTTACCCGAGTACAGGAAGTGCAATTCATCTCACATAGCTTTGGCCGTGTCGTGATACATGACCATCTGATATGGTTCGCCATCGAGAGAATTCAGGAGCCAGGTATGAACACGACCATCATTACAGAGCCATTCGTTGGTTGAAGGAGAAGGAGGAGCTTGAGTGAGGTGATGCAAGAGGCCCTTGGCCTGAAGAACCCGGCGAACAGAATGAACCCAAGGGAGAAAATTCTTTCTTCCCGGAGAGGGAGATAGTTGTAATCTGCAGTTCATCACGGATTTCAGGAACAGGTGTCGGGCACTTTGTAGAGGGGCTGGCCGCAATGGAGTTGCTGGAAGTCATGACGGAGAGAGACAGTAGAACCGGCGGATTGCAGAAGCGGACAGACACAGGAGCCCACGGGGACGAGAAGAAAGGGCAAGCAAGGAGCAGGCCGCAGCGAGCCTGGGTAGTCTGCAGCAAGAAGAAAGGGCAGTCTACAAGACAAGAAGACAAGCAGGCAGCAAGCAGGGAGACCGCATCAGATAGGATTAGTCCGCGGCGAGAAGAACCAAGCGACCAGAGAGTCCGCGCGGGTAGGAAAACGCAAGCGACGAGCCGAGGCCGCGAGAAGAGAAGGCAGGTCGCGGCTAGTGATCAAAAAAGAGGTCGCTCGGTCACGGTGATAAAACACCAGTGGCAAGAATAGGCCACGACCAGAGACAACCGCGCGAGCAGGCGAAAGGAGAGCGGAGGCCGCAGCGGCCAAAAGAAGACGCGCGGAGAGCAGGGACAAGGGAGATCGCGCAAAAAGCCGCGAGAAGCAAAGAGAAGAGACCAGAGACAGTCCGGGAGCCAGCGCAGCGGACTGAAGCAGCGAGCAGAAGCAGTCCGCGAGCCCGCGCAGCGAGCTGGGGCAGCGGACAGAAGCCAAGATCAGAATTAGTCCACAAGGCCGCGCAGCGAGCTGGGGCAGGTCGCAGCGGACTGAAGAAGAGAGAAGCAAAGCAGTGAGAAGAGAGCTCGCGAGGGAGAATGAGCAAGGAGCTCGCAGCGGACTGAAGCAAAGCAGCGAGTAAGCATGGAAAAAGTGGACCCCACGGGACAGAGAGGTGAGGTTATAAGTAGCCCGGAAGGGAGGAAAGTGGAACCACAGAGGGGAGAGAGGAGGATAGATAATGCAATCCGCAGGAGGCCGGCGGTCAGTGAGAAGAGGCGGATAGAAATGGCAGTCCGCAGGAGGCCGGCGGTCAGAGAGAAGAGGCGGGTAGAAACCGGAGTCCGCTGGAAGCACAGTGAAGGAGGAATTCCTCTGATACCATGTAGAAAGAGCTCAAAACTTGTGTATATTTCTGAAGTATATAAATACAAGGAGAGAATACAAATATATAGGAGAAAGAGAGGAGAGAAACAATCCTATACATGATGTGAGACTAATAAGAGAAGAAGAAAAGAATAAAAAACATGGGCCTAATACTAGGCCTTTTACACGGCCACCCGTGCCCGATCCAAACCCGCTGATGCCTCCCGCGTCCGATCCAAACCCGCTGATGCCTCCCGTGCCCGATCCGACCCCGCCAGGGCCACCCCCGCCTGCTCCGACCCGGCCGACGCCTCCTGTGCTCGATCCGGCGATGCCCGCTCCCCTTATCGAGCCGGCCTGCCCTCCGTTGGCGCCGATCCGGTGCGAATCGACTCCTGCAGTGGGAGATCCGCCCAGATCCTCCTCCATCACGGCCTTACCCTTCAAGTTTTGTGCCAACAACGTCATGATATCCTCCATTCGGGTGTCGATCCGTTCTTCGAGCCTTTGGGTGGAAGTTTTCACGTTTTCCTCGATTGCGGCCGCCGAATCCGTCAATCCTACGAGATTTTCCTCTAGGGTTTCCAAGCGGCCGATTTCCCCTTGCGTTCGAGTGGTTACCATGGTGGAGAAAAGAACCTCTGATACCAATTGTTAGAAGAAGAAGGGGGAGGGAGATAGAGATCTAGAGAAGATTTGAAAATTATGGTTGAGAAAGATAGAGAAGAGGGAAAAATCTGAAATATTCTTGCTTGTCTCCAAAAGGGGGGTTCCGGGTATATTTATACCCGGACCCAAGGCCGGCCAGCCAAAAGGGCCGGCCGGCCCCAATGAGGGCTGAATCGGGTTGGTTCAGCCTCTGAGGGCTGGTTCTTTAAAGAGTGGGGGCTGAACCAGTTGGTTCAGCCCCGTTGTCGCCTCCGCATCTCTCCCGTTGTCTCGTGTACTGACGCCCAAATAGCCGGGCTTCGTCCGGGGGCGTAACACACACACTTATTTTATTAAGTGAGTTGTGTTTATTTTATTTTCCCTCCTTTTCGTATTTATTTTTGTGTAAAGATATATATATATATATATATATAAATATATATATATATATAAATGTATGAATATATATATTATGCGGGCAGGCTTGTGTGCGGGCGTACAGACAGGTGATTTTGGAGGTCAAGATGGTTTCAAATTGAAAAGTGATGTACATGAAAGTTGTAGATCTCGGCGAGACGAACAACTTTCATGTTGATCACTTTTTGATTTCAACCTGTTTTGACCCTCATATTGGGATCCGAAAATCGGTTGCCCGTACGCTTTACTGTAGCACTCTCGCCGCCCCAGATTTCGAGGCCCAAATGGAAGGTCAAGACTGCTCCAAATCAAAAAGAGATCTACAACTTTCATGTAGATCACTTTTCGATTTGGAGGCTCCTTCAGTGTTGCCTGTACGCTCGCACAAGATACTTCCCCTAAATGTATATATTGTTTTTCTATTTTTTTTCTTTTCTTTTCATTATTCTCATCAGTCCCATGTAGGAGTGAATCATAGAATTTTTTTTATTCTCATCACTCCCACATAAAAGTGAATCATATAAATTTTCTTTCTACAAGTTATAATATATATTTTCTCCATCCTTTTACTTACATGTATAGAATATAAATTCTAATTTTGTTGTGATACATATCATAAGATATTTTTAGGCCTTGAAGCACAGATACTTCCCCAAAGGCAGCGTACCCGTACCGGATACGTATCCGGTACCGGTACGTACCCGATACTCGATGGATACACCTATGTGGACACACTTGAACTTAACACATCATTATGCATACTGTGATAGGAGTCTGTTTTTCTAGAGTAAACAAATGTTGGCTCTATGCTAAGAAGCGTTGGTGCATCCAATTAAGTTGTGTATCTGTACTGAGTATGTTTCTTGTATCGGTACCTTTGTGTTACAAGTACGTTTATTGAATGTGTTGATTCAACGCAAGTTATTAACAAAACGGCTAACTTGTCTTTAGACTAATCAGAGATTGAAGATGCTGATCTCCAACAATGAAGAAGAAGAAAAAAACTGATAAGTAACTTAAGTTTAATTTTATCTCTTTTGGTTAAACATATAAAATGTTAAATTTTGTAATATTTACGAATGCTTAATGTTTGAAAGCTTCTATGTTATGTTGCATTGATTTGTGAATTTGTACTTCAAGTTATGATTTATGTTTAATGTTTCGATATTTTGAGAACTATTTATTGCACTTGTGATATATAAATATATATTATATTTGTTATAACGTATCATGACGTATTGACGTACCCGTATTCTTGTTTTTAAAATTTTGTCATACCGTCGTACCGGGTACGTATCGTATCCGATACCCGTACCGGTGCTTCCTAGGTGAAAATTTATGTGTTTCCATAAAAAAAAGATAATTTTATCTCAAAGGAGTGTGCCAGTGGTAGTGGTTTTTAGGTTAGACTCAATAATTCAAACTAATTTTCAAAGGCGGACAAGAACATTTTCTAAACAAAAAAGTCAAAATCATATAACACTTTGAGAGTGTATGGACTAAGTTCTAGTAAAGTGAAATACATGCATCAATTTCATAGACATAATCTTTCACTAGATTTTGAAAGAATGATGGCTATAATAATTAAAGAACAAACATAAAAAGAGTTAATATTTTGAAAAATATTCTTAGAATCTCCAATTACTTTCTAAGTTGTATTCAAATTTATCTAAATCTATGTAATAATGAAATCAAATTCAATTATGTAAGGATAAAAATTCACACACTAAGAATATACTTTCAAATTATTTACATAAAACACTTTTATCCTTCAATAATAATATTTGCTCCAAGATATGCAAAAAACTGAAGTTTTAAAATACATACTATTCAAAATTTTAAATTTTGGCGTGCTTTTAAGAGAAAAATCATTTGCATGCAAATTATTCCTTTTAATTAATAAGTGTAACCATAAGTATATCCAAGCAATATACTTACATCTGACATTATCCTCAATATTTATCCAGAGTAATAAAAAATGAAAAGTGAGGTAAAGGAGCAATATTATCGGGTTTATTGTTCTTTTGGATATATTTAGCAATTATCGTAGATGCTTGATAAGATAGCTATGTTGCCACCAATGTAGGGTTCATGTAGGTACTTAGGTCACTTCTGATAACCAATTGATCCTGCACAATTAAAAAAAGTAGAACAGAGAACAACATAAAAGAAAACACAGTACAAAAATAAGTATAAAAAGTGCATATATAAGGATACAATTGCCAGTTGGTACTATAATGTTATTATTAGAACATACAAGTATATTGGCGGTTAACCTCGTTTAACCGCACCTTGCGGTCATCACGGTTAGGTTATTCTAGCCGAAGTTATGCATATTGATAAATATATAGGCGGTTAGCAGTGTGTAATCGCGCCTTATGTTGATTGTGAAAAAGATGTGTTAACCACAAGTTTTGATGATGAAGACGGGAAGATTCATCCTTGGTACCCACTTAAGGATGCTGATTGATATGGGCGGTGACCTTGGTGTAACAACACATCCTATGCAGTCAACTCTTTCATGGCCGTAATGACTGCGTTTGTCGCTCTTCCGTAGATTCTTGTAATTAGTTCCATATTGCTAATTGTAAATTCTTTCATCTCCTCCATTTTATATAGAGGTGGACGCACTCTTGTAATATTCAGATTTTTAGAAATAAAAATCCAGTTATTTTCAATTTCCTGCGTGTTATTATTAATTTCTGTCAAATTATTTCCAAGTTCTCACATGGTATCAGAGCGAACACTGCTCCTTGTGTGCTCCTTATGTAGACTTCGGTTTTATAACCGCCCGCCTCCTTTATTGTGCCTCGCCCTTTGCAGTTTGTGTGATCTCTGTTTTCTTAACCGCCAATCAGCTCACTCTTTGCCCCTTGTGCGGTCTCTATTTCGGTTGTGCAGTTAAGGTGGTCTGACCGCACTGTCTTCCTCTCTATAGGGACTCCATATATCACTTCTTCCACTTCGTCTACCTCTCTTCCTGCCTCTTCAGGTAGTGCACATGTTGTCACTCAGGGTAAGTGGCTCATTGAATCTGATGCCACCAATCATATGACATGAAATCCTTTTCTATTTTCTCATTTGGACAAACATGATCGGTCACCACCGGTGTTGATAACAGATGGCTCTCCATCCCATGTGTGGGACTGGTATGGTCCAGATCTCTCCATCTTTCCAACATGCGAATACTCTTTAAGTGCCGACTTTTCTTGCAATTTATTATATGTTATAACTCTCTCAAGACAACTACACTGTTTAGTCACATTTATTTACCAATTATTAGTTTCAGGATCTTTGTTCCAAGGAGACGATTGCTACTGGAACAAAAAACGGCGGCCTCTACTTCCTTGATAATGTGTCCGCTCTCTCTGCTTCTACTACATCTAACTCTCTCTATCAGTGGCATTTTCGCCTTAGTCATCCTCCTCCCCGCCTCTTCTACCAGCTCATGCCATACCTCTTGAAGGACAATTCCTCCCTCAAGTGTGAATCTTGTCAAATCGGCAAACATCACCGCTTCTCTTTCCAACCTAAAATGGACATAACTCGTCTCGTCCCTTTGATCTTGTTCACTCGGACATCTGATGTCCATATCCTACCAGAACTGTTGGTAGGGGTAGTGATGTAGATCTAAATTAGGGTTTTGAAATTCGATGTATTTTTATACATATGATTTTACTTTTAAAATTGGCTCGAGCAACCAAATTGAAAATTCGCGCGCAAAATCACAATCAACGCTTGGATTTTCAATAGACCGTTAATTTTAATTTGAGATTAAACTTCTAAGCATTTAACGATTGAACAGTAGCGGGATTTGTACGACCACAAGCATAAACCATACGTAATAATTTATGGAATAACAAAAATTAAAGCAGAAAGAGCATTCTAGACAAGTTCAAGATTATTTAAGTGAACGACATAAATTTAGGCTAATAAATAAAGCAAGGATACGGTGAAGGATATAGCCAAGGATGCAATCCATCCAAGTCCGAAGCACAACAACGGAGAACATGTTCTCCTTTAGAGTTCGAGCCGACTGCCGGAGTAGGGGTGTAGGTCGACGACAGTCACTGAGTTCTAGACCGTCAAAATAGGCCGTCGTTGTCGACGATGGTCTGCGATCCGCGATTTCTATCGGGATCGACGGTGTAGCGCAACGCGCGTCTGTTAGGGTTTCATTCTGGAGAAAGCCGTTGGAGCTTTGATCGACAAGTGGCGTGGGAACTACAAGCAGGAACAGCCAGGAAGGAGGCCGACGAAGTTGGCAAATGTGTTTGTCGAAGGTGCTCAGCGTGTCAGAAACAGTGCTCAAAACTCTGTGCCGACAATGCAGAGAAACGGAATTGTTCGTTTCTCTACTGTCCGAGTTTTCTTTCCTCTTCATGGTGGGCTTATTAAATAATGATTTTGATTCTTCCTTCATAGTGCCTTTCCTAAAATAATTTCCTCCAAAGAAATGTGCTTTACAAATTGTTTTTTCCCAAAGAGGGCTTTCAGAATTCATGATATAGCTTGATTTCAAAAAATTTCCAAAATATTATTATCTCATAATAATTTGTCTCCAGAGTTATTAAATCCTTGGTTTTGATTTCTTTAGATTTTATTGGTTTAAATTTATGGGTCTTTTAAAATAAATTAAGCTTGCATTTAACGTCCTAAATAGTAGAAAATAATACATTTTAAAAAGATAACTCTCGTGTGATAATATCTTGCGTCCTATGATGAAGCATCAGTTGCATCAATTCTCCCGGGGTTGAAAGTGTTCAACCCCGATGACAATTTCAAAGATTGGCAATGTAGATATCTGACGTCGTTGCTGGTGACATGTAGCTTGATGCACTTCTAGACTTGAAATGGATCAAACCGTCTGCAATAAACAAACACCAAATATCTCTTTGAAAAGTACAACTCACAACGATAACGACCGACCATGAATTTATAATATTCAAAGATTGCTCGCAAAGTATTAACAATAATTTTATGCAGTTCCTTTAAATAATTAATATGAGCTTGCACATCGAATAAAATACGTTCATGAAATGAGAAATGATGGCGCTCAGGTGGGTGAGGTAACACATAGGTAATCTCAAAAGGAGATATTATTTGGAATTATTAAATGTGAATTGTGCATCTGGAAGTACATGATCCCATTATTTTAGATTCTCCTCGATGAGACGTTTAAGACAGTTCTCCAAACTCCTATTTATGACCTCGGTCGATCCATTAGTCAGACAGTGATAGGTGTGGCACGGGAACTACTAGCAGGAAGGAGGCCGACGCGATTGTCGAAGAAGGTGCTCAGCGTGTTGGGAACAATGCACAAAACTCTGTACCGACAATGCAGAGAAACGAAAATGTTCGTTTCTCAGCTGTCCAAGTTGTCTTTCCTCTTCATGGTGGGCTTATTAAATAATGATTTTGATTCTTCCTTCATAGTGCCTTTCCTAAAATGATTTCCTCCAAAGAAAAATCCTTTCCAAATTGTTTTTTCCCAAAAAGGGATTTTAAAATTCATGATATAGGTTGATTTCAAAAACTTTCAATGTCTGCAAAGCCATTTACAAATGGTGGGCATACTCTTCCTTATTCTTTGAATTTATCAAAATAATATCAAGTGAATACGATTACAAATTTGTCGAGGCATTTCTTGAATATTCTATTCACAAAATCCATAAATACTGTATGAGCATTTCTTAGTTGAAAAGACATTACAAATTCAAAATATTCATACCTGGTACTGAAGGTCGTCTTATAAATATCTTCTTTTATTCTCAATTGATGATAACCCTATCCAAAATCAATTTTAGAAAATACATTCGCATCAACCCATTGATCAAACAGATCATCAATGTGGGGAAGATGATATTTATTCCTTACAGTGAGCTTATTCAACTCCCTGTAATCAATGCATAGACGAAGTGTACCATCTTCTTTACAAACAAAACTGAAGCTCCCCATGACGATGAACTTGGAAGAATGAAATTTTCCTCTAATAGCTCCTGCAATTGACACCCCGCTCCAGGCCTAGCACCAGATGAAAATTTGATACAACCGCTGTCATCGCGAGCTCACATTCACTATCAACAATTGGGCATGGTTGAAGGGACGCCCTTACCGCCAGTTATCTGTCTGCCAATCCTCCCTCTCCGCGAAGCTCGGTTCACGCTTCCACGGGCCATTCAAAAACCTCCAACGAATCGATGACGTGGCATGCCAAATTCACCTTCTAGACGCCGCTCACATTCATGATGTGTTACAGATCAAGTCGTCACAAGTCTGCGTTGGGGAAATATTTACCAAATTCATGTACGAATGAAACCGACGAACGATGCGGAGACCGATCTCCATGGGGGTGACAACAACCATGATTTTCACAAAGACCAAGACCGTTGCTATGATCTTCAGGTAGACCAAACGGGCTGCCATGATCTTCACGTGGACCAAATGGCCTGCCATGATCTTCACGTAGGCAAAGAGGGCGGCCATGATCCTCTCGTAGACCAAGCTTGCTGATGGTGACCTTTCATGCAACCCTTATTATATTAAAATACCACTTGTCTCTTTTATTTAATTTCCCATTTGTTCAAGCCTAGATGGGGGCAACCACTTCTTAGTTTTAAAAAGTTACTTCATCCCATTGTCTAAGCCTTGATGGGGGGCATGTAACCTATATATATGCTTGGCATGGCTCGTGCAGAAGAAAAGATATCAAGATCTCCTCTACCCCCTTCCTTCCCTTCTCTTCCCTCAGCCTTCTTCCTCCAACCACTTTTCCTGCAGTTTTCCACTAATATCCTGGACTGAGCTGCATCTTACCTTCCAGCACCCACAGTTGATCATCCGCTGCACCAACGGATTCTCCGAAGAGAAATGAGGCTCCTTCGCGGGGCTTCACCCTTTATCGACCCATTACACGTTCTCAATCTAGAGCTCATATCAGAGGGCTTGGTGATCTATTAGGTTTGTTGGATGCGCCAACAGGTCCTTGGCCCCTCGTGGTCGACACTGAACAAGGAATTTTTCCACCACTATGACACCCGCCTGACAGGTAATGACGGGAGCCTCTGTACTGTTTGTCAGTTTGACACTATGGCCACATACATCGCCAAGTTAATCAAGATAGCAACGCACGTCCTCCGCCTATCCCCTGACCATTATCGAGGTATTTTCTTATGGTTTGCAGCCCTACCTTCGAGCACTCCTTCGGGTCCACAACCCGACTACTCTTTCCTATGTCATGGAGCAAGCTTGTTGCCTTGACAAGGAACTCTACGCTGCCCAACTGTCCCCCTCATCCCGACCTCCCTACTAGTCGTTGCCATCACCAAAATCTCCACCTCTCCCACGCTTGGATCACTTGACTCTTCCTGAGCCCCCATTGCTCGGCATGCCGCTAGTTTCTCCTCCGCTGACACCTGACAACCTTGTAGCACCCCAACCTAGTTTAACAAAAAACAGCTGTCTGGCTGGTCCGCGATAAAAAGTAAACTAAGTAATGATATTTAAGCTGGTACAAAGCAGGTAAAAATAAATAAATGAAAGTACTAAAAGATAGCTTACAACAAAAGTGGAGTAAGAAAACTAACTGTGGGCAAAAGTGTACCTTGTGATGCTGAATTCACAGAGCCTACTAGAATTGAGTATAACACTATGTTACTGAAATACTGCAAACTGAAATAAACGGGTACATCAAATATAACTGGAGTATAATAACACAAAGTCTGCAAATAATAATAAGTACAAAACGGAGTAGTACAACTGAAATGAATGACAACAACGAAGACTGCACCGTCTATCCTAAGCGGATCCCCTGACTTGAGTTTCTGTAAAAACAAGTTTCAAATGGGTCAGACCCACTGAAGAGTAAGAAAATCTACTTCCTCCAGTAACAGTTAAAGAAAATATTATAAGTAAATATTACTCGAATTTAAAAATTTGCATAATTTCTCTAACATAAAACTTGGCACTTGAGTTCATGAACTGGGATAGAATCGGACTATTGTGCAATTTGACACTCTTTTCTCAATTGTACAAATCGTTGATTTTTGTAGTTTGGGGCTTGTGACTGTTGTAAGTTTCAACAAACTTTAATACTATCCTATTAACACTTGTCATTAAGGACGACTGTGCACAAATTAGTAACTGCAGTCTAAGTGGCATACCTGATGGTGCCCTGAACTGGATTTCCCTCAAGTGGAATACGAACTCCTATTTGAGGATTTCCATATCTGTAACATGGGTCATCGACCCTGAGCTTGAATTTCAAGTGGTGGCCTACTGACCCTGAGCATACGGTGGTGTGCCTCCATCAGAAAAACGAGAGTGAGCCTTCCTCGCCATTTTTCTGAATTAATTTAAACTAGTGTTCAGCGAGTCAGATACGGAGTAGCGCTCTAGTTAAATACATCGGGCTTTGGATCCTCATGAAACTGAATCTTCATGAATCTGCTAATTTTCTCCTTTGACTTAGTTCTAACTATAGGAACTTGTAAATTTCCATGTGCGTTTACTAACATAGTTAATAACATGAATTAAAAATAACCTAAACTGTTAGACTAAAAGGAGTCAAATTTCTTACCGCGGTGTTTCAACACTCATACACGTGGCAGGGTGACATGATGCTCATTCCAAAGGATCTGACCACTAAGAACTGCTCCAACTAGAGGTGAAAAATAAAACATCCTTTTCCAAAGCTGGGAAACCCTTAATATAAAATCCATGCAATACTTAAAATTAGGAGAAATTTCCAGAAGAATATAATACAGTGACTGGAAACAAAACAACTGAAAAGGAATTTGGAGACCAAAAGTCTCACCTTGAATCAAAGTAATATGAGATGCTCTCTAATCTCTTGCTCCAACGACCACCAAAATCTGAAATCCAAATGGTAACCATATCTTAAGCGCTCTCCCCCTTTTAGGGTTTTTCGGTGGAAATACTCATGATGACAAATCATTATTTATGGAGGAACAAGAACACAAACACATACATTACCTCGATTTAACGGCGAGGAATTACCCAAAAGACCGTTGAAATCTTAATGCTAGGAAACGTAAAACTCCTTTAAAAATTTGAAATAAAAAACGTAAGGGTGTAGCCACAACACAGGAATGAAGAAACCTTAGAATAGAAGGAGAAAAGTCAAACCACACTCGCCAAAATCGAAAACGGCGAAGGAGGAAACTTCCACTACCAGCTAGGGTTAGAAACAGTCAAACGAAGCCTTCCATGACACTGGAAGGGAGGAGAGAAGCCGTCGGAGCCTGGAGAGGGAGGAGGAACGGTCGACACTGAAATCATGCGTGGAAGGAGTGGTCGGCTAGGGTTCTGCTTGTCAAAATCACTTGCGGTTACGGGAGGAGCGGACGACTTCTCTGCGAGCACAATGTGGGAAATGAGGATTACGGGATAGAAAGGCGCGGCTTTATTTGGGAGCGGTTATTAAAACCGCCGGGCCGGTTGAACCAGAAGGGAGGGGTTTGATGTTATTTCTCTTCCTTTATTTTTTTATATTATTAACTTTCGACTAAGGAGAATCAAGTTAAATTAGAAGATACCTTCACGATCCACCGACTCGCTTGATTTTACTCGCGATCGCATCCTGAAATTAAAGTTACACGCGATGTTAGTATTTAGGGCGTTACAAACCCTAACACCTAACCAACATCACTTCGAGCTTTGGCGCAAAGGCCTTTGCTTTCACTGCCAGCAACCGTACTCACCCACCCACATTTTCTCTCTTAAAGACATGTGCTTGTTGCTCGTAGCTGAGAATGATGTTTTTTACTTCGGTGACTTCGATCCTCTGATGCTCGTGAATGACCACTATGGATTTCGACCTCGAGGATAAGGTCAATTTTTTTTTGGCCAGGGGGTGTTGATACGAAGATGACCTTCTGGACACGCCCTAATGGATCGAGCTCGTCTCGATAGTTGTATCTTAATTTTGTAATCATACATCTTTGGGTTCAACGATAGTGTTGACGTATCATGTCACCTCCCAACACTCTTCTTGTACCCTCTTACATTAGGAACCTGCTAATCGCACCACTTCCCTATTAGGAAGCTCCCAATCCACTGCAGTATACATGCATCCACCCCTCCACTCTGCAGTACTGCCTAGTCTTGAGCATTGTGCAGGACTACATTGCTCAAATGCACCCCATAGACCACACCGTAATCCACAGTCGACGAGCAAACTATTACAACTCCCTTCTCAGCCACACCATTTATTCTCGTCTTAACAAAACCCTCCGCGCCCTTCCTCCTTCCCACATCACCGTTAGGTTCCTCCAACAGCCCATCACACTATCACCACCTCCTACTGCTGACCACCGTTGTAGCTCCACCACATCACTACTACCTTACCTGGTTCCTCTATGCATATGTTAGTATCTTTCATTTCATTGAATGGATTGATCATGTTTGTTTTGTAATACTTATTTGTAGTTTATTTGTCTTTCTTCTATCTTTGTGATTTGCATGGCTTAAGCTGCGGAACATTTAATGAAAGTGCTCTTCCCGTGTACTAATTTTAGTTTGCAAGTCTTCTTTAAAATTTTTGTTATCAATTACGGTACCATGTGCTAGTTTAATAATTTTGTTATTAATTGCAATCTCTTGTTGGAAGTTTCCCTTGTGTGTATTGCATCTTTCTTAGTACTAGTCGTATCACCAATCACTTCACCAAGGTTTTTGGTATCTCATCACCACATTCCCAACCTTAAATTGTGCCACTTTTAAAATCTTAATTTTCTTCAATTTACTCTCTTCTTCTCTATGCTGTTGCATCCATTTACAATTTATATTTACTGCTATTTTGACGGTTATGATTGGCCACCCCTTGTCTCAGTACCTCTTTTCCCCACCCTCCCTCCTTCTCTGTGTATGCTGCACCAGAGTGCACATGCATACTTGCTCTTTAGTGAAATGTTGTTAAAATGCTTGCCAATACTTTATGTTTAGTTAGAATCTAGATTCCTGATATAGTTTCTTTAACTTAATTAGCAACGTAATTATCTTTTCCATTATGTACTCTATTCCTCCTAGAACCTACTGATGCTTTGTTTGATTGTTTATTTCAGGGAAATCTTGTCAAGTAACTTAATAGGTGAATGCTACAATTTTTCAGCGAAAGATCAACCGTCAGCATCTATTGATGAAGAAGATGCAGAAGCAGACCTCTTACTAATTTTCCTTTCATCTTTAAAGGACCAAAAAGAAAATCAGGTTGCGAAAATTTTAGCAGACATTCAGTGCTTAGAAACAGATGCTGAGGAGGTTGAGAGTCGACATTTATCAAGAGTTGGATCTCTTTCTGATACCAGAGGTTTGACCAGCTCTAATGGTACCTCAAATTTGCGTCAAGTGTCAATTCCAATTGGAACTATGTCTTCACAACCTGTTTCAACTGTAAATGAAGGAAGATTGATGGAAAATATTGATCAGCTAAAACATGCATACTTCTCTGTGAGATCAAATTTTGAGAATTCTGAAGCTAATACCACAACAAGATCAGATGTGGGTGTTCTTCAAATTCGTGATAATTTCCGCCATTTTCAACATGGGTCTGGCATGAAGGGGAAATCAGAAGACCGACTTGGTTGCTTTTTTGAAGGTTTATGTAAGTATGCTCGATACAGCAGGTTTGAAGTCTGTGGTAGTTTAAGAAATGCAGATATCCTAAATTCTGCAAATGTCATTTGCTCATTGAGCTTTGACCGTGATGAAGATTACTTCGCCACTGCTGGTGTTTCAAAGAAAATTAAGATATTTGAATTTGGTGCTCTTTTAAGTGATGGCGTAGATGTTCATTATCCACTTGTTGAAATGTCAAGTAGATCAAAGCTCAGCTGTGTCAGCTGGAATAATTACATCAAGAACTACTTAGCATCAACTGATTATGAGGGTGTCGTACAGGTCTGTATACCATCTGCCCAGTTGTCATTTTGCTCTGACCTTCAAATCCTATTTGCTTTTGATGCAATTGATGTATAGATGATGTTTTCTAGGTACATATTAAGTACTAAACAAGAACTAGTTTGTGAGTTATTCATTTTGTTTCTCCAACGTTTTTGTAATGCTAGTAAGTCTATGATGCATTTGCTAATCTTATTATTCATCATTTACAATAGTAACTCATCAAAAGTTGCTCTGGAGCAATGAAGAGTGTCTCTCCTAAATAGGATTGTATACAAATTGCTACAACATGAGATATAAAGTGACATAAATCCTTGCAAGATGAAAGAGACGAACTGCCGTAGCGAACAAAACGTTTGATCTAACCATATGGAGATTGGGGTGGGAGGGGGGGGGGGGGGGTTGCGGGGAGGGTGGGGGGAGTAGGAGAGGTGAATGGAGGGAGAGACGAGCTATGACCATAGCTATCACAATATCCTCTTGTTGGGTTGGTTGAGCAGTCAAATTGGCAATCAATGGATGATATTATACTCAGACATCAAAAACCCCTTTGATTTTGGCCACTATGAGGTGGATTACTCCATTTTCTCTAGGCATGAGAGAGTTGAGCTCAGTGAAAAGACTGTATAGGTGATGCTAATTGTCTTGGCTAGTATATAAGGAGCTAAGCTCATTCCCGTTGTCTTAGGTGAGTCTGATTCCTTGGATGGCTGGCAGCAAGCAAAGAGGGAGGCAGTGAGTTGTTTCTAGTAGGAGAGGAGGATGAAGGACCCTTTGGGCCAACTGTTTCAGGGGGGGGGGGGGGGGGAGCCGGCTGACTTGAGAGGGGTGGAGGGAAAATATGGTGGCTGTTTTTTGTGGTGGAGTGCCCGACCATGGGGGAGGATGGTAGGGGCCGGCCAAGAGGAATGGGAGGGAGGAGGTAGACCTGAGCTTCGCACCCGGAGTTTGGCTTCGACATCGAGATGACCGGAGGAAGGCTTCTAAGTTTCAATCCTTCAATGCCCAAAATGAGAGCCCTCACCCTCTAATTTATAAACTCTAAGGGGGCAACAGACGACTATGATTGGGCGATCATCCCGACTCAAAAATAAAAAAAGTACAACTCAAAATGAAAGAACAAACAATACTACGATCATCGATCTACACAAGATTAATGGTTTCGATCATTGTGCAAGCCAATCGCGATCCCCATCAATTCCCTCGTCTTGAAAGCATTCATCTCTGTGAATGAAGATGGGCATGTTCTCGTCTAAAGGTAAGTAGAAACTCTGCAACTCTGAATTTGTAGGTCGCCGAAGATGATGTTAGCGATGGAACCGAGAATAGTATTGCTGAAGCTGACGATGATATTGTAACTGGTACTACCACTAAAGGAGATGTTGTCGAAGATATTGGAGTCAGAGTAGTAGACATTCATGCGCAAGAAGGTACTAATGTTGTCGTCACCGTCGAACACTGTATGGTACTGCTGTGAAAGAAGCCAAGGTGATGCCTATGTCAGAGAATGTCATACTGCTGTGAAAGAAGTCATATAATCAAGGGGTGTCGAGGACTCGGGCTGAGAAGGAAGCGGAGTGGTAGACTATGGCTGTAGCTGAGAAAATGAAATGGAAGGGGAAATCAGGAGCAACTGTAATTGTGGAGTGGTAGGCAAAAATGGAGACTTACGAGTTGTGATGAGCAAAGGAAACATGAAATCATGTGGCTCAAAGAATGGTGTCAAATCTTCCACGTTGAATACATGTGAAATTCCCATACTCTAGGAGATATCCAACTCATAAACATTTGCTCCAATTCTTTTAAGCACGTTGTAAGGAATCATTCGCTTAACATTTAATTTTCGATCAGCTCCAATGTGGAACCTCTCATCATATATACATATCAACACTTGTTTTAATTCTTTGAAGCTTTACAATTTTTTGTGGCTACCGACATAAGATTTATAAATAATTTTATTGCAAGTACTCGTACATCGGATAGACTTATACATGCTACACAATGATAATGAATGATGGTCGACAAACATAACAGATCTCCTAGGAGAAGGCTCTACAACCCTCTGAGTTTCTTTCCAGGGGCCCATGATCGGGGGTTCATTGGGTGGGTTGAAAAAAATTCATTACAAGTGCGATGTTTATTTAAATAATCACCTGAGATCTCAGCACAAATGATGATGAAATTTATTCCCAGGCTATCGAGCGCACTCTCTCTGTCGACTGACTCATAGACGGGGGACATGTACTCAAAGAGTGGTGGCTTATCTGGAGGATCTTTTGGTGGAGTGTTGAAATACTCGCCGAGTGTGAGATAAATGCCCGGAAGGGTATGCAAGACGTTGGCATTGAGATACCACTCCATGATGTGTAACATGCCTCCATAAAGTAAAAACTCATTAGGTGACTCACCGGGAGGAGCATAATGAAATTTGTTGCAAATGCGAGGAGTACCAACATAGGTCTTGAAATATCAGGAGTGACCTTAAATGTAAGAGGAGCCATCACTGAGTACACAACACTAAATTCGAGAACCTCATAGATGGGATGAATCAGAGGTCTGACTAGAAGAGGTGTCAAGAATCTTGTGCTCAGAAATGGATCACTCATCAGAATCTCATCCTCACATGGGTGCGGTGGTTCAACAGGAAGCTCAACGGAGGGGTTTCCAAAGAACCCGTCAACAAGGTGATAGTCCTCTAGATGCAAACCATCGTAAGGGGTAGTGTACCCAAAGATGGGTGAGGCGGTCACCACGAGATAAACACTAGGCTCTCGGCTCCTAGTCGTAATGTGGCTCGAGATGATGATATGGGAAGAGTGAGAAAAGTTCATACTCAGTAGTGGGCCAATAAGTGTAATGTCGAGGACTAACACTCTTGTCGTAGGGGACACTAGGTTTAAGTGAGGTGTGGAGGATGGATATACCATCGCAGTCTCCCTGGGCTGCTCGTCCTCGCTCTCATGACCATGCTTACTAATCATACTAGTGTCGCTCTCCATCAATATAATACGATCATGATCAGACTCGACTCCAAAATCAAGTGGGCCCTGAGTCTCCGCAAAATGAGAGGTATCAAAATTAAGTTTCCGGTCTCTCATGTCAGTGGGAGCACTACTAGACATCAGTGACCTGACCTAAATCTTTAAGTTTTGTTTTGCGAATTCTCTTTGAGATATTCTTTATGTGATCAAAATGAGCATCCAAGTGATCAAATCGATCACTAGCCCATCGCTGAAATGCGGCCACTGACATATTCATTTTCAGAACACTGGGAAGGCAACTACACATGATGTTATCTTGATGGTGGTGACCTCTATAGGGCTCTTGATATTCTTTAAGGTAATTACCTCTACAGGAATCAAATCGTGGAAAATGGTTAGCACGATTTCTACGAGTGATGGGTCAGGGATGAGGAAAATCATGATAGTATGAGGGTCCTCCCGTGAGAACTCTATGTTATATGACAGGAAAATAGTGAGTGAAACAGCTACATGCAACCATACATATTAAATGAATTTAAAATTGCAATAACTTTTTTTATAATTCAATTACAAAAGATAAACCTCAATAGTTAAAGCTAACCAATAAAGAGAGAGACATGTGAGGGCTGGAGATTCTTTTCGGAGGGCCGCCAGGACAGATTTTCAGCACTCAAAAGCTGTTTGTGGCTGCCTGGAAACTGTGACAGCAATTAGGAAGGTGCTGGGAGGTACATTTCAGCCATAAGCAACCCTTTTCTGTTCTGGAGGTCTGGACAGCAAGCTGGTTGGTGGGGTGACTGTATTGGAGGTGTGTGAGGCTTGACAGGAGTCTTGGAATTATTCTCAGGACTGGTTAGCTATTCTGGACAGCTGGGGTTGTGTTTCCTGCCGCTGGAAAGGGGTCGGCAGAGAGGAATTCTGTGATGCGGGGGGTCAGTTAATGGGGAAGAGGGGTATGATGGCTCCACGTGAAGAGACGGCGAGGTGACTTGGGTAAGGCTCTAGATGAAAACTAAGGTTGGATGTAAATGCAAATGCAAAAGCCCGGCGAATTCAAATTTGCAAAACAATATTTATTTTCCACAATTAAATTAATGTAATTAAAGTAAGTAAACAAAAAAGGAGTAAGGGCGTGAGAGCGCAAGAATAAATACAAATCAAATGAGGAATTACAAAGACCGGAACAAATGCAACAAGACTAATAAACTTCTATTGCCTCTAGTATAGAACACACTAGATCCAATTCCAAAAATAAAATGACACACCTTGAATACCATGATTATAAAGAGTGGAGGGTTGGAGCGGTGTCGGTGAGCTTTGGTGTAGCAGGGAGACTGTTCAAGACTGCCAGGATGCAGGGAGATGGCTGGGAATCAATTATCAATGCTGGACAGCAACCATAAGGAGATTGGTGGTTGTGGTTTGCTGTCCAGAACAGGGGCTCTGTTGGGAACTGATTCCAGATTCTGGACAACAATTAGGTTGGAGGGCGGCCGGTGAATTACTGTCCAGGATTTTCAACCAGAAGTTGAGGGCTGTCTGGGTGGAAGGTGGAGACCGACAGAGGGGGTTGGGGATGGTGGTTCCACGGGAGAGGCAGAGGGAGATGGAGTGGAGGATGGGGGGGGTGTGGCTCCAAATGGGGGTAGTGGGCTTGGTTTTGGGGAATGAGGGAGGCCCCACACGAAACAGAGGGGAGGGGGTCCGGTTATGAAGTGGGGGTTGTTGGCTAGAATGTAGGAGGAATTAAGGGAGGCTGGTCATTGGATTAGTGGACAGTTTAGGGGGGGCCGACTATTTAGATAATGTGTGGGGGGGGGGGGAGGCTATTAGTTAGGATGTGTTCCTAAATTTTAGAGGAGTGGGGTAGTGGTAAGGTGGTTATGGGAAGTTTTGGGTGGAGTATGGCTAGCCGGAAGTGGTTGCCGGTGGTGGTGGTGGCCGGAGAAGTCTCTAGCAATCGCCAAAAAAATTAAAATGTAGTAAAATTAAAGGGTGTATAGTGGTGGATCACCGGAGATGTCTGGAGACGTTCTCCGGTGATTGCCGGAGACGGGTTATGAGGGGAATAGGGGGGTTGTTTGTGGAATTTGGCAAGCGGAGTGGGGAGGGGGGTGGCTGTGGGATGTTGGCAGGGGAGAAATGTGAGATGAAATAGCAATTGGTTGTTGTCAGATGAAGGAGGGGTGGGGAAAACTGTTGGCAGTGGCTGAAAATGAGAGGAGGAGAAACATGAGGAGGGAAAAGGCAGTTAACTGTTGTGGGATGATGGAGGGGTAGAGGAAAATGTTGGTAGTGGATGGAAATGGGGAGGGGGAGAAACATGAGGGAAATGGGGGGGGCTCACAGTTAGGAGGAGGGACAGATATCAAAGGCTTTGCACCCGTGAGCAGCTTTGGCTCCGGCTTGACCAATGGATGAGTTTCAATACTCCATTCTTCGATGCCTAAAATGAGAGTCTTCACCCTATATTTATAGTTTTCTAAAGACCAATGAACTACTATGATTGACCGAAGACGCCGAATCAAATAAAACATTAAGTTACAACTCGTAATAAATAATGACAAGAGGCAAAAATACAAATATTGTCGAGCCGCTCGAAATGAGCGGTCACGATCGTCATTGCGTCTGTGGTCGTTGTGAGTAGATCTGAACGGGTCAGAAGGACATCACATCCTGCCCCAGCTCAGAATCATTCATCCCCGTAGAATGAAGATTATCATAATGTCGTCGTAGGGCGGGGCGAGTCACTCGAGCTCTGCTGCAAAAATCCAGGTATCATCAGTGAAGTGGTGGCTCTGCCAATGGACTAAATAACAAACTTTATCGGGTGCTGGTACCAGTTCATGAGCCGCAATCTCAGTAATGATGTTAAACCGGCTGACGGCCGAAGAAGAAGGAACTGCTGAAGGCGATGTAACTGCTAATGACGGCGGGACTGCTACAGATGATGGAACTCCTGACGATGATGAAACTGCTGATGACGATGGAACTGTGGAAGACGATGGAACTGCTGAAGGTGGTGTTGTTGTCGACGAACGAGGTGCGGGAACTGGAGAAGCCGAATGATCTATCGGTGTCGAGGTCTCGAGTGGGATATGAAGCTGGGTGGTATGTGAAGACTAATGCTGAAGCAGTGAGGTGGAAGAAGAAAATGGCAATGACTGAAGTTGTAGTGGAGCGGTGGTTGTAGACGGAGGCTGAGAGGATGTAGTGGTAGAGGGCGAATGGTGCATATAGTCATGCATCTCAAAATGAAGTCAAATCTTCAACATTGTATATAGGTGAAATCCCCATACTTGGCAGGATATCCAACTCAAGCATTTGCTCCAATTCGTTTCAACACAGTGTATGGACCCATTCACTTAACATTCAATTTTCGAGTAGTTCCTTTCAAGAACCTCTCAGTGCGTATACGAACCATCACATGTTCTCCTTTAAAGCTTTTCATTCTCTTGTGGCTATCAACATACAATTTATTAATATCATTATTGCAAGAAATCTTTCGTCGGACCGACTCATGCATGTTATGTATATGTCTAATGACGGACTCAGTCGACTCACTAGGACGAGACTCTATAGGTAGGGGAATAAGATCTATCGACTTCATGGGCTCATAACCTAAGACTATTTGAAATTGACTCAATCCTATGGTCCTATTCACCAAACTCTTAAATGCAAACTCTGTCATGGGTAACATTGAGTCTCAAGACGTGGTGTGGTCACCAACGAGGCTTCACAAAATAACTTTTGTTTACGACTTCCGTCTGGCCATCCCTCTGCCAGTGGTAAGCAAGTGAACATAGTTGTGACGTGCCAGTTTTCTTCCAGAGGGTCTTTGATGCATAATTTCAACACACCGCTATAGACGAGAGTGAAAATACGGTGCACACGGCAGTGAACCGGTCGTTGTCAAATAATAAATTTGGGGAAGTAAATTCTGGGATATCGAATCTCTCGTGGAACACGGTAGGGTGGAGTATTCTTTCGAGGCGAGACTTGAGATAAAAGCCTCTTTATGTCGACGTTATTAGGGGGTTTTGATTTATGAACTAACGACTACTTGGAATGAACAAAAGCTAATTAACAATGCGGATCACCGGCACTGCTTCGCTTCTCCGCGGGTTTCTGGCCTCCGCATTGCACTTCTGCGGGTTGCATTCCTCCGCTTCGCTCTACCGCGGGTCGAGTTCCTCCGCTTTGCACCTCCGCGGGTCGCGGGCCTCTTCTTCGCTCCTCCGCGGGGAGCCTTCCTCCACTTTGCTTGTTGTGTCGTGCAAATGCAACGACCAACCACAAGTGATCACATTCACAATAACACCACTTCCAAGAAAAGTCTCATTAACACAACATTATTTAGATTTTCATTTAACTCATGAACACAACATTATAAAGATTTTCATTTAACTCATGAACACAACATTATAATGATTTTCATTGAAGATCACGTATAAATGAATATAAGTGCAACCCCGGATATCGAATCTTTCATGGAACACGGTGGGGTGGAGTATTCTTTCGAGGCAAAACTTGAGATAAAAGTCTCTTTATGTCGTGTTATTGGGGGGTTTTGATTTGTGAACTAACGACGCCGGCACCGCTTCGCTTCTCCGCGGGTTGCCGGCCTCCGCATCACACTTCCGCGGGCGCCTTCCTCCGCTTCACTCTACCGCAGGCCTCCTTCATCCACTTCGCACCTCCGCGGGTCGCGGGCCTCCGCTTTGCTCTTCTACGGGTTGCTTTCCTCTGCTTTGCTCGTTGTGTCGTGCAAATGCAACGACCAACCACAACCACAAGCAAACACAATCACAACAACACCACCTCCAAGTAAAGACTCATGAACACAACATTATAAAGATTTTCATTTAAGGTCAAACACATACAAATGAATATAAGTGCATGTTGTGTTCATACAAACTCCACCATCACCATATATGAAGAAATACAAAAAGGAATAAACCTAATCAGGATGAAAAATAGGAAAGCAATACAAACACTGCACGAGTTTCTTCTTTGGAAGTGAAGGAGGTAGCAAGGCTCCTAGTATGATCCTTGGTCGTCGTCCAGGGTCTCTGAAGTTGTCACTACCTCTTGCCCGTCTTATCGGTGGGTTTGCAACGATCACGTCGAAATCCACAAAATCACCTTCAAAAGAGCTTGAATCCTCGGATCCCCGAAGCTTGGGTAATAGGGAGGAGCCTAGGGGCGAACCCTTGCTTGGAGGGGCGAAATTGGGCAAAATGACATTGAGAAAGTCAGAATAAAATGAAGCATGCAGAAGAAATTGTGAAACATGATATTTATAAGCCGCGCAGATTTTTCTTCATGCACGACCAGTGGTAATGTGCGAACAAATAAGAGCACGTGCAGTGGTTGTGCGAGAAGAAAATTTATGGAGGGAAAATTTCTGCGTTTGGAGGGAAAATATGTTGAACGTGCACGACTAGCAATCGTGCGCCGAGGGAGCCACTGCCCGTGAGAGAAGTACGAGTAGTGGCCTCCTCAATGGAAAAGTGCAGAAACACACGGGGATAACCATTTAACCATTGTACATGTAGCAAAAACATAAAATACCTCCGAATAATGCATTCACACATTCATAAACATCAAATCTAAGTTTACAAAAGAAATTAGAGGGAGAAAAGGTCTCCCTCATGCATGAAATGACTCAAATATGCTCTATCTAGCTCATATGCGTTCACATGACGTACAATTGGAATGTCACAGTTGTTATGATGAAATCTACAAATATTTGAGCAATATTAATGAAAAAGTAAACTAGAATAGAGCCTAAAACACTATACAAAATTCGCTCATCATTACCCTCAGACTTGAATTATTGCTCATCCCGAGCAAACCATCTACCTACGGGGAGTAAGATAGGCTAATTACAAATAAAAAATTAAAATAAGGAAGTGGACCAAGAAGTCTCATGTCCACGAGGAATAAAAATAGGTTAGAGAAAATTTCTAAGCATGCAATTTAACTACATTGTATTTACACAAACTATTATATGGCTATATCCACTCCTAAACAGAAGAACTAAGCGATCAATCCTATGCATCGAAAGTAGTGACGCTGAGTGTGGTATTACAGACCCAGAACTACTAGGGTAGCCTCCAAAGAATCATCAATGACGATGGTCATAGGCTTGCTCGATCATACCTTCTCCACTGCACTCAATACTAACTAACAACACGTATCCTTAGGACTTAGATATGATGAATTTTAGGCTTAGGTTTAAAGGTGAGATATAACAAAGATAAACATAAAGGTTTTTAAGACTTAAACAATATATTTTGGAGCCTAACATAGAAAATGACTACCACAAAAAGAAGAGAGTGACACCCCCAGACTTGTTTTTTGATATGGGGTCAGCGGGTCACTCTCCAAAGCCTAAACTAAAACTAAAAAAAATTTCTTTTCGTTTTCTTTTCTCCTTTGTTTTTGATTTTTACATTTTAGAATATAATTTTTTTCCAAATAAACACCCATGCATAATTCACATCACAAGAATACAACTCCAACATTCAATTAACAAGAAAAATTTGAAAATAAGCTTAGAATTTAAGTGTGCAAATGGGTTGTCATTTTATCTTTAGTGATAAAATGGTGGGGGTGAATGTTGGGAAAATTATCCACATTGTTTCTGATTTGAAGAAATCCCCATGATGAAGATGAACACACTGTTTATTTGATGTATGTGGTTAGTTTTGTAGTTTTAGGTATTAGATAGTGCAAGTTTAACATATGACTAGACTCAGTGTCACCAGACATTGTTTTGCCAATGTAGTCTCTCATTGTGCAAAACACTATGTCGAACTAAGATCTAGACTATGTTAGTCACTCACTCATAATTATTATTATGGAAGACCCACAAAGTTGGTTAGAGCAAATGATCAAAATTCAGGAAGATAAGAATTTGTGTAAGTAAAATATCAGTTAGACATCTAGCCGACCTAGGATTGAGCATATTATTCGAAACTCGAAAGTCGCTCAAAAATCGCTCGAATATTGAGCCGAATCGGAATTGGTTAAACTTGATTCGACTCAATTTGTATCGATTCAATTTGACTTGAATCTGATTTCGAGTCGATTTCGAGCCGAATATTTTGATTTCGAGCCGAATATTTCAATTTCAAGCCGAACCAAAATCGCTCGAACTCGACTCGATATCAGCCCTAAGCCAATTGGTTATACATCTAGCCGATCATGCAGAGATATTAGGACGAGTCGACTAGATGTTTCCTGAATGCAAGAATTTGTCTAAGTACAATATCGGCTAGACATCTTTCCGATTGCCTAAACTTGCCTTAGACAAACTGTGTATATTGCCTAGAAGATGCTATATAGGCCAAAAGAGTGTTTTATCGCCTTGGAGCTTTGCATATCGCCTAGAAGATCAACACATCGGTTAGAAGGGCTACTGAAGGAGTATCAACTTAAAGTATCTATGACTAAAAAATATTCTAAGTATTTTATCATCTAGAAGCTCACTACATTGGCTAGAAAAGCTGTTGAAGTTATAAGTCGCCTAGAAAGGGAGCTTGTCGACTAGATGAGTTGATACAGGCCAGATCACTATGATATCCTATGTAGCACGGGGATGGAAACGGGATATGGGATACGATACGAAACGGATACGAGAAACGTGATTTTTAAAAAAATTAGGATACGGGAAACATTTTTAATTATTTTAATATAAATATTAATTAATATAAGAATAAGACAACTAACAAACTATTTGTACATATCTTGAATTGTAACGAAAAAAATTAATAAGACTATATTATAATATCATTGACATTTCATATAATGCTATAAATAACATTGAATCCATGTTATGAAAGATAAGAACTAATTTAAACAACAATGAAATTCAAAACAAACAATGTTAACAAACTCATAATAAAATTGGATCATGTGAGAAATTCTTAGCTACACACATTTTTTTTGTACAACAATAGATTAACTGTTGAGTGGAAAATCCTAGCTATATGCATTTGTTACTACTATAAGTGCTGCATAGATCATATCAGATTAACATGTTGCTAACATTAAGAACTCAAGTTTTGTGGAAGGAAAGTCATCAAGTGCAAGGGGAAAATCTCATCTCCATTACTTGTTTGAGTTAGAATTCTTGGGGGATTATCAATGTAAATACCATGAGCAAAATTAGATTACTTAGTAACATGTAGAGAATACAGATGTAGTCGTACTTAGCAATATTTTTAGACATATATTGGATATTAATATGATGCAGAAAGAAGAACCAAGAGATGAAAAAGAAGCAGGAGAAGAAAGAGAAGCGGGAAAAGAAGAAGAAGAAGGAGAAGCGGGAAAAGAAGAAGAAGAAGAAGAAGAAGGAGAAGGAGGAGGAGGAGGAGAAGAAGAAGAAGGAGGAGGAGAAGAAGAAGGAGAAGGAGCAGGAGAAGAAACAAGAGAAGAAGAAACAAGAGAAGAAGAAGAAGGAGAAGGAGGAGGAGAAGAAGAAGAAGAAGGAGGAGGAGATGAAGAAGAAGAAGGAGAAGGAGGAGGAGAAGAAGGAGAAGGAGGAGGAGAAGAAGGAGAAGAAGGAGGAGGAGGAGGAGAAGAAGGAGGAGGAGAAGAAGAAGAAGGGGGAGGAGAAGAAGAAGCAGGAGAAGAATAAGCAGGAGAATAAGGAGTATCTGCGGGATCGGGAGCGGAACGCCGGCGGGATCGGGAGCGGAACAGGAAAACCTAATGCATAAAATTAAATACGCGAGCTCTATATCTCACGGCTATTCCAAAAATAAAATATGTTTTTTCTAAAAAATGCGTTTCCTGGAGTTTCAGAAACGCGTTTCCGGGCATTTCCCGTATCTGGTACGCGTTCGAGTCGATACGTAGACCATTTTTAAGTATCCGTGCTTTGTAGATGATATCTGCCATATCATTACTGTATCAGTTAGAGAGGTTTAAGAAAGCAAGTATCGTACAGATATCAGCCTTATCGTCCGGAAAATATGCATATCGTCCGGACAATATGCATATCGTCTAGACAAGAGCTATATCATGCATACAGTCTTCATATTGCCTAGACTGCTTGTGTATCGCCCAGTCTCGTTTTGAATTCGCAGATTGACTGAATCAATACCAGTCTTTGCGCTGACTTTTATAGCTAACTTGTACACATGTAGCATGCCCGGGCGGATTGGCCATAATAGCTTGAAGGTCTGATGTATCCATGTAGGGTAGGCTAAGCGGGGGGGGGGGGGGGGGGGGGTGCACAAATCCAAGACCTCTAGGGATGAAAACGAAATTAGACATATATGCAATGGTTCCGTCGATGACAACGACAAATTGATACAAGCAATGATAAATTTTAACCCACACAATAATAAATTAAAGGAGAGAAATAACATTCAGTAAACAAACATTTAATGGCTTTCCTTCGCTCGGTGGGGCCATGGCAAAGCGCGCGATGAATGAATTCCACCTGCAAGTCACAAGCGATTCGAAGCGATTTTCCATAGACACAATTTTCAAACAAATATAACATCCAATTCAATATAAATATGCTGAAAATAATAATTCAATACAACGACTCGCCGAGTAGTGGGCTGACCAAGATAATGAAGATTTCGTAATCGGATGTGTTTTGACGGCGATCCATTGTGGAACTGGAGGCGAAAAAATAATGTACGTGGCTGACCTCAGTGGTGGAAGGCGAAATCGGGCCGGAAATGAGTAGATCCGACTACGTAGGGGTGGATCCGGATGAGGGAGGATAAATCCGATGATTTGAGAGCGGATCCGGGCTAGGGAATGAGGAACGAATAAGGAGAATTGGCGGATCGGGGCTGCCAAT
Source organism: Platanthera zijinensis (assembly GCA_039513925.1). Lineage (NCBI taxonomy): Eukaryota > Viridiplantae > Streptophyta > Magnoliopsida > Asparagales > Orchidaceae > Platanthera > Platanthera zijinensis. Next base: position 147,451,623 of record CM077097.1, read on the forward strand.
CCCAGTCCAGATCTGGACTGATCTAGAAGGGAGGGCTGTGAGGGTGGCTCCACGGGATGGGGGAAGGCTGGCGGCAAAAGGGGGGCTAGGGTTTGATGGTTGGCTGTTGTAGAGGTAAGAGGGAGGGGCAAAGGTGGCTTTGGAGGGTGGAGTGGGTGGCGGTGGGCTGTAGAGGGGCCAGGAGGGGCGGCGGCTGTTGAGAGGGGGATTAGAGGGGGGGGGGGCAGTAGGGTTGTTGGAGGGTGGTCGGCTTAAATCTGGAGGCTGAACCAGCGAGTAGGCCGACTGGTTGGGTGATTTGGGGCAGCGGAAAATGGTTTGGAGGAGGGAAAAGGGTGCTTAGAGTTTGAGGTTACCTTGGGGAGGAAGAAACACACCTAGGAGTCGTCACCTAGGGTTCCACGAAGTCGGCACCGTGGGATGATCGCGGGAATTCGGGAATCAACTCTCCAAATTCTGCAATATCCTAAATCAGCCTACTAACTGCATATTTATAATAAAAGGATAACTAGGACATCCTGCCATCAACAACTATGATTGGCCGGAGGTGAGGCCACTCAAATACATCAAATAAAATGCAAAAATATTAAAGTAATATATGAAAAAGATTCGTGAAGCGGATCCAGACGCATCCGTGGAGTCGGATCGGCGATCTGATGAAGCCCTCTTGCGTGAGTACACGAACGCGGGTCCCGCCTTGCGGAGAACCCCTCCTGGTGCATGATCTTATGGATCCCTATCAACCCCCCCCCCGACTGAAAAGCCTTCATCTCCGATGAATGAAGACGATCGTACTGAAGTCGAAGTACAGGGGCGAGTCAATCGAGCTCTGATGGTAGTATCCATGTGTCATCTGCATCTGGGCGGCCCCGCTATGTACTAAGTAGCGGTATCGAGGCTCATCTGTAGTAGGAACGAACTGGTGGGATTTGATCTTTCTAATGCTCTCAATGCTCAACTCATGAGTGGTGGATCTCGGTGCAATCTGCAGTGTCGTAGTTGAAACCAAAGAAGACGAATCCCCAGGTGGGTGGACGTCAGCAATGAGTGAACTGTGGTGGCCATCAGACGTGAGTGGACTATATGGGTGGCAAGGTAACGAGAGTGGAGGTATGAGAGGCTGAGAGTCCCCACTGCTCGCGAGGCTCGTAGTATGACGCCAGATCTTCAACATTAAATACCAGATGGATACCCATACTCGCAGGAATATTGAGCCTGTAGACGTAAGTGGACCACCCATACTCGTAGGGGCCCATTCGCCTGGCGCTTAGCTTTTTAAAAGGTCCCGAAGGGAGCCTCTCGGGGCAGATTTGCACCATCACCTATTCACCTTCCTAAAATACTTGTTCCTTCTTTCGCTTATCTACATGAGTTCTATAATTTTCATTGCTCGCAATTATTAGTCGGCGGACCGACTCATGCAAATGCCACCCAAATGACTCAGTACGCACTAGGGCGGGACTCTAGGGGGTCGGGGATAAGGTCGATAGGTTTCCTAGGTTCGTATCCTGACACTGCATGAAATGGACTCAACCCAGTGAACCTATTGACCGAACTATTCTACGCAAACTCCGTGATGGGAAGATCAAGGTCCCAACTAGCAACATGTTCGCCCACTAGACACCGCAATAGGTTCCTAAGCTACGGTTCACTACCTCAGTCTTCCTGTCCGACTGGGGATGATAGGCTGAGAAAAACCTAAGGGCGGTGTCAGTCTTGTGCCACAAGATCTTCCACAAATAGCTCATAAACCTCACATCGCGGTCTGACACGATAGACTTGGGTAGGTCATGCAGCCTAAAATGTCCCTCATAAATATGAATGCTACACGTGACGCATCCGCCATCTTGCGACAAGCAATAAAGTGCGTCATCTTCGAGAATCGATCGACTACCATAAAAATGGAATCGTATCTCCGAAGAATGCGGGGCAGTTCGAGCACGAAGTTCATGCTGATGTCCTCCCAAGGGCGGTGTGGGACAGGTAGAGGTGTGTACATACCCATGTTTTACTTAGTGCCCTTGGCTGTTTGGCAGATATGGCAGTGGCGAACAATGCGAGCCACATCCTTCTCTAGACTGAGCCAATAGAGGCGATCCTCAATAATGGCTATGGACTTATCCCGCCCAAAGTGCTCATCGGCTCTACCCGTGTGCAACTCCCTAATCAAGTAATCACGTTAGGACGTCTCAGGTATACACATGCAAGAGCCCCGATACATATCCCTCAAAGATCTGATAGACATCAACAGTGTCCGGAGAGTCTCGGGATAAGACGGTATAAATCTCACCAAAATCTGGGCACGTCGGATAGTCTGGGATCACTCTATCAAGCTCATCTACTCGTGCGCTCTATCAACTGTAACAAGGAGACACGACGACTCAACACATCAACCAGATTGTTCTCAACACCGGCTCGGTGTTTGAGAACTTAATGGAAATCTTGGAGGTACTCGACCCACTTGGCATGCTGATGTCCCAACTTGCGCTACGAATCTAGATATCATAACGCCTGATGATCAGAGTAAAGCACAAATTCCCGGGGGAGGAGATAGTGCCTCCAATAGCGCAGAGACTGGACAATAACATAAAATTCTCAATCGTAATTCGAGTATTTCTGCTTGGGCTTGTTCAGTTTCTCATTAAAGTAAGAAACTTGATGTCCCTCTTGGTTCAATGCGCCACCAATTCCAACATTAGAAGCATTACACGTGACCTCAAACGCACGGTTAAAATCAAGAAGTCTCAGGACAGGATTCGTCGTCAATCTCTCCTTAATCTCCACCCAAGTCCTAGTGGTCGCGACAGTCCACTGAAACTCACCCTTCCGAAGGCAGCTCGTGAATGAGGCCATGATCGTACTGAACTCCTGGACAAACCTCCTATAGAAGGTGGCAAGTCCATGGAAGCTGCGAGGTTCGTGGATGGTCGCAGGCACAGACCAGTCTCAAATGGACTTGACCTTCTCAGGGTCGACAGATACTCCTGTGGATGGCATGCTAAATCCCAGAAAGTGAACAGACTCATAAAGGAATGAGCACTTCTTCAAGTTCACATACAATTTCTCCCGGCAGAGGGTGCCAAAGAGAAGCCTCAGGTGATCGAGGTGGTCGGCCTGAGTCTGACTATAAATCAGTATATCGTCAAAGTATACCATCAGAAACTTGCCCATGTTGGTCGTAGCATCTGCGTCATGACCCTTCATAAAAGTGCTCGGGCATTCGATAGCCCAAATGGCATGACTTGCCACTCATACACACCATCCTTGGTTTTAAAGGCCGTCTTCCATTCGTCTCCTTCACGAACTCGGATCTGATGGTACCACTATGAAGGTCGATCTTGGAAAAGATCTAGGCACCGAACATAGTATCCAGTAGGTCACCGAGTTGTGGGATGGGGACACGATACTTGACTGTGATTTTATTGATGACCCGGCTATCAATGCACATGCGTCAACTACCGTCCTTAGGGTTAAGAAGGGCGGGAACCGCGCACGCACTCAAGCTCTCACGAATAAATTGCTTCTGAAGAAGCTCATCAACCTGCCTCTTGAGCTCATCGTGCTCATCAGGGTGCATACGGTAGTGGGGCAGGTTCAGGAGAGAAGCCTCCCAGGACCAAGCCAATAGCGTGTTAAATGTCCCTCGGAGGGGGCAACTCATCGGGGATCTCATCAGACATGATGCCCGTAAACTCATTCAAAAGGGGACGCACAACTGGGGTATGATCGTCAGGGGGGCACTCAACAGCCATAATGGCCGCCACAACATATGTCGGACTCAATGTTGTCTCGCAGAAACTTGCCTCGCCTCAAGATATGTATGGGTCTCGAGGTGCTCGTGCTCACAGAAGGCTCAATCTGACCCTTGAATTTCTCCTTGGGTTGGGTAGGTGACAATGTAATCTTCCGCCCCTTGTCATAAAAGACACATGTGTCCGAGCCGCCGAAACACATGACGTCATGATCAAATATCCAGAGGCGGTCGAGCAGCACATGCGCGACGTCCATGAGAATGACATCGCACTAGACCCGATCCTCGAATGAGGCTATGCTTATCGGTACGAGACAACACTGAGTGACCTGAATCACTGTCTTATCTACCCAGACGACATGATAGGGGTGTGGATGAGGCTCAACCTTCACCTGCATACATTCAAGACCCTTTTGGGCCATGATATTCACGCAACTCCCACTGTCGATAGCTAACTTGCAGGGACTGCCTGCACTAGGAAAGTACGTGTAGAATATGGTAGTGCGACGTCAATCCTTATCTACACGTGGGGTGTGTAGGAGACGCTTAATCACTCTCATCTCTAAGGACCACTCAACATCACTCTCCTATCCTTCCTCAACAGTGGCAGTAATCTCTTTAGTAACCTCCTCTTCTCCTTTTATATCCTGCCCCTCACCCTTAACTAGCAGACTTTACGTGGGGAACTGTGCCGCCATGTGTCATCTGCCAGAACATCTAAAGTACTGAATACCCCCAAATCATTGGCCATTAGTGGCGACGGCCTTGCCCCTCGTGTCCGCGGGGACACGTGGGGGTGCAGCCGTAGTAGTCTGGGGCGGAGTGGGTTTCCTATATGTCGAGGTATCAGTCCAAGAGGGGAACTGTCTCGTGCTAGACGAACGGAGATACTGCTCGTACTCTAGGGTGAGCTGGAATATCTGGTCGACGGTCTCGAGATGATGGAGAATCAACTCTCTCAGAATCTCAGATAGTAGGCCAACCTTGAAACGAGAGGCAGTGACAATGGGTTCTTTCGAGACATCACTTCTAACGACAAGCTCGTTGAAGCGGGCCATATACTAAGCGATAGTAAGTGTCCTCTGTCGTAAGTTCTGTAATTGATCAAGCAACTGGTCTCGGTGGGATGCATGGAGATATTATCTTTCAGCCTCTGCTTCATATCATCTCATCGGGTGATGGGATAATAGTCATTCCTCTCAACAGCTCTCTCTACGCTAATCCAGAATACTTTGGCCTGTCCAACCAGCTTCATTTTGGCGAAGCGAACACAACGCTCATCGCTCATGTCATACCACTCGAAATAATGGTCCATGTCAAGGAGCCAACCGCTGAAGGCTTTCGGGTCCAGGCGGCCATCGAATGAAGGGGTGTCGAGGCGAATATGACGAGTGATGTCGTAGTCATGGCCACCTCTCCGTGGGTCAGGGTAATCCTCAGGATAATGATCATGGACGTAATCATATCGAGCGGGAGGGGGACCACACTCTCTCCGACCCGGGGGGATAATATTCATCACGGTGATGGTCGCGGCGACCGTGTGGGGGCACACTCTCTAGGGTCAGGCTGAGGCTGACGAGGCACACGATTACCATCACGCTGGTGTGGGTGCCTATCACGAGCTAGAGCTTGTCTACGCACAACTGTAAGATCGGAATTCCGCCTCGCCGGCGGTGCTTGGGGCTTGGAGAGGAATATCACGACGGTAACGGTCTACGAGAGGCTGGCCATCCATCGGACGCTGGGTCAGACGCGGAGGAGAATCCAGATCATCCTCAAGAGAATCATCGTGCTGTGCTGGAGTGCCCCTGACATTCTTTAAGTGATCTAAACGGAGGTTCACCTCGGCAAGCTCATGACGCACGTCGTCAAGCTGGGTACCTAAAGTGTCCAAACGATCTAGAATACAACATTGAAACTCGGCAAAAGAGACACCCGAATTCGAGCTCGCCGCTCGGTCGTCGGTGACTAGTGGATCTGACACGCTTGATCTAAAATCCTACCACTACGGAGCATGCAAATGGCCCGACCTGGGCTCTGATACCAACTGATGTAGGGTAGACTAGGGGGGAGGGGTGCACAAATCCAAGACCTCTAGGGATGAAAACAAAATTAGACGCGCTAGCCTTAATCTATATGCAATGGTTCCGTCGATGACCGCGACAAATTGATACGAGCAATAGTAAATTTTAACCCACGCAACAATAAGTTAAAGCAGAGAAATAGCATTCAGTAAACAAACATTTAATGACTTTCCTCTGCTCGGAGGGCTAAGGCAAAGCCCTCGGAGAATGAATCCTACCTGCAAGTCACAAGCGATTCAAAGTGAGTTTCCACAGACAAAATTTCCAAGCAAATATAGTGTCCAATCCAATATAAATATGTTGAAATTAATAATCCAATACAACAACGACTCACCGAGTAGTGGGTTGACCAAGACAATGAAGATTTCAGAGTCGGATGCGTTTTGACGGTGATCCAATGTTTAATTGGAGGCGGGAAAACAACGTAGGTGGCTGACCTCGACGGTGGAAGGAGAAATCGGGCTGGAAATGAGTAGATCCGTCTACGTAGGGGTGGATCCGGGCGAGAGAGGATAGATCCGATGATTTGAGAGCAAATTCGGGCTAGGAAATGAGGAACAGGTAAGGGGAATTGGCGGATCGGGGCTGGACTATCCAGATTTGGACTAATCTGGAAGGGAGTGCTGTGAGGGTGGCTCCACGGGATGGGGGAAGGTTGGCGGCAAAATGGGGGCTAGGGTTTGATGGTCTGCTGCTGTAGAGGTAAGAGAGAGGGGTGGCGGTGGCTTTGGAGGGTGGAGTGAGTAGCGGTGGGCTGTAGAGGTTCTAGGAGGGGCGGCGGCTGTTGGGAGGGGGGGGGGGGGGCAGTTGGGTTGCTGGAGGGTGGTCGGCTGAAGTGGGGTGGCTGAACCAGCGAGTAGGCCGGCTGGTTGGGGGATTTGGGGTGGCGGAAAAATAGTTTGGAGGAGGGAAAAGGGTGCTTAGGGTTTGGGGATACCTTGGGGAGGAAGAAACACGCCTAGGAGTCATCACCTAAGGTTTCACGGAGTCGGCACCGTGGGATGATCGCGGGTGGCTCCACGGGATGGGGGAAGGTTGGCGGCAAAATGGGGGCTAGGGTTTGATGGTCTGCTGCTGTAGAGGTAAGAGGGAGGGGTGGCGGTGGCTTTGGAGGGTGGAGTGGGTAGCGGTGGGCTGTAGAGGGGCTAGGAGGGGCGGCGGCTGTTGGGGGGGGGGGCAGTTGGGTTGCTGGAGGGTGGTCGGCTGAAGTGGGGTGGCTGAACCAGCGAGTAGGTCGACTGGTTGGGGGATTTGGGGCGGCGGAAAAATAGTTTGGAGGAGGGAAAAGGGTGCTTAGGGTTTGGGGATACCTTGGGGAGGAAGAAACATGCCTAGGAGTCATCACCTAAGGTTTCACGGAGTCGGCACCGTGGGATGATCGCGGGAATCCGAGAATCAACTCTCCAAATTCTGCAATATCTTAAATCAGCCCACTAACTACATATTTATAATAAAAGGATAACTAGGGCATCCCGCCATCGATGACTATGATTGACTGGAGATGGGGCCATTCAAATACGTCAAATAAAATGCAAAAATAATAAAGTAATATATGAAAAAGATTCGTGACGCGGATCCGGACGCATCCGCGGAGTCGGATCGGCGATCCGATCAAACCCTCCTGCGTAAGTACACGAACGTGGGTCCCGCCTTGCAACAAACCCCTCCTGGTGCATGATCTGATGGATCCCCATCAATGTCAGCAAAAAAACAAGTGCAGAAGTTGGCGCAGTTAGAGAAGACAGTGTCGGCCCAAGCTGGAGAGGCCACGAGCCCCGAAGAGAGACCACATATGATAAAAAGCGGAATGCTTCACGGGCACAATAAAGGACAGGTGATCATAAAACTGAAAGCCGCATAGGAGAGAGATAGGCAGGTGGTTAGACAATCGAAGTTTGCAGAAAACCATCAGTGTACCGTGGACCGATTGTGTTAATCTATTAGAGTACAATGCCGCATGAGATAGGAAGCGGGCGGTCACGAGTAGGAGCGAAATAGCTGCAAAAGATGGTGGTTACAATAACCGAAATCCACCATATGAGAAGAGAAGTGGGTGGTTAAGCAACCGATGTCCACTCGAGTTAACTGAAGATAGATCACGCAAGGTCGGGTGGTTACATGATGCAATTCATTTGAACGATTATATCTCTAATATCGTGTGAGAAATTGAAAATAATGATAATTTTTACGTCCAAAAATCTGATGTAGGTGAGACCCTCTTTATATTGAACAAAGGAGGAGAGAAAATTTAAAACAGACGATGTGGGATTAAAACATACATTTGAGACAAAGGGGCTCTAGCTGTTACAAACACGAGTAACCGCCCGGACTATATCTATACAACATGCTAGGGCGGTTGCAAACACAAGTAACCGCCTGGATTACACCCATGCAACATGTAAGGGTGGTTACACGATGAGTAACCGCCCGGTCCCTATACTCTTGCAACACTTGATCTTGTGCTTTAACAAAACTCTTGAATCTTTGTGAGTTTTGATTTACTAGCTATTTTATTTTGAGTACTCTTTCATATATACGTCGTCTCGTGTTTTCTTGTTTGTCTGTTGTATCTATTGTGGTTCTTTTATCATTTTGATTTATAAATTAAAAAACAATTGCAAGTAAGATACATTGCCGGAAAGCGCGTTTGCATATAGAAATTACCCTTAGCTTCTTTTGGACCTTACCTTGCGTCAGAGAGTTACTGTTAGGATTCGGGAGCAATTAGTGGGGAAGAGGATGACTCAGGAATGTGCGGCCGCTGGGATATAGTTATAGGGGAAGGCGGGTGTCTGAGAGGTTTGGGAAATGTGAGCAAGGGCTCGGTGCAGTTCAATCGTGGTGGGGGTCACCGGAAAAAATTGAAGGGAGATGGCGGCTGCTAAGGGTGGTGACTGCAGCTTTCGGGAAAGTCAGGATTGGCGTCAACAGGGTCAGTCTCGTAGAGATCTTGAGGAAAGGATATTCTTGAGCCTTTATTGTTGTAGGAAGGTTTAATGTTGTGCTTGTTTAATGTTACCGCTTTTTTTCAGAACAAGAAATCTTTTCTAATGGTTTAATTATTTCGCATATGCTTTTATAATAATTTTGCTTTCTTTTTCCTTATGATTAGGAATGCTTTATAAGGTAATGCAGTTTAATTTTTGTGGATGCAATGCAGCTATGGGATGCATCAACTGGTGAAGGGTTCACACAGTTTGCGGAGCATGAAAAGAGAGCTTGGTCTGTTGATTTCTCTACAGTGGATCCAACTAAGCTGGCTAGTGGAAGTGATGATTGTTCCGTGAAGCTCTGGAGTATTAATGAAGTATTTTTATTTTATTTAGTATTCATCTGAATAATTTCAATATATATATAGAGTGGAGTTAGAGAAAAAATGAGTAGAGTTGAGTTAATGATAGGCTTCTGCAATTAAAGTTTTTTTAGAAGTTGGCTGCATATTCTTTCAAAATTTTCATAAAAATTGCACCAAGAATGGAATTAGGCGATTTCTCTAAAAGTTGCAGTTCGACTTGAAGCTTTATTTTATTATTTATATGCAATGGTAACTTTTCCTATTCTTGGAAAATGTATTATAATTGATAAATCATGCTACTAGTTCTCAGGCTGCTGCTTTATTCTGCATAAAGTATTCATAACTGAATTTTTGGAAGGTGACATCATCATCAATAGCCTTAACCTCACTTTTTGTGGTTGCTTATGAGAATTATTGAAGGATGTATTTTGTTATATTTTCTAATAAGTCTATCTAATTTCACAGTTCATACCTGTTGGTCATAATCTTATGCTCATTAAGTGCTTGACTTGTATTTTATTTGTAGTTTAAATGCCTGATATTTTTTCTTTTCTATTAATTGATATCATTTTTCATATGCTGCAGAGAAATTGCATTGATACAATCAGGACTGTGGCTAATGTCTGCTGTGTTCAATTCTCACCGCATTCTTCTCATTTATTGACCTTCGGCACTGCGGATTATAAGATATACTGTTATGATATGAGGAATAGCAGATATCCCTGGTGTGCTTTATCCGGACACGGAAAGGCCGTGAGCTATGTGAAATTTGTAGACAGTGAAACCATCGTCTCTGCCTCAACTGATAACACCCTTAAGCTCTGGGATCTGAAAAAATCCATCGCAAGTGGGCTGTCCACAAATGCCTGCAGCATGACCCTTACTGGTCATACTAATGAGAAGGTTTGCGGTCCTGTCTTTTTTTTCTCCTTGTAAAAATTGAGCTTTAATCTGCTTGCTTATTAATTGAATTAATGTTTATTTGTCTTCTTTGGTTACTGGACTTGCAGAATTTTGTAGGCTTAACAGCATTTGATGGATACATAGCATGCGGTTCCGAGACAAATGAAGTACGTTTATTAATATTTATTTAGGCCTTCTCTATCTTTACTCTGAGAGAGCCTTCTTACTTGCAGTGCATTTGGTTTAATATTTTATATAATTAGAGTGGTGTTAGATGCACGCCTATTCTCGCTTTATGCACACCAGTGATACATGCACGTTGCATGCATACCATTTTGTTAAATGCACACCTATCCTCTTCATCTTCCTCATTCCGTGTTTCCATCTCCCATGAAGTCAAATCCAAAGTACTCTTCGGCGATACCCATCTCCCCTGCTTCTTGGTCCGGAAGAAAATAGGAGGCGACAAGCTATTTCATCAGCGGATCACAGGTGAATCCAATCAAAATCGTTGATTTGATTGGAAGTGCTGGAACTGCTGTTTCGGCCAAAGGCTGGGAGGAATCGTATGGAAAATAGGGAAATTAATCCCGGCGGTGGAGTCGAATCTCGCCCTACCTCTATCTGCAGCCCCTTCCCCTTCTGCTGTCTAATCTTGCCTCTCCTGTTACATCTCTGCATTCCGATTCTGTCCTCTCTCTCGCCCCTTTCATGAATCTCCAGAATGCAATAAACAGCGGAGTAGAAGATAAAACTCATGAGAGCTCCTGCTGTCCTAAACTGTTGAAGCCGGCAATCAAATCAAACCAAGGTAAATTCTCGAAGATGCATTTTTGATGGAATGCCATGAAAGCAGGGAAACAAGAGAAAGTGGAGGGGTGAGGGAATGACAGGCACTGAATGAAGAGTGAATTGATCCAGCTGGCTTATAATGTTCCGAGGGTTCGCCGGAGCAAAAGAGACGGTTGCAGGTGATGGGGGAGGATTTGATGGCGAAGAATTCCGCTGGAGCAGGCGGAAGCTAGAGGGGACGGCTGTGGCCGGCTGAGTATCCAGTCGCCGGCGGTTGCCATTGCAGCTCTTGCGAGGACTCAATGAAATGCGGTTTCGGAATAGAGTGACCTGCGGTTAAAGGAGGAAATATTATGCATTTATTTTTGAGTACTGGTGTGCATAAAGCGGGAATAAATGTGCAGCATTTAACATCCTCTATAACTAATACTTCCTTTAAAGTCTCTTGTTATTACCCACCATCTCAATCCTCTTAATGTGGCTGTGGACTTTATGCAGGTATTTTCTTACTATAAGACTTTACCAATGCCTGTTACATCGCACAAGTTTGGCTCCATTGATCCTATCACTGGGCAAGAAACAGGCGATGATAATGGACAGTTTGTATCCAGTGTTTGCTGGAGGACCAAGTCAAGCATGGTTGTTTGCGCGAATTCCACGGGCAGCTTAAAGCTACTGCAGTTGGTTTGAAGGACCCCTCAAATGTCAGCTGTGGCTGGTGTTGTTTGCGCTTCATGTTAGTAGAAACGCAATTCATGTTATGCGTCCCTTATGTGGGGATTCTAGAAAAGGGCAGGGCCGCAGAAATTATCATACTTAGTCAAAAGTTGTTATTACAATGCACAACTTCTTAGCAGTCAAGATTTCCAAAACCTATAAACTTTGTAAATGCAGAAGCTTTTATAATGTATATATACACATATCTCTCTCTCTATCTTTCTCAATCCCTCTCTCTCTCTCTCTCTCTCTCTCTCTCTCTCTCTCTCTCTCTCTCTTTATATATATATATATATATATATATATATATATATATATATATATATATATATATAAACTTTGTATATGCAGAAGCTTTTATAATGTATATATACACATATATCTCTTTCTCAATGTCTCTCTCTCTTTCTCAATCTCTATATATAAATTTTAGCTACGTGCACACAGTTTTTAGCTATGTGCACACCATAAATTTTATTTGCAGGCCAAAATGTCACGTAAAAAGCATAAATTTTATTTACATGCCAAATTGTTAAATAAACACCAAATTTTTCTTGTTACTTCAAATACAAAAGATTTCTTTACTTTTACATTTCAAACAAACAAAATAAAAAACAAAAATCTCAAATCATTTTCACCGATATAATTAAAAAATTGGAGCAGGAAAATTTTTAAGTTCATATAGACATGCACGAACATAAAGATATGAATATTAGTTCGTCTTAAATAAATAAAATATTTGCGAGTTACTTAAAGTTGAATATTAATACATGCATTTTTGCTTGTTCAAGCTTCCTTTTGGTTGCCCCTTTAAGCGATCTGGAACCAAAGGTTCTACAGTTTAGCTTGTTGTAGGATCCAATAGCTCGCATAGTTTTCTTTTCAATTCTTTTTTTTTTGAATAACTGATAATGTATTGTATTTTTGGAGTATCTCATCTAACTCTACTTGTATATCATGTGAAGCGAGACTGAAACTAGGACGAGGGTAGGGTTTCGGCTTTCGGGAGGAAATAGGAGCGGGGTGTGCGCTAAGGTTTAATATGGGTGAGATTGGAAAAAAAATAGTGGTATTGTTTATTTTAATAATTTGTTGTGCACATAGCCAAAAGTAGTGTGCACGTAACATCACCCTTTATTTTAAGAGTTTGGTGTGCACATAGCCAAAAGTGATGTGCACATAACAACGTTATATATATATATATTTACCACTATAAAAGAAGTATGAACTCATGAGTTCAAAATTCTCACCACCGTTGGATCATGGTTTGATAATTTATTAGCCGTCGGATCGTTTTATCATTAAAAAACTAAAAACTATAGGGCTCATAAAGCTAGAGAGAGGGAGAGAGAGAGAAGGAGAGGGAGAGAGAGTGACTGAGAGGGGGGCATTAGATTGGAGAGAAAGAGAGAGAGAGAGAGAAAGAAAAAGAGAGGAGAGAGGGAGAGATTAATTATTGGAAGTCAAGACGCACGTTTTTTTACAAAATAAAGATTGCAATCGTGATTGATATTTTTCTACGGTCATTTTGAGTACTCATATGTACATGTTGCGGGCACGGCCGTCGGGGGCGGGCGAAGCCCGCCGTCGACGGGCGAGTATTGTCACGTTTGGCCGTAGGGACGGAGCTCCGTGTCGAGCACTCGCTGTGGGGGGGGCGGACGAAGCCCGCCATCGCCGGGCGGGTACTGTGGCGCGTGGTCATCGGGCCGGAGGCCCGTGCCTGTCACTCATATATATATAATTAGTTTGAGCACCACTCTTATTCTGAAATTACAAAAAACGTCCCTTAAATTTTCATTTCATTACAAAAACCTCTCTTGGTTTTTCATTTTATTGCATCCATGAAGAAAAATACCCCATGTACACTGTACGCTGAGGGGGGGGGGGGTGTTTTTGTGCATGAATGTTATGAAATTAAAACTTCAGGAGAGGTTTTTGTAATGAAATGAAAACTTTAGGGAAAGTTTTTGTAATTTTAAAAATGAGAAGGGTGTTATCAGTAATTTAGCAAAGTTAGAGGGGAGGTCCAAGTAAATGACCATATATATATATCTGTGTGTGTGTGTGTATATATATTACTCACACAAGCATCTTCGCATGGCTATGCCCGTGCTCAATGCTCTCAGGCGGCTTTCGGCCACATACAAGTGGGCATTGCCGGTCACCGCACGGGCTCCGCCTGTGCTCGATGCTTGTTTAGATATATGTGCTCGATGCTTGTTTAGATATATATGAGGACTAATAATATATTACCAAAGACCATGTCAGATGATTCTTGATAAATGATTACTAGCATGCCAGCCATTCAATCTTGGATGAAGCAAATTGGACAAACTCAAGAAAACTTTCTAAATGCAGAAGCTTTTATAATGTATATATAATTACAGGGGAGGTTGCATAATTACAAGTTGCACCCCCTATATCTTTTAAAATTGCATTTACCTCTCACCTTTTAAGTTTCTCCGGTTTACAAAAATGTTCCTTTAGTTAGAAATATAGATAAATAATAATAAAATAAGTAAAATTATTTTATGATATTCAATATTATCCTTTGTAATGACTACATTAAATTGTGTGACATTGTTCTTTAAAATTACAGATGAAAAGTGATCAAAAATATTCTAAGTTTACTCTTGGTAATAAGTTTACATTGAAAATTGTTAGCTACATTTATCATTTGTAATAAATCTAGAACCATTATAAAATGATAAATTTGAAATATAATAAAATATTGGAAGTGTGGTTTGATATTAGTATTAGTTTGGAGTTGATTTTTGCTGTGCGATTTAAATTTTTATATAGTGATATAATGTATTTTTTAATTTTACTTCTATATTTATTTAAAATATATTTTTAAAAAATATAATGAATATACAATGACTTTTTAATATTAATCATGAAAGACAAATATAATTGTAGCCGATAAAGTAGTCAAATTAAATTAACTAATATATTTTTTTCAAACAAACTTTTAACTGTAAAATAAGATTTCAAAAGAAACAAGTCAAAGTTCTTACTATATTATACAAAAAAAAACTCCTCATAAGTACAATACAAAATTCTCGCGTCCGGTCTCCGGATTTCAAAGTCGCTCTTGCAAAAAAAGGCGAATGAGTTTACTTTTTTCCTCCGGTGTTTTATTTTTGACATTCCTCATTCATTCTGTCAAATTTGATTTTGGTTCTGGTTGGAATGGATTGAAACCAGACCGAATTGCATATAATCAGACTGTACCGTTAGTGGATGGTTTGGTTTTGGTTCTTATTGAACTGTAACCGAAACTGTTGACACGATGGTTCTAAAAGTTATGTTGAAATTGGAACCGGTCAAACCAAATATGACTTGGTTCTAATTTGAAGAACAATTACCTTAGTGGTTCAGTTCACGATTTTAGTGGAACCAGAACCGTGACAACTCTACTCACAATGGACTTAAGGCGTCGGGCACGACGCATCACCTTCAGAGAAATTCCTCTCTGGCCCATTCACCGGCCGGCCTCTGCTCCATTCCCCTCACGATCGACCCGGACTTCAGCGTTCTCCTTTGGCATATGGATTCGGGGTAAAAAGAATGGATAAGGTTTTAACATCACATTTCAAATATTGGCGTTTGGAAGAAGAAACAAATTGCATCAACTATTGTTTTCAATGCTGATAGAGAAAGTAAAAAAAAATTAATCATTTGTAAATTTGTGCAGCATAACCATTCTTTTGCTACAAAAAACGATAAGTTATCATTAACATGTTTTCTTTTGATGTTCAAATAGAAATAATAAGTTATCACCCTAAAGGACCTCATTTTTGTCTTGGTTTCATATGTACTCCCTTTCCTTACTCTCACATGTGCTCATGCTTCTACTTTCTGTAAAGACTTGTTAAACACTAGATTAGAGCCACTAAGATCTTTTTGGCTGCTAATTGTCCTTTCTCAAATTTAGACTTCAACACATAGTTTATTTTGGTTTAAAAAAATTTACTCAAGCTCATTTTGGACAACAATAATTGAACTTAGAAGCACCATGCTCAACATCAGATCTAGTCTAAACTGTGTAGAATAAAAATTTCTCATTCACTTGGGAAATTAGGTTACAAAGAAGCCCTTTAAAGAAAAATAAAATTTACATAATTATAACTATATGGCAATGTTAATAGAACCCCTAAAGTTGCTATTAACAGTCATTTCAATGTCTTGTTTTGATTTTTTTTTGTGGTGCTATTAGTCTATAGAGAGGTGCTATTAATATTGCCCTAACAATATCCTAATTCTCTCCCTCAAGTAAGTTATACACAACTTGATTACATAAAGAAAATGATTTTCCAGTAAGAACATAAAAAATTTTAGCTGCAATTCGCTTCTGATACCAAAAAATTTCTCCGCTTCTGCAACAACAACACTCAAGCCATTATCCCACTATAGTGGGGCCGGCTATATGGATCCTTTGTCGCTATTGTGCCATATCTTTTGTCATATTCTCCACTTCTGATACCAAAAAATTACCAAAACTCCTTATAAAATTTAATCTTTCTCAAATGAATTCAGCATGAATTAAGAGTGTGGCTAATATATAACTGCATTTCCTTCTAAATGATGACCATTTTTAAGATCTCAGCATTTTGGCTGCATTTCGCTTCGACAAATGAATCCTATCTCGCCATCCTTAATACTTTTACCTTGTCAAAATCTTTAACAACATAGCCTCTCTCTATCTCCCATGCAAGATGGAACATTGAGTTAAACAAGGATTTCGCGGCTTTCTCGTCAGAAACTTCTCTTGGAAAAGGAATCCGGACGGTACAAGTCTCATCCTTTGAATATATGTACAGGTCAAAGCCCAAACGGTCAACCCATATTAGCTTAGCATCTGTTACCTGCAATGTTGTTCATGTTGGAAATGTTAACAGTGGGCACAATTAAATAAAAGCAAACAACTTTTATTAATCTACAAGAGGTGACAAAATTACAATAGAGTTTCACAAACATACAACTCAACACCACAACACACCGACAGTGGATATTACAAGTTCGCATAACACCTCTAACCACGGAGGTCGCACACTTGAGAGTTGACAATTCTCTAACCGAATATTTCAAAATAATCAAGATAATATTCCATATTCACAATCTTATAACTAAAAGACTCGGGACTCGATGAACTGTCAAGAGGTGGGGCAACAACACGATACCTACACTCAAGATCTTTCTCAAAATGATGATCGTCGTAATAGGTGTGCCTAAAATAATCGTGTTGTGTCGGAGGGTCGGCATGATCTGCTCGTGCATGGGGATGGGGGCGACGATAATCATCATAGTAATTATCTCTAGTACAATGGAATCACGTCGTGGGGTCGACATGATCTCTGAAAGTGGTGTGCGGCAAACGATAATAATAATCATAATAACATAAGGATTTATCTAAAAGAGCTCAATGGGATCGGGTATAGGTAGACTCAGGATCCACAAATAGAGGAGAGAAATGTCAATGATAACTAGTCATGGATAAACCTAAAGACTCTATATGACCTACCACTACGTATATAAATGTGACATAAACTTGAGCTCTAATACCAACTGATGTAGGGTAGGCTACACGGGTGTATGACTAACATGCAACCCTAGGTGACGTGTAGGAAAGTAGCCCTCATATATGTAGCATGCAAACGGAACACAACGGAGAGAATAAATGAAAGCAATAAAAATTTAAATTGCAAGAGATAGTTTAAGCATGATCAAAGTAATTCTATAGCAAAGCAAGATTTGACTTTCCTTTGCATGGATGGCCAAAGCAAGAGCACACAACGAATAGTTCCTGTAAACCAACAAATTATCCGGAACAAAACACTACGGAGCTATAGATTCAAATAAGCACAAATAAATACAATATAATAATGTTGAAAATAAAGGTTCATACAACAAATAACAACTCACAAAGCATGGGGGCTGTTGTAGGAGGGTAGATCTGGCAAGGTATGAAGACGTGGAAGCTAAATTTTGAAGATATAGATCTGGATCTGGAAAAAAGGGACTGGATCTGAGCGGAGGAGGCTGGATTTGGAAGGTAGGGACTAGATCCAAACAGGGATCAGTCGGCCTTTCCTAGACAGTAAGACTACAAGTCGGTGGTGGAAAACAGGGAGTGGACTGATTCTGGACAGGGAAATAGAGAGTTCAGGCTGGGAATAAAGGGTTGGATCAGGTCTTGGATTGGGTGCAACAGAGCAGTTTCACGACAGGCGTGGGAATGAGAAATAGCGGCTAAAACAGGAGGAACAGGGAGGAGTTATGATAGGGGTGGCTGAGAGGTTTTTTTGGGGGGGGGGGGGGGGGTCTAGGGGGATTTTGAGAGAGGCTGGGCGGTTTTTATGGGCCAGTAGAGTGGGGGTTTTAGGACAGGAAGATGGGTGTTGGAGGTGGTATGGGCAGGATCTGAGGGAGAGCTCAGGGGTTTGAAAATGAAAATAGGGTAGCTGGCAGTTTGGGAAAAGGGGCTATTGGTGGTGGTGTTGGAGAGGGTCGATTTGAGTTTTTTTGGGAGAGGAAAAATGAAGGTTAGGGATAGGAAATACCTTAGGAATGCTGGAAATTACCTAGGAACCGTCACCTAGGGCCTCGCAGAGTCATCGCCGAGAGGGGATCGCCGGATTCCGGAAT
Organism: Platanthera zijinensis; assembly: GCA_039513925.1. Classification (NCBI taxonomy): domain Eukaryota; kingdom Viridiplantae; phylum Streptophyta; class Magnoliopsida; order Asparagales; family Orchidaceae; genus Platanthera; species Platanthera zijinensis. The sequence goes on from CM077097.1 coordinate 147,469,816, forward strand.
AATCTTTCTCCAAAACCTGCAATGTCACAAAACAACCCTCATACCTCTTATACAATTAGGGCACCCCGACATCAACGACTATGATTAATCGAGAATGCGAAGGGCCAGATTACATTAAATAAAACTAAAACGCAATAATATAATATATGAAAATGTAGGTAAACGACGAGTCGGACGCATTTGTGGAGTCAGATCGTCGATCCGGAGGTGCCATATATGGCAGGTGGCCAATTGGCCCCGAACAGGACCAAAACTTGTCCACTATTGCAGGCCCATGTCTCTGTTTCGTATCACATGTATTCCATGAACGCACCAAACACATCAAGATCAATTGTCATTATATTCGGAAAACTGTTCAACAAAAAAGATTAGACCTAGGGGGGTGGGGGTGAAGTAATTTGTATAAAGGCCAGGTCGCTACCCTTGTGTAACCGCCTGGTGTTGTTGCACTATAAAGAGCCCGACGATTACCCTTTTATAACCACCCGGTGTTGTTATTGTATAAAGGGTCAGGCGGTTACCCTTATGTACTTGCCCGGTGTTGCTTCCTGTTGTAGTCCGGGCAGTTACCTGTATTTTGACTGTCCAATGTATTTAGTTTCACATCGACATTTGTACATTCTCTCGCCTTCTCTATTCTATATAGAGAGGGGTGCACCCGCGTAATAAGTAGACTTCTGGAGAGTGGAGAATAAAATATTTATTTTTATTTGTATGTTGGGTTTCTACAAATACAATAAATGGAAACTGATAATTCATAAAGTCAGCCCTTAATTGGGATAAGGCAAATAATGATGTTGATGATGACAATGATTCAAATGGAGGTTACAACAACACTCAAGCCTTTATCCCACTATAGTGGGGTCGGCTATATGGATCCTTTGTCTCCATTGTGCCCTATCTTTTGTCATAATCTCACTAATGCCTAAGTACATCATATCTTTTCGTATAGTTTCATTCCAAGTCTTTATTAATCTACCCCTCCCTCGTTTAACATGCCTAGTGACTAGACTGTCACAACGCCTAACAGGTGCCTCTAATGGTCTCCTTTGTACGTGTCCAAACCATCTTAGTCAAGCTTCTCTCATCTTCTCTGCAATTGGTGCTACTCCTGTCTTAAACTTGATACATTCATTCATAATATTATACAGTCTCGTGTGTCCACACATCCACCTAAGCATTCTCATCTCTACAACTCCCATTTTATCCATTCCTAATGATTCAAATGGAGGTTGTGGATGATAAAATGAACCCAACAATTAACATCTTTAGGAAACTTAATTAGCTTGATTAGGAAGAAATCTGGACTAACTTAAGGGATCAACCAATTTAGAGGCAACTGATAATGATATCTAAGACTGGCTTATTCATCATTAGCACTATCCAACCATCCATAGCAATAGCTCAACTAATAGGGGGCGGTCTTCCTACATGGACAGTATATCATGAATGCATTAGAAATTTTCCTAGAAACAGATTGTGCAGTACTAAAATGTTACAATTTCTTACTAAATTTAGACAAGTAGAAAAAAGATAGTGCAAATTGGATTTAACCAGGACGATCTACAGACTGTAATAGAAAATAATCTGTCAGTAAAAAGGTTCTTTAAAAATCTAATCTCAGACGCTAGAAAAGCCAAACAAAACTGTGCACATAGCTGATAAAATCAAACATTGGTACTAAGTAGAATTCTTAGCATATATAAATAAAAAGTAATAAGAGACTGGCCTGAAATTGTGAGTCCACATAAACATTACATATCCGTAGAATATCTTCTGCGTGTTTAGTATCCATCTCATACACAATCTTTTCTGCACAATTCCGAAGTGGATCCGGCTCAGCATTCAAATAGTCTTTGGGGGCTACCCATACCGTGTCCTGTAAACAACAAATGTCAAACGTTTTGGGGCTCAGAAAAATGTTGAATAAATTGTTAAATTAGTCTAATTGCATTGCATGGACTGTTAAAGAAGGTACTTTTCGATGCATAAAGTGTTAGAATAATAATTATAATAAAGAAATTATAATGTTAAAGAAGGTACTTGATTAGAATCTCTCATGTTAATAGCGAGTGCAACGACAGCCTTTACCAACTCACCCATTCGTTTTGTTAAATCTTCTACACTTAGTTTCAATCCATCTAAGCGATTTTCAATGGTTTTTGAAAGAAAATTAATTTTTAAAGACTATTGTTTTTTTCCAAAATAATAGTCTTTAAAACTAACTTTAGATGCACCTATTAGGCGTTGTGAGAGTCTAGTCACTAGTCATGTTAAACGAGGGAGGGGTAGGCCAATAAAGGTTTGGAATGAAACTATAAGGAAAGAAATGATGTACTTGGGCATTAGTGAGATTATGACTAAAGATAGGGCACAATGTCGACAAAGGATCTATATAGCCGACCCCACTATAGTGGGATAAAGGCTCGAATGTTGTTGTATTGTTTTTTTTTTCAAAAAACTCAAAAAAATGCAAAAAAAATATTTTATCTATTACTGTTTTTTTAAGGTCTGAAAAAAATCATCGAAGAGAATTTTTTTAAAAAAAAGCACTTGAGCAGTAAATGCTTTTTCTGAGCTATAAGATACAATTGAAATGTTTTTTTAGAAAAAAAAAACAAAACAAAATTTTCTAAGCAAAATAAGATCATGATCTTTGATTCACAATAGAAGTGAATCAAACATCCTCTGATACCACACTGATGTATACTAAAATCGAGAAGATTTAATTTTAAACATTAAAAATAAGATCTATTTAAATAATGTGGCGCAAGCCAAAACTTCACGAGCAAAGTCATGCGATAACCGATCTGGCATTCGCAATCGCACATAAATGTCTAACGTTCACTCGCATTTAAGAATATGACAAGTTCATCCACGGGCATATTAAAGAAAAAAAGAACAAGGAAAGAACTTTCAAATTAACGGCAAAAGAAAATGATAATATTAAGCAAGCTCTGAATTTAAAGTCACCTTCGCGCGCGTTTATACTAGGCGCGCACGTTTATACTAGGCGCGCGCGTTTATACGGAGACGGCATGAGCCAAAGCAGCTTTCATAGAATTTCCTTGATTTATCTTCCGTATTTTTATTTACCAGAGTTTTATTCTTGTTTGTTCGACCCATCGGCCTAGTTGGTCTCTCTCCTATATAAGAGAGAATATGTGGACTTGTTTGTATGCTTGATTGCTTGGTTTATTTGAGATTGGAGGAGCCGACCAGGCGGTATACCTCCAGGTTGCCCTAATATCTATTCGTGTGTTCCCCCCTCCCAGTCCCGCCGCTCGCGCATCGCCTCCCCCTCCCGCTCTCGTCGCGTGACCCTACCGCCGACTACCACCGGCTATCACCCGGTCCGACCTGCCTCTTGGCCTCTCTGCGTCGCTCGTTTCCGCGTCGCCCGCCCGACGCTCCTCAGCTCCTCTCCTCCGTGGCCATGGCGTATGCGCCTCACCCGCAGCATGGCGTGAGACTCCGACCCCGCCGCTGCCACGACAACGCTCTCCAACCGCCTCGACCGGGTCGATATGACCCTATCGAACCTCCAAGTTGTCGTACGTGACATCCACGCACTCCTTGCCTCCCGTCCACCGTCCCCGGCGGCTCCACCGATCCCGCCGCTAGCCACTAAGACGTCGGCCAGCATGCCCGACGATCCTCCGATCGGCGTTCACCCTCTGCACGAGTTCGCCACCGGCGCTCTCCGTCGCATTGAACTGCCGGTTTTCGATGAAATCGATCTCCTGGGATGGCTCGCACGGGCCGAGCACTATTTTGAAATTCAGGGTATGCCTGCGGTGCAAATGGTTCCCCTCGCCACGATCTACATGGAGGGTTCGGCCTTGCATTGGGTCCGTTGGCTCCGTCAGTCATAGTCAGCCTTGTCCTGACCGCTCCTCAAATACGAGTTGATCCACCGCTATGACAACCACCACGCTGGCAACCCATATGAGCGTTTGGGCAATGTCAGCCAAGCACACTTCATCGATACCTACATCGACGACTTCATCGAGGTGTTCACGCACGTGCCCGGCCTATCACCAGACCATTACTTGGTCACGTTTTTTTGTCGGGTTGCACCCGCACATCTATAACCGTCTTCGGGTCCACGACCCCACCACCCTGTCTCGCACAATGAAGCAACCACGCTTTGTGGAGGCCGACTTTGTTGTCGTCGTTGTCGCCTCCGTCGCCCAGTTAACCCCCCCTCCCGTCCTCCTCCCAACCGGCCGCTTCCCGATCGCCGCCTCCGCTAGGCTGGGCAGCCCCGGACATGTTGCCCGCAACCGGCTGCCCTCCTCCGCAGCAGCCGCCCCCCCCACGGGATCGACCTCCCCCCCCCATTGGATCTCTCATCAGGAGTACCTTAACCTGCTAGGCAAGGGCCTCTGTTTCTGCTGTAAGGTCTCGTACACACCGACCCACGAATGTCCCAAAAGGGACCTCCAGATGCTCTTGGAGGGAGAAGAAAAGGTTGAGTCAGTCTCCACGTTTCATCGGTTGGAGGTCTCTTGCTACTCAGTGCGCAGCATCACCGGCCCGTGCATCAAGAAGCTCTCGGCCACCCTGCATCAGTTGACAGTGGTCCTTATGATCGATGGCGGCGCCAGTCACAACTTCATCTCCCAAGACCTCGTGGCTGCACTCCGCCTACCGGTGACCCTAGCCCAAAGCTTTCATGTCTCCCTTGGGGACGACCGTCATGCCCGCACTACCGACCGATGTGTTGGCCTGCAATCTAGGGAGCACCAGTACGGGTACGGGTACCGGGTACGATACGTATCCGGTACAGCGGTACGCCAAAATTTAAAAACAGGATACGGGTACTATATGATACGTTATAACAAATATAATTTATATAAATTACAAGTGCAATAAATGGTTCTCAAAACATCAAACATAAATCATAACTTGAAGTACACGTCCACAAATCAATGCTAAATAACATGAAGTTTTCAAACATTAAGCATTCATAAATATTACAAAATTTAACATCTTATATGTTTAACCAAAAGAGATAAAATTAAACTTAACTGTACACATCAGTCTTTTTTTTTCCTTCATTATTGGAGATCAACTTCATTGTTGGAGATCAAAATCTTCAACCTCCGATTAGTCTACAGACAAGTTAGCTGTTCTATTAATAACTTGGGTCGTTTCAACACGTTCAATACACGTACTTGTAACAAAAGCATACCAGTACCAGGAACATACTTGGTACAGACACACTACTTAATTGGACGTACCAACACTTCCTAGCATAGAGCACCCTTTTGTTTACTCTAAAAAAAGAGACTACTATCACAATATGCAAAATGATGTGCTAAGTCCAAGTGTGTCCACATATGTGTATCCGTCGAGTATCGGGTACGTACCGGTACCGGATACGTATCTGGTACGGGTACACTGCCTTCGAGGAAGTATCCGTGTTTCATAGCCTGCAATTCTCCATCGATACATACTCGGGTTTTGCGGATTTTTATGTCTTCGGCCTTTGCGAGTTGGATGTCATATTGGGCGTGTCCTGGTTAAGCACACTTGGGGATTGCAAGCACAATTTAAAATCGAAAACCGAAAATCGAACCGGAACTGCAAAGAACCAGAGCAAACCGTTGACGATTATTCGGGTTCCGGCTTGAATTTAGGAACCGTGAACAACATTGGTCCGGGTATGGTTCTTTCAGTTTATTATTCAGACCGAAACCAGAACCAGAACTACAACATACAAGCCTCAAGCGATTTCAGAATTTTTAGACCTGATTCAAACCGGACCGAAGACGAATCGAACCGCGACCCGTTTATTATTATAATTATTATTATTATATAATATTTTTTATTGTTATTTCTTATAATTTATCTACAATATTTATACTTACTATTAAGAGTGAAACAAATGCGATTTGAACTCAAATCACAATCGCACCAAAACAGATCAGTTTTGATTGAACACATCACACCACACCAAAACATGCAATAAGGTTTGATATTAGTGTTGTTTGGAGTCGGTTTTTGCGGTGTGTATTCGGTTTTTATACAGTTATATAATGTATTTTCAATTTTACTCGCATATTTATTTGAAATATTTTGTTTTAAAAATATAAAGGGTATACAACGACTATTTAATATTAATCATAAAAGACAAATTTAATTGTAGCTGATAAATTAGTCAACTTAAATTAACTAATATATTTTTTAAACAAAATTTTAACTGTAAAATAATATTTTAAGTGAAACAAGTCAAAGTTGTTACTATATTATATAAAAAATACTCCTTATTGGTATAATACAAAATTCTTATGTTTGGTCTTCGGACTTCGAAGTCCCTCTTGCAAAAAAAAACAAACAGGTTTACTTTTCCCCTCTGGTGCTTTATTTTTGACCTTCCTCATTCATTCTGTTAAATTTAGTTTTGGTTTTGGTTGGAACCGATTGGAACCGAACCGAACTGCATAGAACCGGACCGTACCGTTAGTGGATGGTTTGGTTTTGGTTCTTGTTGAACAGTAATTGGAACTGTTGACACGATGGTTCTAAAAGTTATGTTGGAACCGGAACCGGTCAAACCAAATATGATTTGATTATAATTTGAAGAACAATTACCTTAGTGGTTCTATTTACGATTTTAGCGGAACTAGAATCGTGACAGCTCTACTCACGATGGACTTTAAGGCGTCGGGCACGATGCATCACCTACAAGGAGACTCCTTTCATGGACCGTTCATCGACCGGCCTCCGCTTCATTCTCCACACGATCGACCCGGACTTCAGCGTTCTCTGGCACATGGATCTGGGATCCGACTAAGCACCACCACATGTGCATCCGGATGCTCAGCGGCTACTTGAAGACCATCCAATGGTTTTCACTATACCACACGGGCTACCTCCAGCGCGTGGGTCCGACCACAGCATCATCTTGCAGCCCGACGTGGCGGCAGTTTCTATTCGCCCTTATCGATACGGCTACAACCAGAAGAATGTCATGGAGGCCATGGTGGCCGAGATGCTCAGTGCAAGCATCATCCAGTCGAGTGTCAACCCCTTCTCCAGTCTGGTACTACTTGTGCGGAAGAAGGATGGCGTTTGGCGGTTTTGTGTTGACTACAGGGAGTTGAACAAGCTGACCGTGTTAGATAAGTACCTCATCCCCATCATCCAGGAGTTATTGGATGAACTGCGGGGCGCTCGCTATTTTTCCAAGCTGGACTTACGCTCAGGCTACACCAGATTCGCGTGCAAGTAGAGGACATGCCAGAGACGACCATTCGGACGCATGACGGCCACTACGAGTTTCTCGCATGCCGTTCGACCCGACAAACACCTCGGTCACCTTCCAGTCCACAATGAATGACGTGTTCCGCCCACATCTGCGTAAATTTGTCCTAGTTTTCTTTGACGATATTTTGGTTTACAGTTCATCTTAGCAGCTCCACCTGGCCCACCCCACCACCGTCCCCCGCCTCCTGGCCACCCACTAGCTCATGGCCCACCGGAAGAAGTGTACCGTCAGCTAGCCTCAGGTCCAGTGTCTGGGTCACATCATCTCCACCGAGGGGCTCGCCATGGACCCACAAAAGATAGATGTTGTCATGCACTGGCCGACATCGGCGAGCCGTCGGGCCCTACGCAGATCTTGGGACTCACCGGTTATTACCGTTACTTCCTCCGCGACTACAGGGCTTTAGCGCAGCCCCTGACAGACCTCTTGAAGGAGGTGCCTTTCCTGTGGGATGTGACCGCCCAGAAGGCCTTTTACAGCTTATTGCGCGCTCCGTGGCGGCACTGGTCTTGAGCATGCCCGATTTTTCACAACCGCTTATCGTGGAGTGTGACGCCTCAGGGAAGGGGGTAGGCATTGTCCTCATGCAGGAGGGTCGCCCCATCGCTTCACCGACAGGCGAAAGGTGGCCTCCGCCTACGACAGCCAGCTACATGCACTGGTGCTAGCAGTTCAGCATTGGCGCTCATATCTCCTCGGTCGCCCCTTCATCGTCAGGACCGACCACCGTAGCTTGAAGCTTCTATGGAGCCAGAAGGTCTCCACAGCGGCCCAACAGCTCGGGATAGCCAAACTCTTGGGCTATCAGTTCTCTATCGAGTACAAGACCGAGCAGACGAACACGGCCGTGGAGGCCTTGTCTCGTCGTGAGCACGGCGGCACCTTGGAGGCGAACTCCCTCTGCCAGTGGCAGGACGCGGCGATCCTACAGGAGGAGGTGCGGGTTGACCCCCATTATGGACATATGATCGACAAGTTGCGGAGTGTGTCGAATGCGCACCCGCCCTTCCGACTAGTGGGAGACAGACTCTACTTCCGCGACTGCCTGGTCCTCACAGCGCCAACGCCATGGATACCGCGTCTACTGAAGGAGTTTCACTCCACACCGACGACGGGGCACTCGAGGGCCTACCCGACCTACCGTCGGCTGGCGATCATCCTCTACAGGCGAGGCATGATGAGGGCAGTACAACAGTTCATGGTTGACTATTTGGTTTGTCAAAAGGCCAAATACCAAAACCTCGCCCCTACCGGCCTACCACAACCCCTTCTTTGGCCCAATCGGTTTTAGAAAGACATCGGGACAGAAGTCATTACCCACCTTCCACGCTCTCAGGGGTACGACTGTCTGCTGGTGGTGGTCGATCGTCTCTCCAAGTACGGACATTTCATACCCGTCAAACATCCCTACACAACGAGTTCGGTGTCCCTAATCTTTGTGGGCGAGATCGCCCGTCTACACGGGTTTCCTTGATCCATTGTTAGCGACCACGACCTGATCTTCATAAGCACCCTCTGGCAGGAATTGTTTTGCCAACATGGAACCAAGCTACAGTTCAGTATGGCATATCACCCACAGTCCGACAGATAGATGAAAGTCCTCAATCACTGTGTGGGCACCTACCTTCGATGTTTTGCTACAGAGCAGCCCCTCAGTTGGTGGAATTATGGTACAACACCACCTACTAGTCAGCGGCATGCAACACCCCCTTTCAGACAGCTTATGGGCATCCGCCACCACCGATACTGGCCGGGCTCGCCGGGGAATGCCAGGTCCAAGCATTGACAGAGGACCTATGAGATCGGGATGAGGCTTTGCGGCAGCAGAAGCATCACCTACGTCGCGCCCAAGGGAGAATGGCCCAGCAGGCCAACAGCCGCCGCTGCGAGGTTCTTCTCTCACCGGGCGAGCACGTGTTCGTCAAGTTGCGGCCGCACCGTCAAGGCTCCTTGACAGGTCGCCTCCACCCCAAGCTCTCCGTGCGGTATTTTATCCCCTTCCTGGTTGTGGAAAAGATAAGTGAGGTAGCATACCGCATGCAACTCCCACCTGACAGTCGAATCCATCCGGTATTTCATGTGTCACAGTTGAAGCGAGCGTTGGGGAACCACCCCCTCCAAGCCACCCTGCCCGAAGGCCTGAGTAGTGAAGTTATTCCACGTTACGAGCTCGAGGCGGTGTTGGGCACCCGCACCAAGCACGTCCAAGGCCAACCTGCAAGGCAGGTTCTCATTCAGTGGAAGGGACATGCAAAGGACGAGGCAATCTTGATCTTGGTAGAGGAAGTGAAGACCCAGTTTCCAGATTTTGATCTTAAGGGAAAGGTCGTTGAGAATCTCGGGGTAGTTGATACGAACGGGACGGATCCGGTCAAAGGAAGATGCTTCGTGCACGTTTATACTAGGCGCGTGCGAGTAACGGAGACGGCATGAGCCTGAGCAGCTTTCAGTGGGCTCCATCTGGTATTTCATGTGTCACAGTTGAAGCGGACGTTGGGGAACCACCCCCTCCAAGCCACCTTGCCTAAAGGCCCGAGTAGCGAAGTCATTCCACGTTACGAGCCCGAGGCGGTGTTGGGCATCTGCACCAAGCACGTCCAAGGCCAACCCACGAGGCAAGTTCTCAGTCAGTGGAAGGGATCGACAAAGGACGAGGTAACCTGGATCTTGGCAGAGGAAGTGAAGGCCCGGTTTCCAGATTTTTGACCTTGAGGATAAGGTCGTTGAGAATCTCGGGGTAGTTGATACGAACGGGACGGATCCAATCGAAGGAAGGCGCTTCGCGCGCGTTTATAGTAGGTGCGTGCGGAGAACGGAGACGGTATGAGCCCGAGTAGCTTTCAGCGGGCTCCCTCGATTTATCTTTCATATTTTTATTTACTAGTGTTTTATTCTTGTTTGTTCGGCCTATCGGCCTAGTTGGTCTCTCCCCTATGTAAGGGAGAATATGTGGATTTCTTTGTATGTTTGGTTTATTTGGATTTGGTTTATTTGAGATTGGAGGAGCCGATCCAGCGGTATCCCTCCTGGTTGCCCTAATATTTATTCGTGTGTTCCCCTCCCCCCTCCTAGTTCCGCCACTCGCGCATCACCTCCCCCTCTCGTGGCTCTCGTCGCATGGATCTACCGCCGGCTACCACCAGCTATCAGTCAACTTAATATTAAGCGTAAAATTAGTCTTACACCTTTCAAGCAAGTGAGCGGTGAAGGTATACCTAAGATCAAGTGCGAAAACAACAAGTCTCTGTCGATCTCCTCCGTTGATTTCAGATTGGAAGGAGTGAAGGACCAAGAGGTGATTCGACATCAACGGAGAAGAGTTGCGGATGATTAGGAGACGGAGGGAGGCTGTTTGCTAGGTGGTGGAAGGCTGGAAGATGAAGAAACAACGATCAAAGATGAACCAACCAACTGGAAACAGGTCCCGAACACTGGGGGTCGTCCTCGCTGAAGGAAGGTAGGGGAAGTGCCATTGGAGCTACAGGTGGTGCCGGTCGGTGGTGGTGAGTTCTAGCGAGGGGGTTTCTGGGAGCAGGAATGGAACAACTTCGCAAGAGAATCTATCGACTGGGCAATCAAAAAAACAGAGAAAAAGTGTCTCTTTTCCATTTTCCCCCCAAGCTTGCCCCCAAACATAAATTGACGGACTTTTTTTATTCAAGATCTTATTGGTCGGTCACACCAAAAAATCGAATGATGTGCGTGTAACAAAATTAAAAAACATGCGCGAAGACGTACGCTACACAAACAGACAAACATGTGCAAAGATGCGTGCTACACAAATAAAGAAAATAACATGAATAAAAATAAAATAAAGAAGCAACTCAGGTTGCATCAATTCTCCTGGGATTGAAAGAACTTGATCTCATCGAGAATATGATCGAACATGTCATGGAATAATGCATATGCCGACCTGTTGTAGTAGATAGTGGTACAAGGAAACACTTGCCGCAGCAACACATGACCTGTAGGTAGACCATCTTCCCTTTAAACTTTCCCCAGTGAAAAAGTACAACTCCCGGTGAGAAAACCAACCATAGAGTCTTAATTTTTCAAAGATGCTCGCAAATTGTCAGTTATAATTTCATACAGAACATGTAAATGATCAATCAAAATCAGAGCTTCAAAGAACAGAGTTTTTACAAAGAGGGGGAGAGGGATCAATAAAACAGATTGAGAAACGAGGAAGGAAATGAGAAAATCAACCTGTGGAAACATTAAGCCATGTTGCCTCATACACAGAGGGGGAGAGGGATCAATAAAACAGATTGAGAAACGAGGAAGGAAATGAGAAAATCAACCTGCGGAAACATTAAGTCATGTTGCCTCATACACACTTGTGCCAGAAACCAACGAGCATCAACTATCGTTATGATTACCCCCGTTAATATCTCACAAGTGTCACAAAATTTTAAAAGGATCCCAAATTTAACCTTTAAAATCTTCCATAAAAACCATGAAAACGTGTCCTTATTAGGAGTAAAAAGTTTAGAGATAGTCTTGATTCTTCTAGTATGACTAAACCTATAAAGTTCAAAAATTAGACAAAGAGGCTCAACGTGCTCGCCTATAATCGAAGCGTGGTGAGATGAAGCAAAGGTGTGATCATCAAATATGAAATCAATAAAAGTTGGTGTTTCCAAGACTTCTAAGATGAATGACTCTTCAGAGTCAGACACTTTTTTCCAAAGTAGGGTCCAGGCAGAAGTGTAGCACTGAAATAAAGTGATATAGTGGACTTGAGCCTCTTCATCATCACTTGAACATGAGCTCGACCAATAAATTTTTGTTTGACCGATCACCTTCATTTTGGCTAACCGCACACGCCTCTCATTACTCAACTCAAACCAGCCAAAATAGTGAAAAATATCCATAAGCCAATCGCTAATTGCCTTCGGGTCCAGGTGACCGTCAAAGGATGGTGCGTTAATGCGGATACGCCGGGTGATATCATCCTCTTCTGGAGTCATCCCGCGGTGTGGCTCACGGTATTCGTCGTACTAATCATTATAGTCATAGTCGTATCGTGCGGGCGGGCGGGGCTCGATCTCTACAACCAGGTAGGGGCGGTGGACGAGATGCATTGGGAGGGAGGTGAATCCTCCCTGGGTCTTGCAGGATACTCGTAATTATGATGGAAATCCCCTCTAGTGGCAGGAGGGGGTCTCAGCGAGAAATGCCTCAACCACGTCTCTCAGGAGGGGGTGTAGCATCTCGGGGATCCTCGGGAGGCTCCTCATCATGGGATGAGTCGCTCGACCTCTAGGGGTTTCTAATTGATCGACCCTTGTGCTAACCCTAGTGAGGTTACCCTAAGGGCGTTGAATTAGGCCCCAATCCGATCAAATCGATTGAGAACAAGTATTTGAAATTCGACGGACGTCATGTCTAATTGTGAACTGGTGGCCCTATCGTCCGTGAGATTATGGATTTATATAGATTGACGATAATCCCTACAACTACGTAACATGCAAGTGGGCCTAACCTAGTGCACTGATACCAATTTGATGCAGTAACATGTTGACTCAGGGTGAACACTCTAAGTGAATCCTATATGCAATGTAATACAATGTAATTGCATGAGAAGTTTCATTTAAAAATTAGCAACGGTAATTAGTAATATAAGAAAGATGCAGAGGCACAAGAGTCGCAAATATTGATTAGGTAAAGTAAATGTCATTCAGCAAACAACCAAAACACTAATATTTTTAAACACGTGCAAAATAAGCCCTGCAAATCATAAGGAGTCAAGTACTAAAACAAATGACAATAAGCATCCACTACAGATAGAGTGTCAAATACACAATGATGGAAAATAAAACTACAACTTACCCGTGCAGGCGGTAACTGACGGTTCAATGTGGGCATCTAGGGTTGTTGCAAAGTTGGAGGCGTCAGAAGAGGGGAATTCGGAGTTGGTGGGCTCGAGTAGGGTTGGGGAAAGATCCAGGACAATGACAGTGTGATTGTTTTGAGGTAAAGTTCACGACAATTGGATGGGAAGGTGTATGCGGGTATAGAAAGCGTTGGAGTGGTGCGACAGTTGGGTTAGATGGTGAGGTGGGAGTCTACATTTGAGAATCGTATGCTGGTTTGGCTCAAAAATGGGTAGATGGAGTGGAGGGTGGCAGGTTCTGGTGGCTAATTTCTCATGGCAGTCGACTAGACAATCCGAGGGGGCACGGGATTGGAGGTTGGAGCTTGGGGCGGTGTTATGGGCATTGATAGTGACTGGACGGGATGGAGATTGGATTTCGTGAGTGGATCTGGCGGGTTGGAGGGCGTATTACCCAGTGCGCTGAGAGGGGAAAGGGAGGGGAGGGTTTATGACGGTTTTGCTGTAGGAGAGGAGTAGGTTATCTTAGTCGCATCTGAGAGCTTGGGGAGGTGTTATGGGCATTGATAGTGGTTGGACGGGATGGAGATTGGATTTCGTGAGTGGATCTGGGGGGGCTGGATAGCGTATTACCCAGTGCGCTGAGAGGGGAAAGGGAGGGGAGGGTTTACGACGATGTGCGTCTTTAGCCTGTACGCCAAAGCAGTAGTGGCCTAGTGGATAAGGCGTCTAACTTTGAATAAGGCGGTCAGTAGTTTGAGTCTCAGCCAACGCGTGATTTTTACTTAATTTTTTATTTTATTAATTTGTTCTAAAATTTAGTCTCACGTCGTTAGTTGAAGAAATATATTTGGCTATAAATACAATAATCAACAAGCATACTTTGAAATTGGACAGACTGGGCGGGCTACGCAGACCGAGTAGGGCTATACCGGTCAGTCGTTCGAGTCTCAGCCAGTGCGGGATTTTAATAATTCATTCTAAAATTTAGTCCCACATCGTGGGTTGAAGAACTATATTCGGGTATAAAGACAATAATCGGCAATCATACTTTGAAATTGGACAGACCGGGCGGGCTATATGCAGAGCCGACGATGTATTATATATTGGGCGGGCCGGGTTGAGTTTTTTCAGAGTTGTAAAGGTAAAATGGTAATTTCACATAGGTTTAGGATACCCTCCTAGGTTTAGGAGACCTATGAAAATGTGGAGAGAGAGGGAGCGGGTAAAGACTGTAGATTGGACGGTAGTCGAATTATAGAGACGGATCTGACAACTGCTGGAATTTCGAACTCATGTTATTCGCAGGCCACGGTAATTTTTTATATATGGTATATATATATATATATATGGTATATATATATATATGGTATATATATATATATAATTAGTGATGTATATAACACGATAGGTGCATGAGGCAACTTAGTAAATTCAAAATTTTGAGCAAGCATAAATGTATTATGTATGTACATGGTAAGGATGTACTACATGAAGAATAGGCATGACTCCAATTCATTTAGTTTTGGAAGTTATTGAACAAAGTTCTGAAGTACAAAACTTAGATCATGGTTATTTCATAGTAATGACAATTCATTTAGATAGGCATGGCTCCAATTCATTTAGTTTTGGAAGTTATTGAACAAATTTCAGAAGCACAAAACGAAGTTCATGGTTATTTCAAAGTAATACCGTTTACCAGTAGGTAAGAAATTACATTTCACTTAAACAGCTTGAATTCATAAATCACATGGTTGAATTTTCCTCTTAGGAACAGGAAGTAGAGTAATTGGTGGAGTGGAAAATGGTGGCAGTGATCTGGGGATACCTCCTTAAAATCTTCTATCAGAAGGATTCGGTCAACTTTAATTACATAGAGAAGACCTCCATCCACTTGTTCGCTAAATTTCTTCTCCCAACTTGTGCAAAGTTTCTGCAACACTTAAGACAGCTATTGAAAGAATATTTTTACTTTTAACATCACTCAGCATGATATACAATATAAAAAGGAAACACATTAGAAGATATAAATACAAATATAAAAATTTCAAAATAGGATGAGAATCTAATCGAACAACTAAAAGAGGACCATCTGCCATACTAATATAGTCCCATTTTCATATCAATGAAGTCCCATTTTCCCATTGATGAACATTGAATTAAGTCAACAGAATGACATTTTCAAATGAAAATCATGGTACATTTTCAAAAGGAAAAAAAAACAAAGTAATCCAATATTTTATTTAAAAGAAACTCACCCATTTCAATAGTGGATATGTCTGGTCCGCATAATTTAAGAGTACAAATCAAAACGCCTAAAAACTTCTTTAAAATGCTAAATACTGTCAATTAGTAGAGGTTGGAAGTGATAGCAGGGCCGCACAGGCACTCCCCAACATGACTGCTAGTTATCATTAACAAGAACCGGTTGCTCATATTATATTGCTCTTCAAAAACAGAAATTGCAAAAATTACTCTTTACTTATTTCACTATATCGAATTAAGAGAAAATCTTACGGCATATTGACAGGGTAGCGTCACATACTAGGTGTTGGAACCAACAAAGCCGGCTCCTCCTAAAGCTCGGATCTAAGGTTGCAGCCTACACCTACTCTCTCTGGACCACGCTCCCAATAGGATTCCTGGAAAAACAGACCGAGGACTTCAGCTCGGAGGTCCCACCTCTTACCCGGAAGAACTTGTGATTCTCCCCCTCCCTAGCCAATGCTGAGTTAGGTGCCTGAAAGAGAGAGAGAAAGAGGGATTCCAATGCCTTTCTCTCAGACACCTTACCGGTCTATTTATAGGCCTCAAGATTTGAACTACAAATAACCAAATCGAACCACTCATGAAATTACCAGAATGCCCCGGGTCGGGTCTGCCAACAGCCAAACTCCGCTGTTCTGAAGGGCTATGGGCAGACCACTAGGGGTAAAAGAGTAAAAACCCCTGAAGCTGGAAAAAAGGAACCGTTTGCCGCCTGAACCGGTTTTTACCCATTAACTGAACCGGTCCTCCAACTTCCTGCCGAACCGGTGCTTGGCGAGAGCGCCGCCCCGCGGGCGAAAGCACCACTTGGGTCCGTCTCGCCTAGCGCGAATGCATCCTCTCTTGGGTCTGTCTCGCCTAGCGCGAAGGGATCCTCTCTCGGGTCCGTCTCGCCTAGCGCGAAGGGATCCTCTCTCGGGTCCGTCTCGCCTAGCGCGAAGGGATCCTCTCTTGGGTCCGTCTCGCCTAGCGCGAAGGGATCCTCTCTCGGGTCCGTCTCGCCTAGCGCGAAGGGATCCTCTCTTGGGTCTGTCTCGCCTAGCGCCTGTTCTTCTCCTGGGGTCCTTGTAGTCCCCTCTTTTCCGACCCCCCCCTTCGTGCGAGCCCGAGGTTGTACACAATCCCCGCTCTTTTCGGGATTGTCTAAGCTCGAAAAGAAAGTCCAACCGAGGCTCGTGTCACCATAGCGACTTTATGACGGAATCTTTTTCTGGTGGGGGGCCCTCCCCTTCTTTGAGTCTATAAATACGGGGTTCCTTCATGTACATGCAGAGAATCTCCTCTCCATATTTTTCCCCACCCCTTTCCGCCGTTATGTCTCTTAGTAAGAGCTTCCGAGATCGCATCGCGCTGGTGCGCCAAAGAAACAAGGCTAGCGCGGCGGCCCTGAACTTAATTCCCATTCGCACTTCCTCCTCCCTACCGCCTTCTTCCTCTAAACCGAAGAAGGCGAGGAAGAATGACCTCTCTCCCTTAGTAGAGGAGCCCTCTCGCGACCCTCCGGAGAAGCGCATCTCCCCTACTTCTTCTTCTCCCAGAGAAAAGGAGGTGAAACTCTTGCTTACCTTTCTACTTCTTTATCCTCTCCTCATTGCGCTCTTTTTTATTTACTTTCAGAGAACCTCCGTGCCTCTTCATCGTCCTGGTAGCGCCCGAATTCGTCTCGCAGACCACCATCCAGACTCTGTCTCGCCTCCACCGTCCACCCCTCCCTCTACTCCTGAAGCGAAGAAGGGCGACCCTTCCAATGTCGTCGGGACCTCTCGCCATTCTGGTAAGGGCCCCGCTGCCTTGGACCCCCTGCTCGCCGTCAACATTCCTTTGAAGGCCCCCCTTTACTCTGTTCCTTGCTTTGTAGATGTACGGGTGGACTCACCTGCTGAGGATTCGCCTGCCAAGGAGCGCTCAAGACAGGTAGTCTTCTCGCCTCTTCCTCCTATAGGCGAGATCGAAGACTATCTGGGTGATCCCATGGATCCGCTGGAGATGAAGCGTAGAGTGGCCGAGATGTTTCGGAAGCAAACGCTCATGATCCATGAGTTAGAGAAAGATAAACACGCGGCTGATCGGCGGATCGACTGGCTGGAGGTGGAGTGTGCTCGCCTGACTTCCGAAATTGATGCGGACATTGAGATAGACGAGACTGATCCCCAAGCGATCCTGAGCGAGGTAGACCAGCAGCTCCGTCTCGCGCGTCGTGGAGTAGACGCGGCTCGCGCCTTTCATCTCCCCAACCGGCCTCCTTGCGCGAGATCTCGTGGCGGCGGGCGCTGGATATGGCATAAGAATTGACGAATTCCCGTTTAGTCTCGCGTCTCGCTTCCTTTTTATTTCAAACTCTGTAATAATAACTTAAACGGTGCTCTTGCTAAAACTTCTGCACCCTGCGAATCGTGCCGCCCGTCTCGCGCGGGAATGAATATTTTAATAATTACCTGTTTTGATAATTTCCTGTTTCAATGATTTATCTGCTCTATTTCCTTAGCTTTAATCTATTAGGATATATGGCTCTTATTAGCCACACATTTAATTAACAGGGCTTTATCTGACAATCTGTTTTTCCTCTTGCCCCGCACCGCCCCCTGGCTGGGAGCTCATGTGGGGCTACGCCAAACGAGGTCCGGAGAGAGAAAAAGGTCGGCCGCCTCTTCCCCTTCCTCTGCATGATTTTCCCCGCCTGTTCATATTTTCCCACTTATCATACCTGCTATAAATACACCCCCTACCCCGGGTCAGGGTCACGCTCTCCTCTTTTCTTTTTTGTTTTGTTCCAGTGCCCTAACCCCTATCCTTCTTCTTTCCCTTCCTCGCGCGCTGCTCTCGTCTTTGCTCTGTCTCGCCTATTCTTCTCGCGCCTCCCTTTCTCCTTTTCGGTTTAGGGTGTCGGAATCCCTGACCCCTATTTCCCTGGGGTCTCAGTCTCCCAGGTCACCTCCTCGGTTGCCTTCTCAGCGTGCTGTCTCGCCTACTGGCGAGACGAATCAGTCTGCCCGGCGCGCTGACGCCCTACCTCGATCATCTAAGTCCCCCTCTCGCGAGGTGGGCTCTTCTAGTCGCCCTGACCCTTCTGCCCATCAAAATTTCAACATGGGTCCGGAGATCTTGGCTGCTGTCAACGACCCGACTCTGATATGGGACAAGGGGGCGAACCGCGTTTCCATCTCTACCCTCCTTCCCCCCTGGACGGAGCAGGACAAGCCTACAGGCCATGCCTTCTCTCTGGGCTTTGGTCTTTATGGTGGTTCAGAGCCAAATCCCGCCGACGAGCCTCCTTCGCGAGATCTAATTCTGAGGGTTGCGCACTCTCAACTGCGCACCCTGGAGCTCTCGCACCGGCTCTCGCACCGGCTGATTTATAATAATCGAAGCTGGAGGGAATCTGAGGCAAAACTGGCGGCGGAGCGTGAGAGGTCTGAAGATCTCGAGAAGAGGTTGGCCGTGGCGGAGAACCTTCTCGCTAAGGCCCGAGGTGGTGTGGTAAGTTCTTCTCTACCCTCAGCTTGTCTTATATATACATATACCCTTGACCTCATCTGACGAATGGGCCTCTCGCAGGATGCCGAGACGGCCGATAGAATGCACTCGCGCATAGCAACTTTGGAATCAGAGGTCAAGGGCCTGGAGTCACAGGTCACCCGGCTTCAGAAAGCTACCCTCTCGCCTTCTCGCGTGATGATTCCCCAACCTACTCCTCCCCATTATTCTCATGAGGAGGTCGAGGAACTCTGTAAAGATGCCAACATTAGAACAGCCGAGCTGATCATGAAGATGATGAAAGAAATGGGGGTTATCAAGGAGGGCTACGAGGATGTCACCGCTCGCGACCTAGTACCGGAGATTTACGACGAGGAGGGAGATGACTCGTCATCCAGCGCGGAAGAGTAGGAGACATCTGAAGGAAAGCCTATGATTGCCTTTCCACTTCCTTTTGTATACACACTTTTGTATTAAAACATTTTTGTATTGAGATATCCTTGTATTTTTGTAAAAGGGGGCTTTCCCGGGCCTAACTTCCCCGGGCAAGTTAGGCCTTAACGCTTGGTCATGCTTCTTTGTATGTGAGACGTTTCGGCTCTCTTTTGTTTTTCCAATATACTTGTTTTTTCCTCTCCAAACAACCTCCAACCACCGAGTGAGCCTACAGCCCTGCCAGCTTGATGAGAGCCTGGTCAGCGGGTCTGCTCGGGGTCTCCTCTCCAAACAACCTCCAACCACCGAGTGAGCCTACAGCCCTGCCAGCTTGATGAGAGCCTGGTCAGCGGGTCTGCTCGGGGTCTCCTCTCCAAACAACCTCCAACCACAGGAACTCTGTAAAGATGCCAACATTAGAACAGCCGAGCTGATCATGAAGATGATGAAAGAAATGGGGGTTATCAAGGAGGGCTACGAGGATGTCAACGCTCGCGACCTAGTACCGGAGATTTACGACGAGGAGGGAGATAACTCGTCATCCAGCGCGGAAGAGTAGGAGACATCTGAAGGAAAGCCTAGGATTGCCTTTCCACTTCCTTTTGTATACACACTTTTGTATTAAAACATTTTTGTATTGAGATATCCTTGTATTTTTGTAAAAGGGGGCTTTCCCGGGCAAGTTAGGCCTTAACGCTTGGTCATGCTTCTTTGTATGTGAGACGTTTTGGCTCTCTTTTGTTTTTCCAATATACTTGTTTTTTTCTCTCCAAACAACCTCCAACCACCGAGTGAGCCTACAGCCCTGCCAGCTTGATGAGAGCCTGGTCAGCGGGTCTGCTCGGGGTATCCTCTCCAAACAACCTCCAACCACCGAGTGAGCCTACAGCCCTGCCAGCTTGATGAGAGCCTGGTCAGCGGGTCTGCTCGGGGTCTCCTCTCCAAACAACCTCCAACCACCGAGTGAGCCTACAGCCCTGCCAGCTTGATGAGAGCCTGGTCAGCGGGTCTGCTCGGGGTCTCCTCTCCAAACAACCTCCAACCACCGAGTGAGCCTACAGCCCTGCCAGTTTGATGAGAGCCTGGTCAGCGGGTCTGCTCGGGATCTCCTCTCCAAACAACCTCCAACCACCGAGTGAGCCTACAGCCCTGCCAGCATGATGAGAGCCTGGTCAGCGGGTCTGCTCGGGGTCTCCTCTCCAAACAACCTCCAACCACCGAGTGAGCCTACAGCCCTGCCAGCTTGATGAGAGCCTGGTCAGCGGGTCTGCTCGGGATCTCCTCTCCAAACAACCAAAGCAATCTTGTTACGCGAAACAAATATCTGAACTTGTATTGTATTTAAAAATCACACCAAGTTTACGGGTATTAAAAAACGAAAATATTCCATCAGAAGAAATAAACCATAAACATGAGAGACAGCATCAAGGGTAGAATCGCTTTAGATCATCGCCGCTTCGGGCGCGATCGAGGGATACCCCGTCCACATCCTGGAGGTGGTACCCTCCTGACTTTAAGACCTCCTTTATTATAAAAGGGCCTTCCCAGTTGGGGTTGAGCTTCCCCACAGAGGCCCCTCTACCTGCCGCATCCACTTTCTTGAGGACCAAGTCTCCCTTCTCGAACTGTTTGACTCTAACGTGCTTGTCAAAATACCTTGACATTCGGCGCTTGACCTCCTCATGCCAGATGGACGCTAGATCTTTAAGTTCCTCCACCAAGTCGAGAGAGAGCCTTTGCTCCTCCCCGTTGTCTGCCTCCCATTCTTCATTTCCCTTTCTCGCTGCTGCCACCCTAGGTGACTCAACCTCGAATTCAACTGGTATGACGGCCTCTGAGCCATGGGAAAGTTTGAATGGTGTCTCTCCCGTGGCGGTACTCGGCGTGGTCCTCAAGGCCCAGAGGACGGATGGGAGCTGCTCCACCCAACTTCCCCTTAGGTTTTATACCTTCTTCTTCAAGAGATTCACGATGACCTTGTTTGCGGCTTCCACTTGCCCATTGCTTCGAGGGTGATGTACCGAGGCGAACCGAAGGTCTATACCTAGCCGGACACAGAAGTTCGCGAATTCTCTACTGGCGAACTGTGGTCCATTATCCGTGACAATGGCCAAAGGGAGCCCATGCCTGCAGATGATTCCCCCCATACGAAGCTTCTGACTACCTGAGACGTCACTTTTGCCAACGCCTTCACCTCCAGCCATTTTGAAAAATAGTCCACCATGACCAGCAGGAACTTCCTCTGGCCACTGGCTTGGGGAAACGGGCCTACCAGATCTAGCCCCCATATGGCAAAAGGCCAGGGAGCCGTAATCGTGCGCAATCTTTGGGCCGGGAGGAGTTGAAGAGGAGCAAATTCCTGGCACTTCCTGCATCTTTTTGCGAATTCCTCAGCATCCTTTCTAAGAGTGGGCCAGAAGTAGCCTTGCCTCAGCACCCTGCTTTCCAAGGTCCGACTTCCGGAATGGCTGTCACACTCCCCCGAGTGAATCTCCTCCAGCACCCTTGCGACCTCCTTTTCAGACACACACCGAGCCAGCAGGCCTGACAGCGTCTTACGGTATAAGGTCCCCTCTTTCACCAGGTAATATGCCGATTTGTACCTGACCTGCTTTTTCTCAAGGTCCCCCCTGGTAATCGTCCGGTTGTCAAGAAGGCGATAAATGGGTCCATCCAGGACCCCTGCTGATCAACTTCCATCAATTCCCCCTCTTCTATGGAAGGCCTGAAGAGTTCTGTCGTGGTTCCTCCGGCCCGAGGACCGTGCTTAGCGAGCAAATCTGCCCGAGTGTTTTCTTCCCTGGGGATGTGTTGAACTGAGAAGCCGCGGAATTGTCCGATGATACTTTTTACCTTCATTAAATACGATTGGAGGGCGGGTTCTCTTAATTCGAACTCCCCCTTGATGTGTCCTGCAACTAGCATAGAATCGGTGGAGACCTTGATGTCTCGTATGCCGAGCTCACGGGCCAACCTCAACCCTGCTATGATGGCTTCGTACTCGGCCTGATTGTTGGTGAGGGGGAAATGAATCTTCAGAGCCTGTTCGATCCGAGTTCCCTCGGGACTTACCAAAATTATCCTACCCCCAAAAGAGCTTTTTCCTGAGGCCCCGTCTACGAGCATCTCCCAAGCCACTACGGGAGACACCTCGGCCTCCTTGACTTCCACAACGTAATCTACCAAGAAATCCGCCACTGCTTGTGCCTTGATGGCCACCCGAGGAACGAAAACAAGATCGAACTCACTGAGTTCTATTGACTATTTGGCTAACCTCCCCGAGTGCTCCACCCCCTCCAGAATACGGCGGAGAGGGTGGTCTGTCACGACCTGGATGGAATGAGCTTGGAAGTACGGCCTGAGCTTCCGGGCCGAGATGATGAGGGCAAAGGCTAGTTTCTCTAAGATAGGGTATTTTAGTTCTGCCTCTCTGAGGACCCTGCTCACGTAATAGATTGGGAACTGCTTCTTGCCTTCTTCCCGCATGAGGACCGAACTCACTGCTCCCGCCCCCACTCCCAGGTACAAAGACAAAATCTCTCCCTCCCGTGGTCCTTGGAGTAGCGGTGCTTTGGTGAGTTGTTGCTTCAGGGCTGAAAAGGCCTTTTCGCAGTCTAAGGTCCACTCGAATTTCTTTCCCCCTCTCAACGTTCGAAAGAAAGGTGAGCACCTTTCTCCTGCTCTGGAAAGGAACTTGCTTAACCCAGCCAACTTGCCGGTGAGACGTTGGACCTCTTTGGCACTCTTCGGAGATTCCAGTTCTAGGATTGCCTTGACTTTGTCCGGGTTAGGCTCTACTCCTGATGGGGTGAGGAGATGTCCTAAGAACTTTCCCCTACTGGCCCCGAATACGCATTTTAGAGGATTGAGTCTCATTTTGTATTCCCTTATGGTCGCAAAGGTTTCTTCTAGATCTTCAACATGGGACTTGAGGTCTTGGCTCTTGACCATCAAGTCATCTACGTAAACTTCAAGGTTCCGTCCCTTTTGTTTTCGGAAGATCCGATCCATCATTCGTTGGTAGGTCGCCCCCGCATTCTTTAACCCAAAGGGCATCATGTTGTAGCTGAAGCATCCATCCTCGGTGATAAAGGTGACATCCTTGATGTCTGGAGGGTGCATGCGAATTTGATGATATCCTGAAAAGGCATCTAGAAAACTCATTAGTGAAAAACCGACGGCTGAATCGACCAGCGCGTCGATTCGAGGAAGGGGATAACAATCCTTAGGGCATGCTTTATTCAAAAGAGAGAAGTCGATACACATCCTCCACTTCCCCTCCCCCTTTTTCACCATTACAACATTACTCACCCACCCTGGATACTTATTTACCGATATGAACCCTGGCCGAAGTAGCTTCTCCACCTCTTCTCTGATAGGCCCGACCATCTTGGAAGCGATGGTCCTCTTCTTTTGCTGTATGGGGCAGACCTTGGGGTCGAGGTTGAGGCGGTGGCACGCTACGTCCGCGTCGACCCCTGGCATGTCAGCTGCACTCCAGGCGAATACATCGATGTTCTCTTGCACGCACCTCCGGATCTCCTCCTGATCTCTGGGGGTGAGCTCTCCGCTGACCTTGATCTTCTCTTTTCGCCCATCCTTCGTGAGGATGTCTATCTCTAGAACCTCCATTGCTGCCCTCAGCCTTGAAGGCTCCTCCTCCTCTTCTTGCTCCCTTGACCTGCCCTTCCCCACTTCCCGTTCCTCATCAACCGCAGCCACTCTCTCCCAGATCCCCCCTTCCAGCTGAGTCTCCTTCCCGGACGACTCCCTCATCTCCCCCATCTTCCTTTTTCTGCCCTTGGCATTTCCTACCTCCTTCCCACCTTCCTGCACTTCCGCCATCTCTGGCTCCACCGCAATGCCTCTCTCTACTCCAACCACCTCTCTCCTCTCCTGCTCCTCTCCATCCACCTGCTCTCCTCCATCCACCTGCTCTCCCGCCATCTCTGGCTCCACCGCAATGCCTCTCTCTACTCCAACCACCTCTCTCCTCTCCTACTCCTCTCCATCCCCCTGCTCTCCTCCATCCACCTGCTCTCCCGCCATCTCTGGCTCCACCGCAATGCCTCTCTCTACTCCAACCACCTCTCTCCTCTCCTGCTCCTCTCCATCCCCCTGCTCTCCCACCATCTTCCTCTCTAGCTCTTCTGCATCGCCCTTCCACGAGATGGTGTTCACCGTCGTCACATAGCATTCGCGGGCTGCCTTCGGATCTCCCCGCACCCTGATCTGGGTCCCCCCTGAATTGAGCTTCAAACACTGATGGAATGAGGACGGCACGCATCTGAAAGCGCTGATTAAAGGGCGCCCAAAGATAGCGTTGTAACTGCTGGGGGCGTCCACTATCACAAAGCGGCAATTTCTGGACAGCCCTCCCAGAGTCACCTGGAGTCCTACTCCACCCTCGACCTCCTTCCTTTCTCCTGAGAATCCGAACAGCGGTCCATCTGCTGCCAACACTCTCCTGGTCTCTACCCTCATCTCGTTGAATGCCTTCTTGAAAATGACATTTACCGAGCTCCCATTATCTACCAAGATCCTCGACACCGTGAAATTTTCGATTGCGGTCCGAATTACCAAGGCATCGCAGAATGGATCTTCGTGATCCGGCAAGTCCTTCCTAGAAAAAGCGATCTTCTCGTCCGGGGGCGGGACTTGCGACGTCGAAGCAACGCCCCGACGATACATGGTATGAAGGCTGGCCTTGCGGGTGGCTTCAATCCCCACCCCCCATGGATTACCCCAATCCCCCCTCGATCCCCCTCGTCCGATCGGTCCACACACCGATCCTCCTCCCCCGTTCCCGTCATCTCTACTATCCGCACGGGTAGCTGCTGCTCACCCGCTCCTCTCCTCCCCTTTAATTCTAGAAATTCTGGACAGGTAGCCGTCGGGTGGCCTTCCTCCTCGTGGAAGTCGCAGAATGGCACAACTACCCCTCCTTCCTGCCTCCATTCTAGGGGATTCCTCCTTCTCCCTGCTCCTGCTCTTCCTCGCTCTCTTCCTCTTCCTCTTCCTCTTCCTCGCCCCCGGCCTATGGCCATAGCCTGCTGGGGCGGGGTGGGAGTGGTCTTGGACCATGTCCCCATCCCAGTTGATGTAACCTTCCTGGTCCTCCCTGGTAGTAGTTCCTTCCTCCCGGAGGAAAACCTCTTCCTTGCCCTTGAACAGGGCCCCCCGGTTGCCTCCAACCCAACTCCTGATGCGTCGGCCCCCTTGGCTCCTCCCTCCTCCTTCCTTCCTGCTGCCTCGCTCCTCCTGATTCTCTCAACTCCACCTCTGTCAATCTCACCAATTTTTTAGCAAACGCCGGGTTTGCCGCCTCCATCGCTATCTCCTTTGCTGCCTTTTCCATTAACCCTTCGAATGATAACGGCGCCTTCCTGGTCAGGCTCATCTTGAAGAAGCCTTCCTTTAGTCCCACCGTAAAGGCCATCTGGAGAGCGAATCCCGACACCTCCTGGATGTCTAGAATTTCCTCTTGGAAACGATCCACGTACTGGGCCAAGGACTCCTCGGCCTTCTGCTTGATCAAGAAAATGGACTCCGGGTTTTTCTTCCTCTTTTTAGAGGTCGAAAAGCGCAATTGGAAACTCCTACTCAAGTCCTCGAAACCGTAGATCGACCCAGCTGGGAGTTGATGGAACTAGTCCCTAGCTTTGTCTTTCAACGTGATGGCGAAAAGGCGGCACTTGAACGCGTCTGTCATTGGTCTGATGGAGACCGCGTCCTCAAACCACTGCAGATGTTGGAGAGGGTCGTCCTTTCCCACATAATAGGTCATCTCAGGCTCGCGGAATCCCTCCGGGACGGGAGCCGAAAGAATCAATTCACAAAAAGGCGATCCTCTCACCAGGGGTCTCGCCACCTCTACTCGCGCGACGACGTCCCCTGGCGAGACGGCACTCGCCGGGCTGGGGAACAGCTCCCTCCCTGCCAGATCTCGCTCGCTTCCTTCCACCGCTTTCTCTTTTCCAGGCCGCCCCCCTGGCGCGTCCTCGCCTACCCTTGCCGAGACGATGCCCTCCTGAGGCGAAAGGCCTGGCGCCTGAGGGAGGGGGTCGCGCAATCACCTCGCTGCGAGATCTGCTGCAGCATGTCCATAATACCTCCAATGGACGTCATGAACTCCGTTCTCCCAACGTATCCCTCCGGGTTCTGGGACCCACCCTCGTCTTCTCCTCCCTGGTCTCCTGCCAAGAGGTGATCCAAAGTTCTTCTGCGTAGGCTGCGATCCACGCTCACCGCACCAAAAATGTTGGAACCAACAAAGTCGGCTCCTCCTAAAGCTCGGATCTAAGGTTGTAGCCTACACCTACTCTCTCTGGACCACGCTCCCAATAGGATTCCTGGAAAAACAGACCGAGGGCTTCAGCTCGGACGTCCCACCTCTTACCCGGAAGAACTTGTGATTCTCCCCCTCCCTAGCCAATGCTGAGCTAGGTGCCTGAAAGAGAGAGAGAAAGAGGGATTCCAATGCCTTTCTCTTAGACACCTTACCGGTCTATTTATAGGCCTCAAGATTTGAACTGCAAATAACCAAATCGAACCACTCATGAAATTACCAGAATGCCCCGGGTCGGGTCTGTCAACAGCCAAACTCCGCTGTTCTGAAGGGATATGGGCAGACCACTAGGTGTAAAAGAGTAAAAAACCCTGAAGCTGGAAAAAAGGAACCGTTTGCCGCCTGAACCGGTTTTTACCCATTAACTGAACCGGTCCTCCAACTTCCTGCCGAACCGGTGCTTGGCGAGAGCGCCGCCCCGCGGGCGAAAGCACCACTTGGGTCCGTCTCGCCTAGCGCGAATGGATCCTCTCTTGGGTCCGTCTCGCCTAGCGCGAAGGGATCCTCTCTCGGGTCCGTCTTGCCTAGCGCGAAGGGATCCTCTCTTGGGTCCGTCTCGTCTAGCGCGAAGGGATCCTCTTTCGGGTCTGTCTCGCCTAGCACGAAGGGATCCTCTCTTGGGTCCGTCTCGCTTAGCGCCTGTTCTTCTCCTGGGGTCCTTGTAGTCCCCTCTTTTCCGACCCCCCCCCCCTTCGTGCGAGCCCAAGGTTGTACACTAGGTGTGATGTCATGTTAACTAAAGTAAACCTTATAGCCCTATTAAAAAATTTAAAACAACTTATTGGGCTAAAATTAATGCAGTTGAACTTAAGTCAGAATGAGTTTAAGATATAACTACATAAACTCGTTTTAGAGATATCCAAGCCCTCCCCAAGACCCCAACTATGCAAAAAATATGATACACAAACTATAAGAATTCGAACACTAATCCCGCTTCTAGTACTAGTATACCAAACAAAGTTTAATGTATACACTTCCCTCTAATCCAAAATAAGCTGAACTGTTGTTAGTCTGTTACGGGACTACCTGTAACGTCATCGGGATCTCGTCAGAGATGGTGGAGGCGTAGATGACGGAGAAAGAGAGATGCAATGGAGCCGGAACCGCGACTGCATAGGAGGAGTGTGCTCGGAGGAAAGACCTACCATAATCTCTTAAGGGGAAAGGGAATAGACTTCATTAATTCATTCCGAAAATAGAGATGCACTAAACACTAAAATATGAAGACTCCATTGACTCAATTTGATACAAATCAACTCATACAACTCAAATTAATACGACTCAACCTGATACAAATCGACTCATGCAACTCATATGGATACGACTCAACTTGATACAAATCGACTCATACAATTCAAATTCAAATACATAAAGAGTGGTAATAAGAAAATGTGTAATGTAATGGGCGACGTACAACGGAGACCGGTAACAATAGCCAATATGCCCGAATAAGTTCCTGACTAAATTTTAACCTCCAAAACATGCTCTTCATAGGCGGAGTATGCTCGTGAGGAAAGAACTACCATAATCTCTTTAGGAAAAAGGGGATAGGCTTCATTAATTCCTTCTATAAATAAACCCAAAATAAAACAGAGTCGTAAAACACTAAAACATGAAGACTCCAATGACTCAACTCAACTTGATACAAATCGACTCATACAACTCAAATTCAAATACATAAAGAGTGGTAATAAGAAAATGTGTAATATAACTAGCGACGAACAGCGGAGACCGGTAACAATAGCCAATATGCCCTAATGAGTTCCTGACTAAATTTTAACCTCCAAAACAGGTTCTGCATAGGCGGAGTATGCTCGGGAGGAAAGAGCTACCATAATCACTTTAGAAAAAAAGGGATAGACTTCATTAATTCCTTCAATAAATAAACCCAAAATAAACAGAGGCGTAAAACATTAAAACATGAAGACTCCAATGACTCAACTCAACTTGATACAATCGACTCATACAACTCAAATTCAAATACATAAAGAGTGGTAATAAGAAAATGTTTTATTATAACCGACGACGAACAGCAGAGACCGGTAACAATAGCCAATAGGCCCTAATAAGTTCC
Organism: Platanthera zijinensis; assembly: GCA_039513925.1. NCBI lineage: Eukaryota > Viridiplantae > Streptophyta > Magnoliopsida > Asparagales > Orchidaceae > Platanthera > Platanthera zijinensis. The sequence continues at coordinate 147,498,527 of CM077097.1, forward strand.
CGACTAAATTTTAACCTCCAAAATATGCTCTGTATAGGCGGAGTATGCTCGGGAGGAAAGAGCTACCATAATCACTTTAGAAAAAAAGGGATAGAGTTCATTAATTCCTTCAATAAATAAACCCAAAATAAACAGAGGCGTAAAACATTAAAACATGAAGACTCCAATGACTCAACTCAACTTGATACAAATTGACTCATACAACTCAAATTCAAATACATAAAGAGTGGTAATAAGAAAATGTTTAATATAACCGACGACGAACAGCGGAGACCGGTAACAATAGCCAATAGGCCCTAATAAGTTCCCGACTAAATTTTAACCTCCAAAACATGCTCTGCATAGGCGGAGTGTGCTCTGGAGGAAAGAACTACCATAATCTCTTTAGGGAAAAGGGGATAGACATCATTAATTCCTTCTGTAAAAAAACCCAAAATAAAACAGAGGCGTAAAACACTAAAACATGAAGACTCCAATGACTCAACTCAACTTTATACAAATTGACCCATACAACTCAAATTCAAACACATAAAGAGTGGGTCTTTTGGCACTTTGCACCCCCGAAAATATCACTTTTGGCACTTTGCACCCCCAATGTTTAAATATTGCACTTTACACCCCTCATTCTCATATTTTTGGCATTTTGCACCGTAGCAAGGGTAATTTCTGATAGCTGAATTCAAAGTCCTAGGGTTCAAAGTGCAATATTTAAACATTGGGGGTGCAAAGTGCCAAAAGTGGTATTTTCAGGAGTGCAAAGTGCCAGTAATAAGAAAATGTGTAATATAACCGGGACGAACAGCAGATAAATTTTAACCTCCAAAACATGCTCTGCAAATAATCTATAAGCACTTGAAAAAATGTACCTTCAAAATCAACATATCATGAAGTTTATCGAGATTTCCCAGCACGGTACACTGGCTCATCCTCAACCTGCTCTGCTCCAGCTGCACTTCAAATCAATGTAGCAATAAAACCGATCAGAAAGGCATAAAATGGAAAGTTTAGGGCTAAAACATATATATATATATATATATAAAATACTACTTGAACGTGGAAGCTGGAAGAACCGCCAGGGGCGAAGAGCTTCCTAGGTTCATTAAGGCAAAGCACAGGAGCTCCCTGAGCGTCAACAACAAAGCGAGCTCCGATTCCCAGAGGATAACCATCTGAGGAAATGGCGGAGAGGGTTCCGGTGGAGGAAAGCTCCAAAATCGTCCGGGAGACCTCCGCAGGCGAAGTCTTTGAGTTGAACCTGGAAGAATCGATAGGCACGGAGAGGGCGGAGCATTGGATGCCGGAAAAGTGATGGGATGAGAACTTCGAAATCTCTGTTTGGATCTGAAAGGGGCGCCTGGGAAGATTTGGGACGAAGAAGTTGGAGAGAGCGATGTGAGCGGAGGCTGGGAGAAGGGAGGAGGAGGAATGCATGATGACAGTAATACGGAAGGGAATTGGAGATGAAAAGAGCATCGCTATAAAGCGCTTTCAGCTTTAAGCCTTTTGTTTGGTTCCGCGTTTTCCAGCGCCCTTTGGAGCAAATGCTGCCGGGCGGGTAATCAATGACCCGCCAATGATCGGCGGCCGTTCCCGTTTGTTCCGTTTGCGTCCGCAGCAAGGAGGAATCACCCTCCTACCGCTCTGCTTCGACCCTGCCTCTCTCCCTCCGGTTCCAAAACCCGGTTTCAACCCGCCGGATGCTCCCTTCACCTCCGAACCAAATGAAGCCTAGTGGAAGAAAAAATATTCTGAGGAATATCTAGAGTGATTTTAAGCTATTTGACTCGTCTTTGTTGGAAATTTTCCGTTAGGTGGACTCGATTCATCGATGCGACTCGTTAAAGTCGTATGCGTATATTAAGTTTATTTAGACTCCTACGAGCACGCGTTAATTTAGTCGCACGAATGGTCGAAGCATGTGATAGGTGGTCCCGGCCGTCTCGTAAATTCAGTCGCGAGCTCGGTCTCACCCTTGACACGAAATTTAGGCATGGTCGTGAAGTTTAATTGTTTTCATGGGTAATGGGATTTATTGCCCCATTAAAATTTGGTAACTCCAAATATTGAGTTTTTCCTATTAAAGCTTAATTTGATAACCTAAACTTTATCCTTGTCATTTTTAACGGTGAACAAGGCGTGAAAACATCCGATTGCTTTTAGAAACCGTTCGCCTTCATCTTCCTCCTCCCAGCCGTCAGCGTTCTTCCTTCTGTTCGAGCTTTTGGAGGACGCTGAAATAGGGCATCGTCGCCGGTGATCTTGTGATCTTCTCCATTCGGTCCAGAAGAAAACTCCAATGTAGCAGTCGGCGATCGCTCTGCCACTCGGCTTCTTGGAAAGGACACCAAAGCCGACCACTCTCGTCGGCGATCTTATGTATAGCGCTTCGCTCTGCCTTCAGCGCCGGATCTGTCGAAGGTTTGAACCTCCCGCTGCAGTTTAACAAATCTGTTTGTTGATTGAGAAAGTTCTGAATCTCCTTGAAGTCAGCACTCGAGTAACTGAAGTCTTGTCTCGAGAAGCAATGTTCATTACTCGAGAAGACTAAGGCTTAAGGCGTTGAGAGCGCTGAGAAGCTAAGTCCTTGTCTCAAGTAGCAGAAGTAATTCCCGGGAAAGCCAAGTATAGTTCTCGAGAAAGGCTTGTTGTACTCGAGAAGTAGTTGTCTAGTTCTCGAGTAATCCCAAAGCCCTAATAGCGTTGATAGCATTGAGAGAGCTGAGAAGCAGAAGTCTTTACAGGAAAGCTAAGTCTAGTACTCGAGAAACAGTTATCTAGTTCTCGAGTAAGCCTAAGTCAAATAGCGCTGAAAGCGCTGAGTGGCGAGACATGTCTCAACGCCATCTGGTATTCTCAAATTACTCTAAGTCTGAAAGCGTCGAGAGAGAGACTTGACTCAACGCCTTCTGGCAATCTTCACTCGAGTAGTCCTATCTGTTCTTGAGAAGTTATCTACTAGTTCTCGAGTAATATAAGCTTGTTCTCGAGTAATGTACTTCATATATCAACAAGCCAGACCTGAAATTTCCTTATGTACTTCTTCTCGAGAATCTTGCAGTTATTATCTCGAGAATCGGAAGTTGTTCTCGAGTAGTCTTATCTTCACTTGAGAACTGAAGTTCGATTTTTCTGAAATTTCGTTAAGTATGACGGGACGCGTTTTCAAATTAATCTTCACTCAATAACAGTTAGGTTGTGATTGATCTCCTTTTGTTAACTGTGAATCCGTTTCACATACAATATAGTGAAACTCTTCATTTGGTTCTAATTCAGAAATTTGTCTGGCTAAGATTCAGAACTGAAATTCATTTATAAGAACACAGAATGTCATATCCCTCTTGGTAAAGAGATTGGAATATCAGATAGCCTCGGTTTATTTTGTGTATATTTTGTTGTGCTAATTGCTTTCATTGTAGAGATTAATATTGCAGTCACTTGTATGTTAGCAGACTACATAAGGAAGAACACCTCGAGATTATTGGGTGTGGTCGCTAACATGAAGCACGAGTTCGAATTCAAGAACGGTATAATATAATTTCAGCACTTCAGTAGATTTACTGTTTGTTCAAGCTCACTTTATTTACCCTATTTTTTGTGTTCTTAAAATTAGGAAAAATAAATTTTTATTTGCACTCTAATTTGAGACTAATATAGTTTGATTAAATCGATTCTAAAGGTTTTTGTGTCACTGCATTTTGTTATTGATTTTGATAATATTGTTTTCGCCGTAGCGACACATACACCATAAATTTAATAATAGTCTCACCCTCTCTCATGTTAATCGCAATTCAAAATGTTATTTGTAACTCGATTTTTGGCTTGCCACACTTGCCTGCCTTCTTCCTCCTACTTCGTCAGTGTCATCCCACATCTCGTCAATCTCCTCCAAACCGGGGGGGTTCGTTTTTGGTACGTATACGTGCCAAATTTCTAAGGTGCGCGGAAAGATACGGTCGTAGGATTTGATGACGTGGCTATTAATTAATGACGCAAATCATTCCATGTAGAAATACAACCGTATCTCAAAACGACCTTAGTACGGTCCAAATAAATCTCTGTCGTTGATCTGCTCGCGCCAGTGCCTATGTTACGGTCGGATCGCTTCGCGCACTTCCCTATGGTACGCATACGTACCAAATAAAAAGAGGACCTCGGGCTATGAAATTTTTTTGGTGCGTATAACTTACTGTGCGGGTGAAGATCAGGCCTAAGTGGTCGTTCGTTGTCTACTTCCTAAATTTGAGATTTATTTGTCACTCTCCACGCTCACCGCACCAAAATATTGAAACCAAAAACTTGATCTCTCGTGGAGTTCGGGGACCCAAGGAAGGGGTGACCTCACACCTACTACACTCAGGAGAACGTCATAGGCCAAAGACTCAAGAAGCTAGGAACAGACCCATGGCTCTAGCGTGGAGGTCTCACCTCACACCCGGAAGACCTTTGAGGTCTCCCCCTCCCTAGCCAATGCTTGAGCTAGGTGCCTTGGAGGAAGAAAGCAGAGGGATTTAAGTGGCTAAGAAGCAATGCCCTCCAAGGCATCCCCAAGGGTCTATTTATAACTTTTCCAAACCTAGGGACCAAAAAGTCAGAAATACTCCTAAGACAAATAGGTCATGGGCCAATATAAAACATCCATACCAGGGGAAAAGAGGTAAAAGCATGGACAAAAGAGGTCCGGACGAGCTGGATGTTGAGCGAGCACAGGCCGGGGGAGACCGGTTAGGCGAGCTGCAGCTAGGCGAGACGCGGCCTGGGCGATACCGAGGCTGGCGAGCTGCGGCTAGGCGAGAAGCGGCTAGGCGAGACCGGTCTGGGCGAGTAGGCGGTTAGGCGAGACTGAGGCTAGCGAGCTGCGAGTAGGCGAGACGCGGCTAGGCGAGACGCGACCTGGGCGAGTAGGTGGTTAGGCGAGTAAGGGCCCGGGCGACCCCTCAAAGGGGCCGGGGGGAGACAAATATTTCATCTCCATACTTGTATATTATGCAGGTTGAGCCTAAATTGACCACCAAGAGTGGCAAACCCCTCAAAAAGCTTTAAAAATGCATAGTTAGCTCCGCGCCTGCTGGAGGACTCCGCAAATACGGGGTTGTACACATTGATCACCAAGGTCTTCCGGGTGTGAGGTTGGAACTCCACGCTAGAGCCAAGGGTCCGTTCCCAAATTCAAGTCTCTCGCCAAGGGATAGCTTGGGAGAAGTACGTGTGAGCCGCCCCTATGTCCGAACTCTAGGTGGAACCAAATTTCGGTTTCAACATTCTAGTGTGGTGAGTGTGGACCACAACTCATACAGAAGTTCCTAAGCAGGTTCCATGGCGGGAGATCTTGGAGGTTGTGATGACCCCAGCGAGCTCCCCAACCCATCACCCTTTGTAGGGAGGGAAGAGTTCATGACATCCATCCAAGACATCATGGAGATGTTGTGAAGTATTTCCCCTCGGTGTGACCGCTGACTTCCACCCCTCTCGGCGAGACAGCTTCAAGGGATCTCGACGAGACAGCTTCAAGGGATCTCGGCGAGACAGCTTCAAGGGATCTCGGCAAGACAGCTTCAAGGGATCTCGACAAGACAGCTTCAAGGGATCTCTGCGAGACAGCTTCCAGGGATCTCAACGAGACAGCTTCCAGGGATCTCGACGAGACAGCTTCAAGGGATCTCGGCGTGACAGCTTCCAGGGATATCGACGAGACAGCTTCAAAGGATCTCGCCAAGACAGCTTCCAGGGATCTTGGCAAGACAGCTTCAAGGGATCTCGGCGAGACAGCCCCAAGGGGGTTAGGCGAGAGTGCCCCAGGGAGGCAGGCCAGGCAACTCCTATCTCCACCACATCAAGTTATGGAGGTCAGCCAAGGGAGAAAGAGGCGAAGGAGGAATCGCTTAGGGGGGAGGAACCGAGGCCCCAAGGAATAGGGAGTGAGTGGAGAGATCTCACCCTAACTCGCCCGGAGTTCCATATGTATTTTCCTTGTAATGAGTATCCCCTACCAGGTTAGGTCAGGGTAAGTTGTATGTAATGTCTTTTTTCTTTACAAAGTACTTTTTGCTTCGAGATGGTTCCGCTGACCAGGCTCCCACTAGCTGGCAGGGCAGGTTGACCTCTCCTGGAGGCCAAGTACTTTTTGCTCTGAGATGGTTCTGCTAACCAGGTCCCACTTACTAGCAGGACAGGTTGACCTCTCGTGGAGGCTAAATACTTTTTATTCCGAGATGGTTCTGCTGACCAGGCTTCCACTAGCTGGCAGGGCAGGTTGACCTCTCGTGGAGGCCAAGTACTTTTTGCTTCGAGAAGGTTCCGCTGACCAGGCTCCCACTAGCTTGCAGGGCAGGTTGACTTCTCGTAGAGGCCAAGTACTTTTTGCTCTGAGATGGTTCCGCTAACCAGGCTCTCATTAGTTGGCAGGACAGGTTGACCTCTCGTGGATGCCAAGTACTTTTTGCTCCGAGATGGTTCTGCTGACCAGGCTCACACTAGCTGGCAGGGCAGGTAGACCTCTTGGTGAAGGCTTTGACATGTTGACCTCGAGAGGATCTCCTCATCAATGCTCTCACTAACTGGTTGGGTCGAATGTGCCTCGGTGGAGAGAAAGTCCCACCCCCCGAGAGGATCTCCTCATTCAGGCTCTCACTAGATGGTTGGGTCGAATGTGCCTCGGTGGAGAGACAGTCCCACCCCCCGAGAGGATCTCCTCATCCAGGCTCTCACTAGCTGGTTGATTCGAATGTGCCTTGGTGGAGATAAAGTCCCACCCCCGAGAGGATCTCCTCATCCAGGCTCTCACTAGTTGGTTGGGTCGAATGTGCCTCAGTGGAGAGAAAGTCCCACCCCCCGAGAGGATCTCCTCATCCAGGCTCTTACTAGCTGGTTAGGTCGAATATGCCTCGGTGGAGAGACAGCCCCACCCCCACCCCCCACCCCGAGAGAATCTCCTCATCTAGGCTCTCACTAGCTAGTTGGGTCGAATGTGCCTTGGTGGAGAGACAGTCCCACCCCCCGAGAGGATCTCCTCATCTAGGCTCTCACTAGCTGATTAGGTCGAATGTGCCTCGATGGAGAGACAGTCCCACCCCCCCCAAGAGGATCTCCTCATCCAGGCTCTCACTAGCTGGTTGGGTCTAATGTGCCTCGGTGGAGAGAAAGTCCCACCCCCTGAGAGAATCTCCTCATCCAGGCTCTCACTAGCTGGTTGGGTCGAATGTGCCTCGGTGGAGAGAAAGTCCTCCCCCGAGAGGATCTCCTCATCTAGGCTCTCACTAACTGGTTGGGTCGAATGTGCCTCGGTGGAGAGACAGTCTCACCCCCCCCCCCCCCCCGAGAGGATCTCCTCATCCAGGCTCTCACTAGCTGGTTGGGTCGAATGTGCCTCGGTGGAGAGAAAGTCCCATCTCCCGAGAGGATCTCCTCATCCGGGCTCTCACTAACTGGTTGGGTCGAATGTGCCTCGATAGAGAGAAAGTCCAACTCCCCCTGAGAGGATCTCCTCATTCAGGCTCTCACTAGCTGGTTGGGTCGAATGTGCTTCGGTGGAGAGACAGTCCCCCCCCCCCCCGAGAGAATCTTCTCATCCAGGCTCTCACTAACTGGTTGGGTCAAATGTGCCTCGGTGGAGAGACAGTCCTACCCCCCGAGAGGATATCCTCATCCAGGCTCTCACTAGCTGGTTAGGTCGAATGTGTCTCGGTGGAGAGACAGTCCCACCCCCTGAAAGGATCTCCTCATCCAGGCTCTCACTAGCTGGTTGGGTTGAATGTGCCTAAGTGGAGAGAAAGTCCCACCCCCCGAGAGGATCTCCTCATCCAGGCTCTCACTAGCTGGTTGGGTCGAATGTGCCTTGGTGGAGAGAAAGTCTCACCCCCTGAGAGGATCTCCTCATCTAGGCTCTCACTAGCTGGTTGGGTTGAATGTGCCTCGGTGGAGAGACAGTCCCACTCCCCCGAAAGGATCTCTTCATCCAGACTCTCACTAGCTGGTTGGGTCGAATGTGCCTTGGTGGAGAGAAAGTCCCACCCCCCCCCTCCCTAGGGGATCTCCTCATTCAGGCTCTCACTAGCTGGTTGAGTCGAATGTGCCATGGTGGAGAGAAAGTCCCCCCCCCGAGAGGATCTCCTCATCCAGGTTCTCACTAGCTGGTTGGGTCGAATGTGCCTCGGTGGAGAGCAAGTCCCACCCCCCGAGAGGATCTCCTCATCCAGGCTCTCACTAGCTGGTTGAGTCCAATGTGCCTCGGGGAGAGCAAGTCCCGCCCCCGAGAGGATCTCCTCATCCAAGCTCTCACTAGCTGGTTAGGTCGAATGTGCCTCGGGGAGAGCAAGTCCCACACTCGAGAGGATCTCCTCATCCAGGCTCTCACTAGCTGGTTGGGTCGAATGTGCCTCGGTGGAGAGCAAGTCTCACCCCCGAGAGGATCTCCTCATCCAGGCTCTCACTGGCTGGTTGGGTCGAATGTGCCTCGGGGAGAGCAAGTCCTGCCCCCGAGAGAATCTCCTCATCCAAGCTCTCACTGGCTGGTTGGGTCGAATGTGCCTCGGGGAGAGCAAGTCCCAACCCTCGAGAGGATCTCCTCATCCAGGCTCTCACTAGCTGGATGGGTTGTATGTGCCTCGACAGAGAGAAAGTTCCAACCCCCAAGGGGATCACGTCACCCAGGCTCCCATTAGCTGGCATGGCAGGTTGACCCCTCAAGGAGGTTAAGTGAATTCTTCTAGGAGGGAATCTCGTCGCCTAAGATCCCATTAGCTGACATGACAGGTTGATCTCTCGTGGAGGCCAAGTATTTTTGGTACCAAGGATGTTACACTCGATGAATACGTTGGGTTGGATGTTTCTTTCTGAGTATGGAACTCGCTCGAAAAGATCGGGGATTATGTATAATCCCGTTTTCGCGGATTGGGGTCCCTAAGAAGGCGCAAGACTTGCTACGCAGTTTTAAGCTTTTTGAGGGTTTTGCACTCTTGGGTGCCAATGTATGTTGGATCCGCGTGATATACTAGTAGGGGGAGGAAAAAATTGCCTAGCTTGCTAGTGCTTAACATATCCCCTCAGGGGGGCGAGTGCGGCGCGAGCGCGACACTCGCCCCGACCTCCTCTTAGGGGGGCAAGTGCGGCGCAAGCCCGACACTCGCCCCGGCCTCCTCTTAGGGGGGGCGAGTGCGGCGCGAGCCCGACACTCGCCCCGACCTCCTCTTAGGGGGAGAGTGCTGCGCGAGCCCAACACTCGCCCCGACCTCCTCTCAGGGGAGGGGGCGGGTGCGGTATGAGCCCGGCTCCCGCCCCGGCCTTCTATCTTGAAGGTCTCGCCCGACTTGAGGGTTTGCTTTTTTGCCCCTGGTGGGTTGTAGATAGCTGTTCGGAATAGTGGAGTTTGGATGTTGGCAGACCAGCCCAGGGTATTTTGGTAATTTCAAGAGCAGTGGAGATTGGCTATTTGCAGGCCATTCCAAAAAAAAAACTATCAATAGACACTTAGGGGTGTCTTGGAGATATGATCACTTCTTCACCCTCTTCATCCTCTTTCTTCATCCTCCAAGGCACCTAGCTCGGCATTGGCTAGGGAGGGGGAGATCACCAAGGTCTTTCGGGTGTGAGGTGGGACCTCCACGCTAGAGCCAAGGGCCCGTTCTAAAATTCAAGTCTCTCGCTAAGGGATAGCTTGGGAGAAGTAAGTGTGAGCCGCCCTTTGGAGGAAGATCTCCCCGAGGCACATTCGACCCAACCAGCTAGTGAGAGCCTTGATGAGGATATCCTCTCG